>CM057388.1:65675322-66275322 GCA_030015415.1 Cynopterus sphinx | reverse complement strand
ATTTTATTGTTTAAGGTCATATTTAGGTCCTTGATCCATTTTGAGTCAATCTTGGTGTGTGGTGATAGACAACAGTCTAGTTTCATTATTTTGCAGGTGGCTTTCCAGTTTTCCCAGCATCATTTATTGAAAAGGCTTTCCTTTCTCCACTATATTTTTTGGCTCTTTTGTCGAAAATTATTTGCCCATATAAATATGGGTTTACTTCTGGACTCTCAATTCTGTTCCACTGCTCTGTGGGTCTATTTTACTGACACTACCATGTCGTTTTGATTACTGTTGCTTTGTAGTATAATTTGAAGTCGGGCAGAGTGATGCCTCCAGCCTCGTTCTTTTGTCTCAGGATGGCTTTGGCAATTCGGTGTCTTTTGTGCTTTCATACAAATCTGATGATTTTTTGTTCTATTTCTTTAAAAAATGTCAATGAGATCTTGATGGGGATTGTATTAAATCTATATAATTATTTATGTAATAGGGTCACTTTATGTTGATTCTTTCAATTCAAGAACACAGAATATCTTTCCATTTCTTTGTATCTTCTTTAATGTTTTAATAGAGTTTTATAGTTTTCATATATAGGTCCTTCACATGTTTCATTATTCTTATTCCTAGGTATTTTATTCTTTTTGTTGCAATTGCAAAAGAAGTTAGTTTTTCTACATTTTTCTGATAATTCATTATTTGAGTATAGGAAGTCTATGAATTTTGGAACATTGAGATTGTATCCTGAAACTTTACTGTATTTGTTTATTGTTTCTAGTAGTGTTCTTATGGAGTCTTTAGAATTTTCTTTATAGAGAATCATGTCATCCATAAATAATGACAATTTTTCTTAATTTCCTATTTAGATGCCTTTTATATCTTTCTCTTTCCTGATTATAGGTGCTAGGACCTCCAATATTATATTGAATGGAAGTGATGATAGTGGACAGCCTTGTTTTTTCCCTGATCTTAGAGGGAAGGTTTTTACATTTATTTTATTAATTTTTTACTTAATTATATTGGGGTAACATTGGTTAATACAATTATATAATTTTCAGGTGTACATTATCATTTGACATCTATATTCTATTATGTGTTTACCAAAGTCCAGTTTTATTCAGCTACCATATAGTTGATCTCCTTTACCTACTTCACCCTCCCCACTAAACCCTATATTTGACACCCTTTACCCCATCTTAGCAGGAAGGTTTTTAGTTTTTCACCATTAAGTATAATGTTGGTGGAGGGTTTGTCATATATACCTTCTATTATGTTATGGCACTTTCCTTCTATACCAATTTTGTTAAGTGTTTTGATCATAAATCAATACTGGATCTTGTCAAGGGCTTTTTCTGCATTAACTGATATGATGATATGATCTGTATTTTTCAATATTTTAATTGAAAAATACATTAATCAATTTGTATATATTGAACCATTTCTTTGCCCCTCGGTTGAAGCCCACTTGATCATGGTGTATAATCTTTTTTACATGTTTACATGTTTGGTTTGCTGGTGTCTTATTTTGGATTTTGTATCTGTGTTCATGAGAGATATTGGCCTGTAGGGTGTGTGTGTGTGTGTGTGTGTGTGTGTGTGTGTGTGTGTGTGTGTGTGTGTGTGTGTGTATCTTGTGATACCAAGTTTTGATATCAGGGTAACACTGACTCCATAAAATGAGTTAGAAAGTACTGTCTCCTCTTCAGTTTTCTTCAAAGAGAATAGGTATTATAGGTATTAAACTTTCTTTGAATGTTTGGTAGAATTCAAAGGTGAAACCATCTGGTCCTGGACATTTACTTTTTGGTAGGTTTTTGATGATTCTTTCAATTTCCATAGTGCTGATGGGTCTATTTAGATCTTCCAGTTCTTTTTGATTTAGTCTAGAAAGGTTTAATCTTTCTAAGTACTTGTCCATTTGTTCTAGGTTATTAAATTCAGTGTTATATACTTTTTTTGTAGTATTCTTATATGATCCTTTCTATTTCTGCAGTGTCTATCATAATTTCTCCTCTTTAATTCTTGATTATATTTATTTTCTTTTTCTTTTCTCTTTAGTGAGTCTAGCCAGGGGTTTATCAATTTTATTAACCTTCTCATAGTGCCAGCTTTTTGTTGCATTTATTTTTTTCTATTGTTTTTTTTGTTTGTTTTCAATTTCATTTAATTCTACTCTAATTTTGATTATTTATTTTCTTCTGCTAATTTTAGGCTTCATTTGTTCTTCCTGTTCTAGTTTTTTTTAAGATGAAGCATTAGTTTGTTTATTTGAGCTTGTTCTTGTTTTTGAGATAGACCTTTAATGATATGAACTTTCTTATTACTTCTTTTTCCATGTCCAATAGTTTGATTTGTTGTACTGTCATTGTTATTCATTTCTATGTATCTTTTGATCTCTCTTTTTAATTCTTCTATGAGACAGTTATTTTTCACTAGGATGTTGTTTAATCTCCAAGTATTTGTTGTTCTTCCCATTTTCTTTTTACAGCTGATCTTCAGCTTCAACATATTATGATCAGAGAATATGGTTGGTATGATTTCAACTCCTTTTATTTGTTGAGGCTACCCCTGTGTCACAGTATGTGGTCACTTCTTGAGAATGTTCCATGTGTGCTGGAGAAGAATGTATATGCAGCTGTTTGAGGATGAAAGGCTCTGTAAATGTCAACTATGTCTAGTTAGTGTAATGTGTCATTTAAAGAACATTTTCATTTTTGAAATTTTAGACTCAATATTGTTACAGTCTTCATTTTCATCCTCATTATTTAATGTGTATTACCTCTTTTTTGGGTTTTTTACCTGACTATTATAAACTTAAACTATTTCATTCTTCTCAGAGTAGGCCAAGAGAACAACTGCCTATTTGTTTTGTGGGTGCTAACCTATTAATTTTCCTCTATACTTTATGCATTTGGGAGATAATTATGTCCAGTTGGGACTCCCTGGACTCCTTTTTTTAAAGATAATTAAATATCATACTTGAAATTTGAAAGATAATTGATCAAGCAGCAATAATATAGAAAGTACAAGGATATTTAAGACACAACCCTAATTTTCAAAGAGTTGAAACTATCTTGTTAGAAAGGAACTCCTATCTTGCAGTTAACACAAATGCTCTCTACTTTTCTTTTTCACAAATTCCCCAAAAGAAACAAAAACAAGGCATCTCCGTAAAGTTCTATTAAAGGACTATTAATATATTATTATGGAAGAGAATACGAGTCTAAAGTCTAACACTCTAATTCTGCACATGGGAAAATGAAAGTGTATATTTTTATTTTTTTTTCAAAATAGGTAAAAGCCAAAGGTTGTGTAAAAATGAGAATGCATATAATCTCTCCCTATTCATTCTTAATCTAAATTAGTCTTAATTATATCTTTTTCTCTACAGTGAATTAAATAAACATGGTCAAACATCAAGTAAGCTGTTCAATTATTTCTTCTGAGTAATTATCCTATTAGCTTTATTTTTCAAATATGTTGAACACATTAATATGTAAACAGAATTTTAGTATATCCATTTTGTATATCCATTTTACCTTGATTAATGGCACAATTTATGTATTTGTTGTAGGGCTTTGACCAGCTTCGACTTGAAGGCTTGCTTTGTGATGTGACCCTGATGCCAGGTGACACAGATGATGCCTTTCCTGTGCATAGAGTCATGATGGCCTCTGCTAGTGATTACTTCAAGGCTATGTTCACAGGTAGGTTGACTGTTTAAATTACAGCTATGTCAGAACAATACGAAAATATGTGTTTAAATATTTTTATTTCTAAAGTGAATTCAGTTCTTTTGTGTCTTTACAAGAAGAAACAGTTTTAGAAGGATATACACCAAGCAGTGTGCTTGTGGGTGGTGCATTTTTAACTTGGGAAATGGATGTAACTTTTTCACACTTCTGTCCTCGTTTATTTCACAATTTTTCTAGACACATATCTGAACGTGCCATCAGAGACTTTGGGTCCCACTACTACAGTGTTTAATTCATCAAAAGATATAAAGTGACAGAACATTTTGGAAGCACTTGTATCATATAGACCTCCATTAATATAGAGATATTCCTTTTCAAGTACTCTCTTTTAATTGTAAAATATGCACAAATTCGAATATGACATGATTACAGAGAATAAAATTTTTTCTTGTTTTTATTGTATCTAATTAGCAGCAGAAGTTAGTTTAACCTTAATTAAATTATCCACCTTCATTTAATTGAATGTTTTTATTTAAGGTGGAATGAAAGAACAAGATTTAATGTGCATTAAGCTTCATGGTGTGAGCAAAGTCAGTTTAAGGAAAATTATTGATTTCATTTATACTGCAAAGCTCTCTCTTAATATGGACAACCTTCAGGACACATTGGAAGCTGCCAGTTTTCTACAGATTCTGCCAGTTTTGGACTTCTGCAAAGTATTTCTCATATCTGGGGTAAGACATTTTTAAATCTTCAAATTTTTTTCTCCTATAGACTCTGATGTCACCTCTTTAAAGAAGAGTCATGAATCTGTTGTGTAGAAATGTGAAACTTTGGCCATTAGAGAGAGATATCTTATAGTGTGTGGTATGGAAGCAAGTTAAGAGGAAAACATACAGGTGCATACTTACAAAAACAGAATAATTTCAGAAAACCTTCTGTATAATCAAGTGACATCCGATAGTAATAGTGTTTGATAACAATATATATCTTAACCTTTCTGGTAATGTTATACATTTTAATCTGGCTTTATTCACCTTAATTATTTTATACAAGCAGACTTAAATAGAATTATGTGGAAACATAATTTGAGCTTCTAGAGGTCTTTCAAATAGGCTCAATGATATATTTTCTTCCTTGAAATATAAGAGCTAGGTCTTGAAAAAAACTAACACCTATGTTTAAGCCTTTAAGAATATGTTTTGAGTTTATAGAAATACATCACCCACTGAACTGTGTTCAGCTTTCTTTAATAGATAAGATAGAGCACATGCAATTACCAGTCAATGAACTACTTAGCAGTCATCTGGGTCCTGAAGACAGTGTCTAATTTTAGTTGAGAACTTAAAATTTTTCTTCTGGGAAATGAAATGTTTGGTTGCAAAGAAATATTGCCAAGGAGATTTCTAGAGCTTCTAGGGCTTGCTTTTGTGATGAAAATTTATGACAGTAGTAAATTTTGATATATTTTCTAATTTATTATATTGATAGATAATACACTTTTAATAACTAACTTTAACACATACCAATTTAAATATTGGTAAATAATCGCTGGTAAGGCTTTAAAATTGCATTTATTAAACATGGAGCCTTATCTTTGAAACCCTATGTTTCAAGAGAACATATCATTAATAATTTCATTATTAAGTTGCTCCTTATCTTATGAAATCAACCAGCAATTCAACTGGACAATTTAAAGTGTTTTGTTTGCTTATTTCAATTTTAAAGTACTCAGTCTGCTGGCTCATAATTAGTTATAAACTTTTAAACTGTCTGCTATTTTTAAAGGTTTTATGGCAGCATGGTGTTATGGTGTTGACTTGTATTGTCTTCTCCATTGCATAAATAGTCCAAATGAAGTTTAGTTCCCATGATGCTGCTTGTTGTCATTACTAAATCTGGGTACTAAATTTAATTTTAATTTAATCATACAAGGCTCTTTCCCTCAAGAGCTATAAGTTTCTTTCCTCTAGTTTTTTGCCACTTACATCATATAACAACTTAATTTAAAGAAAAAATAATTGTATTGAATATATTTTTTAAAAATGTATCAGTCTAATATTTAATTTAGTAATAGCACTCTATCCTTACATATATAGACTCTCAACATAGCTTTACACTGACTCTAGCAACATATGGTTGTCCTGAGCCAAAAAAGGCACAGCGACATGATTTCTTTGGACGTAATCATTAACCAGTGACATTGTTGACCTATTCTCTCTCTAATCCCAAAGTTTTGTCCTTATAACTTTCTAGATATTGGTTATGTTCAATTCCTTTACCTAAAAGAAAAGGACCAAACTAGATAAAGTACAATTTATGGAAAGCTATAAAAGCATACAATTGTCAAAATAACTATTAAGAAATAATTTTGTTCTAGATAACTCTATTTAAAGCAAGTTTATTTAAAGATGATATCACAGTAATTTTGCACTATTGACAAATTTCCTATAATTAGAATGTTGTTTCCTTAACCTATTTGAAACATTTATTGTAATGGTATGTTTTGCCCCTTTAGAAATACCTTTGTTTTTATAAACAGTTAATACTGTCTTAAAGAGTATATTCTTCATTCCTAGTGTCTTATGCAGACATCCTAAAATCCATTTCTAATGGAGAAGAGGCTTGTCCCTGACAAAGCTTAATTGTGGCATAGTTTACTTCTCTCTCTCATTTTTAAAACTTTCTTGCTTGTGAGCTTTGAGGAAATACTTTTTGTTTTTGAGCACCATTCTATTAACTTAACTTTTATCTTGTTTGCTGAGGATAAGTCTATGTGATTTTGCTGTGTAAATCTTCCCTCTCAGAATCCATGATAAGTATTGAGAAAAGTTGGTGAATTATTAGTTTAAGGGTTGTGTAAAATCCAATTTTTCTTTTATCTTTCTTGCATTACATTTCTTAATATTACATTTCTCAGCCTTATTCTATTTATTTCCCCTTTCCTTCTGAGCAATCAAGTGAATCAGGAAAAACAGAAGCCCCAGGTGCCTTTTCTACCTACAAGAACTTAGTTTCAACATAATATATTTTTCAAAGGTAGATTTGTTTTTAGTTCTCTCAGAAGCTGAGTTATTATAGTTAATTTTTAAGCATAACAATCTCATATTTTAAGGATTGTGTGCCTAAACCAAATATTTTAAGGAAATAGGTTTATATTTTTAATGATATGGCATAATTATAGTTCACATAACCAAAACATTACTTGGATTTGAGCTTTTAGAAAGAAAAATTAGCTCTACTACAATTCTATTCTATCCCATTCTCAATCATTTGTGTGCATGATGAGGAGCACTGGCACATTAATTGTGACTCAGCAAATAACACACAAATCATTTATATATTAGTTTTGAGTAATAACTTTAAATATGACAATAAAGTGACACTTACCTTTGGTAGGTTAGAGACATTAGTTTTCTATAACAGAACAGCAAGATCAATAAAACAAAAACCATTTTCCTCATAACTTTTCCAGCCTTTGAAATAATACTTTTCTCTTAGGGTAGTAATCAGTATTATAATTTATAGGGTCTGGTACTTTGTTCTTGCTATGTTATATTCTCAGTAATTATAGAAAAGAGGACTATGAAATGAATGCAAAAGGGTGATAGTGAATGATGTAAAGCAGAATAGCTAAATTTTCCTGTAAAACTAAAAATGTTTCATATATCACGAAAATAGTGGAAAATTACCTTTGTTTAGTTATATGCCTATAAAAATTACATTAGTTTTTGTGCCTATGGCATTGCATAACTACAGCATGCTAACTACTGTGCAGCTGTTTTTTGATTTGCAAACAGATTGTAATTAAATATTTTTTATTATATTCATTTGCAAATTGAAATTTGTAACATCTAACATTTGCCCCCCAGATTTACTACTGCTATGGAGGATTATGGGCTAGCTCACAAAACTCAACATAACATAAGGTTGCTAAAATAGGGCATTTATAATTGAATTGTAAATATTTCAATTTAAATATATGATTTTACTGAATAAACAATACAGAATGAAAATGAGCAAGAAACCATTTTATTTTTTTATAAAAGCATACTTAATCAGAGAATAAGGTGCCATTGGGCTTTTGACTTGGTGTTACTCTTTTTTAAAACTAATTTTTTTAAATGTGTTTTTTTTTTCCCCTTGACACAGGTATGTCATTGGTTCCACCAATGATTTATTATCGCTTATTGGGGTGGGAAGCTCACAGAAATGCAGAGAAATGTTATATTGGTGACTGGGGGAATGAAGAGTTAGAGATGGCAGAAAACAAAGAAGGTGTATGTATAATGTGGGAGAGAGGCAAAAGGCAGAGAAAAGGGGTTCTCTTAAGGGAAAAATGAAGGAATCAGAAGTTATTGGTAAGGACGGTTTATATTGCTACAGGGTGATGATATCAGCAGCAAGCTTTGGGAATGTTCTTCTTCATGTAAAGATTCCTGTACAGTACATATATTTCACATTCCTTATTTAATCTAAGTTGGATTTATCCATAAAAATAAAAAAAAATTGTCTTTTCTGATTTTTTTTTTTTTTTTTTTTTTTTTGCTTTTGGGAAGAGGTTCAATGCCAATTAGAGAAAAAAATCGTACAGATAATTTTACAGTGAATCAAGCTCTTTCCCTCTCCACCAGACCAAGCTTGAGTCCTTATTGCAAGACTAATGTTTAGTAAGTAGTATCCAGATACTGATTGTTTATGGCTGAGCATCTATTCTGATTAGTTGGTATTCAGACTATGCTAGTTATTAATTATCACCTCTGCCTATAACTTCCACTACCCCATTCTTGCCCATCTGCCATATTGGACTTTCTAGTGGAAGAAGAGACCCCCCCCCCAGACCATTGTAATATCTAATATTGTTCTAATAAGGGAAGTCCATTCAAAGTGCAAAGTAGAAAGAGAATTGGGTTCCATAAGGTGGAGACAGCATCGGTATTCAGTATTCACCTCAAATAGAATTTAGAATGTGAAGAGAGACAAAGACTAAGAGAAAGGTTTTATTTTTTTTTTAATCATTAGTTTGTTCTTTTATCAAAAGGTTTCTTCCCACTGTCCTATGATGTTCTCACATATGGAAGGAGGTCCAGGAGAATATATCTTCTTCCCCACAAAGTAGTTTGTTGGATTTCTTCTCAGTCTTTTCCTGTGGACATGCTTTGTCTCTCTGTATAGGAAGTACTTGATGTCAGGTTGTCATTTTAATAAACTATATAGCACCAAGGAGAATTTTGTACATTTAATTTCTAAGGAGTTCCTCCAAATTTGTCAGCTAATCTTTTCATTTCCCTTGAGAAAACAAAAGCAGGCACTCATTTGCTTTTGCTTTGTGTTTTTTTTTTTCCTAAATGGGAATCTATTTGTATTAGATACTGAACTTCAACAAAATAACATTGCAAATCTCTGATGAAACCTGTCATTAAAATATCAAATTATGTTAATAATAATGTTAGAGTGTATTGAGTATGATCTGAGTTTTAATTTAGGGTATTTAAATTTAGTTTCAGGTATAGTAAATTTTACTTAATTTAAATTTAATATAGCACCAGTGAGGACCGGTATGTTAATGAGAATTCCACTATGGAAATTATGATTCTTAGAACTTCCTTTAGAATGACCATAAAGGCTGTTTGATTATAATAACATAATTTATAATAATTTATATTAAGGAAACTTAAATGTGCACTTGATTAATTTAAAATCAATTTTATTGGTTCTTATCTGTGATTGAGAAATTTTGTTCTTTTTTGCTTCTCTAGCCTTTAAAATGCTGATATAATTATTTGTATTAACTTCCATAATAATTCTTTGATATTTTAGCCAGATTATACAATCAGATGAAATTGGAGTTCTTTCCACTTATGAATCTTTTAAAAAATAAGCTTTGAGCATCATATTTTATATTTTTAAAATGTAATGTATTCTAATATATACATGAGTTGCATTATACATTATTACTGCACATATTTATTATTTTAAGTCAATATAGGCTAAATGTTTTGGAATATGCTAGCTGAAGCACTTTCAAGAATCAGGACTGAGAAATGGTTGAGATGAACTATCATTGAATATGTATTTTTCCAAAAATTGTTTACCATTATTCTATCATTTTTGATCTACTTATATATTGTTGGTTATTATTTTAACTTATATTTTGGACTTTGCTTCTATAATCTTTATAGTTTATGATTTTTATCATTGATTATAAAAATTAATTTCCTATTACATACTTTTCTTATTTGTATCTCATTTTAAGATTAATATAGTTGTAATAACTTACTACATTAATTCAACAGTATTCTATTTTTAGTTGTATCTATCATCATATTTTTAATTTTTGTATTGCTGATGATCATAGTATTTAACTTTTGTTATATGCCCACAGTGCGGTTGCTGTTATACATGAGCTATAGAAAATACTTAGTCCTAGGAAGAAGATGACAGTTTGGAAGGTTATGAAATACCATTCTCTATTAATTTTTAAGAAAAGAATAGGCAGCCATCTGTTTTGACTAGGTAATCTGTCAAGGTCTTTTTCCAGTTCTGAGCATCTGTATTTGAGCATACTGGTATTTTCCTAATACCCTTCCATGAAAGGTAGGTTTCTTTTTCCTGCTATTTTATTAATTGTTTTCTTATAGAATAAAGTTGAAGCGAGAAAATGGGGAAGTAAATAAAAAACTTAATTCCATTTCTAAATTACACAGTTTGGCTTCTAATATTTATTTAATATTGGCTTATTTTATATGTTTTAAATTTGGTATCATTTGCCTATTTAAAGTACCCATTCTTTGTTGTTTTTGTATGTAATCATTTCAATATTAATGAGAATCTGTACAGTTGGGAATTATTTTTATATTGTTATCAACTTTTTCTTACCTATACTAGTTAATGTGTTTTAAAAGGCAAATTACTCTTGCTCTGGGAAAAGGCTATTTATTACTTCCTTCAGAAAGTGGACTCATTACCTCAAACAGGAATCTCTTCTACCTGAGGTGATTTGGGTGATTGGGATTTAACCATAACTTCATTTACACAATTTAAAATTTTATGAAACATACACCTGCCACTCCTAAAATTGGATTAAAATGTACTTTTTATTAACCACATTAGAAATTCAAGATATTGAACATTGTTTAACTTTATTTCAAAAATTCTATAATTTGTTCATTAATTTTTTCTTATTCTTCTGTGTTATAATTATGTTTCAGGTATTTTTTAATACATAGCTATTAAGTATAATAAGCAATTAAAACTTTTGAAGAATTTCTGTAAAGCAAATCAGCTGCTTAAAAGAGTTCAAATTCTTGAGCAATAAATGTGTCGTGTGTGTGTGTGTGTGTGTGTGTATTAACCTTAGACCTTTCAGTGGTATTATATCTTAAGTTGGCTGTTATTTTATGCAGAGGAGTAAATATTTTAGTCTCATGACAGCTTTTAAATAAAAGGATATCAGAAAGATTAGCCAATTTTCTCTAAATCATCTGCCAATCTGTTAGCCATACAGTTGCATCAATGAGGTGTATGTGACATTTGTGAACATGCACCCTGACTAAATTAAGAAAAAAATAATTGAGTCCTTTGCCTGTGACCTATGTCTGCGTTTGTATACACACCCAGACATTTGTATAGCAGGCTTGTTTTTGTTAGGTCTTCCTTGCATAATATTTGCTGATGTGATTTTCCTCTTTTCACTTTTGATCAATCAGTTTTGAGAACATTGAAAAGAGCTCCTGCAGAAGAGAAGCCTCTCCATAACTTTTCCCTTTTTTTCTGGTTTCCATTTTGGATGTATTTTACTCTGTTCTGGGGAAACTTTTCTGTGCTCATTTTGAGTCCAGGCAGAGCTAGAGTAGGTGAAGAGTAAGACAGAGGCTAAAAAAACCTATGTGGCATATGATACCAGAAACTAACTAAACTCCTTGAGTAATTTGATGTAGACAAACTGCTACAACCCTCATGAAAGTGATTTTCTTGCATATATTTCCAGATAAATACTGTGAAAAATAATTTTACCCTAGGAATAATTGTCCCATTGAATTATTTTTACTATAAACAATAACTATTGAAGGAATCAAAACAAAATATAGTAATGAATAATGCCTGTTTACATGAAAGAGAAATCTAGAAATCAGGTATTAGAGCTTTTCTGTTAATGGATCTTCTAGCTGAATTGCTTTTAAGAATCATGACTGAGAAGAGGACTGAGATGAGCCATAATAGAGTAACCTTCTACTTTTCCAAAATTTCCATCTGGCCAGAATTTTATTTGTATTTTTTGGGGGGAGGGAAATATAATTTTAAAAGAGAAAAGTATAGCAAGTCCTTGAATGCCATCATTTTATTATGTTGATGAGATGCAGTAGGAACTCTTATTTGAATCAATTAACTTATGGTAAAATTGGTTTTATTATATGTCATTTGGCTGAAGTTCCAAGAATATATGACTACATTGAGGACTTACTACAATTATTTTGACCATAGTCAAGTAATTGCATTGTTTTTTAGAGTAACTTCTAACCTACTGTCTTTAAATGATCATTTTCTTCTAGTCACCATTCTATTGGATGAGGTAAAGGTGGTTTGTGAATTCTCTTAAGATCACTAACATATTTAGATAAGAATCCTTCTTTGCATCTATATGAACAGTAAAAGACATAATTTACTCTTATTCTAGAACCGGTATTTATGTTATCCAGATGTGAATTTAATGAAAGTAGTCATGTTTTAATTTTTTATTGGCTTAATAGGTCACCTTAGACAATTGTGTTGAAGTTGGGCGGATTGCCAACACCTACCATCTGACAGAAGTGGATAAATATGTTAACAGTTTTGTCTTGAAGAATTTTCCTGCATTGCTGAGCACCGGGGAGTTCTTGAAACTCCCTTTTGAGCGGCTTGCCTTTGTGCTTTCCAGTAATAGCCTTAAGCATTGCACTGAACTTGAGCTCTTTAAGGCTACCTGTCGCTGGCTATGCTTGGAAGAGCCTCGGATGGACTTTGCTGCAAAATTAATGAAGAACATACGATTTCCGCTGATGACACCACAAGAGCTCATTAATTATGTGCAAACCGTGGATTTCATGAGGACTGACAATACTTGTGTGAATCTTCTTTTGGAAGCCAACAATTACCAAATGATGCCATATATGCAGCCAGTTATGCAGTCAGACAGGACTGCCATTCGGTCTGATACCACTCATTTGGTTACACTAGGAGGAGTGTTGAGGCAGCAGCTGGTTGTCAGCAAGGAATTGCGCCTGTATGATGAAAAGGCAGATGAATGGAAATCTTTAGCCCCCATGGATGCCCCAAGGTACCAGCATGGCATTGCTGTCATTGGAAATTTCCTCTATGTTGTTGGTGGACAGAGTAATTATGACACAAAAGGAAAAACAGCAGTTGATACAGTCTTCAGATTTGATCCTCGATACAATAAATGGATGCAAGTTGCATCTTTAAATGAAAAGCGCACCTTCTTCCACCTAAGTGCCCTCAAAGGATATCTGTATGCAGTTGGTGGGAGAAATGCAGCTGGTGAACTGCGTAAGTGTATGCATTTATACGAAGCATAGGAACTAATTTCTTTATTGAAAAATTCTTGTCAAATCATAAAATAACCTATTCTGAAAATCAAAGACAAAAAATATAGCTAGAGTTTCATTTTAAATTATTTTCCCTAGAGACAAACAGTTTGCCTTATCTGAACAAACATTGCTGGCTATGGTACAAATAATATCTCATAAATACATCAACATGTTACAGAATATTTTATTTGTGCAGTTATGTGGTTTTCTCCTTAAAAGTTCAACTACAAAATGTATTCTTCTAACTTAAATTCTAATAGAATCTTGGACAGAAGTTTGACATATTTTTTTACTTTCCATTTTTGAAAGCCTACATAATATTTTACCGAACAGGTTAAAATTTTCCTTACAAAGCATTGATATTTACTGTTTTTTTTTCTATTACATAATCTATTACCTATCAGAAGACACATAAATAATTTTCTTTATTGATTAAATGTACAAAGTTCAGTATTTTCCAAAGTTTATTTACTGTGAGTAGTATGATCTGTGACTATTAGTTTTAAAAATCATTCTCTCTTGGTGAAATACCAAACTGTTTTCTTCATTGTAAAGTAATCTGGTTAGCTTTATATGATGGTCATGTTTCTGTCTTTCTATTCTAAAATTGGTCACATGTACAGTTAACATAGCAATACTTTGGCTATATAAATGAATACTAGAAGGTATAATTCTGTTATTTTAGATATAATTGGAATAACCTATCCAAAAGAGAAGTTGAAAAGACTACATTTTATATCATGCCTTAAATATATGTAATTACTATCATTGTTTGGCCTTTTTTAAACCTCTATTATTTTATTCTTTGTTATAGAATCCTTGTAGTTGTCCAGTGTTCCAGGCCCCAGAATGCTAGGGAAATTTAAAATATTGGCATTGGCTCCCAATAAATTCAGAGTAATTATCAGAATATTTCTTTTTAATATTCTAACTAATAAATTTGAGAGTAACCTCTTTAACAGAGACAAAAATAACTGCTCTAAGCTCTTATACTTTTCAGTTTATCAAGCCATTTCTTGCTAGTGACATGATCATAATGTTACTGATCTTTTCTACCCACAGTTTTTTCTCCTTTGTTGTCACAGTGATATCTTCTTCTAAGACCAGACTTTTCAGGTTCTTGTACTAGGTGTCATGATCATGAACCACACAGATTTCCCAATATATTTTAACAATTAGACTTTTAAAAGCATTTGAGGCATTAGTACCCTTAGTGTAGGATTGCCATTTCAGGTCTCCTCAGTTAACCCACACATATTAATTTTATGTTATACTTTAGTAAATTTATGGTGTCTAGAAATATCCACAGTGCAAGTAGTCACTTGGCACTTTCTTAGAAAAATCACTGACCTCAGATAATTTTTACAAGTTTACAAAGTATCAGTCACCAACACTGGCAGTCAATGGTCATTTTTAATTTTTTTCTCAAAGGAAATAACTATATTTTTCAGTCAGTTCTTGTTTGCTTGTAGATGTTATCATCCCTGTTAATATGCAGCTATTAAATTTTCAATATATGTTCCTCCTATTGATTAGAGGCCTTATTGTTCTGAGAAGTTATAATCTTCAGGACAAGGAGAGTCATTACATACAACCTAGAAGTTAGAGATTTTCTTTTTCTAACTTAATCCCCATCCTGTCTGAGCTCTTCCCATGTTATGCTCAGTTGGGAACAAGAAGTAGACTACTTCATTTGGCAACTGGCTGGCTTCCTTGCTTATGACCTTTAAAAATCACCTTCATCTCCTATTAAAAATAGCCTCTGTATTTCAGTTTGAATGTGAAAAGAAGCATTTAAAGCCCAACTATTTGATGTTCTTTCCCTTTGAAACTTCTCCTACAGTCTATAAGTACATTTTTATAGAAGAGATTGCATCCCTTAAAATCAGCATACCCAGAAAAAATCCAGTCTGTACTAAATATTTTAAGTTAAAATATATTCAAAGTTGTTTTTAAAAATTATTCAGTTGACTTATTAAGTGCACTCAAAGTGAGAGTCTTGATTCCAGGAGAACCTTCAGGCCAAAAAGGGTTGTTACATAAAACCAAGAAGTAGGAGGCTTCAATTTTTTCCAGACCCACCCCACCTACTTAGAGTTCCTCCAATGTTAAACCCATGTAGAAGCAAGAAATCAACTGTCCCGTCCTGTCACATTCTTTATTGTTGAGATAACCAAGCCTGATGTAAACTGCTGTGATTACTTCCCAAGAGAACAATATCAATGAGTCTTTCTGAATTCTATTCATTAATAATGTTTCTCTTTGTATAAATAAAAAGTATATGTATCAGATGCCCTTTCCAGGTTTCTTGGTCCCATTGTTTTTGCATAATGGAAGATTTTAGTTCTAAAGAAACTCTTGATTTTATTTCTGTATGTTCCAGCCAGAAGCTGTGTGTTTTACTTTTCTCCTGCTCCATAAGCACTTTTTAAATGGATACTCAACCCTGCACACACACACACACACACACACACACACACACACACACACGCACACTCTTACACACTTGCTGTAATAACAACATTCTCATATTAACTGATTACATTGACATGTTAAATGCCTGTGTAAATAGAAAAAGGGGTAGAAATGGGTGTCAAGAAAAGGAGGCTGATGGGAGAGCCTTTTATCGATTTAACAGGTTTATTAGTACCAGTACATTATTTATTCTTCATGCACACAATAATCATTGCCTATATAGATTATGAACAACAACAAAAATAACCATAGCAACATTTGCAAGACATTTTAGATCATTTTAATGCATTTGTCCTCTTAAAATATTTTCATGGAGTGTGTGGACCTAAGCCTATGGTACATCAAAACTATACTACTAGTGTGTGTGTGTGTGAGCCTGGCATATTGCTGAAACATTTCTTAGAAATGCTGCTTTATTTTGACACTGGGTACAATAGGTAACTAGGGGATGTTTAGTGTAGCTGTCACTTAAGTGTAAAAGGAGTCAGTTATTTCTGGCATCTTTCAAAATTTATCATATAAGTAGTTGATTTTCTATTGAGGTTTTCTGTATTGAAGAGAAATATGACAGTTCAGATATCTTTCATTTTAGTTAAATATTAATAAGTCAAGCTTTCAAATAATGAAATAATTTACAGAAAACATTTTTAAAATAAATGTACAATAAACTTGCTGAAATTTATCAAATGCCTCCAATATTCCTTAATGGATTTTTTTTCATTAAGCAACACATCACCAGCTAGCACTTTAAGATTCCAGAAAGCATCCCCACTCTGTGCAAGCCATCGTTGTCCAAATGGTTTTCTGCAGGCCTAATCTCTTTTTCAGTCTCAAAGAACAAGTAAATTCTACATCATCCTATGATTCTGGACTCCAGTAGAACCACCTGAGAAAATAAGATTCCTGGTGAGATAAATGAAATGACCAACCTAAGTGTAATTCTTAAATTAGAGAGGGTCTGTAATTTGAATACCAGGCCACCAGACTATTGAAGATGATTTGCTAGAATAGGAGTCAGCAAAATTCTGTAAAGGACCAGAAAATAAATATTTCCAGCTTTGCAGGCCATAGGATCTCTTTACAACTAATTAACTTTGATGTTATATTGCAAAAGCAACTGCAGACAACATAATAAACAAATGGTTGAGGCTATGTTCTGATAAAGCTTTATAGATGAACACTGAAGTTTGAAATGCATATAATTTTCATATGTCACAAAATATTCTTTCTTTGATTTCCCCCCAATACTTTTAAAATGTAAAAAAAATATATTTTTATTTTTCAGGCCATACAAAAGCAGATGACATACTAGATTTGACTTACTGGCTGTAATTTGACTGACTTTTGTTCTAGATTTTTCCAATTACCTCATCCTTGTTCTCACTTCATAGACAAAAATGGAACCACTGCTTTGTGGCTCCAACTCCTGGTCTTGCATCTTCCCTTACCTCATCCCCATATTGAGGCAAGGTTGTTGGTGCTAACCTTGTAAATACAGAAAACAGAAATAAGGTCATGTGTGTGTATATGTGTGTGTGTAGATATACTTCTTAATTAGATGTATTCTATTTTTAAACTAAATGCTATTGATTTTACTAACAACGATAATTCTGCATGAAGAAAATAGAGATTAAATGATGGGAAGAGCTAAAGGAGGCTGTAAGAAGACAAGTTTGTGGATGCCAAACTATTATATAGTTATTATGTCTTAGTGGTTAATAGCCATCTTACCCTTAAGCGATTTGTGTAAGAAATTATACATATGCATAGATGTATAATATGTATAGATGTATGTATAGATGGATTCTTATAACCTCTATTAGGAAAAACAACCCTAATAGAAGAATAACATTATCTTTCTGCATATAAAAACTTTAATAATCATAAAGAGTGAAAAGCTATTTCAACTTGTAGCTTCACTATAAAGAGAATAAGAAGTAGCTAGTGGAATCTGTAACAGAACAAGTTGAATTAGACATAAGACTTTTACACTCTAGAAATTTCAATGTTCAAAGCAGAGTTCTTCATTAAGAAAAACAGAACTATAGTAAAACCTGTCTTTAACATCCAATAAATGGAAAATATAATCTCTGGAAGTCTTTTTAAATCTTTTTACTGATAAGATGTGTGATTAGACTACCTTTTTTATTAGCTAAAATCTTACCATTAAGTACCTTCTGATGCCAGGTACCATTAAATATACTAGATTCTCTATAAGTGTAGAGAAAGAGATAGTAATGTACATGATAGGATTTTGCTTGTCACATAGGCGAAAGTCATGCTAAAGGCAAATGGAAATGCACATTAGAGAAGACATCAAGTGACTGGAAATAGTCAAAAACAGTGTTGTATGTGGAAAAAATTCCTCCTCATTTGGGGCATTTTGCATGATTTTGCTACTTGATGGAAGGGTTTATAAGAAATAGAGTTGGGAAGGGTCTAAACCTGAAGTAATGAACTAAATGAGTGAGAGAGTACATTAACATGAGAATAGTAAAAGCCTTTGAAATAAGACTGAAAGCTAAAATTTAAAGTAACTTAAAAAGGAAATCAGTAAAGGGATATGAAGTTGTATAATGTAGGTGTTGTTAGAGGAGAAATAAGTATTTCACATAGTGAATTTGATGAAGAAATAAAATTATTGAATAGAGTAGAAAATTAATTTCTAATTCTAGTTTTGTCTATTTTCATGTTATTTTTTTAAATAGGAATCCTTGTTTAAAGGACAATTCATCAGTTAGATTCGCATTTGGCTGCAAATATCAAAACCTTATTCCAGTGGCTTGATCAAATAGCCCACTCAGTAGAATTCTGCTCCTATTTCATGGCATAGAACTATATTATATGGTCAACTCCATCTTCAAGGGAACCTGCTAATTTGAATTTAATTTTACGTTTGGCACAACACTTCTCTGAGCACTGTTGTGATTGGGGAGACAAGAAATTTTGTTAGCAACTGGCAGTGTCTGCAATAAATCATATAAAATTTTTAAGTAAATCTAGACATCATGCTTTAGACAAGTGTCCTCATAACAGTCTTATCTCTTTCTGCCTTTAAAAAAAAGGCTTACATTTTCTGTTTGGACTATCATTGTTTCATTCTTGAGGTTATAACAAATTGATATTTAAATAAGTTGAGGTCACTTCTCCAAAATACTTTATGTTAAAGATAATTTATTACCAAGAAGAAGTACTCTTAATAAAATCCTAACTTCACATTAAGCTGCCAATCGTCTTCAAGTTAAGAACAACACTGGCTGCAGCAGTATTGGGTATGTACAAACTATTGGCTTTATATACACAAAAATTATTGTCAGTGTCCATTTTGTAGTTCAGATAAGAAATAAGACAATAGGCATGAGAACATACGCCAACCACTGTTCATACTTTTATTCTCAACTTAAAATTTTGATTCACATCTATTAATCTTTTTTCTTATGTGGTGTATTAACATGGAGGCCTACAATTGAAATGGTTTTCTTCTTTGTAATTTTTTCATCTTTTCTTCCCACATTTTTAAAGCAAAGAAATGAGAGAAATGTCAAATTATATAGGTATAATAAGATACAAGAAGAAAAGAAATCTTAGTGATTTCTGCAGTGACAGAAATGTGTTAGATTTAAATTAAGTATCTAATGTAACATGTATTAAAGGTTCAAATTATCAATATAATCTTAATAATTAATATGAGACCTGCCAAAAACCATCTCATATCTATAATAAATATATTTCAGTTATTTGGTTATGACTATTATACTACCTAAAAAGAAAAATAATTACTAAATTTGAAATTATAAATCATTTTCTTTTCTATTCTTTTTTTTTTAACAACAGCTACAGTAGAATGTTACAATCCAAAAACAAATGAATGGACCTATGTTGCCAAAATGAATGAGCCCCACTATGGCCATGCTGGAACTGTGTATGGAGGAGTAATGTATATTTCAGGTAAACAATCACGATGTGAATGCAATTAATATAATACATAAGCTTTTAACTATGTCACTATCTTCCTATATAGTGTTAATAAAAATATCTGGATAATCAAAATATAATTTTTGATCTTAGAAGATACATTGTGTGTATAACTTTTGCATGTGAGTACTTTGGTATTCTACAAGTTCTTAAGACTTATCCAATCCTCCTGTGAATACATAAGTTAGAAGAAATTGGAAAGCACTCAGCTTCTCTGACTTGCCTTTCAGTCCCCACTCTGTACTTCAATAAACTCTGTACTCTTATAATCACCATTCATATTCTTTATATCAATACTTAATTCATTTTTATTTAAAATTTAGCTAATCTCTATGAGGAAATATATTATTATTAACATATAAGCTCTACTGTGCATAAACCTCACTTTTGATATAATGTTCATTCTCTTATTTAGGGTAACCTACACTATATGTTTCACTTTTTATTATGAGATTACACTATGAATAATTCTGTGCTGATTACCTATATTTTGGCCACATACACATTTATTCTCTAATAAAAAAATTTGTCAGGCTACAGTTTGCTTAGCATCCTAGTAACAACGTTTACTCTCAAGCTGTTGGTGTTTAAACCATTCTTTGTAGAATTTAGAAGGGAGTCCTATTTTAATATAATGTTCACCTCTTGTATTGAAATTTTCCTTTGTTAAACAGATTGTTATCATTTGCCACTGACACAGTCTACCTTTGACAGTATGCCCCTCTTTTGAAGGCCTGCCAGTGCCAGGCCAGCAGTTACATTATTAGAGAACAAAGGCATTAAGGTAATGTTTGTGATCTAAGTCTCTGAAACTGCCTTATGAAATCTGTAATTAAGAAGGATCAATGAAAGGCCTTTAGTGTGTGATTAGCAGGTTTCTGGTGTTAAATTTATGAGCAACTACAGGATGTCTTATATTGAAAGAGCCATCCAGAAAATTATATGCTCCATTAATCAGTGATTTATACCATTTACCTATCTTCTCGGTGTAGATGTCATGCCATTATAATGAGAGTTCCAAATCCTCTGGAGGAGAAAATGAGGTCCAAATTGTACTAGTGGTGGCCCACTAGCATATATTGCAGATATGACCTTCACAGTCAAGAGTAGGATAGGAACTATAGCTGATTTTCAAACCAGAGAACCCTGTTTTGCTTTCTGGAAATGTGATTAAATACAGAATATATATATATATATATATATATATATATATATATATATATATATATATATATATATGCAGAAGAAAAAGAGATTTACATTTGGCCACCAGACAGTAGAGCTTTGAATAATATAGCTAAAAATTAGTTTAGCTCTCTCCATAATCTGTAGAAGATATAATCTGATTCTTTTATTGTAGAGACTATTTGTGCTCTAAGAATACTCTTTGTAGATGATAGTGACTGAATAGATCAACAACCAATTGTTGCACATTTAAAATTCCATATATATTTAGCATTCTAATTCTTTAGCTTTTTAAATGTTCATGCTAATAGGAGAGGATATTACCTGCCTGAACCTATCCACCAAAAACTCTACAAAAAGAAACAATTCTGAATATTCCTGTAAGGTTTACATTTATATAGCACTTTCAATTTTTCTGAAGCATTCTGATTTATTTCAATTCATAGTCAGAATCACAGTCCTAATGAAATAACTAGAGGAGATATTCTTATTTAGCAAATAAAGAAATGGGTGTCCTATTCCTGTGCTCAACACCCAGAGGGTACCTGCTGAAAAGCAGTAGTAGTGAATGATGCTTTGTAGTTCAGATTTGCTGCAAACTCAACTCTGAAAGTGGCCAAAATATAGTTTCATTCAGTAAAGCTTCTTAAATCTCATGG
This sequence comes from Cynopterus sphinx, assembly GCA_030015415.1. NCBI lineage: Eukaryota > Metazoa > Chordata > Mammalia > Chiroptera > Pteropodidae > Cynopterus > Cynopterus sphinx. The sequence goes on along the minus strand of CM057388.1, from coordinate 66,253,764 downwards.
GTCTCTGTTTAAGAAAGTCATGGCAATAAGAGGGAGAAAAAAAAATGGGAGTCAAGGGAAGATGGTAGACTAGGTAAAAGCAGGGTTTTTCTCTTCCCAGGACTGCATTGAAATTACAACCAAATTATAAAATAATCAATGTGGAGAATCACCTGAAGTCCAGCTGATTATAACTCCTACATCTGATAATATAAAGGAGCCACATCAAAGCCAATCCAGCATAGGCAACAACCATCAGTGGATTGCTTTGTAGTTCTCACTGGGTATCCCTGAGCAATCAAAAGCAATGACTGACCTTGGCCTGTGGAGGAGTCTGTTCCAAGGGGCCACAGAACCAAAGCATCTGGAAGCTGGCAGCAGGCCACAATGGAGCAACTCCTGACTAGTTCCAATAGGAATATACAGAAAGGATGCTTGCAACAAGTACACAAGCCTGCTAGGGCAAATCTGACTCAGTGGGGTCAGCCCACACACAACAATTCTAATTCTGAGGGTGCAGCCAATTCTCACAATTAGTCAGCCTGAACGTTAATCCCACCCACTGATCTACTAACAACAACAAAGGTTTGGTGACAACAGAAAATCACACATAACCCACACAAATGTCACCTTCAGAACTTCCAGCACAAGGGATCAAGGAGAGTGTGCTGCTGGACCACACAGGACATCTTCCACTTTAGGCCATCTGGCCAAGGCTGAGAGACAAAACAAATATTCCTGACACTTAGAAAAGAATATAGAGAGGCTAATAAAATAAGAAAACAAAGAAACATGCCACAAATGAAACAACAAGAGAAAACTCAAGAAAATAAGCTAAGTGAAATGGAGGTAAGCAACCTATCAGATTCAGAGTTCAAGGTAATGGTTATAAGGATACTCAGCGAACTTATGGGGAAAATGGATGAGCACAATGAGAGCATAAAAAAGGAAATAAAAACCATAGAAAAGAACCAGGTAGAAATGAGGAATATGATAACATAAATGAAGAATACACTAGGAGGATTCAACAGTAGATTGGATGAAGTAGAAGATCAGTGAATTGGAGGACAAGGTAGCTGAATACACCCAAACAGAACAAGAAAAAGAAAAAAAATTAAAAATGAGAATATTTTAAGAGACCTCTGGGACAACATGAACTGTAAAGATATCTGAATAACAGGAGTACCTGAAGAAGAAGAAAGAGAACAAGGGATTGAGAGAGTATTTGAAGAAATAATGACAGAAAACTTCCCTAACCTGGCAAAAGAATTATACATACAAGTTCTGGAAGCACAAAGAGTCTCAAAAAAGAGGAATTCAAACAGACCTACACCAAGACACATCATAATTAAAATGCCAAAGGTCAAAGAAAAACAGAGAATCTTAAAAGCATCAAGAGAAAAGAAGCTGGTTACTTACAAGGGTACCTCCATAAGAATATCTGCTGCATTTTCAATGGAAACTTTGCAGACCAGAAAGGAATGACGAAAAATATTCAAAGTTATGAAAAACAAGAATCTACAACCACAGATACTGTACCCAGCAAGGCTTTTGATTAAAAATGGAAGGTGAGATAAAGAGCATCCCGGACAGAAAATTGCTGAAGGAGCTCATCACCAACAAGCCAGCATTACAAGAAATGGTAAAGGGTCCTCTGTAAGAAGAGAAGCGGTAAAAAAGAAAATAGAAATATCAATTATGAATAATAAAATGACAGAATTATGTACCTATTAGTAATCACTTTAAATGTAATTGCATTACATGCTCCAATCAAATGACATAGGGTAACCAAATGGATAAGAAAAGAAGACCCATGTATATGCTGTCTACAAGAGACCCACTTCAGATAAAATGATACTTACAGACTTAAAGAGATGGAAAAATATATTTCATGCAAATGGAAATGAAATGAAAAGCAGGGGTGGCAATACTTATATCACATGAAATAGACTTTAAATGTAGGACTTAATAAGAGATAAAAAAAGGGCATTATATAATAATAAAGGGATCTTTATGAAATCAAGAGGACATAACTCTAGTAAACATATATGTACACAACATAGGAGCACCTACATACATAAAGTAATTATTGACTGACAAAAAGGGAGATCAATAGTAATACACTCATAGTAGGGGACTTTAACACCCCATTGACACCAATGGATAGATCTTCCAGGCAAAGAATCAACAAGGACACAATGGGCCTAAAAGATACACTAGAACAGATGGACTTAATGGATATTTTCAGAGGAGTTTACCCCAAAGCAGCAAAATATGCATTCTTCTCAAGTGCACATGGAACATCTTCGAGGATAGACCACATGATAGGACAAAAATCAAGTCTCAAAAATTTAAGAAGATTGAGATCATATCAACCATCTTCTCTGATCAAAATGTTATAAAATTATAAATCAACTATAATAAAAAAACTGGAAAATACACAAATACATGGAGGCTAAATAATATGCCACTACACAATGACTGGATTATTAATGAGATCAAGGAAGAAATCAAAAGATACCTACAGACAATACATTAAAAATATCATACACCATGATAAAGTAGGATTTATTCCTGGGATGCAAGTTTGGTTCAATATCCACAAATTTATTAATGTGATACACCACACTAATGAATCAAAAGACAAAAACCATATGATCATATCAATAAATGCAGAAAAAGCATTTGACAAAATCCAGCATCCATTTATGAAAACAACTCTCAGCAAAGTGGGAATAGAAGGAACATACCTCAACATAATAAAGGCTATATATGACAAACCTACAGCTAACATCCAACTCAATGGGGAAAGGCTGAAAGCATTTCCCTTAAGATCAGGAACAAGGCAAGGATGCCCACTTTCACCACTCCTCTTCAACACTGTATTGGAAGTCTCAGCCACAACAATAATACAAGAAAGAGGGAAAAAAGGTATCCAAATTGGATAGAGAGAAGTAAAACTCTCATTATTTCCTGATGACATGATACTATATAGAGAGAACCCTAAAGATTTTACCAAAAAACTGTTAGAACTGATCAATGATTTCATAAAATAGCAGATTACAAAATAAATATTCAGAAGTCATTGGCATGTTTATACACTGATGATGAACTTTCATAAAGAGAAATTAGGAAAACAATCTTATTTGCAATTGTGTTGAAAACTATAAAATACCTGGGAATGAAATTAACTGAGGAGGTAGAAGACCTGTTCTCATAAAATTATGTCATTAAAAAAAGAAATTGAAGAAGATACAAATATATGGAAGCATATACCACGTTCATGGGTAGGAAGAATCAACATCATTAAAATGGCCATACTACCCAAAGCAATCTATAGTTTCAATGCAACCCCTATCAAAATACCAATGGCATTTTTCAGAGAGCTAGTACAAATAATTCTAAAATTTATGTGGAACCATAAAAAAACCTGAATAGCCATAGCAAACTTGAGAAAGAAGAACAAAGTTGGAGATATCGCACCTGAAATCAAGCTATACTACAAGGCTACAGTAATCAAAACAGCATGGTACTGGCATAAAAACAGATACATTGATCAATGGAACAGAATAGAGAGACCAGAAATCAATCCACACCTATACACTCACTTAATATATGACAAAAGAGTTAAGAATATACAATGGGGTAAAGAAAGTCTCTACAATAAATGGTGTTAAGAAAATTGGACAAATATATGCAAAAAATAGATGCTGGACCATTTTTTACACCATACACAGGAATAGACTCAAAATATATTAAAGATTTAAATATAAGACCTGAAACCATAAAACTTTTAGAAGAAAACATAGGCAGTAAACTCTCTGATATTGCTAATAGGAATTTCTTTTCAGATATATCTTCTTGGGCAAGGAAAACAAAAGGAAAAATAAACAAATGGGACTATATCAAACGAAAAAGTTTTTATACAGCAAAAGAAACCATCAGTAAAACAAAAAGACAACCGATTGTTTGGTAAAAGATATTTGCTAGTGATACATCTGATAAGGGGTTAATATCCAAAATTTATAAAGAACTTATACAACTCAACAATAACAACAAAAAACAGACAACCCAATTTAAAAATGAGCAGAAGACCCGGACAGATACTTCTTCCAAGAGGAAATACAGGTGGCTAAGGGACATATGAAAGATGCTCAAGGCTGCTAATCATCAGATTAAGACCAAAATAAAATACCACCTCACACCTGTCAGAATGGCTATCATCAATAAATCAAAAAACAGCATTGTTAATGAGGATGCGAAGAAAAGGGAACCCTCATACATTGTGGGTGGGATTGCAAATTGGTATAGCCACTATGGAAAACAGTATGGAGGCACCTTAAAAAAAATGATATACATTTTGACCCAGCATTTTCACTTCTGGGTATTTATCCAAAGAAAACCCAAGCAATAATTTATAAAGATCCATGCATTTGTGGCAGCACAATTTACAATAGCCAAGATATGGAAGTAACCTAAATCCCCATCAACAGACATTTGGATAAAGAAATTGTGGTTCATATTTACAATGGAATATTACTCAGCCATTAAAAGAATTAAATCCTATCATTTGCAACATGGATGGACCTAGAGGTTCTTATGCTGAGTGAAATAAGTCAGATGGAGAAAGATGAATACCATGTGATTTCACTTATATGTGGAATTTAAGGACAAAAAGAACAAACTAATCAAAAACATACTCAGAAATATATTGGACAATTTGGTGAATGAACAGAATGGAGGAGGGTTTGGGGGGCTAGGAGAAGGGCTAAAGAAGGACAAATTAGTGATTGATAGTTGGGCACAGGAAGCATGGCAGAGGGAATGCAGTTAGCATTATCATAATGGTTAAGTGGAGAGCCAGGTAAAGGATAGAGCAATTGGGGAGATCGTTTTATGAACATTATAGATGTCTAACCAAATGTATTGTATACTTGAAACTAATTTAAATAAATAAATTTATTTTAAAAAGGAAGGAGAAAAAATGACATAGATAATAGAGGCTCTGTTCATCCCTCTGGTGACCAAATCAAAGTTGTGATGGAAACAAGGAGCAGCAGCAAGGAAAAATCGCCTGGTATCTAGAGGAACAAGCTATACAACTAAGGAGAAATCCAACAAATCACTTTTCAATGAATGTCAGAATTTAGGACATGACAAGGATGTGGGGCTGCCTGTTCCTCAGTGGCTGAGTGAGAGGGAGGCTGTGGCAGCAGCAGCAGCGGCAGCAGCAGCAGGAGGAGCAGCAGCAACAGTAGCCTCTTAAAAGGGTCATGTCTGTGAGTGGATTTTCATAGTGATGGACCTGCATGCTTTGAGCACTAGTGCCGATTCAGCTGCATGCAGGGGTCACCTGGGACTTACAGGAAGACATGGTTGGAGTGAGGGCCAAGGCTAGACTTGCTGGGTACAGAAGTGTCAGTCATATCTATTGTTCCCTGATGAGCCCTCCCCCACTACCAGTGAGCCTGGACACAGTGCCGCTATAGCTGTGACATCATCGAACTGTGTAACACAGGTTGCTCTGCCCAGAGGATTCCCTGAAACCCTGCCTCATCCAGCATGTGGCCCCACTGAAGCCACATTCAAGTGTATCTTCAGAGAGTCAGGTGCTCCTTTCTGAGACACACTGGAGGCAGGCTGGGTTTCTGATGTGGCCTTTTGAGGCAACTATAATCATGGCATTTGTGGATTGCTTGCTGAATCTTAACAGGTGGCCCTGGAGGGATAGAGTCTTGAGCTAAGTTTGACCTGCAGGTGAATTCCTCTCAGGACTGTGCCACTGACAGACACCTCCTTCACAAATCCACACTAATGAGACCAGGAGACTTAGGAGCTTTGCTTAATACATAGAAACAGACATGGGAAAGCAAACAAAATGGGAAGACAAGAAGCAGAAATCCTATGAAAGAAGAGAACAGAGATAGTGGAGCCAAGTAATCTAATAGATGCAGAGTTATAAAGATGGTTATAAAGATGCTCAATGAACTGTTGGGAAGTGTAGATAAATTCAGTGAGAAGTTCAACAAAGAGATAAAAAACATAAAAATGGAAGTGGAAATTATGAAAGGCAACCAGTCTGAAATGAGGAACACATTATCTGAGACGAAAAGTATATTAAATGGAATAAACAAAGTGAATAAAGGATCAAATACAGTATCTAGAGGATGGGAAAACCAATCATGACACTCAATCAGAATGGTAAGAAAAGAGATGCCAAGACTATAAAAATAATTTAAGTAGGATATGGGACACTATTAAGGCTATAAATATTTGTCTGATCGGTGTAACTAAAGAAAATCATGATGTTGAATAACTGTTTGAGGAAATAATGATGGAAAACTTCCCTAACCTGGTGAAGGAAATGGACATAAAACCCCAGGAAGCTCACAGAATTCCAAATATTAGGGCTCCAAAGAGGCCCAAACCAAGACACATCATAATTTAATGTCCAAAGTTTAAATACAAAGAAAGAATATTAAAAGCAGCAAACAAACAAACAAACAAAAAAAAACAAATAATTACATATAAGGAAACACCCATAAGACTGGCAGCTGATTTCTGAAAAGAAATTATGTAGGTCAGAAGGGCTTGGCAAAAAATATTCAACAGGATGAAGACCCAGGATACATAACAAAGAATAATTTATCCAAAAAGCTATCATTTAGAATTGAAGGACAGGTAAAGAACTTTCCCAGACAAAAAACAAGCTAAAGGAATTTATCACCACCAATCCAGTATTACAAAAAATGTTAGAGGGATTTTTTAAAGAGGAAAAACATGTATCAACAGGAATAAAGAATGGTGACAACTACATTCCTATCAATAGTACCTTAAATGGAAAAGAATTAAGTGCTCCAGCCAAAAGATATGGTGGTTGAAAGGATAAAAAACAATACTCCTACATATGAAAAGGAAGGGGATGGAAAAAGATATTGCTTTGATAGACCAAGAAGGTGTTCAAGTCAGACAGAGAAATAAACACTATATGATTTCACTTATATGCCAAATATCAGGAATAATAATAATAATAATAATAATAATAATAATAATAAACAACTACTTAAAAACAGGCTCACAAATGTAGTGAACAATTTGGTGTCAGACAGAAGGGAGGGGGTTTTGGGGAGCTGGGTGAATGGGGTGAAGGGCTAAAGAAGTACAAATTAGTAGATGGATGGTCACGGGAATGGGGAGCACGACATAGGGAATGCAGTTAGCATTAATACTTTAGATAGGTGGAGGGTCAGGGGAGGGACAGTGCAATTGGTGGGATTGTTTTATGAACTATATAGATGTCTAACCAATGCAGTGTATACTTAAAACTACAATATAATTTAAAAAAGAAAATCAAAGCAATAATATAAACTATATTTTTTTCTTTAAGAAGATGAAAATGTTATTTTCTTTGTTTTTAATCTAGAGAAAGTATTTATGGAGACATTTGTAATAATGCTACTGATAAATTGTAGAATATTATAATTGTGGCTAGAAGTTAAATATGACAGAGAGCCTTTTATTGACTTTTGCATTTTTATAGTAATCTGCTTACTTCATGCCTATTATTTTCATACTTTAGGAGGAATTACTCATGACACTTTCCAAAAGGAGCTCATATGTTTTGACCCTGATACTGACAAATGGATCCAGAAGGCACCAATGACCACTGTTAGAGGTCTGCATTGCATGTGTACAGTGGGAGAAAGGCTCTATGTCATTGGTGGCAATCACTTCAGAGGAACAAGTGATTATGACGATGTCCTAAGCTGTGAATACTATTCACCTATCCTTGACCAGTGGACCCCAATTGCTGCCATGTTAAGAGGGCAGAGTGATGTTGGAGTCGCTGTCTTTGAAAATAAAATCTACGTGGTTGGTGGGTATTCCTGGAATAATCGTTGTATGGTAGAGATAGTGCAGAAATATGACCCAGATAAAGATGAATGGCATAAGGTTTTTGATCTCCCCGAGTCCCTTGGTGGCATCCGAGCTTGCACACTCACGGTTTTTCCATGTGAAGAAACCACACCATCACCTTCTAGAGAGTCCCCTCTTTCTGCACCTTAAGATCACCTCTACAGCTAAGATACTGTTGTACTATCTTTGCAATGTGTCATGGATTTTCTTCTTTTGCACCTCACCCCCCAAAGTAGTGTATGTTAGGATTAGCCTCCAGTATTGATACGAATATTGGAAAAAAAGATGATGTCGATGCTATTTATGCTGTTTGGCTTAGATTGTTTATAAAGTGGTAACAAAACCATTCTGGAAATGTATCCCATAGAAGCTGATGAAAAACAAAAACAAAGTATTGTCTTTAAAATGTTTCTTCAGTACTTTTTTAATGCAGTGTACGGGGTATAGGGTATTTGTCATCTTACTTTAGAAAGCCCAATAAACTAAGTTAAAGGTGGATTATAGCAAATGTACAACTGTGCTAAGTAAGCTTCAAAGTAAAAAGTTTTCCTTTCATCCTGACTGTAAGGTGTCAAAGGGAGGCAGCTTACTGCAACAGAAAACAATAGACAAAAGATTGCTAACTCGCATGAACTACCTCCCTCTTTTCATAAAACATTTTTGACATACCTATCAACCCACCTTTTTATGTGGGTACATTGAGAACAAATGAAGTTTCTTAGACACACAGGAGAAATAATAAGTTAAATTCACCAATATTAATTTTAAGAGAAGCAGCATGACCTCTCTACTTATAAAAAAGGGTTGGGAGTTTTTTAAGTATTTATAAATACATACACACACATACAATTATAAAATACAAAAATTTAAAAATTAGCATGTCAAATAAACGTAAAAAAAAATTTAATTTTTTTTCCAAAAGCAGCTTCCTTTAAAATGGAAATTCAGTATGTATATACTGAATGCACATATGTAGAATCATAACTAATTAAGTGGATAAGGGCTAGAAACTTTGAGCAACTAAATTTGTCATGACCAAATTTTACCTTGCAAAACTAAACTACATCTTCTCCTTTGCTTTTGAGGTAACTTTCATATTGTATATATTCTGTATACTCTCAGTTCATAAGGTTATTTAGCACCAAGTGTAGCAGCTTCATCTGGCAAGCTGCATTCACTTGGTGATTTCAACTTCCATGTTTTATCTTTTTCAATAAAAAACATTTAATGTCCTTTTAGCTTGAAGCATTCCATTATTGTCTGATTTGACTTTTATTAAATATCTTTTTAGGGGAATATACAACAATATTCAAGTGAGTAGAACTTAGAGCACTGAACACCTTGGATTCATTCATGTTAATAACTTTCATTCAAAAAAATAAACCAAAAGAATTTGACCAAGTTTAACCTCATTGGTTAAACTTATTGCTGGTTGACTTTGAGGAGTAGGTTCATGGAAAATGCTCATTGGCTTTTCTTCAATCCCACAGAAGAACTGCTTGACATGTCTAAACAATAAGGTCAGTTTTTCAGATCTTCAAGAAGATCTGTCTTGCCTAATGAGAAGGGATTGAGTAATATGACTTAAGATATTTGTTATTGAGCTAGAATCACAAATAAAAATTGTTTTTGTAAAAGATTTCTTGAGGAGTATGTTAGGATCATCTGCATGATCTTTCCTATCTTATCTGCAAATGACCAGATTAAATTTGAACCAGAAATTTTAAGCTATAGAAAAACAACTCAGGTGTCACCAGATCTCTTCGCCAGTGGATAATTATCAGCACAGATGTCACTACCTCTGTCTTGAGTAATGAAATAATGAAATAAACAATTTTCCCATCAGTGGTATTTTTGAGTGTTGGGAGAAGCCTGATGTGAATTTGAAAGATCCCTTCTGGAAAGTTAATTCTGAAGTGAGAGCAACTGGTCAAAGTGACTTCAATTCTCTGCTTATAGGTAGAGCAGTTTAGCCATTTGCAGATAGTTAACATCTGCCTATAAATGGGTCCTGTATAGGACAGAATAATGGTCCTGCCACAGTTCAGTGTGGGTGTTCTTGGTCAGCAGGTTCTCCTCCAAGCTGCAGTGGTTCTTTTTATCTTGTGTCCTCTTGGGTCCTCAGCATCATCTTTATTCAGTCATCAGAAGAAAAATAGAGCATTGTAGGTGTGAAGGCTGTAGGGATCAAGATTGGAAGAGGCATACATCACTTCTACCCTCATTCCACTGGCTAGAAGTCAGTCCTGTGGCACATATAAATACAAAGGAGACAGGAAAATATCAGATAGCTATGTTCCCAGAAAGAAAATGAAATAGAGTTGGTAATCTGTTAGCAGCTTGCCACAGAGAATGACACAGAGCATACACAGTTCTCTTTGATTGCTTACTTTTTCTGCATCTGTGCCATGTTATTTAGAAGAGCAATTAATGTCACACAAATGCTATTATTAAACAATTTCAACAGCTGGTAAATTATTACACATTTTCCTTCACAATGAATTAACTGCTTTCTTTATAAAATATATCCACCAGTCATTGGTTGACTTTACAAGCATTTCTCACATTTGCTTCTCTTAGGTTCTAGATGTACTTGAAAAAGGAGTTGTGAAACACTTTAAATCTCAAAAGGCTAATAATTTTCTTTCTTGGTAAAGGTTGGTAGGGTGGGAAAGATAGAGAAAAAAATCTGCTTTTCCTGTTTCTAGAATTGTTTTTCCCTAAAAAGTAAATCTATGACCTGATACTATTTCTTCTCTAATATTACTTTAGGAAGTTTTAAAAAACATAAGTATGTAATGTTTCATCTGGAGTTGATAAAATAATTCCCTCACATTAGCCCCTGAGAGTGCTCCACAGGGCAATTAAGTTGTGTTTTATTTGCTTACTTCGACCATGTGAATTTTTCCACCCATTTCAAGGATCTTCATGTATTTCTATCCCAAGAACAATGAGCAGACTTTCTTGTGTGGAAAATTAGCTCTGCCTTTAATTTTGTTCTTGGCACTTGTGCCTTTTCTTTCATTTTTCATTTTCAAGCCACTAAACCTCAGGTTTAGTCCTTTCCAAATCAGATAGCTTTTTGGGTATTCAGAGAGGAAAGTCAATGTGAAGCAAGTTCACAAAGATTAAGGAAATTTTATTTTAAATTGGTCAAATAATGCAGTATTTGAAAACTTTTGGTAATTATAGAAAAATTGAAAAATACAAGGAAGAAGAAAAAAAGTCATTCATCTCCTCCATGTCAAGATAATTATTGCTAAATATGAGTATATTAGTTTTAAACAATTATTATTTAAAAGCAATTTGTATATACCATATAATATAAAGCTATATATATATATGTATATATATATATATACATATACATATATATATGCATATATATATGCATATGTGTGTGTATGTGTATAATTTTCTGATACAAAATACATTCTGATACGTCAATGTTAAATTTTTGATACAAAATATATGAATACAATATTAGGAATAAGATTTTCTAAGCTCTGTATTAAGCAAGGTTTAACTACTAAATGATACCAAATTGGGTATCTGCAGGATTAAGAAATAGTGATACTAGACTTTAGAAATATTTATTTCATCAATGAATCTAAGTAATTGGTATAATTCAGATTTGAGTGGACATTTCATTCTTTATTTAAATTTAGTGTTTCTTACTGTCTTCACTAATTATTTCTCACCAAATAATAGTCAAATGCTTCTTTACCTTGCATGTCTTATTTGGCAATGTGACTAAGATAAATAAACATTGAATTTAAAAAATGAGAATAAAGGCCATACTTCTATCAGAACAAAAACAAACAGGAAACATTACAACAGGAATGGGTAGGTAAACTTTTTCTTGAAAAAAAATCAAAAAATATTTTAATCTTTGTGGGTCATATGGTGTCTGTTGCAGCTACTCACCTCCGCTGTTGTAATGCTAAACTGTAGCTAATATATAAATGAATGAGTGTGGATATATTCAAACACAACTTTTGCTTTACACTGAAATTTGAATTTCATATTTTTTATGTATTATCAAACAAACACTTTAAGGTTCTAACTAAGATTTCTGCCAAATTTTGTCATATTGTATTTGCTTCCCTACCTATACCATGCTAGAGGAATTGAGAGGATTGCAAGAAAGCTGTGGATACATTTGGAAGGCTTTCGGATACATGCACATAGGCTGTAAGTCCCCACCAATTTGGGGTCCAGGCTAAAATGTTGGGACAACTGGTTTAGGACTGTGAGGTTTCCAAGGACATGGCAATGTCAGGCAGTGTTGTGGTGGGCAGTCAGTAAACTGATCCTATGTAGAAGGCAGAGGAGTTCAGAGAGATCTGTACTTCAGGTATCTGAAGCCAATGAGTTGGCAAGAAGGGTTGTCTGATGTACACACATTGTTAGGGAGTACCCCATCAGCTGCCTTATTCCTTGTGCTGAGTGTTTGGGAAAATGTAAATCCTATACATCCCACATATGCCTGAATGAGTTTGGGAAGAGCAAGGTCAGAGTCATCAAGGGAAGAAAGGAAAGGGAGACTAGATTGCTATGTCCTTCTTTCTATTTGAATAAATTGTTGTGCCTCTTGCACTAGGATGAGCCCAAAAGTAAAATAACCATAACCAAAAACTGAACATTGTATTTCTTTTCAAACTCAATTGTGCAAGAAGTTTTCAACTTAAGAACTTTTCACAAGGAATGAAGACTTTTCATTTACATTTTATTTTTAACATTAAATTTCAAATGTGCTGACATGTAGAGAGAATATTACAATGAACACTTCCATACCCATTAACTATATGTAACAATGGTAAATATTTTGTCATATGTGCTTCATTTAATATTTTGTTAAAATATTTTAAAGTAAATTATGGACATTATAACATTTCTCCCCTAAATACTTCAGTACACATATTTAAAGCTAAGAAAAATTTTAACTTCTTAACAGCAATTATCCTGCCTAACGAAATTCATAATTCCTTACTCAGTATTCATCTAAATACCCACTAGATCTTTGAATGTCCCAATTTCTTTCCTAGCTATCTATTACTCCTTTGTTCAAGCCAGGATAGAAGAGGGCTTTGTGGTCCAACAACACACCTTTAGAATGTTTGCCAGTAAAACAGGAAGAAAGGTAGGCACTACCTATGCATATAGTCCCAGCCCAGCTCCTGCACATGCTGGGCCTATGGTAGAGGGACAGGGTGCCCTGGCCCAAGGGCCTCAAAGGGCTAATAATCACCATCAGTGAAAAATTTTCCAAAAGCAGGAATTCAGGAGAGTCACATTTTTCAGAGCTCTCAAGAGCAGCCCCAGAAACCTGAGAAGCATACCTGGAATATCTATGAATACACAACTGAACAAAAATAAGCTTTTAAAAAATTATTTATTGGAGGCTAACTTACTGTAACAAACAGACCCCCGAATGATAATGACTCAAATAAAATGTGTTTACTTTTAATATATATAATAGTCAAGCACAGTGTTCCCAGTCTAAGGATTGCTCTCTTCCATGCAGTCACTCAGGAACCAGGTCTTTCGTAAATAACTTCCATCCCAGTGAGCAAGGATGGGGGAGGAGGGAATAAATAAAGAGCAAGTGAGAGGATTTGGGGACCAGATCCAGATGTGGTACACAGAACTTTGCACACTATTTTCAGGGAAGCTAAGGAATATAGTCTAAGGTTCGACTGAGAAAAAATAACAATTGTAGGGAATCACTAGCAGATACTACCACAGTGAAAGAGTCACCTCTTTGATTTAACAGGCAACATGTTACCATGACAGAATCTCACACTAGGTCTGTCATTCAAAAATATCTCGTGGAGCATAAGATCTTATAGTCAGAGAGGGGACAAGAATGGATTGTTTTTGCAGGTATCAATGAGGAAACCCTATCTGCTACAACTTTAGACTGAGAGATTAGGGTCACATGTGCTAGGAAATCTCGTGAATTTTACCTCTACTACTCAACCTTGGATGAGTTCCTGCAGCATAGCGCCACAGCATTAACATCAGGGAAATGTGGACTCTGCCTATCTGGCTTGAACTATGAACCTCTCTTGTCAAGTGGAGAGTTAAGAACAAAATACAGAGAGAAACTGAGTGACAACCTCTGAAGCATGGTTTTCTTCTTTTTTATATAAAAATATCATGATTAAAGACTGGCTACTGGAGGAAAGACGAGAGTAGTAGTGATAGAAATAGTCACAAAATATAAGGGCTCTGCTGGGAATAGTGACTAAGTGAAAAGTGGGATTCACTCTATGCTTAAAGGTGGAGAGGAGACAGTGAAATGTTATCTGTTCTTACTATTGTTTTCAGGCTTGTCCAAGGTAAAATATGTGTGGTCCCAGAGTCTGGATAGAGGAAAAAAAAAAAAACAGTGAAATCACATCTGTGTCTGCTAATCTTTCTGCAAGTCCAAGGTAGAATGTGTGTAGTCTCTGATCAAAGGAATAAAGAGTCAAGTGAGTCACCTGAAGCCCACCAAGGTAGCAACACACGACAAGTAGGTCTATCATCCCCTGTTACCCTCAATGTTTAAGTAAGATCGAGGATGAAGTGTGTTTGGGCCATGGAAGAAATGAAGTGAGAGGTGTATCAAGAGGGAGATAGGTAGCCTGGGGCTGGACTGTCTTGAGTGGAGGAGGCCAGGAACTCTCAGAGAGGGTTAACAGGGATACCTGAAAATGGAGAGAAGGATCTTGGTCTTAGTACTTTTGGAAAGCAAAGTGCATATACCAATCAGCTGGAATTCATGTCCAGTCTATCCCCACCAGCAGCTGCTCATTTCTCTGCTCCTCTGCTTGAGAAACAGACTTCAGAAAGATCAGGGCCTGTGACTCTCATGCCTATGAATAAGAATGAGGAAATGTCAAGTCAAGTGTGGTTGAAGAGGCCTCAGGATACTTGTGACATTTGGGATTTTCCCCCATGTTTTCCACTTCATTAAATATATAAAAGGTATACATAAAACCTTTCCCTCTAAACTGAAATGTTTTAGAATAAATGTTGGCTCTAGCTCACTGAGAGTCTGCTGCTACAGTCTGAATGTTTGTGTCATCCCAAAATTCTATGTTGAGATCCTAATCTCCAAGGTGATGGTATTGGGAAGTGGGACCTTTGGGAAGTGTTTAGGTCATGAGGACAGAGCCCTCACAATTGAGATTAGCACCCTTATAAAATAAATCCCCAAAAGCTAGTTTGTTCCTCCTGCCACATGAAGATGCAGAGAAAAAAACGGCCATCTGTAAAGCAGGATGTAGGCTCTCATCAGACACCAAAACAGCCAATGTCTTCATCTTAGACTGTGAAACAAATAAATATATTTTGTTTATAAGCCGTCTAGTCTATGCAATTTTTACTAAGATATCAGCTATCTCCATGGCCTCTTTTTTCACCACTACCACCACCACTACTGGGATTATTAGCTCTGACTAGTAGCTCAACCATTAGAAGCTCAATCATTTAAGCCAGAAAAATCTGTTTAACATCCTGACACTACAAAAAAAAATGGTGCTTTGGGTGGCATCATCCCTGCAAGAGAGTACATGCCAGATCTCAAATAATGTAATGAGAATGTAAGAGATGCCTGTTGTTTTCTTCTGCTTTTACAGAACTTTTTTTTTTGGAGGGGGGGAGGAGGCATATATTTTAATCACAATTAAAAATTTTTTTTAATATTTTTAGTTTTTAAATTATACTTGACATACAATAGTATATTAGTTCCAAGTGCACAACACAGCAATTAGACATTTATAAAACTTATGAAGTGATCATCCTGATAAACCCAGTATTCATTTGACAACAAACATAGCTATTACAGTGCTACTACTGACTATATTCCCCATGCCATATTCTACATCCTCATGACTATTTGTAACTACCAATTTGTATCTCTTAATCCCCTCCCGATTCACCCAACCCCCATTCTCAGTCTGACAACCATCAAAATGCTCTCTGTATCTATGTGCTTGCTTCTTTTGTTTATCTTGTTCTCTAGATTCCACATATGACATTTGTCTTTGTCTGACTTACTTGACTCAGCACAATACCCTCTAGGTCCATCAATGTTGTAGATGACAAGATTTCATTCTTTTTGTGGTTGAATAATATACTATGGTATATATGTACCACTTCTTCTTTATCCATTCATCCATTGATGGACACTCAAGTAGCCTTCCATATCTTGGCTATTGTAAATAATGCTGCACTTAACATGTGGATTCACATGGCCCCTTGAAGTAGTGTTTTGGGTTTCCTCAGGTAAATACCCAGAAGTGGGATAACTGAATCCTTTTTCATCTATTATAGCCTTTGTTTTAAAGTCTATTTTGTCTGGTACCAGTATTGCTACACCACCTTCCCCTCTCCACCATTTTCATGAAATATATTTTTCTATCTCTTTACTTTCAGTCTGTGTGTGTTGTTTGATTTGAAGTGAGTCTCTTGTAGGCAGCATATGTAAGGATCTTGTTTTCTTATTTATTCAGCCACCATATTTATTTTCATATTTTAAATTATTTATTTATTTATTTATTTATTTATTTTTAAATTAATTCATTTTTTATGGTGACATTGGTTAATGAAATCCAATAAGTCTCAGTAGTACATTTTCACAATAAGGCATATATTTACACTATGTATTCACCACCCATAATTAGATTTCCTTCTGTCACCACATGTTTGACCTCTTTTACCCCATCCACTTTTCCTCTTCCCTGTCTCCCCCACCCTCTAGTAACCAACAGTCTATTGTACCTGTACATGAGTCTCTGTTTGTACTGCTCATTTGTTGCTTTTAGGTTTATATCCCACATATAAGTGATATTATGTGATTTTCAACTTTTTCTGTCTGGCTTATTTTGTTTAGCATGATTATCTCGAGGTCCATCCATGTTGTCACAAGTGGCAGTACTTCATCTCATCATATGGCTGAATAATTGCCCATTGTATATATGTACCATAGCATTTTTATCTAATCATGTATCATAGGGCACTTTGGTTGCTTTCATGTCCTGGCCACTGTGAATGATGCTGCTATGAACATCAGTGTGCGAATATATTTTTAGATATGTGTTTTCAAATCTTTTAGGTAAATACCCAGTAGAGGGATTGCTGGATTATATGGTGGATCAATTCTTAGTTTCATGAGGAAACTCTATACTATTTTCCATAGTGGTTGTACCAATTGCAGTCCCACCAGCAGTGCATGAGGATTTCTTTTTCTCCACATCCTCTCCAACATTTGTTATTAATTGTCCTGTTGATTATAGCTATTCTAACAGGGTTAAGGGGGTATCTCATTGTGGTTTTAATTTGTATTTTTCTAATAGCTGGTGATGATGAGCATCATTTCATATATTTGTTGGAGATTTATGTGTCCTCTAGGGAGAAGTGTCTGTTCAGGTCCTCTGCCCATTTTTTGATTGGATTTTTTTTTTTTTATGTTATTGAGTTGTATGAGTTCTTTGTATATTTTGGATATTAGAACCTTTTCAGGCACATTGCTTGCGAATATATGTTCCCATTTTGATGGTTGTCTCTTTATCTTGTTGACAGTTCTTTAGCTGTGTAGAAGCTTTTTAGTCTGATGTAGTCCCATTCATTTATTTTAGCTTTTGTCTCCCTTACTTTTGAGGTCAAGTTCATAAAATCTTCTTTAAGTCCAAAGTCTTTGAGTTTAGTTTGATGTTTTCTTCTATGCATTTTAAGGTCTTATATTTAGGTCCTTTATCCATTTTGAGTCAATCTTGGTGTGTGGTGATAGACAACAGTCTAGTTTCATTATTTTGCAGGTGGCTTTCCAGTTTTCCCAGCATCATTTATTGAAAAGGCTTTCCTTTCTCCACTATATTTTTTGGCTCTTTTGTCGAAAATTATTTGCCCATATAAATATGGGTTTACTTCTGGACTCTCAATTCTGTTCCACTGCTCTGTGGGTCTATTTTACTGACACTACCATGTCGCTTTGATTACTGTTGCTTTGTAGTATAATTTGAAGTCGGGCAGAGTGACGCCTCCAGCCTCGTTCTTTTGTCTCAGGATGGCTTTGGCAATTCGGTGTCTTTTGTGCTTTCATACAAATCTGAGGATTTTTTGTTCTATTTCTTTAAAATATGCCTATGGAATTATGATGGGAATTGCATAAAATCTGTATAATGCTTTAGGTAATAAGGTCATTTTAACTATGTTGATTCTTCCAATTCAAGAGCACAAAATATCTTTACATTTCTTTGTATTTTCTTTTATTTCTTTAAATAGGGTCTTGTAGTTTTTGTTATACAGGTCCTTCACATATTTTGTTAGATTTATTCCTAGGTATTTTATTCTTTTTGTTGCAATTGAAGCCACCTTATTTTTTATTGGAGCATTTAATTCATTTACATTTAAAGTGACTGTTGATAGATATGTAGTTACTGCCATTGTATTATTCATTTTTTTTCCATCTTTCTTTTTTCTTCTTAAAGAAGTCCCTCTAACATTGGCTTGGTAATGAGCTCCTTAACTTTTTCCTTGTTTGGGAAGCTCTTTATCTTTCCTTTAATTCTAAATAATAGCTTTGCTAGGTAGAGTAATCCTGGTTATAGGTCCTCACTTTTCATCACTTTGAATATTTCCTGCCAATCCCTTCTGGTCTGCAAAAGGTTCTTTTGAGAGATCAGATGACAGTCTTATGGGAGCTCATTCATAGGTAACTAGATTCTGTTTTCTTGCTGTTTTTAGGATTCTCTTGTGCTGGCTGAAAAATTACTGCTTGGCAATTGCCTATGGGAACATAACACTCTGAAATAAACTTTCTGCTTCTATACCCCTGCTTGCACAACCGACCTGTGGGTTGACAGTAAAAAAAAAAGAAAAATAGACTTGTGTGTTTAAACAGGATGAAGAATAGGGGTTTAGGGTTTAAAAACCCTGTACCTCTATATTTCAGGGCTGCTTAATTTGGAATCTGCATAGCTCTGGCAGACCCAGCTGGCTGAATAAAGATTGTGTTTACTATAACTTACTAATTTCTGGTCATCTATATGGCTATTGTGGGCTGGCAGCTACAACACTCTCTTTGTCTTTAACTTTTGCCATTTAAATTATTATGTGCCTTGATGTGGGCCTCTTTGGGTTTATTTTCTTTGGGATTCTCTGTACTTCCTGGGCTTGTATATCTGTTTTCTTTACCAGGTTAGGGAAGTTTTCCATCATTATTTTTCAAATAGGTTTTCAATTCCTGGCTCTCTCTCTTCATTTTTTGGTGCCCCTGTGATATAAATGTTGGTACATTTGATGTTGTCCCAGAGGCTCCTTAAAGTATCCTCATTTGTGGTATTCTTTTTTACTTGTTGCTGTTCTGATTGGGTATTTTTTGCTACCTTATCTTTTAAATAGTTTATTTGATCCTCTATTTAATCTAATCTACTGTTGATTCCCTCCAATGTATTCCTGATTGGGTAGTTTTCTGCTACCTTATCATTTACATTCCTCTGTTTTATCCAATCTACTGTTGATTCCTCCTAAGGCAGTCTTCATTTCAGTTATTCTATTCTTCATTTCTGACTGATTTTTTTTTCTATCTCCACATTTATATTTTCGATCTCTTTGTTAAATTTCTCACTGAGTTTATCTCCTCTTCCCTTAAGTTCATTGAGCATCTTTAAAACCAGTGTTTTGAACTCTGCATTTGGTAAATTGCTTGTCTTCATTTTGTTGAGTTCTTTTTCTGGAGCATTGTTCTATTGTTTTATTTGGTACATATTTCTTTGTCTCCCCATTTTGGCTACCTCTCTGTGTTTGTTTCTATTGGGTAGGGCTGCTATGTCTCTCAGTCTTGGTAAGGTGGCCTTAGTAGTAGTCGGTGTGCTATGGGTCCCAGCAGCACAATCTTCTCTGGTCACCTAAGCTGGGTGCTCCAGGTATGTCCCTTATATGGGTTGTGTGTTTGTGTCCTCTGGTCATAGTTGAGCCTCGGTTGCTGTTTTCTCATCAATGAGAGGGATTAACTCTTGGGCTGATTGGTTGTGATGACTGGTTGTGATCAGCAGAGAAGTTGTTGTGCAGGGACTGACCCTGCAGTGTAGGATTCACTTTATCAGGGCTTTGGTGCCTGCCCAGTCTGCCCTTTGGGTATGTCATCCTCAGATATGCTTTTGTGTGGTGCTCTTGCTCAAATGAAAGCCAGCCACTGGGCATGCAGGTTGGGGCCTCTTTGGAGGAGCCATGTGGCAGGCCAAGTTCAGCTGCAGACTGTGCCCTGCCCATTTCCACCTGGTATAAGCCACCAAGCAATCTGAAAATGGCTGCCACCTACACCTGGCTTGGAAATGCCCTGACAGGTGAAGTCACAAACTGAGGCTGGCTGCTACTAATGCCAGGATTAAGGCTGCTAGGTGAGAGGTACAGGGCACATCGAGGCTAGATGCTGCTTGTTTAGGTTTTTTAAGCCTTCGAGAGATTTTAGGAAAGTCCTTAGCACAAGCTAGGACAGGCTGTTTGTATGGAAAATCCATTGAAAGGGGTTTGGGTGGGCCTGCATGTTGGGAAGGGCTGGGTCTCAGGGAGTCTCCAGGGCAGGGCAAACGATATTAGCCAGGTTTATGGCGACTCAGATATGGCGCCCAGGAGGGTTTATTAAAAAAAATGGATTGTGCCAGCACTTCTCTCTATCTTGGAGAAAGCTGCCCCAGCAGCCCTCACCCTGAAGCCCAACAACTCAGTCTCTCCCTGTATGTCCCTGGTGCCTTTCGAGCTGCTTCTTCAGAGCTGGAGCTCAAAGTCAGTGAGTCTATAACCAAAGACTCACCGAGGACCTTACATCAGGGTCTGTAAGAGGAAAATCTGCAACTCCTAGAGCCCTCCATCTCACTCTTCCTCAATCACTGTTGGCTTTTGCAGCCAGTAGCTGAGGGTATTTCTCTTCCTGGCATGGGAATTCTGGGGTTGGGATTCTTTGGTCTTCCAGGGGTACCTCCACAGCCAAGATATTATTCCCAATTCTCAACTGACAAATGCGGGTGTGGGACCAGCCCATTTCACATCTTCACCCCTTTTACCAGTCTTGAAGTGGCCTCTTCTGTGTGTCTCCAGTTGTGGGACTTCTGTTTTTGTTGCTGAGTTTTTTTTTTTTTTTACAAGTAAATTTATCTCTGTAGATAATCTGATTATTTATGTAGAAAACTCCAGGGATTCTACAATACAACTACTAAAACTAGTAAATGAATTTAGCAATATCATAGAATTCGAGGTTAATATAGAGAACTCTATCATATTCTAGATGGAAACAATTGGAAAATAAAATTTTTAAAAATTTCATTTAGCAGTGCCAAGAAATATGAAATAACTAGTAATAATTTTAACAAAAGACAAAACTGGTATGATGAAAGCTACAAAACATTAATTAAATTAGGTGAGACAGAAATAATGGGAAAGATATGCCACATTCACAGATTAGAGGACTCAAAACTGTTTAGAAAGTTACTCTTTCAAAATTGAGTTATAGATTTAAAGCTATCCCAGTCAACATTTCTAAAGGTCTTATTGAGTGGTAGGTGGAATCCCAAGGAGCCAAGGCTAAGGCTCCTCAGGGGAAGCAGCTGAGAGGAGATGTGCCTGGGGCCTGGGCTGCACTGATTTCACAGTAGAGGAGATGGCTTTCATCTTTTGTCCCTCTCAAACAGCTTTGCCCAACTGAAATATAATGGGAGACACAAGCACAAGCTATATGTGTAATTTAGAAAATTTTCAGCAATCATATTAAAAATGTAAAATTTTTTGAAATAACATACTTTATTTAAAACATTTCCAATCATTTCCATATGTGATCAATATTTAAAATTACTAATGAGATAGTTTTATATTATTTGAGATCTGGTATGTAGTCTACACTTATGCCATAACAATTCAGAAAAGCCACATTTGGTGCTCAATAGCCACATCTCACTAGCAGCTGGTGCATTGGAAAGCCCAGTTTTAAGTGATATCATCTGCTGTTCTCTAGTTTTTACAGTAATCTTTATAAATTAAAATTATAGGATGACATTGATTAACAAAATCAAATGTTTCAAGTGTACAATTTAACAGTATGTCATATATATTACATTGTGTCTTCACTGAATGTTAAATTTCCTTTCATCACCAAACATTTGACCCCTTTTATCCCTATATACCTTCCCCTTCCCCCTTCCCTCTGGTAACCAGTCATTTAAAAAAGTTTATTTTATTGACATATAGTTGACATACAAAAGTTGTACATATTTAATGTATACAACTTGATGAGTTTGAGGATAAGTATAAACCCATGAAACCATCTCCACAATCTATGCCATAAACATATCTGTCACCTCCAAAAGTTTCCCCCTACCATACTCATTATATTATTTTATTTGTGTTTCTTTGGTGTGGAAAATAACACAAGTCATGGGCTCAAACAAGGTCATCCCCTGTGAGTCCTAAAAGGTCAGAGGCTTCCTTGTACATGTCTATTTGTTCTGTTACTATCTGGGTTGGGCCAGCTGACCTTCCTCAGGGTAGCCTTCACACTCTTGGATGTTTAAATAGGAAAATAACATAGGCTTCTCTAAGCCCTTTGAGACATGCAGATACTGTTCTGTGTTCTGTAGTCACACACAGAATCATATATCTTCCTGTGTTATCATTCCTGAAAGAGTTTTAAAAAATTATCTCCCCTTTTTGTTTGTAGTTTTTAGGAATATGTTTTGTTTATGTTGTTGACCATGAGAAAAAAAAATACCTACCAAGAAGGGCTCCTAGTGACTATTTGGGCTCAAATTTAAAACCAGAGCCTAATGGCCATTGATAAACAGGGGCCTCTCATGCAAGCCACGCTTCAGAGAGAAGTCTTCACTAAACTGCCTGCCACCTGCACTGATTTGCCTGCCTCCTGCACTTAACTGCCTGTCTGCCTGCCTTCACTACATTCCTGACTTCTGAGCCAACCATTATAAAGAAATTCCTGGAATCGTACTTCAGTCAATGAGACTGAAATTTTCCCCATCCAATCAGGGCTGCACAGTTATATTCTTATTAGCATCTTCATCAACCAATCAAAGCAGCTTCATTCTGACCAATGAGGACAGTGCTCTTTGGACCAATTGAACTGTGATGATTTAGAATCCTCATTTGTATAAGAATGGACCAATCAGGGACCAGGGGCAGTGACTTGTCTTTATATGTCAGTTCACCCCTTCTTCAGAGAATGTGCTTTCCCTTTTCAATGAAGATTTTGGTTTCCAGAAGACATCTTTCCTTACTGGACCATAGCAGAGCAGAGTCGTCCTGTCTTGGTGGGCTAGAGCAGGCTGGAGTAGACCAGAGTGGACTGGAGCAGAGCTTCTAGCCAGAAAGGGGCCAAGCTGCAACATCATTCTGAGAGACACCTCAAAGCCAAGCTGTTCCACAGCTGTACTGTATTACAATTGAGCTGTTTGCACTGAATAAAATCTCCCCCTTCTTTACACCCCTAATTGGGGACTCCTGCTGGTGTTAAATTGGTTCCAATAACAATTGGTTGACATTGTCTTCCACTTCAATGAGAGTTAAGGTGATGCCCCCTGTGCATCTCTCAAGCAGAGAGACTCTCTCAGCAAAATCTATTTGTTTGGCAATCTTTAACTGTCTGCAACTAACGCCTGGGTTCCTGGGTCAGACCAACTGATCTTCCTTTGGGCAGCCTTCACACTATTGGGCTACATACTTATGAGGATCTTACCAAAGCTAAAAAGAAATTATTCCTCTGCAAAGTTAATACAAATTTATTTGCATAAGGGTATAAAGGCTTGTTGTGGTAGCCTATGTGCCCTCTGCATCCCCATTACCATTTTTGATGAGAGTAAAGAATTTGTAGCATATAATGGTGAATAATATTTTGTAGTTAGCACCTGGCATGCATTAGAATTTTAGATAGTTTCCCCTGAAGGCTGCACATTCAGTAGCTTTAATTTTTGTACTAAAGGTCCACTCATTTTCCTGACCTTGGATCTAGCCCATCGACCTTCTAGACACAAAGTTTGCTGCCTTTTCAAGAGGCTTGCTGCCTGTCAGCTTTTCCTTTACTAAAAAACAAAAACAAAAGAAAAACAAACAAACAAACAAACAAAAAACAGTGTCTTGGCTACTTCCTTTCTTCAATTCCTGTCTACTAATTAAATGTGTGCCTAATTTTTCTTTCCCTCTGTGGGTCTCCCAGACCTGCACTGACATCC
The DNA here is from genome assembly GCA_030015415.1 of Cynopterus sphinx. Classification (NCBI taxonomy): domain Eukaryota; kingdom Metazoa; phylum Chordata; class Mammalia; order Chiroptera; family Pteropodidae; genus Cynopterus; species Cynopterus sphinx. Next base: position 66,229,645 of record CM057388.1, on the reverse strand, counting down.
TTCTGTTAATATGCTTGTCCTTCCTAATACCTGCCCTTACAACGAAATGACAGCCATAAAGTCCTAGGAAAGAAGCTTAACACCATTATAAATGACTATGGGCTGCATATGGTATGCCTCAAAGCTTTAGAAAAAAATCATTTACTAGATTTATTTTTCCTGGTAGACTTTACCCAATCCCCTAGCACTACCTGCACCCAGGGTGGAGATTCCCTAACCAATGTCTACCTGTGCTGCAAACCTTTAATTACAGTGTCTGGCAGCCCTGGGTCTAGCTGACTGACCTTCCTTTGATCATCATCCTCAGTTTTTGGAGCAAGGCCAGAAGAGCAAAATCCCAGGAACTCAGGACTTTTGGATACTAGTTGACTAAGAAAAGCCATACCAGGGCTGTCTCCAGGTGCCACACATGTGCTAATGGTCAAGGTCAATCCTTTAGGTGCCTCTGTGAATTGAGACAGAATCTGCAGACTTTCTGAGCCTTTAACAATGCATACCTGGTCTTGCTTGTATTTCCTAAATGTGTAGTAATTCCACACTGAGGATGAGCAGATCTGATCCTTCCTGTGACCAGATCTGAGGTGAATGCCTGTGCAGCAGGGAGTTTTCATTCAGAAGGCAGCAGCAGTTCCATATGTGTCTTAGGGAAGCCTCTATGGAGGGCAATGTGGAATGTGAGTGGCCCCTGATCACTAGGCCACACATTCCCAAGAGTACAGCAGAGTTTGCACAAGCATACATATGTCAAGAGGACCTATTCCTGCAGGAAGTGCAGTCAAGGGCAGCATTCCTGTGGACGAGGCCCTCAGGTACCTGGGAGCCCCACCCTTTGGATAAAGGTTCGGGTGGGGAAATGAGAAGGGGACTGATCCCCAATAAGGATAGAAAAGTATGGCCCATTTATCCTTTTAAAGGCCTATATCTCTTGCTCAAACTTCTTTTCTGGGCTGGATCTGCACAAATTCAGCCTTGCCATTTGCTTTTTAGCAATGGCAACACAATCTCCTTTTGCTATACCATTAAACACTGCACACCACTATATACTATACACCATTATACACTACATACCAGTATACACTGTATAGCATTATATACCACACATCATTATATACTACACATTATATACTATACACTGAAAACCACTATACAATACATACTATATACACTAAATACCGCTATACACCATTATACATTGTATACCATTCTACAAAACACACCACTATACACTATATACTATGTGCTATTATATGGTATATACCACTAGACACTGTATACCATTATACAGCACTAGACTTACCATAATTTTATACTATACACTATACACTATTATACACTATACACCATTAGATACTACAGAGCACTATATATTATACACTACTCACCCCTATACGCCAAGTCAGACTGTGTTTGCCCAAATTCCCAAGTAGAACGTAGATAGTCCACCAATTCTATACAGAGGGAAGGAAACAGTGGAATCCCATTCACCCACTAGTGTCTTCTGGTGTGTTTGAGGTAGAAGGTGTAGCCTTCACACTTTAAGTTTTCTAATTATGAGTATTATGCTTCAAGAGAAAAAAAAATTATTGTTTTAGAGAACTAAATAAAATGTCAATCACATTAAGATATAAATGAAAGGGAAGCTTCCCCATGGTAGTCGGTTTTCTTTTTCCTTCTGTAGTAAAAGGGGAAAATCCTGTTTTTAATGAATAGTGCTGTGTAGTTAGCTAAAGCACACTTGGCATGAATTAAGGAGTTTTAGAGATTTCCTCACTAATGGTTTCATATTGTACCACGTGAAAATTTTAAATCTGAGCTCAGTTCTATCTTGACTTTTATTCTTGCCATTGAATCTTCTAAATTCTCTAAATAAACCCACTGACCATTAACAGTCACTACCCATTCCGCTTTTCCCAGCCCCTGACAACCGCTAATCTGCTTTCTGTCTCTATACATTTGAGTAGTTTAGATATTTCATAGAAATTAATTTGAACAGTATGTGGCTTTTTGTGTCTGCCTTCTATCACATGGCATGTTTCCAAGGTTTCTTCGTGTTGTAGCATGTATTGGTACTTTGTTCTTTTTCATTGGTACTTTGTTATTTTCATTACAGAAGTATTTTATTTTCTGGACATAAATATTTTGTTTATCCATTCATTAGCTGATGAACAATTTGGTTTGTTTCTATCTCTGCTACTGTGATTAATGCATCTATGAACATTTGTGTAGAAGTTTTTCATGAGGATATTTGTTTTCATTTCTCTTTTATATATATCTAGGAGTTGAATAACTGGTTCAGATGAGAACTCTATGTTCACTTTTTTGAGGTATAGTTAAACATTTTATTTACTGGAATTGATTTTGGTGGTAGCAGATTTCTCTGCTCCAGATAAGCATTTGCTTGCATGGATTAGACGATACATTAACTAGTTGAGAAACAAACATCACTGGATACAATCAGAGGGTGACTTTTCCCTTTCTTTCTTCAAATCATCATTTACTTATATTCATTAGACCCTATGGGTATCACTCCCAGGGGCAAATACTATCAATAAATGGTGCTGGGAAAACTGGAAAGCCACCTGCAAAAAAATAAAGCTAGACTATTGTCTATCACCACACACCAAAATTAACTCAAAATGGATTAAAGATCTGAAGACCTGAAACAATAAAATTAATAGAAGAAAACATAGAAATGAAACTCAAGGACCTTGGATTTAGAGAGAATTTTATGAATATGACCTCAAAAGCAAGCAAAGTAAAAGTAAAAATAAACGAGTGGGACTACATTCACTAAAAAGCTTCTGTTCAGCAAAAGAAATCATCAACAAGGTAAAGAGAGAACCATCCGAATGAAAAAATATATTTGCAAGCAATACTCCTATAAGAGCCTAATTGTTGGGAGCCAAAAGGCCTTCATCCTGACTGCCCAGCCCCCGGCATAGAACCTGGCCATTAACAAACTTGTATGCTATCTAAAGAATGCATGAGCAGACAATGTCCCAGGGAATAGTTAACCACAGAATGTATTAACATACCCGCCGGATAAGGAAGGACCTACTGAATGGCTGTGGACCTGCCCAAGGAGCCCCTCTCCTCCTTGTTCCTCTTTTCACTTCTAACCTTTGTACCCCCTAACCCCATCAACCAAGGACCAATGAAATTGTAACAAGTATCCCCCTGCCTAGTCAGTCCTGCCCCCCTTTGTTCTTCTGTATAAATATACCTGCTCTAAAATAAAAAATTGGAGGCTTGATCAGAATACTGTCTTGCCTCCGCTCCTTTTTCTCGGCCCGTTTCTCTTTCAGGCTGGACCCTCTTCGAGCCCGCGAATAACTAGGTCCCGCGGGTCGGGACACCTAATATTTAAAATATACAAAGAACTCATACAACTCGATAATAACAACATAAAAATGATCCAGTCAAAAAATGGGCAGTGGACCTGAACAGATACTACTTCTTAGGGGACATACAAATGTCCAACAAACATATTAAAAGATGCTCAACATCACTATCTACTAGGGAAATGCAAATCAAAACCACAATAAGATACCATCTCACACCTCTTAAAATAGCTAATCAACAGAACAATTAATAACCAATGTTAGAGAGGATGAGGAAAAAGGAACCCTTACACACTGCTGATGACACTGCAAATTGGTACAGCCACTATGGAAAACAGTATGGAGATTCCTTAAAAAACTAGAATTGATCTACCATATGATCCAGCAATCTTTCTACTGGGTATTTGCTCCCAAAACTTGAAAACCTATATCCAAAAAGATATTTGTGCACCGATGTTCATAGGAGCATTATTCACAGTAGTCTGATCAGCTAAAGAAGCTGTGATATATATATATATATATATATATATATATATATATATATATATATATATATATATATATGTAGAAGAGATAAAGGGGGTCAAATATTGGGTTTAGAGGGAGGGCAAAATGGGTAAAGGGGATCAAATATATGCTAGCTGAAGGAAACTGGAGCTTGGGTGGTAAACACACAATAGAATATATAGATGTCAAATGATAATGAACACCTGAAAACTATATACTTGTCTTAACCAATGTTACCCCAATAAACTTAATTAAAAAAATAAAAGATAAAAAAAATAAAAATGTAAAATGAGAGAAGGAAGCAGAAGAGCAGGCTACCACAGTGAAGTAGGTCTCACAGTGTATTTAAATTTAGAGCTGAAAGTGTCTCATCTGAAAGAGTCTCAGCTTTGAAGTAGGTGAGAAAGAAAATCCACAAAGAAAAACAGTTGGTCCACCATCTATCATAGAACCTTGACACCCATGGTAATGTGTGAAAATCAGTCTCTATCCATTCAGCAATGGCTTCTGCTAGGCTATACCTTCCATAAAATGGCTCTTTTATAAAATGTTCCATCCTCATCCCTCTGCCCTCACAGAAGTACCTTTGGGAAGGTGATTAGCTGAGTTCCCTTTCAACTAATCACATTCTGACATTGTCTTCTCCCTCGTACTCCATTTTACTCCTTCCAGAATGTTCTTTACTCATGCTCCTGCCCTTGTAGAAATTCTCAGGGGAGTTCAAATCATATTTTATTTAGACAATCATGTTTTGACCCTGCCCTTGATATTTTCCTCAGATAGGCCCACACAACTATTTTTACTTAGACCTCTCCTTGTTTCACAGATCAAGTTGTCTGGTTGCTCCTTCAAAGCCCTGAGCCCAGGAAAAGACTGGAAGGAAGGCCATTTAGGGGCTACAATAATGTTTTGTACTAACAGGTTTGACCTTCCATCATCCCTATCCTCAAGAGAATAACAGATATCATTTCAGCTCAAAAATGTTATAAGGGGCAAACTGTTCTCAGTAAATGTGAGCATGTACAGTGGCTAGACATTCAGGGACTCTGATGACTGAATAGTGTAAATACCAAGTAAAAATATTCAGAGTGATTATTTATAAGATGTAAACTTGTTCAAACACCACTGACTAAAAATTGGCATATATTACCAGAGTTTCCAAACAGTGATAAGGTAACAAAGCTTTGAATTGGGCATTTAGAAACTTGGACTGTGATTCCAGCTCTACTATTAACTGGTTGTGTGATCTTGGGGAGGTGCCTTGGGTCACTTTCTCACTGTCACCTCATCTGTAGAGTGAAGGGTTTGGATTGGAGAAGTAAATTTTCAAAGTGAATTAAAATTTTTTTTACTTTATTTATTTTATACTATGTCTACAGATTTTACAAAATAATACTCACCACTACTCATGGGTGAGGAACTCTGATGTTTTCTGTTCTACTATTTTCTGTTATTATATTAATTGTCCATTGTGACCCCCAAAATTAATTTTATGACTGTAAGGAGAGACAACTTGTAGTTTGAAGAATATTGGACTGGAGGGTCTTTAAGATATTTTTCTGCTTACTGTTCTTTAAAAATTAAAGGAGCTAAATTTGGAAACATGGTAAAATAAAGTAAAATAAAACAAAACAACATTCATCCACAGTTTCGATCTTGCTCTATTTGATCTTCCTCAGCCTGTCAGTAGTTATAAAAGTCAGATATTCTGAACCCAGTGATGAGAGCAGACATGAAGGCAGAGATGAAATACGGAGGCTCTACAGCTGTATTCTAAAAAGCAGAGGCACAGAGCCTAGCTGTCTCTCCCAGCCACCCAGATCTTGCGTCCCCAAACTCTCCCGGAGCTATCAGTGGACCCCAGGTGAAACTGCAGTAGTGTCAGGCTACAGAGCAGGAAGTCTGCAGCCTCAGGAACTGAGCATAAAGCTTCTGAGTGGCAGACACACATTGTGGCTGCTACCAGTGAAACAGGTGGAGATATAGAGGTGAGGTGGCGGAGGCCGGCAGTCATCATTACTTGGAGAACAAAGTCATAGGCACACTGGTCACTCTTCCCACTGCTATTCATCCAGGCTGATACTGGCGGAGGTGCCTGGGGTACTTCAGAGAGCACACACCACATCTGGTTGCTGGGGAAATACCAGGACCTCAGGGGCTATGTAGAGGCTTGGAACCCCATCACCCACCACATTCTCCCATGGAGTGGAACACTGGGACTGAGGGGCGACCTGGTCACAGAGAAGATACACACCTCACCCAGGGAATTAAGGGCGCTTTTAATTATTTTTGTCACACAACTGAGATCTGTGAGGCCTGGGCAGGGAAGGAGGAGGCTTGTACACCATCTACTGGGAAACAAAAGTAAAACCTCATTATATCAACCTGAAAAAGTATTACTCTTAATAATAATAATTAACTGAAAACTTTAAAAAGCAGAGTTCATTCCCATAACTGCCTAGACATGAAAACAATCCATCAAACACTATAAACAACCAAGGTGACAAGGAAGCTCAGAAAGAAAATGAAAAATCTAAAAATAAACTTCATGATATTGAAAAATGTTATTTAAATGACAGAGAATTCAAGATTGCATTTCTGAAAAACTCAATGAGATGAAAGAAAATTCAGACAGGCAGTTTAATGAACTCAGAAACAAAATTAATGAACAACAGGAATACTTTACCAAAGAGACTGAAATTTCAAAAAAGAGCCAAATGAAAATTCTGGAGCTAAAGTACTCAATAAAAGAGATGAAGAATGAAATAGCAAGCTTAGGAAGCAGAGCAGATCAGATAAAAAAGAGGTTAGTGATATCGAAGAAAGAAATATGGAAATAATGTAGATGGAAGAAGAGAGAGACTTGGAGTTAAAAAAAAATGAAAGAACTCTATAAGAACTATCAGACGCCATCAGAAAAAAACAAACAAACAAACAAAAAACAATATAAGAATAATAGGTTTACCAGAAGGAAAAGGAAGGGAGTGGGGAACAGTAAGCTTATTAAAAAAAAAAAAATAGTCAACGAGAACTTCACAAACCTATGGAAAGAATCATATCCTCAAATTGAAGAAGCAAATAGAGCATCTAATTATCTCAAACCACAGAGGCCTTCTCCAAGGCACATTATATTAAAACGATAAAAAAATTAAGGACAAAACAAAGTTTTGAAGTCAGCCGGGGAAAATAAGATTAATATAACCTATAAAAGAAAACCCGTTAGATTATCATCAGATTTTTAAGAAGAAATGTTACAATCTAGGAGGGAGTGGAAATAAATATTCCAACTATCATAAGATAAATTACTAGCCAAGAATAATACATCCAGAAAAGTTATCCTCTAAATATGAAAAAGTAAAGACTATTTCAGACATAAAGAAGCTCAAGGAATTTTCTACAACAAGGTCTGCATTAAAGGAATACTGAAGGAGGTTATTCTACCTAACAAAAAGATACATAACTATGAATAAAATGACTATCAGACAGAAACAGGAAATTGCAAAACTTATTCAAAACAGGATATTATAAAATTAAATATTACATAATGGTTAAAGGAAGTAAAAACATTTTTTAAATCTCAATTTATTTTTATTTTTATTTTTTATATTTTTTTAGTTCTTTATTGGGGGTAACATTGGTTAATACAATTATATAGCTTTCAAGTGTCCATTATCATTTGACAACTGTATATTCTATTGTGTGTTTACCACCCAAAGTCCAGTTTCTTTCAGCTACCAAATATTTGATCCCCTTTACCCACTTCGCCCTCCCTCATTCCACTATATTTGACTTCTTTTACTGCTTCTACCTCCACCTTGTTCCCCGATTCCACTAGTAATCACTAGTCTATAGTCCTCTGGTAACCACTAGCCTGTAGTCCATGCTCATGAGTCTATGTTTTCCTGTTCATTTGTTGCTTTTAGGTTTATATCTCACATTTAAATGATATCATGTGATTTTAAACTTTTTCTGTCTAGCTTATTTTGCTTAGCATGATTATCCCAAGGTCCATCCATGTTGTCACAAATGTCAGTATGTCATCTCTTCTTGTGTCATCTCTTCTTGTGAAACATTCCATTATATATATATATATATATATACACACACACACACACACACACACATATATGTGTGTGTATAATGTATATATGTGTATATATGTGTGTATGTATGTATGTATATGTACATATACATGTATACATATACATATACACATATACATATACTTATGCATGCATGTATATATATATATATATATATATATATATATATATATATATATATCACAGCTTCTTTGGCCAGTCATCTATCATAGGACACTTCAGTTGCTTCCATGTCCTGGCCACTGTGAATAATGCTGCTATGAATATCAGTGTGCTAATATCTTTTCAGATATGAGTTTTCAAGTCTTTGGGATAAATACTCAGTAGAGGGGATTGCTGGATCATATGGTAGATCAATTCTTAGCTTTTCAAGGAACTTCCATGCTGTTTTCCATAGTGGCTGTAACAATTTGCTGTCCCACCAGCAGTAGATGAGGGTTCTTTTTCCTCTGTATCCTCTGCAACAATTGTTATTAATTGTTCTGTTGATTATAGCTATTTTAAGACATGTGAGATGGTATCTTATTGTGGTTTTGATTTGCATTTCCCTAATAGCTAGCAATGCTGGGCATTTTTTCATATGTTTTTGGCCATTTGTATGTCCTCTGGATAAAAGAATCTGTTCAGGTCCTCTGCCCAATTTTGACTGGATGATTTGTTTGTTTGTTTGTTTTTGCTTTTGTTTTCTGTTTTGTTTTCTTTTGTTTTGTTTTTATGTTATAGAGTCATATGATTTTTTTGTACATTTTGGATATTAGGCCCTTATTGGAGGCCTTGCTTGCAAGTATATTTTCCCATTCTGGTGGTTGTCTCTGGCCTTGTTGATGGTTTCTTTTGCTGAATGGAAGCTTTTTAGTTTGATGTAGTTCCATTCATTTATTTTAGCTTTTACTTCCCTTGCCTTTGATGTCAAATTCATAAAATCCTCTTGAAGTCCAAGGTCCTTGACTTTTGTTTCTATGTTTTCTTTTATAAATTTTATTGTTTCAGATCTTATATTCAGATCCTTAAACCATTTTGACTTAATTTTGGTGTGTGGTTATAGACAACAGTTTAGCTTCATTCTTTTGCAGGTGGCTTTCCAGTTTTCCCAGCACCATTTATTGAGGAGTCTTTCCTTTCTACACTGTATATATTTTGCTTTTTTTTTTTTTGCCAAAAATTATTTGCCCATATAAATATGGGTTTACTTCCAAACTCTCGACTCTGTTTCACTGGTCCACGTGTCTGTTTTTCTGCCAATAGCTGCCATTTTGATTACTGTTGTTTTGTAGTATAATTTGAAGTCAAGCAGAGTGATGCCTCCACCCTCGTTCTTTTTTTCTCAGGATGACTTTGGCAATTTGGGGGTCTTTTGTGCTTTCATACAAATCTGATGAGTTTCTGTTCTATTTCTTTCAAAAATACCAATGGGATTTTGATGGGGATTGCATTACATCTGTATAATGCTTTAGGTAATATGGTCATTTTAACTGTGTTAATTCTTCCACTCCAAAAATGCAAAAATATTTTTTCCATTTCTCTGTATCTGTTTTGATTTTTTTAATAGAGTCTTGTAGTTTTCATTATATCCATCTTTCACTTGTTTCGTTAAATTTATTCCTAGGTATTTTATTCTTATTTATTTATTTATTTTTGCAATTGAGAAAAGAATTATTTTTTGCACTTGTTTTTTTGACACTTCGTTGTTGGAGTATAGGAACACTATGAATTTTTGAACATTGATTTTGTAACCAGAAGTTTTACTCTATTTGTTTATTGTTTCTGCTAGTGTTTTTGTGGAGTCTTTAGGGTTTTTATATATAGAATTGTGTCATTCACGAATGGTGACAGTTTGACTTCTTTGTTTCCTATTTGGATGCCTTTTATATCTTTCTCTTGTCTGATTGCACTCACTAGGGCCTCCAATGTTATTTTGAATAACACTGGCAATAGTGGACAGACTTGTCTTCTTCCTGATCTTAGAGGAAAGATTTTTAGTTTTTCACCATTAAGTATGTTGGCTGAGGATTTGTCATAGATGGCCTTTGTTATGTTAAGGTACTTTCCTTCTATACCAATTTTGTTAAGTGTTTTGATCATAAATGGATGCTGTATCTGGTCAAAGGCATTTTCTGCATCTGTTGATATGATCATATAATTCTTATTTTTTAATTTGCTTATGTGGCGTCTCACATTAATCGATATGCCTGTGTTGAACCATCCTTGTGTCTCTGGTTTGAAGCACACTTGATCATGGTGTATAATTTTTTCAATATTTTGCCGTATTCGATTCACTAGTATCTTATTTAGGATTGTTGCATCTGTATTCATGAAAGATATTTAGGTGTAGTTTTCTTTGCGTTATCTTTACCAGATTTTTGTATCAGAGTCATATTGACCTCCTAAAATGAGGTGAGAAGTATTGCCTCCTCTTCTGTTATTTTTAGAGTTTGATGAGAATAAATGTTAAATTTTCTTTGTTTGGTGGAATTCACTGGTGAAGTCATCTGGTCCTGGACTTTTTACTTTTTGGTAGGTTTTTGATGATTGTTTCAATTTCCACACTGCTGATGGGTCTATTGAATTTTTTAATTTCTTCTTGATTCAGTCTTAAGAGGTGGTCCATTTCTTCTAGGTTATTAAATTTGGTGTTATGTAATTTTTTCATAATATTCTTGTATGATCCTTTGTACTTCTGTGATGTCAGTCGTAATTTCTCCTCTTTCATCTCTGATTTTGTTTATTTATGTCCTTTCTCTTTTTTCATCAGTAAGGCTAGCCAGTGGTTTGTCAATTTTACTAACCTCAAAGAAATTTCTTTTTGTTGTTTTTATTTTTTCTATAATTTTTTTTCAATTTTATTTATTTCTACTCTAGTTTGAATTATTTCTTTTTTTCTACTGTATTTAGGCTTCATTTGTTCTGACTTTTCTAGGTTTTTTTTTTAAAGATGAAGCATTAGGTTATTTATTTGGACTGGTTCTTGTTTTTGGAGATAAGTTTGTAATGGTATGAGCTTTCCTCTTATGACCGCTTTTGCCATGTCCCAAAAGTTTTGATATGTTGTACTATCATTATCATTTGTTTCTACGTATCTCTTGATCTCTCTTTTTATTTCTTCTCTGACCCAGTTATTCTTCAGTAGTGTGTTGTTTAATCTTCATGTAGTTGTGTATTTTTCTGATTTCTTTCTGCAGTAGATCCCTAGATTCAAAGTATTATGATCAGAGAATATGGTTGTTATGATTTCAACTCTCTTATATTTGTTGAGGCTATCTCTGTGCCCCAGTATGTGGTTGATTTTTGAGAATGTTCCATGTGCACTAGAGAAGAATGTATAAGCAGCTGTTTTTGGATGGATGGCTCTTTAAATGTTAATTATGTCCAGTTGATCTCATGTGTCATTCAGGGATGTTATTTCTTCATTGATTTTCTTTTTGAATAATCTGTTCATATCTGAAAGTAGGGTATTTTGGTCCTCCACTACAATAGTGTTTTGGTCTGTTTCTCTCTTTAATTTTGTTAGTAATTGCTTTACATACTTTGGGGCTCCTTATTGGGAGTATAGATATTAACAAGTGGTATGTCTTCTTGGTGCATTATTCCCTTTAACATTATGAAGTGTCAATCAGTATATATCTTTACCTTTTTTATTTTGAAGTTTATTTCATCTGATATTAGTACCACTACTCCCACTTTTCTCTGAATGCTATTTGCTTGAAATATCATTTTCTACACTTTTACTTTGAGTTTATATTTGTCTTTGAAGCTGAGATGTGTCTCCTAAAGGCAGCATATTGTTGGGTGTTGTTTTTTGATCCATTCTGCAACTCTGTGCCTTTTATTGGTGAGTTTGATCCATTATATTTAGGTAGATTATTGAAATATGAGGTCTCCTTATAGCCATTTTATCTTTTGCTTTCTGGTAGCTCAGTGTTTCTATTGCTTCCTTGTCCTTGTGTTTCTGTTTTCTTTATTTTGGTTGGCTTTTTGGGTTTTTCCTATGTTCCTTCTTGTTTTGTATTGTATACAACAGTTCTACATCTTTGTCATCTGGTTAACATTATGGATATGTAAACTTTGTTATATATATATATATATATATATATATATATATATATATATATATATACATACATACACACACACACACACACACACACACACACACACACACATACACATTCATTTTCTTCTCTGTGTGCTTTATTTCCATTTCCCTTTGTGAAATTGGTTCTTTGAATGCCCCCCCCCCACTTTTTAGTCATTTTTATCTCAGTTTGTTTCTATGTATGCTGAATGTTCATTACTATCTTGTTATAACAATTCTCTTCTTGATACTTAAGCTTTTATTGTCTGGTTCTTAGTAAGGGTGCACTCCTCGTCTATTTACCTGATTATCATTTTACTCCTATTTATGTATTTTTTTTGTCATTTTGTTTTAGGTGAACTGACTCCTTTCAGTAATTCCTGTAGTGCAGGCCCCATAGCAGAGAATACCCTCAATCTTCTTATGTCTGAAAAGATCTTAATTTCTCCTTAACATCTAAAGGAGAGCTTAGCTGGATACATTATTCTAGATTGGTAGTTCTTTTCACTTAACAGTGTCAATATTTGATTCCATTTCTTTTTGGCTTGTAAGATTTGCACTGAGAATTCCGATGATAATTTAATTGGCTTTCCTTTATATGTTAACCATTTTTTCTCCCTCACTGCCTTGAGAAGTCTGTATTTGTTGCTGATTTTTGATAATTTTAATACAATGTACTTCAGTGGAGGCATTTTTGGGTTGAGATAATTGGGTGTGCTGTTGAATTCTTGAATTCCTAGATCCAGCTCATTCCTTAGATTTGGGAAATTCTTGTCAACTATTTGTCAGAAAATGCTTTCTAATCCCTGTTCCTTTTCTTCACCTTCAATAATGCCCATTATTCTCATGTTTCCTCTCCTGATCGCATCAGCTAGTTCTTGAATTTCTCTTTCATTATTTTTCATTTTTCAGTTTCTCTCTTCTTCTTTCCAACTTATTTCTAGGTTTTCATCTTCAATATCACTGATGCATTTCTCTATTTGGTTGACTCTATTTCCTAAGCTTGCTATTTCATTTTTCAACTCTTGCAGTGTGCGCTTCATCTCCAGAAGTTCTAATATTTTTTTTTAGAGTTTGAATCTCCTTACTCTGTTCATCTAGTTGTTTTTCTCAATTCCTGAAATCATTGATTTGAGTTTTTTTCGATCTCATTGAGTTTTTTCAGAATTACCATCCTGAATTCTCTGTCATTTAAGTCGTATATTTCTAAGTCTGTAAGCTTATTTTCTGGAGATTTTTTTCTTTCTTTCTGAGATGCCTTGTCACCTTGGTTGTTCATGGTGTTTAATGAACTATTTTACCACCTGGGCATTAATGGAAGTGTATTCTACTGTTTTTCCAGAAAGATTATATAAAGGTCTCTCTTTAGCCTGTTTCAAAGAAGGCGCTTTTCTTTTGGTTTCCAATAGGTGGCGTCTAAGCTTCTTGGATTCTTGCTTTATATAAAGTCTTAATAACGTTTTAAAAATTTTTTTGTAGACATTTAATAACACTGCTACCCTCAGTTTCAGTCCCTGTGAGTGTCAGCGATAGTCTCAGTAGCATTTGCTCAGATTTCCCTAGCTCCACGGTGATCAGTCTTGAAGAGTATGGGAGAGGGGCCCTCTGGGTTGGTGGTTGGGAGCTGCAGCTCAGCCTTGGTTTTGCAACTGCGGCTGGCAGAAATCAGTTGTTGTTTCTCTGCAGTTCCTTCCCGCTATTATGCTTTCTGCCCTGATGACCGGGCCTGCAGCCAGCCGGCCATGTGGAGCTCACAGCTATCCCAGGCGGGAATGTTCAGGGAACTCACCACAAGGAACTCACCGCAGTAACTCGCTGCTCCTTCTCCCCTCCTCTTTCTCCTGCAAGGAGCTCAGCGGCTATGAGAGGCACCCTCTTTATTACTCCCAGTCCACCGTCCAACACCCAGAGTTCCGATCCTTAGTAGCTCTTATGCACAGATCTCATGCTCAGATGTGCTGGTGTGCAGTTTGGATGCTTTTTGTTGAGTTTTAGATCTTCAACTTATTGTTGTTTCAAGGGGAGAGATCTGGGGATATCTCTCACTCTGCCATGTTTTTCTTTTAATGAACAAATCTTCATACTTTAGGGTAAGCAAAAATTTCTTCAATGGGACACTAATAGCACTCCTCTTCCGGGACATGACTACTGTGAGTTGCTCCTTTTAGTCATGGCTGATTGGATAAAAAGGGGACATCTGAACCAAGATGAACTAGTCAAATTATTTCTTCCTTCTGCCTGGCATGGAGGAAACAAAAACATTTTTAAAAGAAGAAGACAGTAGCTACCGCAACTTAGAAAGGAACTCACAGAATAAATAGGTATAATTTGAGACAACAAAAACAGAAAAGGAAAAAGAAAAGTCTCAATTTGCAAAAGAGAATAGAGATAAGATGCACATAGAAGAAAAAACGGCTATTGTTTATATAAAACTTTCTTTTACATAAACTTCATGGTAACCACAACATAAAAAAATCCAGAACTGGGACATATAACAAAAAAGAAAAGAGGAACAGAAGGAAAAATTATAGAATACAACCCAATAAATAATAGACAGAAACACAAGAGAAAATAAACAATGGATACACCAAGTTATCAGAAAAAAATAAAAATAAAATGACTATAGAAAAACTTCATATGTCAATAATCACCTAAAAGTTAATGGACTGAACTTATCAATTGAAAAGCCACAGAGTAGCAGATTGCATCAAAAATAAAACCCAATCATATGCTGCTTTCAAGAGACACAGCTTAGCCCCAAGAACAAATATAGAGTAAAAGTGAAAGGGTAGGAGATGATATTCCAAGCAAATGGTATCTAGAGAAAAATGTACCTATATCTGATGAAACAGGCTTCAAGATAAAAAAAGGTAATGAGATACAAAGATGGACACTTCATAATGATAAAGGACACAATACATCAAGAAGTCATAACACTTATAAGTATATATGCTCCCAGTCAGGGAGGACAAAAATATATAAAGCAACTACTAACACAACTAAAGGGAGAGATCAACAAAAATAATTATATTAGGGGACCTAAATACTCCACTGATAGCTATAAATAAATCATCCAAACAGAAAATAAGGAAATATCAACCTTAAATGACACATTAGAGCAAATGCACATAATTGAAATTTACAGAGCCTTTCATCTCAAAATAACAGATTAAACATATATCTCTAGTGCATATGGAACATTCTCAAGGATATACTATATGTTGGGACACAAAACGAGTCTCAAGAAATTTAAGAAGATGCACATTATACCAAGCATATTCTTTAAGCACAATGCTTTGAACTGGAGATCAATTACCAAAAATAAAGTAACCCCCCCCCACACACAAATATGTGAAGAAACAACATGCTACTACTAAAAGGCAAATGGATCAAAGAAAAAATAAAAGGAGAGATTAAGAGATACATAGAAACAAATGAGAATGAAAATGCGACATATCAAAACTTTTGAGATATACGAAAGTAATATAAAAATTCATACAATTACAGGCCTATCTCAAGAAATGAGAAAGTTCCCAAATAAACAACCTAACATTACATCTTAAAAAAAAAAAAAACTAGAAAAAGAAGAAATGAAGCCCAAAATCAGCAGAAGGATAGAGATAATAAAAATGAGAACAGAATTAAATGAATTTGAGAACAAAAGGACAATAAAAAATATTTAATGCAATAAAGAGCTGGTTTTTTGAAAAGATCAATAAAATTGACAAGCCTCTAGCTAGACTCATTAGGGAAAAAAGAGAAAAGACACAAATAAACAAAATCAGAAATGAAAGAGAAGTTATGACAGATACCACTGAAATACAATGTATTATCCAAGAATACTATGAAAGCTTATATGCCACCAAATTCAATAACCTAAAAAAATTGGACAATTTCTTAAGAAATATATAACCTTCCAAGACTGAATCACAAAGAACTTGAAAATCTAAATAGATCAATCAAAAGTAAGGAAATCGAAACAGTCATCAAAAAGTAAAAGTTTGTGACCAGATGACTTCACCAGTGAATTCTAGCAAACATTTAAACAAGATTTAATACTGTTTTTTCTCCAACTTAGACCAATATCTCTCCTGAACACAGATGCAAAAATCCTAAATAAAATACTAGCAAATCAAAGACAACAATGCACTAAAAATATTACACATCATGATCAAGTAGAGTTCATTCTAGGGGCACAAGGATGGTTCAATATATGCAAATCAATTAATGTGATTTTAACACTGAAGCATCAGGCCTGAAACTTGCACCTAGGTTTGGATATTCTGGAAAAAAACACTAGGGGGACCAGAGGAGTGAGAAATGCCATTTGTTACTAATGAGGCAGGGAAACTTCAGCAGTGGCCAGTTGGAGTTGCAGAAAGAAGAACTGCTGCTGATCAAGAACAAATGGAATTATTTTATGCCCACAAGCAGAGGGAGGGGTTATCTGATTGGGATAGCGGCCTTCTCAGATGGATTGGAGTAAGATGTGCTGCTTGGTTACAGGAGCAGATAATGTCTATGGGAACAGCAAGAAATGTCTATGGGAGTAGATACTGCTGAAAGCTTTGTGTGTTGCCTTTCTTGGTTACTGGTTGAGCAACTGTCAGTCTACTGAGCATGTGGAGGAACTATGTTCTGAGTTAACCAGACAATGACATACTATATAAATAAAATAAAGATAAAAATCATCTGTTCATATCAATAGATGCAGAAAAAGCCTTTGACAAGATACAACATTATGATTAAAACAATAAAATGGGTATTATGATGGGTACCGCATCATAATAAAAGCCACATACAACAGATCTTCAGTTAATATCATACTTAAATGTGAAAAATTAAAAGCCTTCTTTCTAAAATCAGGAACAAGGCAAGTTTGTCTGCTCTCACCTCTCATTCAATATAATATTGGAAGCCCTAGCTAGAGCAATCAGGCAAGAAAAATAAGTAAAAGGCATCCAAATAGGAAATGAAGAAGTCAAATTCTCACTTTTTTACAGATTACATTCTCTATATAGAAAACCCTAAAAGCTCCACTAAGAAACTATTAAACACAGTAAACAAATATAGTAAATTTTCAGAATAAAAAAAACATTATACAAAAATTGATAGTGTTCCTAAAAATTAACAAAAAAATTTCAAAAAAAATAAATGAGAAAAATAATTCCTTTTACAGTTTCAACAAAAAATAAAATACCTAGGAATAAACTTTATGAAGTACTAAAGATCCTATACACTAAGACATTATTAAAAGAAATTGAAGAAGACACAAAGAAATGAAAAGCTATTTGATGTTCATGTATGGGAAAAATCAACACAGTTAAAATGGGCATATTATGCAAAATGATATACAGAGTTAAAACAATCACCATCAAAATCCCAATGGCATTTTTAAAGAAATAGAACAAAAAAAATCAGATTTGTAAGGAATCACAAAAGATATACAAAGAAATCCTGAGAAAAAAGGGCAAGGCCAGAGGTATAACACTGCCTGACTTCAAATTATACTACAAAGTGACAATAATCTAAACAATGTGATATTGGCAGAAAAACAGACAGACCAATGGAACAGAATTGAAAACCCAGAAATAAACCTCTGTATATATGGGCAAATAATTATTGACAAAAGAGCCAAAAACATGCAATGGAGAAAGGAAAACCTCTTCAATAAATTGTACTGGGAAAATGGGAAAGTCACATGCAAAAGGATGATACTAGACTGCTATCTTTCACCATACAGCAAAATTAACTCAAAGTAGATCAAAGGCCTAAATTTAAGGCCTGAAATAATGAATTGCATAGAAGAAAACATAGGTGCTAAACTTATGGATCTTGGATTTAGACCTCAAAGGCAAGGGACAATAAAGCAAAAAAAAAAAAAAAAAAAAAAAAAAAAAAAGGAATGAGACTACATCAAACTAAAAAGCTTCTGCACAGCAAAAGGAACCATTAACAAGACAAAGAGGCAATTCACTGAGTTGGAGAAGATATCTGGAAACAATGCCTCTGATAAAGTCCTAATATCCAAAATATACAAAGAACTAATACAATTCGACAACAAAAACCAAACAATTCAATTAAGAAAAGGGCAGAGGACCTGAGCAGACATTTTCCTCTAGGGAACATACAAATGGCCAACAAATATATGAAAAGATACTCAACATCGCTAGCTATTAATGAAATGCAAATCAAAACCACAATGAGATACCATCTCACACCTGTTAGAATAGCTATTAACAACAGGCCAAGTAATAACAAATGTTGGAAAGGATGCTGAGAAAAAGGAACCCTCATACACTGCTGCTGGGACTGCAAATTGGTACAGCCAGTATGAAAAAAAGTGTGGAGTTTCCTCAAGAAAAAAACTAAGAATTGATCTATCATATGATCCAGAAAAACCTCTACTGGGTATTTACTCCAAAGACTTGAAAACTCATATCTGAAAAGATATTTGCACACCAATGTTCATAGCAGCATCATTCACAGTGGCCAAGACATGAAGCAACCAAAGTGTCTGATAGATGATTGGCTACAGAAGCAGTGGTATATATATACAATGAAATATTACTCAGCCATAAGAAAAGGTGAAACAGTGCCATTTGCAACAACATGGATGGATCTTGAGAATATCATGCTAAGTGAAATAAGTAAGACAGAAAAAGTTGAGAACCATATGATTTCACTCATATGTGGGATATAAAAATGAAAGGAACAAACTGAACAAGACAAACAAAGACTTGTGGACAAAGACAACAGTTTAGTGGTTACCAGAGAAAAATGTATAAGGGGAGAGGTAGATAAGGGTAAAGGGGTCAAATATAAGGTGACAGAAAAAAAAAAACTTAACTTTGGGTGGTGAACACATAATGCAATATACATATGACATATTATTAAACTGTATACTTGAAACCTATATAATTTTATTAACCAATCTCACCTCAATGAATTTAATTTAAAAATCAGGTATTCTGTGTCTGCAGGGGACAAGGTCCCCTAGGTAATGGACCAAGCTTGATCCCCCTTCAGATGCACACACTAGGAGGTAGTCTAGGCACTTAGCATCTCTAAACCCTAGCATACTGATCTGTGAATGGGGGATGATAGTGCAGATCTTACAGGTTGTGATGAGGATGAATGAGACCCTAGGTATGAAGGTGGTCCCTGGGGCCATGATCTGCAGGTATCTCAGGCAGAATTGGACCTTCAAGCATGAATTGTTTGTATTGCACTATGCTCACCTCCCAGTTTGTTACCTTTCCTAACACTTGTATTGTCTAACACCCTCTGCACACATTTAGATGACTTGCCAGATCTTCAAAAGCATTTGAATTTGCAACTCTTGGCTTATTTTAAGGCATGGGACAAATTTGCCATTTAATTCAGGTGATTTTCTCTATTTTCTCTGATCCTAGCACAATGAAAATCATTTAGTCATGCAATGTTGGGCTGGTCATTTAAACTTTAAGTCTCCTTTTCTTCGTTAGAATGGAAATGATACCTGTCCTGTTTGCTTTTCTTGCTAATGGGGAGGATCAAATGTGATACAGTTTTTCTTTGATGCATCATTCATTAATTCATTTTAACAGATCTGAATAAAAAGTGCTATCATGGAGACCATGCCTCAGGCTGAAGAACCAGAGGAGGGAAGGCAAAAAAGGTAATAGGCCATAATTCACTGCCAGCAAGATTGTCAAATCTTGCAGTTATTTGTGGGGAGGGGGGAGTGGGTTTTATCAGAAAAGCATCATTTTGGTGCCAGAGATAATGCTATCAAATCATCCTCGATGTAAATCTATGTAACTCGTTATGATGTCCAATACATTTTCCTTTGTATTCTCTCATTTGTTCTTTCTCTATCCAACTGCTGATATTCCAGAGACATTAAGGAATTTACCCAAGATCACTTATACAGGTAGGTCTCTTTCCAGCTGCCTCCCACAGTCATACATCCTCTATTTTATGATGGGAACATGATATATGAAAGGATGTAGTGGGGTATGAAAAGTTATTGCTGTCTATCATGCTCAGCATCACCCAGAACTTCATGGTTCTGGTGCTTTGGAATATGACTGGCTCCAATTAACATTGCCTGGCCCTACTATGGTTTGTACTTTGAAAGCTTTTACTGTAATGTATGCATCATCTCATTATGACTTTTGATGGTACTACTGTGTCCAGTTGTTCAGCTTCCTCACAGTACTCTGTCATAATTAAACCAGGTAAGGTAACAATACAGACTCATGATTAACACATTAATCAGCTTTACATAATCTGTCCTGACAGGATTTCTCATTACACAGGTTGATTCTCTAGAGATGCCTAAAGAAACCAAGTCTAATTTTGGCAAATGAGCAATGGCAAATTTGTTTTCATTTATCTAGGGAATAATCATAAGTGAAAAAACCCATGTACTACTTAAGTAGAGGTGATCAAGATGTAAATTGGAGGCTCCGCATTTTTGCACCATGAGATTTGGATATCTCTGGAATGATCTGAAATAATTGAGAGACATTCAACAAAATAACTGACTGATACTCATCAAAAGTGTCAAAATGATGGAAGACAAAGAAAGACTAAAATACTGGCATAGACTGAAATAGACCAAAGAGACACAATGACTATTACAATATGGGACCTGGATTGGATCTTAGAAGAGAAAAAGGGACATCAGTACAGGAAATGGTGAAATTCGAATAAGGTTGGCAATTTAGTTAATAGTATTGTACCAATATAATTGCCTGGTTTTGATGATTTTACTCAGATTAAGAAAGGTGTTTACATTAGGAGGAGCTGGGTAGAGGGTATATGTGAACTCTCAGGACTACTTTTGCAGCTGTTCTTTAAGTTTAAAATTATGTTTAAATAAGTTTAAAATGATCTGAAATCTATAAGCATAATTTTACTGGACAGCATGAAGTGGACAAATTGGTCATGTTGAAGTGAAACTCATCATTTGCTATAGGGCATTTGAATGATCCATGTTTCTTCTTTGGCCTTACAGATCAATCAGATTTGCATTGGCTTTTACACATGTGGGTGGTGATAAGCTTGAAACCAGGCTGAGGGATAATTCTGAATAGATGAGTGTGATTGTGAATGTGATCACAGGATTGAGTTCAATGACCCTTACATATTTGTAACTCAGTTTTCTCATTTAGAAAAAAAATTAGATCATACTTCAATTTTAAGAATCCTTTAGTTTTGCTGAAATTTTATGGCTTTACCTAAAACAACTGTCAATGCTGAGGCAACTCAACTTTGGGAGAAACTAAAACAGGGATTTCAAAGAAGGAACAGCTTTTTTGGAGGTAGTAAGGCTTGGCAAACATTATGGAGATATTGCCCCTTGCAAAATAGCCAGAGCTAGTTTTATAATATTACCTTTGTAAACAGGAATGACATTTTGTTGGATGTTAGGGATAAGGAATGCTGGGAGCAGATTATGAGCAGAAGGTCAGTGTGCACTATTGGATATCATAATCGAGGATCCCTCTTTTGTCTGAGTATCATTTACTCATAGTGTGCTGATGAACTTTTTTCACTAAAAGAAGCATTGCTATCTAGGAAAGTAGAAAATTATGTTAATCATGAGTCTTGTTTTATTCTAGAATGTTTTTACATACATAGTCTTTATTTTCAAGATAAGGAAACTGCAGAGCAATATGTTGCTGTGGCTTTGCCTGAAGTTACAGGAATTAAGTGAAATGAATTCCTCCTCTGTTCCATGAACTATTAATATTAATCATTGGGCAAAGGGTACACGCAAAATGAGTGAGTTCTAGAGATCCAATGTATAGCAACATGACTATGGCTAGCGATATTGTGCTGTATACTTGAAATTTGCTAAAGAGGAGATCTGAAGTGTCTGATCACACACAGAGAAGGAAAGAAAATGGTAACTGTGAGGTGAAGATTATGTTAATTAGCTTGATTGTGATTATTTTACAATGTATACATATATCAAAACATCAAGCTGTATAATTTAAATATATACATTTTTTTATTTGCCAATTTTACCACAATAAGCTTGGAAGGGGGGAAAAGCACATTTAAGTCATTGTATTGTTCCTTCCTATCCACCTCATGTCCCTGAGGTGGGTAAGGTAGATATGACTACCTTTGTAAAATACTGCATTTTACAAAGAAGGGAAAGATACTTGAAAACATTGATCTCTGGGTGATACACAAACCTATGAGCATAGGAGGTCTATGAATTCTCCAAGGGAGGGTCCTCAGTGGTAGTAAGATATGTTTTGGATATCTTCCACAATTGTTACTTTTGACTGAGAGAAATGTTATTGGCTCACCATTTGGACCTTTTTCTGTTTAGGAGGATTCAAATTTTTTAGACTGTCATCCTACTGCTTCTAAGGTATCCCAAGTCCTCGGTGTTAAATTTTTAATTATTAAAATATGCTATATTTCCTCTTGGTAAACTTTATGTTTTAGACTCAGAAAGCCAATCTCATTAAACTCTCTTGAACTCAGATTTTCTAACTGAACGCTAATTCAGCACAGGTTAATATCATTTACTGAATAACTGTGATTTCTTAGTTCCTTTGAATACTGAACTGTCTGAGAAAGGTCTTTACTTCAGGGTTTTGATTGTATTTCTGTGGCTAATTGTGCATCTATAGTAGGCTTCAAATTGTGCATATGCAACTTAACATTTTTGGTTGTAATTCTATTTTAGAAATGTTTCCTGCTGAGGTAGTATTAAGAGAAAGGAAGATGGCTGTAGTCAGGCTCCCTCCTGACACTTTTAACAGGTAACTTCCAAGTGGAAGTAAGTCAGCACTTCTCCCCTTATGTAACTATGTGCCTGGTATGCATGTGTGGGCTTTTATTATCTGGCAGTATGCCACTATTTTTTAACCTGTGTATATAAAGTCATTGCTGCCGGGAGAGGCTGGCTGTGCCCTCACTGGAATAAAGAGCTATATCTCATTTGCCTATGCTCCCCACATTTTCCTTCAACTGCCTGAGACTTGTACCACTTATCTTGGACCTTGAGCCTGTACAACACACTTGGCCCAGTGAGCAGGGTTCCCAGGTAAGAGAGCCGTCTGCCCCACTGGAGGACCCAAGGTGGGGACATGTGGCCCCCACAGAGCATGTGGTAACCCGTGGTGGCAGTATTGATGATTTGGACTCCACCTGAGCCTTAGGAGGCAGTTGATGGGTACCCTGATAAATATTTAGAAGGCGCTTCACTCTCTGGAGGAACAGCTGCTGGAGAAAGCATGGCTGCAGCTGGTGAAGTGGACTGTATACTTTTAATGACTTTGAAGTAGACCATGGACGAAGATCTAGCAGAGGCCGCAGAGGTACAGAAGCTTCAGCAAAAGGCAGATGCCTTGGATATAAGGGTGCAACAACTAGAAGCTGAACTCCAAAGAAGTCCACCCTCAGTGTCACTCTTGAAGGTAAAGGAAGATGTCCTGGGAGAAGTCCACCCATAAGTATGGCTCACAATATACCAAAAGGTAAAACATAAACAATGCCTGGGTCCAGGTGTGTGCAGGCTAATGGCCCCACAGTAATGGTATTTACCACATATGTCTTGTATACACCTGCAGAATTGCAGGATTTGGGAAAACAATGTTGGGAGTGACCTGACAGACCATTGCTGGCTTGGTTGCTGTGCCTTTGGGAGGAGGGGTCTGACAGTATCTCATGCCCCTCTGATATGATGGAGAAACTGGCATTCATAACCATATAGCCCTTATTACAGCAGCATCTATAGAATAGTTGCCACTTGGCTCAAGTTCAGGGGAACCATACACTGATGGAATGGCTTATGGCCATTGTGCAGACAGTTTGGAATGAGGCCGGAGAACTTTCAGACCATGTGAGCAAATGGCAAACATATCGTGGATTAGTGAAGATCATTTGTGAACTGGGCATGCAACAAGCTGTTTAATTTAAATATGCGGAGACTGGATGATGAACGGTTTACAACTGGAATGTGGGACTTCGTGTTAGGGACCTCCCCCTCTACCACTTTTGGTTCACTGGTTGCTATTCTGGCTATGTGGGGAAACTTGTACATGAAGTAACTACAGCAATGGCTGTTCTGGGGGACTTAGATGGAAGATGCTATGAGGCAGGAGGCAGAAGTGTCTGTGCAGTAATGCCCAGACCCCAAGGGGATGAGAAGAAAAATAAAGGCCCTATTCAGGGTCCTGTTCAGGTGACCAGAATGCAAATGTGGACTGATTGCTAGCTGCAGGAGTTGAGCAGGACAAGATAGACTACCAGCCAAATGCAATGTTTTTCGAATTGTGACAGCAATTGAAACCTGAACAGCAATTCAGGGGTGGACAGAAACCTCCTGCCAAAAGAGCTAGGCCTGTGGCCTCGAAGAACTTTTTAAAACCACAGGACTCTCTGTTTACCCTATATGATCAGAGAAAAGACAAAAGTGCTCATTTGGAGGGGATAGGTGGGGACCAGAGGCCTCACATAGAATTGACAATCCACTGATCTCCAAACAATATGCAAAGAGTCCTAGCACTGGTAGATACTGGGACTGACTACAGTCTTATCTATGGAAATCCAGACAGATCCTCTGGACCAGCCACTTATGTAGATAGCTATGGGGGTGAGACTATTAAGATCAAAGCTGTGATTTTGCCTCTTGGAATAGGATATTTGCCTCCAAATTTGTATAAAGTATATGTTTCTCTGGTTTTGGAATATATCCTAGGGGTGGATGTATTGCAAGGGCTCAATATGCAGACCTCTACTAATGAATTCCATCTGTGAGTCAAGGTGGTAAAGACTATAGTGCGGAGATATACTCATCACCCTCCACAAGGTGCCAGAACCAAGGTGCATTGTCAGTGTTAAGTAATATCACTTGCCTGGTGGACATAATGAAATCAGGGCTATGATTCAGAAATTGGAGAAAGCTAAGATTGTGTGTCCCAATCATAGTCTTTATAATGCCCCTGTGTGGCCATTGAAGAGCCTAATAGCTTATAGAGAATGACTGGACTATTGGGAATTGACTAAAGTGACTCCCCCACTGCATGCAGCAGCACCATCCATCCATGATCTAATAGATCAACTGACTACAAGGCTAGGAACATGTCACTATGTCTTGGATTTGGCTAATGCCTTTACATGGGAAAGAAGACAATGAACTTTTGAGGTACTGCTCCAAGGCTCCTTACATAGCCCAACAATTTGCCATGGGTTGGTAGCCCAGGATTTGGCAACCTGGACCTGATATGTAATGGTGGAATTGTTTCATTATGTTGATGATTTCATGTTAACCTTTGCTTCTTTTACAGATCTAGAGCAAGTGGCACTGAAAACATCTGTCAAATTCTTGGGTGTTGTCTGGTTGGGTAAGATGAAAGTTATTTCTGATGCTATAATCGATAAGATACAAATATCCATGATGCACTATGGTTAAGGAATTTCAGAATAATGTGAGCCTTTCGGGGTTTGTGACCCATTTAGCAAAGCTTACACAGCTATTGGATGGCTTGATTAAGAAGAGAGCTACTTGGGACTAGAAGCATTTACTGTCACCAAGCAGACATTTCAGCAAGCCCAAGCCTTACAGGTAGCAGATCCACGTAAATCCTTTGAATTGGACATGCATGTAACAGCAGAAGGATACGGCTGGGGCCTATGGCAACATTTGGAACGAACTAGAACCCTGGTGGGTTTTTGGTCCCAATTATGGAAAGGTACAGAGAGCCGGTACTCCTTAATAGAGAAGCAATTAGCAGCTGTATGCACAGCTTTGTAGACTCCTGAGGCAGTGATTGGCCGGGCCAAAGTGCAGGAGCACACCACTTACCCTGTACAAGTTTGGTTACACACATGGGTACAGGCCCCTAAAATAGAGTGGCCTAAACCCCTACCTTAATGAAATGGGGTACCTATCTGGAACAACAGAGTGACATAGCTGCAAGTCCTCTGGTCATGGAATTACAGATAGTTTTCGGCCCAGTTGAGTTTACCACTGACAATATACTAGACATTGTAGTGTCTACAGATCTAGAAGTTTCCCCTTACAGCTGATGTGTGGTACCCACTGATGTGTGGTACATAGAAGGGTCCAGTAGTAGGCAGAAAGCCAACTGGGTAGCTAAAGGAGTGCAACCAGCTACTGATCATATTTGGTATGATATAAGTACAGGTCAAAGCAGCCAATGGATTGAACTATGGGCTGTACAGATGTTTATAGCCTATGAAGGTTGCCCATTGACTATTTGTACTGAAAGTTGGGTGGTGTTCAAAGGTTTAACATTGTGGTTACCTATGTGGAAATGGCAAAACTAGTTAGTGGTTCATAGGCCCTTATGGGGACAAGCCATGTGGCAAGACCTTTGGGAAATAGGACAAGAAAAGGAAGTAATTGTTTATCATGTTATGGGTCATGTCCCCTCAATAGCTCTAGAAAATGATGAGGCAGATGCGCTTTCATATGTGTGGTGGCTAGAAAAGGCTCTTGCCACTGATGTGGCACACTGGCTCCATAGATGATTATAGCATGTGGGTGCCAAAAATATGTGGAAAATAAAGCAACAATGGAACCTTTCCCTGAACCTTCTGGTATGCAGCCAGGCAGGGTACACCACATCCTCGCTGCATGAAGCAGAAGCATGCATAAGTAACAAGGGTCCCATTAACCATGTGGCAGATAGATTCCATAGGACCTCTTTTAAAAGCTCAAGGGTCATCTTATGCCCTTACAGCAGTAGATATGACTACCAGGTTATTGTTTGCATGGCCCTCTGTAGCTGCAGACCAAAAACACACTATTCAAGCTCTCAAAGGCTTATGTACCTTTCATGGTAGACTGTTAGTAGTAGTAGTAGAAAGCAACACAAGGACCCATTTCACTGGGCATAAAGTCCAAATATGGGCCAAGCAAATGAACATTCAAGGGAAATAGCATGCTCTGTATAATCTCCAGACAGTGGGTGTGATGGAGCAATACAACAGGCTGTTGAAAAAGTGCCCATGACTAACCATCAATCCCCCAGGACTGCAAGGTTGGGTATCCCATTTTTGGGACATGTTGCCTGAACAAGTGACTGTAAGCTGGAGGTCCCTGTCTAGTAGAGCTGCTATTACATAGGGCTGTGTACCCAATTCAATTACAGGTAACTACCACTGAAACTCTGTTGAAACCTGGTCATGGACTCAATGATAACATACTTCTACCTGCCCCTACTTGTCTGAAAAGGGGAGGAATGGTACAATGAACTTGGCCATGGAAAATAAAGGCCCCAGAGTGACAGTAGGTAGGACCAATGGGGCAAAGGGCTAGAGGTAAACTTACAAATCATTCCTTGGGTAATGATTAACTGGCCACCACAACTAACTGTGAGATATCCCACAGAAGAGATAGATGAAGAACGTACCATTGTGTAGTCACTATGGCCTATCATAAGTTCTCCCATATTATGTCATGTTGACATGGTGGGATCAATGCTGCAAGGGGAACATGTATGGTACCAATGACCAGGCTGTCCTCCCTTGGTGTCAATAGCTTTATCACAAGATAAGATACTGGAATGCATCTTTCTTGATGAAAAAGACTTATCTGTACTGGTACCATTGTCTTCCCTTTCTTTCCAACCTTAGACCACTTTATGTGAATATCATGGTTGATTGGGCATATACCTATATCAGGATCATGAATGTCTCACACTATTGGGTCTGCATGGAGTTTCCTGTGAGCACCTCTACAGGATTGCCCTGGCATATACATACAGCTGATGTCACAGCATGAGATCAGCTGACCCACTGGGGACCCCAGTCACCCGACTGGACCATTATCCATATTTGAGTGGATACACAAAGAAGAACTTGGCATGAGCTGGATAAAGGCTTACTGAAGTATTTGATATAGGATGGGTGGTCATAGTTGACTAATGAAGAGGTGGAGATAAATGGGAATGTACCCCCATTTTATTGAAAGAAATATGGAGTCCCAATTGTTAGGGTGGATGCCACATACCCCATGCCAAAACGTAACTACCGTCTCATCCACTATGCATTGGTGAACAGGACAAAAGTATGCCGGTACCCACCCAACTATGATTTTACCCCCAGGAAGCCTATGGGTAATATGGGGCCCATGGATGGCCTTATATTTCCTCGAATTGGACAGGTCGCTGTACTTTGGGATGCCAATTTTTGCCAGCAACTGTGTGGAAGGTGCTCCCATAGTGCCCCACAAATTGGGATGCATATTATTCACAACAAGTCTTAACTAAATGAACCCCTGATGGTATTACCTCTTACCATCTTTCTGCCTGTGGCAGGTGGTGTGGCAGTTAAAACTCAAGTGACAGCTTTGGCAGAACATACTGCTCGAGCCTTGAATTATACTCATAGGGCCCTCAGTCTGGTAACTGATAAAGTAGATCAAATTAGAAAAGTAGTACTGCAAAATTGTATGGCTTTAGACAAGTTAAGTACTGCCCAAGGGGGCACTTGTGCCATTCTCTGCACTAAATGTTGTATCTATATCCCAGACTGCTGGCATAACATTTCACTAGCCTTGGCAGGTCTCTCCCAAGAAATACAGTAAATCTAGTGGCTCACTGGGAGTGGTGGGTAGGCCTAATGTCCACTTGACTCTGTGTCTTAGCTCTCCTAGGAGGTGCAGCCTGCCTCCTAGTGTCGTGTTGTTGTTCCCTATGTTGTTATGGCCTATAGGTACAGAGCTCTGCTCTCCTGCAGTGATCACTTGCCAAGACTATGTAGGTATAAGGGAGGAACCCTGAAGTGGAGGAGTGTGAGGTGAAAGAAAGATGGCTGTAGTCAGGCTCCTTCCCAACACCCTCAGCAGCTAACTTCAGAGCAGAAGTAAGTCAGCACTTCTCCCCTTATGTAACCATATGTCTGGTACTCATGCGTGGGCTTCTATTATCTGGCAGTGTGCCACTATTGTTTAACCTATGTATATAAAGACACCACCACCCTGTAAGGCTGTACTTTTGTCCTGTGCCCTTGTTGGAATAAAGAGTTATATCGCAATTGCCTATGGCTCTCCACATTTTCTTCCAACTGCCTGAGCTTCGTACCACTTACTTTGAAACCTCAAACTTGCAGCAACATGGGTAATATCTCTTCTTTGTGGAGTGCAAAGGAAGAAATGACCTGAGTCCAGCAGCTTTTTATTTAAATTTTTAATTGAAATATAATTGATACATAACATTGTGTAAGTTTAAGGTGTACAATGTGTTGATTTGATATATTTATGTGTTGTGATATAATTACCACCATAGTGTTAGCTGACACCTCTATCAGGTCACATTTCTTTTTGTGGATCTTAGCGACTTTGAAGTTTATAATACAGTGTTGTTGACTATGATAACGATGCCAATAGCTCTTTAGAAAACATAAGTGTTATGGCCATGATTAGATAATTACAGGAAATCATTTTTGGTAGGCCGAACTCTCAGATGGCTCTCCAAAATTTCCCACACTAATCCTCAAATTATGAATATGATGACATATCTGCAAATAGAATTTTGCAGGTTACTAATAAGTTGACCTTATGATATAGAAATTATCCAGGTGGGGCCACTCTAACTATACGAGCTCTTTAAAATAGTTTTCTCTTCCTACTAGCATAATAGGAAGTTCAGAGGGATTGGAAGCATGAAAAGGATTTGTTGCACTGTTGCTGGCTTTAACAGTGGAGGTGATAGAGTGGTCCACATGCAAGGAGTGAAGAGTTAGCTCTAGAAATTGAGGGCATCCCTGGCAGATAGCCAGAAAGGAAACAGCTCATTCGTAGAGCGACATGGAACTGGATTCTGCCAACAAACTGAATGCTCTCAGAAGTAGTCTCCTCCAGCGTTTCCAGATAAAAGCTTGGTCTGGTCAACAATTCAATTTTGATCTTGTAAGACCCAGAGCACAAAACTCAGGTGAGGCCTGTGGACTTCTGTCCTCCAGAACCGTTAGATAAAAAATAAATGTTTTAAGCCACTACATTTGTGGTAATTGTTATGCAATGATAGAAAACTAATACACTATTCCTCAAAGTCAAAGAACTAGAGCTATTTATTATGAATGAGAAATGACTGAGGGGGAACATTTGAATGTCTTTTCACATGAAAGAAGCAGTAGATATTCTGTTTTGCTATAGAGAGCTGTTGTCCAATTAAAATTTTTGAGATGATGAAAATGTCATATAGCTACACTGGTCAATAGTACAGCCACTAGCCACATGTGGTTATTGAGGACTTGTTACATGGCTATTGATCTGATGCACTGAAATTTATTTTTTCATTTAAAATTTTATTTAATAGTAAGATGTCAAATATGTGGTGACAGAAAGAAATCTAACTACGGTTGGTGAACACACAATGCAATGTATATATGCCTTACTGTTGAATTGTATAGTTGAAACTTACTGGATTTCATTAACCAATGTCACCATAATAAAAATAAAAAAATATATATACAATTAAAAAAATGATTTTAGATTCAAATAACTATATATAATTACTGAGTTCTGAATTGGACAGAATAGTTTAGAAAGTTAAAGCAAGAAAATGCATAGAAGCACCAGGGCAGCAGATTTAATTCAACATAAGCAAGACCTTTCCACTAATTGGATCAATTTACAAATAGAATGGCAAGCTTTCAAGTAGTGGGTTTTTAGTCACTGGAAGTATTATATAGAAGCTGGATGATTATGTATCAAGGATTATGATCAAAGATGATTATATATACTGGGAGGATTCCTACTTTGGGAAGGTTGCTTAGATGATATTTTCCAATTTTGAGATTCTAGGTTCTAAAAAGTGGAAATAGATTTACGGAGCTTCTCCATGTATTACCAGGAAATTAACTTCAAGTAAAACCTCACTCTTTCTCTTTCACTCTCATATAATTGTTTATTTTTTTCTAAATGCAGGAAAAGCATTTCAATCTTTTTGGGAGAAAGAAGTTTCTTACAAATAAAAATAACATCTTAATTTCCTTTTTAAATAGTTTGTTGTTTGTATTTACAAACACAACTGATTTATGCATGTTGATTTTATACTGTGCATTTTTACTGAATTTATTAGTTCTAACATTCTAGCAAATTTTTGTTAAATCTTTAGAGTTTTCTTGTATATGATCATGACATCTGCAAACAGATAATTTTACTTCTTCTTTTCCAATTCGGATGTCTTTTTTTTTCTTGTTACTGTTCTCTGACTAGGATTCTTAGTACCATGTTGAAAATAACTGGTGAGAGTGGACATCCTTGCCTTGTACCAGGTTTTAGAGGGAAAGCTTTCAGTTTTCCCTGTCGATTTAGATAATAGCTGTGGTCTTTTTATATATGGTCTTTATTGTGTGGAGGTACTTTCCTACTATACCTATTTTGTTGAACATTTTAATCATGAATAGATATCGAACTTCATTAAATGCTTTTCCTCAATCTATTGAGACAATCCCGTGGGTTTTTTTCTTCCGTTTTGTTAATGTTAATTATAATATCACATTGATTGATTTTCATATGCTGAACAGTTCTTGTGTCCCAGAGATAAATCCCACTTGGTCATGGATTCTGATCCTATGAATATAATGTTGAATTCAATTTGCTAGTATTTTATTGAGAATTTTTGGATCTATAGTCATCAGGGTTATTGGCCTATAGTTTTCTTTACTTTTAGTGTTTTGACTGGGTTTAGTGTCAGGATAATGCTGGACTCATAAAATGAGTTTGGAAGTATTCTCTATTCTAATTTTTGGAAGAATTTAAGAAGAATTGATATTAATACTTTTTAAATGTTTGGTAGGATTCACCCATGAAACCATCTGATCCTGAGCTTTTCTTTGTTGGGAGATTTTTAAAAAAATGTTTAAAAAGCAAATTTTACTCTCACTACTCTTTAAATATTTTTATATAATTTTATATTAGTTTCAGGTGTACAACATAGTAATTACACATTTATATACCTTATGAAGTGATCACCCCGTTAAGTCTAGTACTCATCTGACACCATACATTGTTATTACTGAATATATTCCCTGTACTATATCTTATATCCCCATGATTATTTTTATAACTTACAAATGTACTTTTTAATCCCTTCACCCATTTCCCAAACCCTTTGATTAGGTGACTATCAACTAGTTCTCTATATCTTTGAGTTTCTGTTTTGTTTATTTTTTTTTAGATTCCACATATAAATAAAATCATATAGTATTTATCTTTCTCTGACTTATTTCACTTAGCATAATACCCTGTAGGTCTATCCATGTTGTTGCAAATGTCAAGATTTCATTCTGTTTTATGACTAATTGTATATATGTACCATTGTATACATGTATCACTTCTTCTTTATGCATTTGTCTATTGATGGAAACGGAGGTTGTTTCCTCATCTTGGCTATTGTAAATAATATTGAAATAAGCATAGGGGAGCATAAATTTTTTTAAATTAGTGTTTTGGATGTCTTTGGATAAATACCCAGAAATGGAATTGTTGGGTCATAAGATAGTTCTATATTTAACTTTTTGAGTAACCTACAGACTGTTTTCCATAGTGACTGTACTAATTTACAGTCCTACCAACAGTGCATACATGTTCTTTTCTGATTTTCAATTTCTGATTCAATCGTATTTGCTTTTGATCTGTTCTACTTTTCTGTTTCTTCTTGACTTAGTTTTGGTAGCTTGTATATTTCTAGGAATTAATCCAATGACAGTCTTTACAGAAATAGAAAAAAAAATCTTAAAATTTATATGAAACCATAAAGGACTCCAAATAGCCAAAGCAGTCTTGAGAAGAACAAAGCTGAAGGCACCACACTTCCTGATTTCAAAATATACAAGGCTATAGTAATCAAAATAGTATGATATTAGCATAAGCCAGGGGAACAGAATAGAGAAGCCAGGAATAAATTTATACATATAGAGTCAACTGATCAGGGTGCCAAGAATACACAACAGGAAAAGGATAGTCTCTGTAATAAATGGTATTGGGTAAACTGAATAATCATATGCAGAAGAATGAAATTAGATATTTATCTTTTACCATATTTAAAAATCAATTTGAAATAAAATAAAGACTTAAACATAAGACGTGAAACCATAAAATTACTACAAGAAAGCACAGAGAAAAAAGCTTCTTGACATTGGTGTGGGTGACTTTTGGATGAGACACCAAAAGCACAGGCAACTAAATCTAAAATGGGCAATTGAGATTGCATCAAGCTAAAAAGCTTTTGCAAAGCAGAGGAAACAATAAACAGATTGAAAAGGCAACTTATGGAATGGGAGTAAATATTTGCAAAGCATATATCTGATAAGTAGTTAATGTTCAAAGTTTGTAAGGAATTTACATAACAATAGCAAAACTATTAAAAAATGGTCAAAGGATCTGAAGATGCAATAATTCTCAAAAGAAGAAATACTAATGGCTAAAATTTATATAAAAAGGTGCTCAACATAACTATTGATCATGGAAATACAAATCAAAACCATAATAAGATATCACCTCATATATGTTAGAATGGCTATTATCAGGAAGACAAAGATAAATGCTGACAAGCATGTTGAGAAAAGGGAACCCTTATATCTTGGTGGGAATGTAAATTGGCACAGCCATTGTTCAAAACAGTATTGAAGTTCTTTAAAAAACCACAAATAGAGTATTATTGACTATATTCCCTATGTTGTACTTTATATCACTGTGACTATTTATTATTTATTATTATTATTATTATTATTATTATTATTATTATTATTATTATTATTTATGCCTACAGCACCTGTTCTTCCTAGGTAGTCTTCCATCTAAGTACTAACATCCAAGTACTCCCCAACCCTGCTTAGCTTCTGAGATCAGACATCGGATTTGTTCAGGGTGTCATGGCTTTAGACCATGAACCGTGGCTCCGCTAGGGCATGAATGCCAGACCTTCTGTGTGTAAAGCAGATGTGCTAACTGCTACACTATGGAATCACGTCCATCATGTGACTATTTTTATAACTCACAATTTGTACTTCTTAATCTCTTAATGCCATATGATCCTTTATTTCCACTTATGGGTATATATCCAAATGAAATGAAATCAGGATCTCAAAGAGACATTTGCACTCTCATGTTTATTTCAGCATTATTTACAATAGCCAAGATATGAAAACAACATAAATGTTGATGAATGGATAAAGAAAATGTGGCATATCAATGGAATATCATGCAGCCATAACAAGAAGAAAATCCTGTAATTTGTGAAAACATGGGTGGAGCTTGAGAACATATATATGTAAGCAAAATAATCAGATGCAGAAAAACAAATACTTTGTGGTCTTACATGTGGAATCTAAAGTATTTAAACTCATAAAAATAGCAGAACAGTGGTTACCAGGGTTGGGGGGCAGGGAAAAATGGGTGATGTTGGTTTAGGGGCACAAAGTTTCAGCCATGTAAGATTTCTAAGTTCTGGAGAACGAGTATACAACAATGTGACTATAGTGACAATATTGTATTTTATATTTGAAATTTGCTAAGAGGGTAGATCTTAAGTGTTCTCACCACACACAAAAAAAGAAAATAGTAACTGAGAGGTGATTCATGGTGACTTGTTTATAATGTATACATATATTGGGTCATCAGGTTGTGTAACTTAAAATATATACAATTTTTGATTGTCAATATACCCACATAAAGATGGAAAAATACTAAAAAAATATTTCTCAAATACAGGTGTTAATTTTATTGTGATGAAATCCACATAACATAAAATTAACCATTTTAAAGTGTGACATTTAGTACATTCACACTGTTGTATAACTATATAGAAATCTATGAAGATATCTACATCTACATGTCATATAGATCTATCTATCTATCTATCTATCTATCTATCTATCTATCTAATCTATCATCTACCTATCTATCTATATCTATATCTGGGTATGATAATCTGTTAAAAGAGAGATGCATTGTTTGCAAGAACATCAGAGGGGAGGTTTTCTGGAGACTGTGGAATCTTTTTTTTTAAAGTTAATTAATTTATTTTATTTAGTTTCAAGTATACACTGCATTGGTTAGACATCTATATAGTTCATAAAACAATCCCCCCAAATGCTCCCTTCCTCTCCTGGCCCTTAACCTAGCCAATATATTAGTGATAACTGCATTCCCTATGCAGTGCTCCTCATCCCTGTGGCCATCTATCAACTACTGGAATAAAAATAGATATATTGGTCAATGGAACAGAATAGAGAGCCCAGAAATAAATCCACACCTATACACTCAATATATGACAAAGGAGGTAAGAATATACAAAAGACAGTCTCTTCAATAAATGGTGTTGGGAAAATTGGACAGATACATGGGAAAAAAAAAAGAAAGAAACTGGACCATCTTCTTACACTGTATACAAGAATAGATTCAAAATGGATTAAAGATTTAAATGTTAGACCCAAAACCATAAAACTTTTAGGAGAAAAGAAGAAAACATAGGCAGTAAACTCTCTGATATTACTAACAGGAATTTCTTTTCAGATATATCTCCCTGGGCAATGAAAACAAAAGAAAAAATAAACAAATGGGACTACATTAAACTAAAAAGATTTTGTATAGCAAAGGAAACCATCAACAAAATGACGACCAACTGTTTGGGAGAAGATATTCACTAATGATACATCTGATAAGGAGTTAATATCTAAAATTTATAAAGAACTTATACAACTCAACAACAGCAACAACAACAACAAAACAAACAATCCGATTAAAAAATGTGTAAATTTGTACTTCTTTAACTCTTCACCCCATTCTCATAGTCCCTCAATCTCCTTTCCGCTCTGTCTGTCATCAAATTTTCCACTATATTTGTGAGTTTGTTTTTGATTAGTTTGTTCCTTTTGTTCCTTAGATTCGAAATATAAGTGAAATCGTATGGTATTTATCTTTCTGTGTCTGACTTACCTCACTCAGCATAAGAACCTCTAGGTCCATCCATGTCGTTGCAAATGATAAGATTTCATTTTTCTAATGGGTGAGTAATATTTCATTGTATAGGTGAACCATTATTTCTTTATCCAATTATCTGTTGATGGACATTTAGGTTGATTCTGTATGTTGGCTATTGTAAATGGTGCTGCCATGGATATTGGGTTATGTGGAATCTTATTAGCAATCTCTGTTTTATATCCTTGCTCCTAAGCTTGAGTTAATACCTTGCTTTAGATTATATAGGCTTTAACCTCAAATACCAAGAACAAATGGTTAAGAAGTTCTGCTCTGCTGTTTTATTAGATAATACCCAATTCCTACTCATCACTCACTAGTCCTATAACCTCAGGCTAGCTGTTTTTATCTATATGAGCCTGTTTTATGATTTGTAACAGTAAGATATAATAGTATTTACCTCAGAGAATGTTATAAGGACTAAATGAACTGATAGGAGTTACCTTGCACAGAGTAAAGTGTTCAATAGACATGATGTAGTATCAATGTGATCAGCATTATTATAACATTCAGTCCCAGCATCTGAAATGACATGTGATTTTCTTTTTTGCCTTGGGGAGGAGACTATTGTCTTTGAATGGCGCACAGGCCTATTTACCAGTGAGGTAGAGTAGGACAGAAGCACTATATAGGCTAGGGTCATTTTTTTTTTGTTATACAAAAAGAGGTAGTGCCTCAGCAGGAAACATTTTTAGAATTGAATTTAGTTAGCTGGAGAGTGTCAGTCTCTTGAATGATTGAACTAATCCTAAATTTCTAGTAAAGAAAATAAATCATTTCTGTGAGACTTTCCATTAGTGTCTTCCTGTAGAACATTCTCACACTTCACTGAACTCTTCTCCTTTGCCAAGTCTTTTAGATGATGTCACTGGAACATCATAGGAGGTCGAACCCAGGTTTTACAGTATAGTCTCTTTTGTGCGGCAAACTCCTTAGGGAACATTTGAGAAAAACTGTTCATTATTTCCTCACAGCATGATGTCATTAGGAAAAACCATATCTGTAACTTAAGTGCTTCCAGGGCTTTAGACGAAAGTGCCAAGTGAGATGATATGTCTTGTCCTTCTATATGGTGCTTTCTATTATTCTCCACAATTATTTTTAAATTTGTTCACATATTATGCTATGTTGTTTCTGGACATGCTAGAATTTTTTCTGGCAATTTAACCTATTTGTGAGTTTTAATGGTCTTCGGTTTACAAAGTCACCTGCTCCTTTCTTTTTCTTTTATTTAAATATGATTTTTGTAAGGTTAAGAAATTTTATCATAGTCTGTTTAAATGACCCCAGAGAAATAAATGTATAAATGAATATAGTTCAACTGTTGGAAATATTTTAACTACCAATGTGAACTATTATGAGAGATTTGTAATAGGCCATTTTCATATGTGCATTTGGCTACAATCAGATAAGGAAACATAGATATTTTATTTTTTTTATGAAAAATACCTAGAGAATGCATTTTGTAAACAAAGATCTCCTTCAAAATGCAATAAAATAAGTGGGACTAAGGCTTACAAACAGAATAGAACAGAGAAGATTTCTATAATATGAAGAGCAATGGAGGGAGTCAGGGGATCTGATTTTGATTCTAAATCTCTCACTAACTCACTGTGTAGTTTTGCCAAGGCACTTTACCTTTCTAGGTCTCAATTTCCTCATTTGTAAAGAGTCAGGATTAGACCAGATGAACTCTAAGATTCCTTGTAGTTATAAACATCTTTTCTCCATTAATTCCACATAGAAAAACATTAAATACTTTTGTCACATTTGACTAACTAGAAAAGTTAAGGATCAGTGCTAAAGAGGAACTGGTTGCTTGCTTTTGTGATTTTGTAAAAATAAGATTAGAATCACTATTTGCGTTGCCAAGTATCAGTAAACACATGATCCTGAGCTTCTCAGATCACATCTTATTTCTTACCTTCATATTCTTTCATCTAATTGAAAAAAAAATCCCAGATGCTTAAACTGTATTCTATAATTTAAAAATTTTTTAAATGTAACAATCCTCAGGGTCAAGCATGAATTAATATCTCCATTTGTATAGATTAGATGAAGCACATGGGGCTCAGAGAAGTTAAGTGACTTATTCATGGTCATGTGTCTACTAAGTGATAGAGCTGGAATACCATCCCAGGTCTTCTGTCCCCAGGAACAAGGAACTACCCCATGTTTTGCATTATAATCATTATTTTATTGAACAATTGTTCTGCACCAGATATTGAAGACACTGTTATTTGTTAGGTCATTTCTCTCCTCATTTTCCAGACAAGGTCAAGGTCAAAGTCAAAGCACTCTTATAAGGTAGAGCTGAGATTAGATGTTCTGTTTGTCTGACCAACTCTGTTCTCTTAACCAATATGCTTTTAATTATGACTGTTAAAATGCTTCTTTTGCTAAAGAAACCTCTTTCAAAGTTTGTTCCAATAAGTAAGAGACAATGAAGTCCCTGGTGGTGGGAGCTAAGAAGGCCAGGTTAGGCTAAGGTGAACTATTTTCATCTCCAACTTGCATAGCTTTAGTGTTAGCATTGTTCCATCCCTTATCCATAAGGTATCCCCTGAATTCAAGCAGTGTGGTTTTAGAAAAACATTCTATTCCAGCTGCCTGCAATATTCTTGCATTGGATAGCCTTTTCCTTTCCCTTCACTCAAACCTCTGTTCAACCATCCCTTCCTCAGAGGGGCCTTCCTGAACCCCTTATCTAAAATAGTACCTCCATCTTTCTAATTCCATATTCTGTCTTCTTTTTCTCTTATCACTTGTCTCCACTAGAGAGACTAAATATCTGTTTAGTTATTTGTTGTCTGTCTCCCTCACTAGACTATAAGCTTCATGTGGGCAGGATTTTTGTCTGGCTTCTTTAATGATATATTCACAGCTCCTAGAAGAGTGCTAAGTTAATAGTACATATTCAGAAAACATTCATTAAATGAATGAAAAGAACAGTGAGGGTAGTGGTGGATACTTATGCATGAAGTGTAAGGATTTTTTTGTGAACTAGATAAGAGCCTCTGAAAATTCTGGCCAGCATTGGTTAACCAAAGAGTAGAATGGATTGTCTAGCTGGGAAAATCAAAATGTGTTAAAAAAGAGTTAGCTCCAATTATCTGACCAGTAGTATCATCTAGCTTTAGGATTTGAAATAAATGAATCTTCCCAAGATTCAATTTCAACCATTGATTCTGGAATCTTAAAGCTTGACTAGATCATTAGCGCTCATGTAGTCCACCTCCATCATAAGGAGAGTGAGACTTAGACAGGAGAAATAACTTGCTCAAGATCAGAATGGTTGTTTACCTGACAAAATCAAATAGAAGCCTGCAA
The DNA here is from genome assembly GCA_030015415.1 of Cynopterus sphinx. Taxonomy (NCBI): domain Eukaryota; kingdom Metazoa; phylum Chordata; class Mammalia; order Chiroptera; family Pteropodidae; genus Cynopterus; species Cynopterus sphinx. The sequence goes on along the minus strand of CM057388.1, from coordinate 66,190,324 downwards.
ACCTAAGTGTCCTTGTCCTGGGAAACATTTTGATATGATATGATGATGGACTAGATAGTTATTAATCACTTAATGAGATTCTAGTAATGTGCTAGTACCTTTTGACTTCATGATTGTTTTGATGTATGGTAGCCGTATTTGAAGACTAGGGGTGGACTGCAATACTGTGATTTATAAGAAATATATGTTGGTGATTCAGTTGACCAAAACATATTCCTCATATATATTTGGTCTTCCTCCATAGTTTCTGGCCCACAGCTCTGAAAACTCTTGTAATTTCCTAAATGAGGAAAGCCATAAAAGTGTCTTTTGTTATGCTGATGAGGTGAATTTTGGAAAGCACCTAGTATGAAGCCTGGTTGCCAGGGGGAACCAACCACGTGATTAGATCTTTTCCCTTGACCCCTGGGGAGGAGAGAGAAACTGGAGGTTGAATCTGTCACAAATGGCCAATGATTTAATTAATTATGCCTATGTAATGAAGCCTCCATAACACTCCAACAGGATGGGATTTAGAGAGCTTCCAGGTGGGTGAACATGTGGAGATTTGAGGAGCATAGCATGCCTGGAGAGGGCATGGAAGCACTGTGCCCTTTCCCCATACCTTGTCCTGTGCATCTCTTCCATTTAGATGTTCATCTGTATCTTTATAATATCCTTCAGTGAACTGGCAAATGTAAGAAAGTGTTTTCCTGTGTTCTGTGAGCCACTCTAGTGAATTAATCAAACTCAAGGAGGGGGGTCATTGGAACATCTGTGATATAGCCAGTAGGTCAGAAACACAGGTGATAACCTGGATTTATAACTGGCATCTGAATTGTATGTGTGTGTTTGGGGGAAGTCTTGTGGGACTGACCCCTTGACCTGTGGAATCTGAAATTATCTCCAGGTAGATAGTGTCAGAATTGAGTGAAATTGTAGGCCCAGCTGGTGTCACAGAAGATTTTGTAGTGTGAGAAATGAACTCAATACAGTTGATGACCAAAAGTCAAGTGTTCTGTATTAGTAGCAAAGAAGAATCACAGGTGAAAAGCTGAGTTTTTCTAATGCAGCGACTTATTAAAGTAACCAAACTGTGCCACAAATTTTTTCAAGAGTAAAATTTCAGTAAAACTTCAGGAAATTTCTGGTTTTATGGCTGTCTGGGAGTCTTTTAGAAGTTACTGATGTCTGGGTCCTACATCTAGAGATACAACTATAATTGTGATTCTAATGTGCAGACTGAGTTAAGAATCACGAGCTTGGAGGTCAGGAGTATGAATTTGTGAAGCGAACAAAGTAGGGTTTGAATCACCCTAGCTGCTATGATTTGGGGTAAGTTAATCTTTCAGAGCCTCAGTGTCCCCATTTGTAAAATGAAGGTAATTGATCTCCTGGGAATTTTGTAGGGATTAAATGAGATAAGGTCCATAAAGCTCATAGCATGTTGCCTAAACCACATAAGCACTTGATAAATGATAGCTGCTACTATCATTATTATTATTACATGACAAATAATAGTAATTATTATGCTAAATAATGATTTTTCCTCTCTGTATTTAAAAACGGCTACTTTAAGAGAATATAAGGATTAGCCAAATAGTAAAAATTGAAGCTATGGGACTATCTTGATGCAGCTATATGTAGGGTGACTTATATAAAATGGATAAAGACTGATTGAAAAGTGGAACTAAGATATTTAAAACAGGCCTGCCAGATTGTGATGTTATAGAAATCAGTACTCTAAATTCTGTGGGAAGCAAATTCATATATTGCTTCCTGTATTACATTCCACACCAGTTTGATGGTGAGGCAATGATCAATGTTCAAATGGTCTCTGGACAGAGTTGGAACAGGTGCAAAGCTGGAACCAGGCTACTGAGAAGCAGCTGGGTACTGCCTGCCTGGGGCATGGAGCAAAATAGCAATTATGTCATTGAAAGGTAGGCAGGTTAAAGTCAGGCAGAATGTGAAGGTGGACCCTGACAAATCCTTCTGTTTTCTCTTTCTCTCTTGTGGATATCACTAGAATATGAAAAAGAAAAATAACAGAAACTTTCTGCATTATAAAAATCAGTCACCTGACCATTAATAACCCAAATATTCTACCCATAGGAAGCCTGTATGGCTTTTGGAGTAAGAAGGCATTTGGGTAAATTGACTTCCTGTTTGATATGGTAGCTTCAGATTCAAACAAGAGCTCTGAAATTTTGGGGAAAACATTTTAGAGTGTATAGTGACTCACACTTTAAAATGTGTATTTCACATGGAGGTGATAATCTTAAATGTGGAGAGATTGGCAACAAAGTTTTATTAGTAAAGGCAATACCATATTTATTTGTGTTTGGTAAAGAATGTATTTACCAAAATATCAAAAAGTTGGAGTTAGCTGGTGAAGAGAAAGAAGCAACACAGATGTCTGTATATACTTATGTTCATGGCACTCTTAAAAATGAGGTCCTTTATATGCATTAAATACTTAAAAACTACATTTTGGTTAACTTCTGATTGTGTTTTTAAGAACACAATGGAGCAGAATCAAATTCTGAATGAGAGAGTGTATTATCCTATGTTAGAGAATAAGTTTCATTAAAATAACTTGAAATCCATTTTGCAAATCATCCTTATTGTATTAGACTGTTGTCTGTAGAAATATTGGAATAGTCCTTCTTAATCTAATGAAACCAATTTTCCTAACAACATCTCCCATAATTTTCCATAATTATTAGTCAAAATGTACAAATATACAAACATTCCTGGCAGTAGTCTCAAAAAAGATGGAGACAAGCTTATACATCTTCCATGTGGGTGATTACATATTTTTCAAATGCCTTTGTGGAACTGGGACAGAAAACTTTGTGGGACTGTTTTACCAGAGATAAGGAAGAAAGCTAATTAAGACCTTAGACACTTCTTTGGGGGAATATTACATGGCACAAGATGCTTTTAAGTGGGTTTTGTTTCACTGTTACAAATAATCATTTCCATTTCCATGTTCAGATGATCTTTTCTTCAGTTTCTTTCAAAATGATGTCTGTTTGATCTTAGATATATGTGAAACATGGCAAAAGTCTTTATGTGACAAATAAAATAAGTTGCTAGAAATTGACAAACTTTTTTTGAAACTCTTCTAATTTCCCATTAGTGATTTAAATTAAACACAGCTACCAATTGGCTATATTGTCAATTTTTAGCAATATCCTATGGGACCTTAACCCTGTCTGCTGATTCGAACATTTTCAATTATAAATCATTAATACCCTCACCCTCTGCCTTTTCCTCCTGACATCAGCTGCAGGATATTTTCCCTTACATGGTGTTAATGGAACTTTACAAATTTGAGTTAATTTTAGCACATTCAGTTCTATAGCTAACTCCTGTCATTTTTCAATACTTAGAAGAATACCTTTCATAAGCACAATTACTCTTCAGCCCACTCAGTAACATGAATAATGATCTTTAAGGGAATCATATTAAAACTGTAAGGGCTTTGGGTAATTTAGACATGAAAATTGGAACAAGTGTGCATTTCTCTTAAAAATGTCACTCTATTTTCTACTTAGTGGGACTACATAATCTGTTAATGCAAATATCCTCTCAGAGGGCAAGAAATGTTTTTTCCTACCAAGCCCGGGGTGCATGCCTGCGTTTTTATGTGATATGTGTTTGCCTGTGTGTGAATATATATGTGTATACTTCCAGAGATTAGAATGGTAAACCAAAGTTTTCTGTCAGATTCATAAATGAAAAAATACTGCACATAGGAATATACATGATGTTTTTCTACTGGTTTCTTAGTGCCACAACATATTCCCGAGATGGTTCTTGCTAGGCCCAACCAGCTTCTGATGCTCTCCCAACTTGAAATTAAAACCTGAAGAATATTTATCCTGCCACAGTGATTAAGACTGTACTCAGCACCTCAAAGACAAAAGAAAGGAAACCAGCGTTGGAATTTTTTTCTTTTACACTAAGTCTTTCTAGAATAAAAAATCTCAAATTCCAAAGAGCAAACAAAGTAACAGGTAAAAGGAGGAAGAGAAAGAGTGTGTGTGTGTGTGTGTGTGTGTGTGTGTGTGTGTGTGAGAGGGAGAGAGAGAGAGAGAGAGAGAGAGAGAGAGAGAGAGAGAGAACATCAGTAATATGTTCTCTAAGTGCACTTATACCTCAAAGATTTAAGTTTTTCTAGTCAGAGGCTAGAAAGGATATTGGGTGACATCCTGAGAAAGAAAGCCTCTGTAAGTTCTAGAGGGCTGTTACAAGAGCCCTATTATGTAAATGAGCTGGAGAATGGCTGGAAACCATCTCTGTTTTGGACTGTGAACTATTGCCATTTCCTACATCTACTATTTTGTTTGTTCCTTAAGAAGTGAGTTGCTCCAGTGCCAGTCACCCTAATTTCTAGATGATAAAATGGAGGCCCAGGAACTTTATTCAAGGTGACACAGCTAGTTTGTGGTCATATCAGGACTGCTTTTATTTTCACTTCTTCTGGTAGTTACAACACAAAATACTTGTGCAAACCTCCGTTTCCTTTAAAAACTTTTTGACCAAGAAGGATAAGGAATTTAGTTCCCCTTCATTACCTCATTCCTTCCCATTGATTTTTATTTCTTTATCAGTGTGTAGTAAGCATTGACTAATATGACTGTAAGAAAGTCCCTGTGGTAAGCTCCAGTTTTCTCATCTGTAAAGAGAGAGTTGGGTCAGATGCACTTTTCAGAACTTTTATGGTTAATTAAAAGTTAATGGGCACAATATCTGAATTATTTATACACTATCTGGTTGCTTTTGCTACATAGTTATTGCAGTAGAAATACTACTGCTGTTTCAGTATAAATCAGTGAAGAGTTAATGTTTAAACTTGGACCTCATTGTTGTAACTGTGAGTTGTACAAGGAAGAATTTAAAAATTTCTTGTACAAAGACCTGCATAAACACAAGTGATGCAAAAAATTCCTGCTGCTTATGATACATTATGATTGAACTGCTCTACACCAATGATGTTAAGTGATCATGATAATCCCTGAAGGAAAAATTGAAGCACATTTGTCCCTTCAATCCATTTGGCCTGACACTGAGTCTTTAAGACCATGAACATTAAGTCACACTTTACTGGTAATAAACACTGCCTAGATTAGGCTTATGGTTTTTTCTTTCCTGCATAAATTTATTTTACTTTTTTTATGAATTAATTTTTTATGGTGACATTGGTAAATGAAATCCAATGTTTCAGTTGTACATCTTAACTTAAAGGCATATATATATATATATATATATATATATATATATATATAGGCATATATACATACATACATACATACATACATACTGTCTGTTCACCTCCCATAGATTTCTTTCTGTCACCACATATTTGACCCTTCGTACCCCATCTACGTCCTCCTTCTCCCCTCTCCCATACGTTCTGATAATCACTAAGCTATTGTACATGTTCATGAGTATCTGTTTTTTTGTCCTGTTCATTTGTTGTTTTTAGGTTTATATTCCACGTATAAGTGATACCATGTGATTTTCAACCTTGTCTGTCTGGCTTATTTCACTTAGCATGATTATCTCGAGGTCCATCCATGTTGTTGCAAATGGCAGTATTTCATCTCTTCTTATGGCTGAGGAATAATCCTATGCATATATGTACTACCACTACTTAAGCCAGTCATCAATCATAGGATACTTTGGTTGCTTCCATGTCCTGGACACTGTGAATGATGCTGCTATGAACATTGGTGTGCAAATATATTTTCAGATATGAGTTTTCAAGTCTTTGGGGTAAATACCCAGTAGAGGGGTTGCTGGATCATATGGTAGATCAATTCTTAGTTTTTTGAGGAACCTCCATAGTGTTTTCCATAGTGGCTGTACTAATTTGCAGTCCCACCAGCAGTATATGAGGGTTCCTTTTTCTCCTCATCCTCTTCAGAGTTTATTATTACTTGTCCTGTTGATTATAGCTATTTTAACAGGTGTGAGATGCTATCTCATTGTGGTTGGATCCACATTTCCCTAATAGCTGACAATGTTGAGCATCTTTTCATATATTTGTTAGCCATCTTTATGTCCTCTAGGAAGAAGTGTCTGTTTAGGTCCTCTTTCCATGTTTTTGATTGGATCGTTTGCCCTTTTGTTGCTATTGAGTGGTATGAGTTCTTTGTATATTTTGGATATTTGGCCCTTGTCAGAGGTGTTGCTTGCAAATATATTTTCCCATTCGAATGCTTGTCTATTTACCTTGTTGACATTTTCTTTTGCTGTACAGAAGCTTTTTAGTTTGATATATTCCCATTTATTTATTTATGCTTTTACTTCCCTTGCTTTTGAGGTCAAATTCATAAAATCCTCTTTAAATCCAAGGTCCTTGAGTTTACTTTCTATGTTTTTTTTCTATGCATTTTAGTGTTTCAGGTCTTATATTCAGGTCTTTAATCTATTTTGAATTAATTTTGGTGTGCAATGATAGAAAACAGTCTAAATGCATTCTTTGCCAGTGGTTTTCCAGTTTTCCCAGCACCATTTATTGAAGAGGCTTTCCTTCTCTACTGTGTTTTTGGAGTGTTTTTTTTTTTTCAAAAATTATTTGCCTTATAAATATGGTTTTACTTCTGGGCTCTTCATTCTCTTCCACTGGTTCGTGAGTCTGTTTTGCTGCCAATATCATGCCATTTTGATTACTGTCATTTTGTAGTATAATTTGAAGTCAGGCAGAGTGATGCCTCAGCCTTGTTCTTCTTTCTCAGGATGACTTTGGCAATTCAGGGTCTTTTCTATTTCCACACAAATGGTTTTTTTCTTTCTATTTCTTTAAAAAAGGCTGATGGGTTTTTGATGATGGTTGCATTAAATCTGTATAATGCTTTAGGTAATAAGGGCATTTTAAATATGTTGATTCTTCCAATCCAAGAACACAGAATATCTTTACATTTTTTTGTATCTTCATCAAATTTTTTTAATAAGTTCTTATAGATTTCATTATATAGAAATGAAATTTTTCATTAAAATTATTCTTAGGTATTTTATTCCTTTTGTTTCAATTGCAAAATTAGTTATTTTTTTATTTATTTTTCTGACACTTCATTATTAGAGGATAGGAACATTATAGATTTTTGAACATTGATTTTGTACCCAGAAATTATACTGTATTTGCTTACTGTTTCTAATAGTGTTCTTGTGGAGTCTTTAGGGTTTTCTATATAGAGAATCATGTCAGCCACAGATTGTGACAGTTTGACTTCTTCATTTCCTATTTGGATGCCTTTTATATATATTTTTATGCCTGGTTGTAATCACTAGGACCTCCAATGTTATATTGAATAACTGGTGATAGTGGACAGCCTTGTCTCATTCCTTATCTTGGAAGGTTTTTAGATTTTCACCATTAACTATAATATTGGCTGAAGATTTGTCATAAATGGACTTTATTATTTTAAGGTAATTTTCTTCTATATCAATTTTGTTAAATGTTTTGGTCATAAATGGATGCTGTATCTTGTCGAAGGTTTTTTTGGTGTCTATTGATATAATCATCTGGTTCTTATTTTTTAATCCTTATGTGGTGTATCACATGAATCAATTTGCATATATGTTGAACCATCCCTGTGACTCTGGGCTGAAGCCCACTTGATCATGGTGTATAATCTTTTTAATATGTTGCTGTATTTGGTTCGCTAATATCTTATTTAGAATTTTTGCATCTGTGTTCATGAAAGATATTGGTCTGTAGTTTTCTTTTTCTGTGTTATCCATACCAGATTTTGGTATCAAGGTAATATTGGCCTCATAAAATGAGTTGGGAAGTATTGCTTCCTCTTTTATTTTTTGAAGAGTTTGAGGAGAAGAAGACTAAACCTACTTTGAATGTTTGGTAAAATTCATTCGTGAAGCCATGTGGTCCTGGACTTTTATTTTTAGTAAGTTTTATGATTGTTTCATTTTTCAAACTGCTGATCCATCTATTTAGATTTTCCAATTCTTGATTCGATTTAGGAAGGTTGTATTTTTCTAAGTAGTGGTCCATTTCTTCCAGGTTATTAAGTTTTGAGTTATGTACTTTTTCATAGTAGCCTTTTTTATGATCTTTTTTATTTCTGTGGTGCCTGTCATAATTTTCCCTCTTTCAATCCTGATTTTGTTTATTTGTGTCCTTTCTATTTTTCCTTTAGTGAGACTACCTAGGGGTTTGTCAAGTTTATTGACCTTCTCAAAGGACCAGCTCTTTTGTTGCATTTATTATTTTTATTTTTTCAATTTCATTTATTTCTGCTCTTATTTTGATTGTTTTTCCTTTGGCTGACTTTAGACTTCATTTGTTCTTCCTTTTCTAGTTTTTTAAGATGAAGTGTTAGGTTATTTATTTGTGCTCATTCTTGTTTTTGAAGGTAGGTCTGTAATGATATGAACTTTCCTCTTATGACCACTTTTGCCATGTCCCAAAAGTTTTGATATGTTGTACTATATTTATCATTTGTTTCTGTGTATCTCTTGATCTCTCTTTTTATTTTTCCCCTGACCTAGTTATTCTTCAGTAGTATGTTGTTTATTCTCCACATGTTTGTGGTTCTTCATACCTTTTTTTTACAGTTGGTCTCTTGTTTCAAAGCATTATGATCCAAGAATATGATTGGTTTGATTGCAGCTCTCTAACATTTGTTGAGGCAATCTCTGCATCCTAGTATGTGGTCAATTCTTGAGAATGTTTCATGTGCACTAGAGAAGAATGTATAAGGAGATGTTTGGGTTGGGAGGCTCTGTAAATGTCATTTATATCCAGTTGATCTAATGTGTCATTTGAGGATGTTATTTCCTTATTGATGATCTGTCCTTATCTGACAGTGGGGTATTTGCTTTACCTATTTTGGGGCTCCCTGACTGGGAACATAGATTCATGTTATGTCTTTTTGCTGCATGATTCCCTTTATCATTATGAAGTGTCCCTCGATATTTTTCTTTACCTATTTTTTTTTAATTTTGAAGTCTATTCTCTCCAATATTAGTACCACTACTCCCACTTTTCTCTGAATGCTATTTGTTTGAAATATCATTTTCCACCCTTTCACTTTGAGTCTATATTTGTTTTTGGAACTGAGATGTGTCTCTTGGAGGCAGCATATGGTTGGGTTCTGCTTTTTGATTAATTCTGCAACTCTGTGCCTTTATATTGGTGAGTTCAGTTCATTTACACTTACGTTGATTATTGAAATGTGAGGTGTTTTTATAACCATTTTATTTTTGCTTTCTGGTAACTCAGTGTTTTTGCTATTTTTTTAATGTCCTTATGTTTCTGTTTTCTTTATTTTGGTTGGGTTTTGTGTGTTTTCCCTCTAGTCTTTCTTGTTTTATGTTATATATTTTAGTTCTGTGTATTTGTGTATGGTTACCATTATGAATATGTAAAAGATGTTTATGTATACAGTTGTCCATTTTCTTCTGTGCATGCCTTATCTTCATTCCATTTTGCAAATTTGATCTTTAAATTCTCCCCTTTTTAGTCATTGTTCTCTCAGTTTGTCCCTATGTATGCTGAACGTTCATTCCTATCTTGCTTTTGCAATTCTCTTTCTTTTATTTAAGCTTATAATGCCCTGTTTTTAGTAACGGTTGCACTCCTCTGCTTCTCTTTGTCTGATAGTCACCTTACTCCTAATTACATTTTTTTTTGTCCTTTTGTTTTAGGTAAGCTGACCCCTTTCAGTATTTCCTATAATGTAGGTCTTGTAGTGGAGAATTTCATCAATTTTTGTATGTTTGGGTAGGTATTTATTTGTCCTTCATATCTAAAGGAGAGCTTTTCTGGATACATTATTCTTGGCTAGTAGTTTCTCTAATAGTTTGAATATTTGATTCCACTCATTTTTGGCTTGTAATGTTTATGCTGAGAAGTCTGATGATAACACCTAATGGGTTTTCTTTAGTTGGTTTCCGTCTTCTTTACTCTGGCTGCCTTGATTAATCTCTCTTTGTCATTGAATTTTGATAATTTTAATACAATGTATCTTGGTGTAGGCTTCTTTGGGTTGATATCATTGGGTGTTTAGTTGACTTCTTGAATTCCAATCTCCAGCTCATTCCTTAGATTTGGAAATTCGCATTAACTATTTGTCTGAAAATGCTTTCTAGTCCCTGCTCCTTTTCCTTACCTTCGATATTGCCCATTATTTTATGTTTCCTCCCCTGAAGGTATCAGCTAGTTCTTGTATTTCTCTTTCATTATTTTTCATTCTTTGGTTTCTTTCTTTTTCTTTCTGATTTATTTCTAGATTTTTGTCTTTGATATCACTGATCCTTTCCTCCATTTGGTTGCCTCTATTTCCCAAGCTTGTTGTTTCATCTTTCAACTCTTGTAGTGTGTTTTTTTTTTATCTCCAGAAGTTGTATTCTGTTCTTTTTGAGGGTTTCAGTCTTCTTGCTAAAAACTCATTCTGCTCATCTAGTTCCTGAAATTGTTGATATAATTCGTTTAGGATCATTGAGTTTTTTTCAGAAGTACCATCCTGCATTTTCTCTTTCTTTCTGGGGTGCCTTGTAACCTTGGTTGTTTTTGGTGTTTAATGGCTATTTCTCCGCCTGGGCATTAATGAAAGTGTATTATGCTTTTTTTCTCCCCCAGAAAGATTTATTATATATAGGTCTCTCTATCAAAGAAGGCATTTTTTTCTTTTGGTTTCCAGTAGGTGGCATCTAAGCGTCTTGTATCTCTGCTTCATATAAAGTCTTAATAATGCCTTCCTTCTTTTGTCTGATATTTAATCATGTTCTCTATCCTCAGTCTCAGTCCCTGTCAGTTTTAGTAACAGTTTTAGTAGAGTTTGGTCATATTCCCCTGGGCTTCTACTGTGTTAGGTCTCAGAGGGTATGTGGGTAGAGGCCCTCTGGGTTGGGAGATGGGGGCTGCAGCTCAGCCTGTTTTTCAATTGCAGCTGGTAAAAATCAACTGTTGTTTTTGTGTCATACCCTCTTCTCTGCTATCCCTCTTTCTCTGCTTTCTGCTGTGATGATTGGGCCATGCTCTGGCCACATGCTGCTCATAGCTCTTCCATTCAGGGTTATTCAGAGAATTTGCTGTACATTTTCCCTTCCCCTCCTCCTACAGGGAGCTATGACTTTGATATGCAGCTTCTTTGTTTCTCCCAGACCACCGACTGACACCCTGACTGGTGGTAACTCTTATGCACAGATCCCAGGCTCAGACTTGCTGTTGTGCCATTTGGGTGTTTTTTGTAGACTTTCTGATGTTCAGCTTATTGTGGTTTCAAGGGGAGAGTTCTAAGGACGTCACTCACTCTGCCATGTTTCTGGTGTCACCACATAGGTTTATTTTAACCATCTTCACTTTCAACCTTCAGTTTTAAATGATAATTCAGACAGATTACATTGTGCCTCAGCTATGTTAACCTACTTTGTCTTGAAGCTGGATAGGCAATAATGCATTTGTTAGCCACTTCTTTGCTTCATAGAAAACAAAAAAGCCTTCTGGCTAATAGCCACATCACACATGTATAGTATGTTAGGGTGGAAAAAGCATGGGTTTTAGAGTCAGATGGTCTGGATTGAAATTCTGTCTCTGCCACTTCCAAGGTATGTAACCTTGGACAAGCTACTCAGCTTCTCAGAGCTGTAATTATCTCATATGTAAAATGAATTTGATAATCCAATTTTTAACGGATTTTATAATTTATGAAGATTTTCTACCACACTTCCTACTATAAAATATTTCTCAATATGTAGGAGATATTTTATTAAGGAAGATCAAATGTCATCATGATAGTATTTTAATTTATATGTGTGTATTCAAAGGCTGCATATGGAAAGAAGCCCAAATCTTGTTTTATTTCTGTTTCTGCCCTGTTGCTTAGCATCTGAGATATTTGTATTGCAGAATTTAGGATATAGTCAGTATTCAAGAATTATTAGTTAAATTACAGACTGAGTGATGGAATGAGCAACAGCAATATGAAATTGATGGCAGAAAACTGATCATTTCTAAGAGCTTGTGACTTGCTCAGTTACTAAGTTGGTAACTTTCAAGGCAAGTGTTTGTTAGCAGTATTCATTACCTCATTAATCACAACTGTTTTTTCTCCAAAGTTTAGAAACATTTGTGAGTTTCTAAAGACTTATCAATCACTCCTTTGCTCTATTAGGTCCCTTTTCTAAGTAGAGTAAGTAGAATTACCTTATTATTTGTTCATTATTCAACAGTTTTGAGTAGGGGAGCAAAGATTTTGAAGAAAAGTATAGGTTACAGGGGCTCTGTAGGCCATAGCCTCTGCTCAGGGCCTTTATTCTATATTTCTTCTACACTAGTCTGCTGTATTACCTACAACACTAAGGCATTGCTTTCTATTTTTTGGTAAGCTCACTCTCACCAAAAACAAAAGATAACATACATTCTCTCTAACCTTCTTTCCAAAAGTCATGTTCTTGATTAACCAAATCTACTTTTCCTGCTGATAGGAGTAAGGAAAAGGAGTTATTTTAGGGTACATGGGGAGGGTCCCCACTTTTGACTTCACATTAGCTCATTTCTTTCTAGTTTTCTCTGTTTCCTCTTAGCATGGAAACAGGAGGTCTCACTTACTGATCCCACCTCTGTTCTGACCATTGCTGACTCTGGCATACTCTAGAGCAAGGACTTACGCTATTTCTCATGTCTATTTGGTGAGTCAGCAACGAGGTTTAGATTAGAACTCAGAATTCCTGAGGCCTGATCTTGTATTCACTTCAGTGTTATGAGTGATGGGAGTTGGGGATAACAAGATTCGTTGTAAGACTTTTGGCACTTAGATTCTAGACTCTAGAGGTGAAAAAATATCATTAGGTTAACTAGATTTATTAAGATACACAGTGGTAGTTACATTTCTCTGTTGAATTTAGAAATTCTTTATTTCGTTTTAATATCTCCTAAAACCCTATGTTTTTAAAAGTTTGACTTCCAGGCTATCTAGCCACTCCAAATCAGTTTTTAGATAGTTGGGCAAATTACTGTTCAAAGAGATATTTTTTCCACAATTTCTTTCCGTATTTCAAGTACTTGTAGTCCTCAGAAATATAAAGACCCTCCAAACCCCACAAACACACACCATATCCACATCTCTTATGTTTTGGAGCCAATGCTCCATCTGTCCTAAGAGGATTTTATCTGTACAAGCATGGGACAATTTTATTTAGTCAGAATTTTAAGCTGTAAAAGGACAAATGATACTTCTTAATTAGAGGTTAAGAAGGTACCTTGATTCCCAGGTCTGTAAAAAACCTTTCAAAATTTCTTGGGGGTAAAATTCAATGTGTCCTGATGGCTGAATGTCCCTTCTGATTAAAACAAAGTAATAAAAAAGTACTTTTCAGACAAAGACAAGATACTATGATATTTTTTGTGTGGTGTCTAGAAATTTCTTAGGCAGAAACTATATTGATAGGTATAAAAAAAAGAGTCATTCTATCTTTTCTAGTGATTCACTCAAGGAGGAAAGGGTAGAGATGGGTAGTGGGGGATCAGCATGAGAATTACAAAGGATGTGTAATTTAGAGAAATTTGGATTTGAGGAGAGCAGGAAACAGCTATGTAATCACTTTACATTATTGATATGGGAATTCAATATAACATATGTAAAACACCCCAGCACAATCTCTGTCACACAATAGGAGCTCAATAAATGGTATCTGTTATTGCAATCTGGGCTGCATTCTGGTTCTTCACCCCACACTATAATGGAGTAGCTCTGAATGAATGGTAAAGAGGCTGGAGAGGAGCCTGGTGCAGAGCACGTGCTCAGGAGTGTCATGAGTTCTGAAGTCTGACTGATTACCTTGTTTTCAGTTAAAGCTATTCTACATTTTATTTGCATGATTTTGGGACAGTTTAATTAACTTTCTGAGCTTCAACTTACTGAGCTGTAAAATGGTGATACTAACACCCACCTAATAGATTTGTTTGAGAATTTAAAAAGTCAGTGCATGTTCTTAAAAGTGTGGGGCACTAGGAATTAAATAAGTATTAACTATTATTTTATTGTCATAAGTCTAAATAATCATCCATCAGTTGTATCTTAAATATTATATTTATATAGAAAGCAGTTAAAACAGTGCCTAGTATGTAGTGGGCAATCGATAAATGTTATTTGCTTTTTTCTCACACATTTATCCCTTTTTTGGTAAAAAGAATAAGTTCTACTTTTACCTTTTTAAAAATAAAATATGTTTTCATTCATTTAGTGCTTATTGTACGTCAGGCACTATGTTAAATAAAAACAACTCTTTGAAGCAGTTATTATTATTCTAAGTTTAGATGAAGAATCAAGAACATGTGTCCATGGTCTTTATTTAGTTTCAATATCACAACTTGTCCCTTCACTACTAGTTGGCATGTGGCAGCTGATATGTGGCAGAGTTAGGACTTGAACCTCGGTCTATTGGAGTCCAAATCCTGTGTTCATTATACTACACTGCTTAGTACATGTTCATTAAATGGAGACATATATAAGATTAGCGAAGCTTAGATCAAAGTTTTAAGTAGAGTGGAATTATTCTCTGAATGCTGAGAATTTGCTACCATGTTCTGCCACTTGATAATAACCAAAGAAGTGAAAATTATGGAACATCTGGATTAAGACTTGGTATGGTAGCACAGTGCTTCTAATTAAAGTTCCTAGTTACAGGCATGGGTAAACAGTAGGTTTGTAAGCCCTTTGCAGTTGTTACCTGTTTTGAAGCATTCTGGGTTTGAATCAATTTAGCTCCTCTATGTTTTATGCAGAATACTGAAAAAAGCTACTAATTCCATTCATCATTTACATACATACATACATATACACACATACATGTATATGTGTGTGTATATATGTATGTGTGTGTATATATATGTATGTGTATGTATGTATGTGTGTGTGCGTGTGTGTATATATATATATATATATATATATATATATATATATGTCATGAATTTATGGACTCATACATGTACACTGCACATGTGACTGTAAAACCACCACTCTGTTAATTTACTGTAATGAAATGTGTTTATTTTTGAATGTGCCTCAATGGGTCGATCCGAGCTGGATAAAACTGCAAAGAGGATGGAAATGTCAGGATTAAGAGAGATTGTGCTGGTGTTAGTTCTAGGAATCTTAACCTTGAAAAATACTGAATCTCTGGCCTTTAAAATTGTGTGAGTATTGAAGGAAACTAGATTTATGAATCTTGAAAAGTGGCAGTGTCAGGAAGTTGCCTGTGTAATTGCCTGTGTAATTTAATCCTCATAATGTAATAAACTATGCTAAATAAAAATCCAACCAATGCAAAAATAGCATATAATCTCAGCTTCAAATCAATATCCCTCACCTGCCTCTTCTAAGCAGAATGTTACTTGTGAACCTTTCCTTTGTAGAAGTTCTGGGAGTGGCCCCTGGTTCAGACTATGTGACAGAAATAGTGCCATGTACTTTATATATGTTATATCCATTTGTAACTCAAAACCCTATAAAGTGGCTATTATTTTCATTATCTTTATTTTATAGATGAGAAAAATTGAGATTCAGAGAGGTTGAATGACTTGACCAGGTCACATAGGTAAGAATTAACAGAACTGGGTTTTGAACCTGAACCCACTTGACTTTCAAGTACATGCTTATTACACTGCACAATGTTGAGGGCTGCCTGGGATTCTGGGAGTCCCAGAGCTACTTAGAAGGCTTGAGAATGATCACTTACATTGTTGTATTCTTGAAAATCCCATTATTGATTACAGACCACTATTTACAATTCACTACACCTGATCATTTTAAACTGATTTATATAAATGTGAAAAAAAAAGCTTATGTGGTGGGTGCATTTTAGCATCCTGGACTACAAAGGATCACAGGTGCTCAAACTCTATTGAATGTATATTTAGCTTATAGGTGATCATTAACAAACAAAATAACTCTAATGATATCAGAAATGCAGGACTCTAGAACTTTCAGATCACCATGGCTACTGTTTGGTCTGTGAGTTAGTGTGTCCTTCCTAACTCAAAAATTGAAAGCCTTAGAGAACCTCTCAGTTCTCAGTGAGCGAAACTTTCTATCACTGGAACATTTAATTGAAGTATGAGGCGTATTTAAGATATTCTGTTTGTTTTGGATTTGAATAATTTGTTCAGATGATCACCACTGGAAGTAATTTTATTAGTCCTACAGAATCCATAACTGGAAAGAGAAAGGGTTTTTCAAAGCTAACCAGGAATTGCTATTGTCACCTTTTAAAGCCATCTCATGGATCCTTCCAGAAAAACCTAAGGTACATCTTGAACATCATGTGTTTGAGAATACAGCGTGGCCACATTTATGAGGCACAGCATCAAGATTGGGAATCTGGGTTAGCGTCCATGGGTGGGCTGGAGGTATTTTCCTTGTTGAAGTAAAAAAGAAATGGAATTAAGAACTGTAAGAAGGTATACAGATGGTCATGAAAGCCATTGTCTTATTGTTCACTTTGATTAAAAACTACATTGCAGGGTTTTTTTTTCCTTTTTATTTCTACTTGCTCACCTAGATTTTGAAGTACAATAGGGTTTTTGAGTACACATCAACAATCCTCTAAATTTTCAATTTCCATTTATTTTTTAGGTTTACAGAACTTTTTTTTGCCTATGACTTTTTTATTTATTTATTGACACTTCTTGTTTCGATTGTATTTTTCCACTTGTACTCTTGATACTACATACTACACATTTTGCCGGTTTTTTTGTCTGTGAAGAATTCACTGACATGAAATCAAATTTCATCTTTTGAAGAGAAAGCTACCTTTTTTTTGTTATACAGATGTTTAATATGAAGAAATGGCTAAGCTCTGCTTTGTATCAACATTGTGTGTTTCCAAATGATTTTCTCTCCCTTTGAATAATGAGGTATCCCCTTCTTGATGAACCTTGTGCCAGAGCCATGCTAAAGCAGAATTAGGGGCTTGACAAAGGAGAAGTAAGTACCTGTGGTCACAGAGCCTGAAGTAGACCAACTCACAAACTTCTCTTCCTTCTGAGAAAGGCAAAGATCCTCTTTCTGTTGAAGGCTGGTTTACATAGAGATAGTATCTAAAGTCTTCACTGAGCCATGTATTGTTTGCACATTTGTAGCCATAGGAAAAAAAACGAGTCCCTTCTGCATTTTATCAACTCCTAAGTGGTAAATTTATGGTATGTTTTTATTCTTCTCTCATCTTTCTTTATAAACTTGTGTAACAACTATCTAGAATAGTTTAAACTCTTTATTAATATGGTGACCATATTTTCTAATTGCAAGTCAGGACACATGGTTTGACATACTCCAGTACTTAAGGAAACAATAGAAAAACATATCTGAAGTCCAAACTGTAATAGAATGTATAGATACCATTCTTAGAAAAACAAGCATGTTCAAATTTTGTTAACATGGAAACACTTATTAAAACTCTGATTTGTGACAGAGAATTCTGTTTGACCTACTGAATATTTTGCTCCTTTTGAGGTCCTGTAGTTGTCTTTGCTAAAATTTCAGGTCGGATTAGAACAGCTTTAACCCCAATAAAGCCCTGCTGAGTTCTGGTTGTTTGTTTCCCATACTGTAGCCACTTTGCTACATGAACTGCACATTGTGGGAGTAATGTGTTTGTTTGAAGATAATGCAAGTGAGGTGACTTACTGAATTGCTATTCATATAACCATGAACATACTGGGATGTGGCTTGTGTAATCATTGTCTTTACTTAATACTTATACTTCATACATGAAATTTTGGAGGCATATAACTTTTTAAAGGAATCTTACAAATGAAGAAATGAAGTGCCAAAATTCATGGGAGTATGGAAGGAGCTTTCTTATCTGCAAATCCAAAGAAAATGTTTCATTAGGGCAAAGCCATTAATATTCTGGAAAGAGTCCTTTCAGCCTTGGGCTGAGGTCATTCAGACCCCTAGGAGAGCCCTGAGTCCATAAGAGGTTTAAATGCACATTTATATGAATGTTTTAAATGTATCCTTGGGAAACGGTGTGATTATTTGAAAATTTTAACATAGTCTGAACACTAAATGTAAAAAAGGCGCTCCCCCTCTATTTGACAATGTAATCTCTCCTTTCTCCTGCCTAGGAGCACTTATTTCTTTCTTTTAAAAACAGGAACTGAAGGTCCCTCCTTGAAGTTCAGGATGGCAGCTAAAACAACAAAAGGCCTCTGTTTGCTCCCCTTTTATAGCTCTGAGGATCTGAAATTGCTATTACTCCCATAAGTTTGTGGTTGTCACTGCACTGACTCTGGTGAAAATTGCACATAGCAAGAGAGATGAAAGTGAGTGGAAGTGTCTTTACATTTCTAGTTTAACTAGTGACCCTGATCAGCCAGAGTCTATACTCATCTCCTAAAAGTTGCCTCAAACATGAGGTTGAGAGGGTAACTTTCATTGCTGAGATGAGATCTAGAGAGAAGTGCTTTTTGCAAACTCTTAACTTTACCTCCTAAAATTAGCACTTGAGGAGCAAGAACAGTCTCCTATTATCTCCAAAGAGAGGTGCAATGATGCTACTCATAAATATTGTAGCACCTCAGACCACTCTCCAGTTTGTGACTTGGTAAGCTAAGTGTATATGATATTTTCATTAGGGAAATTTTATTTTGTTTGTCCTACTCCCATTTTTGGCTAAAGCCCATACAAGCTCTCAGAACCTTGCTTGTAAGATCTAGATCCACAGTATTTAAGTTCATATTCTTTATTAGCTCTGGAAGAATGTGGCGTGGGGCCCGGATTGTGAAGTACATGGAATGAAATTTAATGTCCTCTAATTTTTCCACTCTTTGTTCTTTTCCCCAATTAGTCTTTCCTTTGTTTAAGACATATTTATTGATTATTTAGTATTTAGCAGACATTGTATTGGCATTGAGAAGACAAGTAGTTTTCTCAATGCAACAATACAAGTTCTCAATTTTCACAATGCAGCCTTATAGAGTAGCGTTAAGAACTTACACTTTGCAATCAGACTGCTTGGGTTTAAATTCTGGCACTGATACTTAACAGCTGTTTGATAGTAGATGAGTCATTTAACTGCTCTTGCCCTAGTTTCTGCATCTGTAAAATGAAAATAATAGTATATCCTTTATAGGGTTGTTATGAACATTAGATGAGTTCCTGGTCCAAATTAAGTATTATGTTTTTATTAAATAATGTGAAGCTTAAATCCTAGTGGGGAAGGTAGATCAAAATAAGTGAAAGGAACAAGTTAGTGAGTTAAGTTTCCTGCAACTTGTTTATATTTTGTCACAACCTTTTCCTGGGAAAGGATCTGATGAAACGTTCACAGCATGAATTGAACAGTCTTAATATATTTGTATTTCTACAAAGGGTAAAGCATACTCTACATAAATATAAACCAATTGTTGTTAAACTTTATTGCAATTTAGAATCACCTTAGTGTCCAAGTTGGCTGCTAGAGCTCCATCTATCACATATCTTTTTTCAGGCAGCAGAATGGAGGAATGAAAGGGAAAAGATGTGCTCTCTCTTGCTTAAGGAGACATCCAAGAAGTTTTATGTAACATTTTTGCTTATATTTTCCTCTTTTAAACTTAGTTTCATGGCTTCATTTGGCTGCAAGGGAGGCTAGACAATGTTGTGTTTTCTGTGTTGAATGCACTCAGCTAAAAATTGAAGTTTTCTTTACTGAAGAAGGGGAGAATGAATACTGGGAAGCAACTAAAAATCATTGTGCCAATTCAGTTCTCTGTCTAAATTCACATCTAGATTTGAGGCCTTCCTTTTTATCACTTTGGAACTATCCCTAAGACTCTTCTTATTCTCATTAGTTGTAACTCAGTTGGATTTTTGGCTCAGATGAAATTAAAATCTAACTTTTATTGATCACTTACTTTATATCAAGCATTGTACAACAATTCTACAATGTAGACTCTATTATTATTGATATTTTATTGATGAGGACATTGAGACAAAGAGAGGCTAAATAACTTCTTTGGTAGTGGCAAAGTAAGGATTCAAATGCAAGTAGTTGGATGCCAAAATCTGCTTATTAACAGAGCACTGACAGATTTGCTTTGAGTTGGGGAAAAGATATGAGAAAAAGTGGAAACTGAGCGGGGAGAGGCGCAGTAAAAGCAATATGTTATCCATATGAAATGTTTCTTTAATTTTTTATTCTGGTGACATTGGCTAATAAAATCCAGTAACTTTCATGTGTACAATTTAGCAGTAAAGCATACATATATGTTGCATTGTGTGCTCACAGGCCATAGATTTCCTTCTGTGACCACATATTTGACCCCTTTCACCTTATCTACTTCCCTTCTCCCCTCTTGTAAACACTAGTCTATTGTCCATGTCCATGAATCTCTGCTCATTTCCCTTGTTCGTTTGTTGCTTTTAGGTTTATATCCCATATATAAGTGATATCATGTGGTTTTCAATTTTTTCATTCTGCCTTATTGCACTTAGCATGATTATGTCAAGGTCTATCCACATTGTCACAAATGGCAGTATTTCATCTCTTCTTATGCCTAAGTAATATTGCATTGTGTATATGTGTCATGGCTTCTTTATCTAACAATCTACTGTAGGACACTTTGGTTGCTTTAATGTACTGGCCACTGTGAATAATGCTGATATGAATATCAGTGTGCAAATATCTTTTTGGATATGGGTTTTTAAGGCTTTGGGGTAAATACCCAATAGAGGGATTGCTGGATCATATGATAGATCAATCCTTAGTTTTTTGAGGAATCTCCATTGTATTTTTCATATTGGCTGTACCAATTTGCAGTCCCACTAGCAGTATATGAAAGTACCCTTTTCTCTGTATCCTCTCCAACACTTGTTATTACTTATCCTGTTGATAATAGCTATTCTAACATGTGCAAGATGGTATCTCATTGTGGTTTTTATTTGCATCTCCCTAATAGCTAGTGATGTTGAGTGTCTTTTCATATGTTAAAGCCCATTTGTATGTCTTCTTGGGAAAAGTGTCTTTTCAGGTCCTCTACCCATTTTTTAATTGGATAATTTGTTTTTTGTTGTTGTTGTTCTTGAACTGTATGAACTCTTTTTATATTTTGAATATTATGCCTTTTTCAGAAGTGTTGCTTGCAAATATCTCTTCCCATTCATAGATTCATGAAGTCTTATTCACTTATTTTTGCTTTTACTTCCCTTGCCATTGAGGCAAAATTCATAAAATTTTCTTTAAGCCCAAGGTCCATGAGTTTAGTTCCTATGTTTTCTTCTCTGCAATTTAACGTTTCAGGTCTTATACTCAGGTCCTTAATCCATTTCAAGTTAATTTTTGTGTATGATGATAGACAACAGTATACCTAAACCATTTTTGAAAAGGCTTTTCTTTCCTCCACTGTATGTTTTTACCTCTTTTGTTGAAAATTATTTGCCCATATAAACATAGGTTTACTTCTTGACTCTTGATTCTGTTCCACTGGTCTATATGTCTGCTCTTCTGTCAATACCATGCTGTTTTGATTATTGTTGATTTGTAGTATAAGTTGAAGTCAGGCAGAGTGATGCCTCCAAACTTGTTCTTTTTTCTCAGGATGACTTTGGAAATTTGGGGTCTTTTGTGCTTCCACATAAATCTGATTTTTGTTCTATTTCTTTAAAAAGTGGCAATAGGATTTTGGTGGAGATTGCATTAAATCTGTGTAACGCTTAAAGTAATAAGGCCATTTTAACCATGTTGATTCTTCCAGTTCAAGGACACAGAATATCTTTCATTTCTTTGTATCCTTCAAGTTCATTTAATAGGGTCTTATAATTTTCATTATATAGAAATTAAATATTAGATTTATTAAGCATTTTATTCCTTTCATTGAAATTGCAAAAGGAAGTAATTTTTCTACTTCCTTTTCTGACAGTTCATTATTAGAGAAAGGGGATGCTATGGATTTTTGAACATTGATTTTGTATCCAGAGACTTTACTGTATTTGTTTATTATTTCTAATAGTGTTCTTGTGGAATCTTTAGGGTTTTATATCTAGAGAATCATGTCATCTGCAAAACGTGACATTTTGACTTCTTCATTTCCCATTTACATGCTTTTTATATTTTGTCTTGCCTGATTGTACTTGTTAGGACCTCTAAAGTTATTGTGAATAACAGTGGTGATAGTGGACAGTCTTGTCTTGTTCCTGAGCTTAGAGAAAAGGTTTTTAGATTTTCTCCAATTAAGCATAATGTTGGATGAGGGTTTGTTGTATATGCCTTTCATTATGTTAAGGTATTTTTCTTCTATACCAATTTTGTTAAGTATTTTGATCATAAATGGATTCTGTATCTTGTCAAAGGCTTTTTATGCATCTATTGATAAGATCATATGATTCTTTTTTTTGAAACACCATATAAACAAATTTAAAAATAAGAATCATAATTTGTTTATATGGTGTATCACATGAATCAATTTGTATATATGTTGAACCATCCCTGTGACTCTGGGATGAATCCTACCTGATCATTATATATAATCTTTTAATATGTTGCTGTATTCAGTTCACTAGTATCTCATTTAAGATTTTTCATCTGTGTTCATGAGAGATATTGGTTTTTGTTTTTCTCTTTTTGTGTTATTTTACCAGATTTTGGTATTGAGGTAATATTGACCTCATAAAATGAATTAGGAAGTAGTGCTACTTCTTTCATTTTTTGGAAGAGTTTGAGGCTAACAGGTATACTATCTTCTTTGAATGTTTGGTAGAATTCACTGGTGAAGCTATCTGGTCCTGAACTTTTACTTTTTGGTAGGTTTTGGATGATTGTTTCAATTTCCATAATGCTGATTGTTCTATTTAGATTTTCCAATTCTTGATTCAGTCTAAGAAGGTCGTATTTTTCTAAGTATTGATCCATTACTTCGAGGTTATTAAATTTGGTGTTTTATACTTTTTTATAGTATTTTTGTATGATCCTTTGTCTTTCTGTAGTGTCTGTTATAATTTCCCTTCTTTCATCCCTGATTTTGTTTATTAGTGTCTTTAATCTTTTTTTTAGTGAGTCTAGCCAGGGTTTGTCTATTTAGTAAACCTTCTCAATGAACCAGCTCTCTATTGCATTTATTTTTTGTATTGATTTTTGGTTTTCAGTTTCATTCAATTCTGCTTTAATTTTGATATTTCTTTCCTTCTGATTTTTGGCTTCATTTTTTCTTTCTTTTCCAGTTTTTGTTCCAACTTTATTGAAATATAATAGGCAATTAGTTGCTTGTATTCACATTGTACAATCAATGAGTTTTTAAAAAAATATATTTGGCATAGTATAATATGCCAGTTTCAGTTGTATAGCATAATGATCAGAGATCCACATAACTCACAAATTGATCATCCCACTAAATGTAGTAACCCTCTTCTGCTTTACATATTTATTACATTATTAACCATCTTCCCCATGGTACACTCTACATCTCCATGTCTATTCTGCAACTATCCATTAGTATCTCTTAATTCTTTTACCTTTTTTTTATCCTCCCAAACCCCCATTCATCTAGTAGTTCTGGAAGTACTCTCTATATTGAGATTATTTCCACTTTTGTTATTGTTTATTTTGTTCTTTAGAACCCACATATATGTGAAATCATACAATATTTGTCTTTCTCTATCCGTCTAATTGAATTCAGTGCAATACCTGTGGTTCCAACAAGGTAACATGTTTTTACATCTTCTTCCTTTTAGTCTGTGTGTGTCTTTTAATCTGAAGTGAGTTCCTTCTAGGCAGCATATGTGGGGGTCTTGTTTTCTTGTGTATTCAGCCACCCTATCATTTGGTTGGAGCACTTAATTATTTTTTGTTTGAGACAATTGTTGAAAGGAATATAGTTATTACCATTCTTTATTCCTATTTTTGATACATGTTTTTTTCCTCTCTAGAAGTCCCTCCAACATTTTCTATAATAATGGCATGGCATTGATAAATTCCTTTAGCTTATTTTTGTCTGTGAAGCTCTTTATATGTCCTTTGATTCTAAATGACAACTTTGCCGGATAAAGTATTGTTGGTTGTAGATCCTGCATTTTCATAACATGTAATATTTTGTGCCAAGCTCTTCTGTCCTGCATAGTTTCTTTTGAGAAATCAGCTTCCAATCTTATTGGTGCTTTATTGTAGGTAACTATCTGTTTTTCTTTTGCTGCTTTAAGATTCTCTCTTTGTATTTAACTTTTGACATTTTATTTATGATGTGTCTTGGTGTGGGCCTCTTTGGGTTCCTGGTTTTAGGAACTCTCTGAGCTTCTTGGGGTTTTATCTATATTTCCTTTATAAGTTTAGGAAAGTTATCAATCATTATTTCTTCAAATACCTCATTAACATCTTGTTTTCCTTCCGGTATCCTGTAACATATATATTTTTACATTTAATGGTGTCCCATAGGCTCCTTAAATTATTATTATAGTCCAGGCTACTCTTTTCTTTACATTTTGATTGAGTGTCCTTGGCTTCCCCATCCTCTATGTAGGATATTTGATCCTCTTCTTTATTCACTTTGTTCATTCTATTTAATATACTTTTCATCTCAGATAATATGTTCTTCATTTCTGACTGGTTCCCTTTTATAATTTCCATTTTTATTTTTATGTTTTTTATCTCTTTGTTAAAGTTCTCACTGAATTCAACTGCACCTCCCCTAATTTTATCGACCATCTTTATAATCAGTGTTTTTAACTCTGCATCTGCTATATTGCTTGACTTGGTTATTTCTGGATCTTTGTTCTGTTCTCTTGTATGGTTTCTGCTTTATTGTCTTCCCATTTTGGCTGCCTTTCTGTGTCTGTTTCTATGTACTAAGCAAAGATCTTAAGTGTCCCAGTTTTATTAGTGTGGCTTTGTGAATTAGGTGTTTGGTGTCAGTTCCCCAGAGGGGTTCAGCTGCAGGCCAAGTTTAGCCCCAGGCTGTGCCCTTCTGGATCTACCTGTTAAGAATCAGCAAGCAATCAACAGATGCTGTGTTTACAGTTGCCTCAAAAGCTCACACCAGAAACCATAGTCAGCTGCCACCAGTGTGAGTCTTGGTGCTGCTCAGCAAGGGGAACCTGACTCACCAAGGATGTATTTAGACATGGATTGGGAGGGGCCATGGGTTGGGGGAGGCAGAGTGTCTAGGGAATCTTCTGGGCTAAGCAATCTCTGTTGTCCAATTTGATGATGTCTCAGCTAAGGTGAGTCCACACACTGGGATGCGGGGAAGGCTCAACAGAGAAACAATGGATACCATTGTCACTTCTGTACAAAGTCTGGCTTACAGCCCTCGCCCTTACAATGCAGTGTCACCCTGTAAGTTCCCGGTGCTCCTATACAGCCGATATGACACTGGTGCTCAGAGTGAGCCGGTCTGTCTCTATGAAATTCGGCTCCGGTACACTGCTGTCTGTTACTGTTATAGCTTCTGTCCCACTCAGCTGCTTGCGACCAAGAAGCAACATGTCCTCACCCCATCCTACCTCCTCCCATTGCAGATATTTGTTTTTTCTCTCCCTAGTTGTAGGTCTTGTCCATCAGATCTTAGGTGATTTTCCTTGCTGTTTGTTCCTTGTTTCTGTGACAACTTTGATTTGGTCGCAAGAGGGATGAACAGAGCCTCCATCATCTATGAAAAGAGTTACATTGTTTATTTGGGCCTGTCCTTGCTTTTTGAGATAGGACTATAATAATATGAACTTTCCTCTTATTACTGCTTTTGCCATGTCCCCAAATTTTTGATATGTTGTACTATCATTATCATTTATTTCTATGTATCTCTTAATCTCATTTTACTTCTTTGACTCAGTCATTCTTCAAAAGCATGTTGTTTAGTCTCCATGTATTTGTGGTTCTTCTTTCTTTTTACAGTTGATCTCCAGCTTTAAAGCATTATGATCAGTGAATATGGTTAGTATGATTTCAGATCTCTAATATTCTTGAGGCTGTCTCTGTGTCTCAGTATTTGGTCAATCCTTGAGGATGTTCCTTGTGCATTAAAGAAGAATGTATAAGCAGCTGTTTGGAGATGAAAAGCTCTGTAAATCTCAATTATGTCCAGTTGATCTAATGTATCCTTTAAGGATGTTATTTACTTATTGATTTTCTGTTTGAATGATCTGTCCATATCTGGCATTGGGGTATTTAGGTTCTCTACTATGATAATGTATTGATCTGTTTCTCCCTTTAGTTCTGCTAGTAATTGCTTTGTATATTTTGGGGCTCCCTTATTGGAATCACAAATATTAATTAGTGTTATGTCTTCTTGGTGAATGTTTCCTTTTATCATTATGAAGTGTCCCTCAGTATCTTTCTTTACCTTTTTTATTTTGAAGTCTATTTTGTCTGATATTAGTACCGCTACTCCTGCTTTTCTCTGAATGCCATTTGCTTGAAATATCATTTTCCACCCTTTCACTTTGAGTCTGTATTTGTCTTTGGAACTAAGATGGTCTCCTGGAGGCAGCGTATGATGGAGTTTTGGTTTTTGATCCACCTTGCAACTCTGTGCCTTTTTATTGTTGAGTTTAGTCCATTTACACTTAGGGTCATAATTGAAATATGAGGTTTTCCTATAGCCATTTTCTCTTTTGCTTTCTGAGAGCTTGGTGTTTTCATTTCTTCCTTTCCTGTTGTTTCTGTTTTCTTTAGTTTGGTCGGTTTTTGTGGAATTTCTCTCTGGTCCTTCTTGTTTTATGTATATATTTCAGTTCTGAATCTTTGGTATGTAGTTACCATTATGAGTATGTAAAGGATAATTATATATAGGAGTACATTTACTTCTGTATGTGCCTTATCTCTATTACCTTTGTTGAATTTGGATCTCTGCGATCTCACCTTTAAAGTCATTGTTGTCTTGATTTTTCCCTATGTATGCTGAATGTTCATTACTATCTTGCTATAGCAAATCTCTTCTTATTATTTAAGTTTATAATGCCCTGTTATTAATAAGAGTTTCACTACTCTGCTTCTATCTGCCTGCTAGTTGCCTTACTCATAGTTACCTTTTTTGTTTATTGTTTTTCTATCATTTTGTTTCAGGTGAGCTGAGCCCTTTCAGTATTTCCTGTAGTGCAGGTCTCATGTTGGAGAATTCCCCCAATTTCTGCGCATCTACAAAGGTCTTTATTTCTCCTTCAAATCTAAAGAAGAGCTTTCCTGGGTATATTATTCTTGGCTGGTATTTTCTTTAAATTAATCGTTTGCATATTTGATTCCACTCCTTTTTGTCTTGTAAGGTATGTGCTGAGAAGTCTGACAAAAATCTAATGGGTTTTCCTTTATGGGTTACTATTTTCATTTCTTTGGCTTCCCTGAAAATTCTCTCTTTGTCATTGATTTTTGATAATTTTAATATAATATTTTTTGGAGAAGGTCTTTTTGAGATAATTGAGTATTTTGGTGACTTCTTGAATTCCCTGTTCTAGTTCATTCCTTAAATGTGAAAAATCTCAATCAATTATTTGTCTGAAAATGCTTTCAAATGCTTGCTCTTTTTTCTCCCTTTTGAGAATGCCCATTATTCTTGTTTCCTCTCCTGATGGTATCAGCTAGTTCTTGTATTTCTCTTTCATTCCCTTTTATAATTGGATGTTCTGTTGACTCTTGAATTCCATGCTCCAGTTCATTCCTGTGGTAGCTCTTATGCGCACATCCCATGCTCAGATGTGTTTGTGTGCAGGTTGGGTATTTCTTGTTGTGTTTTAGATATTTAACATTGTTTTTTTTTTAAGGGGAGAGATCTGGGGACATCTCTCACTATGCCATGTTTCTGATATCACTCCATGTGAAACATTTAGAAGTTCCATTTTCATATCTTGTGAAGTGTATGTACAGCATCACATTTAAAAGCCTTCTCTGATTTGATGCAAATGTTTTTTTTTTTAATTAAACTAATTGTTTTGTCATTAAAGGGTCTTTACAATCGGACCTTACCTTTTAACATCTACCTTATCTCATAATGCTCCATGCGACTTAATGTAAAGAGTTTTAGAAATCAGTGACTTTTGGTTTGTCGAACCCTTGGTTTATTGATCTTTTCACCAAGCTGTATGGCTTCCCATTAGTAGCCTTGAGGTGCTCATTTTTAGTGAGCTCAGGGATACAATTGAAATAAGAAATAGTAAAATAACTAGGTGGTTTTGAAAGGCATAGTTTATTTATTACTTTGCTGCTTAGATTTACCCTTCTTAAACCTGGGCCAGAACCTAGCAGATAACACTTGCTTTTAGTACATGTCTGTACTGGAATTACCAAGGAAAGCTAACAGGAAATTCTGATTGTCATTTAGTAGCCTATTCTTGGATATAATTCTCTCTCCCCTGCTCCATAGCAGTGGGTCACTTTTGCCCTGGGAGCACTAATAAAAACTCACTGTATCCCATGGCTGCACTTTTTGGATACCCTATTTCTAGGTGGTTGATGCCTTTACTCCCACATTTCTAAACCAGCACCTAAAATACGTAACTATATGTCTTAAATCATTGCTATGCTTAAAGGCAGAGAAAGAAGTTGTTTTTGGTTATAAGGTAATAGTTATTAATGGTATAGATCTGGGTGGCTCCTTTAAGACATTAAAAGGTCAAAAGCTTATAGAAAGAAAAAGCACTGAATTAATAGCCTTATTTATAACCCATGTAGCTGTGCCTTCATACTTGACTCAACTATGTGGTTTCCAATCTCAGTTACCTTTCCACATTATGGCATTGGGAACATGTCCAAAGTTCTCAGTATATTTGTGAGAGCTCTTTTGTCAGCCTTTGCTACTGTACTTTATTTTGACCCTTATCTAGGGACCATTCCTTTCTTCTGATTGGAGCTAGTATGGTAGGTTCTTCTGGGTCCATTTATGTCTGTTCCCAGAGTCAGGACATGTTTGGTGATGAGTCATAACATTGCTTTTCATTTGGAAGCAATTATAAGCCCCAGATGGAATTTTTTTTGTCCTCACTTTATTTCTAACAACAATCTTCAAAATTGATAGTTGACAAAAGAAGTACCATTTG
Organism: Cynopterus sphinx; assembly: GCA_030015415.1. Lineage (NCBI taxonomy): Eukaryota > Metazoa > Chordata > Mammalia > Chiroptera > Pteropodidae > Cynopterus > Cynopterus sphinx. The sequence continues at coordinate 66,161,372 of CM057388.1, read as the reverse complement.
TTTTAAGATTAGTCCTAACTTCCCTGACTACATTGTCCCAGTGGCCACTCATGTTGTGGGAAGACTGAGTTAATGATGCTCTTCTTTTGGTATATTTCATCCAGAGAGCAATATGGCTCAAGTGAGATAAAGTGCTATGAGAATGAATCACACAAGCTGGATTTACTTTTCAGATAAGAAACAAGCAAATGGAAAGTTGGTTAGTCTGTAATGAACAATTTATAGTCAGCAAACAAGAGCTATTATTTTTAAAGACCATTTACCATAGCAAAAAGAAGTTTCATTATTGGCAAAATATTGTATAAAACCTGGAATAGAAGTATAGAAATGTGAGTATAAAGGGAAAAGTGCTGCTGTCTACCTGTCCTGTCCTTGTGACTGATTTTATTCAATATGACAACAACCTCTTATAAGTTTGAATGCCTGGTTGCATTTCCTTACCTAGAAAATTGGAAGAAAATACCTGTCTTACTTCACGGGGTTGATGCAAACATCAAAGAATTAATAGATGTTCTGGCTCTTTGAATATCTTTAAATGCTAGACACATGAATACACAGACACACACCATCATTCACCAAGTCTCACCTCTAGAATAATTATGATATTCTGTCCATTTTCTATCTGTATTTTTTTGTCACAACCAGAATTTATTCCTTTCTCCTGGGCTACTTCATGTTCCTCATAACCTATCTTTTGGCCTCTAATATCTTTCTTTTACAATCTAGTCTCCACTGTAGTGCCAGATTAGTCTTTCTAAATCTACTTTTAATCATGTCTTCCACCCATTCTAAAATTTTCAGTAGCTCCCTATTATTTTTAAACTTATATAACTTTATCTTTGTCATTTAAATCTTGATTTTACAAAACAAAAAAGACATTAAGAGTTCTGTATTACCGGAATTTAAATAGTAGAAATATTGATAGCTTTGTAGGTATAAGTTATATAAATTAAAATCAAATAATTGGAGATTTTTTCAATATGGAAATAATACAAATGAAATAAATGACAAAAGGACCTAATAACAATATTTTGTTATTTATGGATTATCAGTTACTTTAGGACCTAAGCAAAGATTCTGAATATTCAGACCTCTTTTGCTGTGTTTCACATTTAAATATCTCTCTATGTATATTCTGAGTCAAACTACTTGATTAAAAGTTCTGATTTAGGAAGACATTTAGCTTTATAACAGAAGTTTTTCTGTGTACAGTTAATTGACATTACAGTGCTGATGTAATCTGCTGGTGCCATTTTGAACATTGAGCAAAAAATTGTGTCAACATTATAGAAAGTCAAACAGGTACCAAAAAGTGAGGCAATTATGCACACTTCAATAAAGTATGTTAAGTTTTTCCAATGTAAAAGTTAGCCAATTAAATAAAATATATGAATTATAGTTGACTTGATTTCAGGGTAAGCACATTTGAAAGTTACATCACTGTTCTCATCTCTCCTCAATTGTTGACAAGGATTTTATAGGTCACCATGCTATTTACTTTGTGGATTGTAGTAGTGAAGAAATGAAGATGGACTTGCACAGAATTGGAAATGAACTGGGGTTCCAACTCTTCCCATTTTTCAGGCACAACCAAATTCTTGTCTGTATAAATCAGTAGATCAAATGAATAAGAAACTTCCAACAGTGGTAGGAATGTCACTGTAGCTATGATCTGTCTGATCACAGAATATATATATTTTATGTTGGATAGCTTTATGAGACTTTTCTCATCTTTGGAAGTCTTGTCACAATATCCAATTGAGTCTTTCAAGGACCTCACCACTTTCAATGTTTGAGATAACTACCACAAATTTCTGACCCCAACACTTATATAACTAATCTTTTAGTTGTTCTGCTACATTATTTAGTTATTTTATTTGCTCAGGATCAGGAGTTACAAACAAAGTGAGTCCATATTTCTTTACTATGTAAAGATGTCAGGTGGATATATGCCACACTGATATAAATTGCTGTTGATACCAAATGAGGAGAACTTAGCCAAAATTGGTGCTACCACACAGAGTGATGCCTTGCTCCAGAGAAAGCTATAACACCCTAGCCAGGCCCACAGACACAGTGTGTGTCCACTTGCAGGCAGTGATTGCAGGGCTCCTGCAATGCTTCCCACCACTGATTTTAAAAGTAATGACAATTCAGCAACTATTGCCTATTGAATCATTTAGACTCCTTGGCCTGTTATTCAAAATCTTTGTGATCTTAATCCTACCAAGGTTTCCATCCTTATTCTCCACTCTTCCCCTATGTTCTTTAACACTCCATCCAGCCTATAACATTTATCCTTCACAAATGCCATCTATTTTCTTAGAGATTTTAGGATTTTATCGCTTTCTTATCCTTACTTTTTGTTGTCAAGCATCAGAATTCAATGTTCTGAGGACCCAATTTAAATACCATTTTCTCCCCTGAAGCTTTCAGATATACTCCTTGGGGACATCTGTTTGGTAAAGATATTTTGAAGGGGGTGATATCAGAAACACAGCAGAGTGAGAGATGTCCCTGGAGCAATCTCCTTGAAACAACAATAAGCTGAATATCTAAAATTCAACAACAACAACAACAACAACAACAACAACAACTGCACACAAGCACAAAGAATGTGGGATTTATGAATAAGAGCTACCACAGGTCAGAACCCAGGAGTTGGGTGGTAGGCTGGGAGAAACAAAGAAGCTGCCTCTTGCAGCCAAAGCTCCCTGCAGGAGGAGGGAGAGGTGAGATGTGGCTGGTTCCCTGAAGAGCCTTGTTTACAGAGCTCTGAGCTCCATGCATTAGCAGTGCCCAGGGCTCAGAGCAGAAAGCAGAGAATAGGGACAGAGAATAGAGAAGCAGGTATGGTAGAGGAGCAACAGTTGATATTATTATCAGCCATGAATGCAAAACATGAGGCTGAGCCGCAGCTCCCATCCCCCAATCCAGAAGGCCCTTCCCCAGACCCTCTGAGAACCATCACCACTGAGCCCCAGGGGAATCTAAGCAAATGCTACCAAAACTCGTTAACAGGGACTGAGACAGAGGGTAGCAAGCATGATTTAATATTTATAAGAGAAAAAAGACATTTTTAAAACTTCGTATAAAGCAGGGATCCAAAAGGCTCAGACACCACCTACTGGAAATCAAAAAAAAAAAAAAAAAAAAAATGGCTTCTTAGCAACAGGCTAAAGAGAGACCTTTACATAACAATTCTTCCTGAAAAAAAAAAAAAGACAGAATAAACTTCCATTAATACTGAGATGAAGAAATAGTCCACGAAAGACCATGAACAACTAAGATGACAAGGCAGCTCAGAAAAAAAGAGAAAAATCTCCAGAAAATAAACTTAAAGAAATAGACATATACAACTTAAGTGATAGACAAATCAGGATAGTACTTCTCAAAAAACTCAATGAGATTCAAAATAATTCATATCAACAGTCCTGGAAATTAAAATGAAAAAACAATGAGATCAACAGAATGAGTTTTTTAGAAAGGGCATTGAAACCCCCATAAAAACTGAATAGAACTTCTAGAGATGATGAAAACACTGAAAGAGATGAAAAACTAAATAGCAAGTTTGGGAAATATGTATGTATGTATGTATGTATGCATGCATGCATGCATGCATGTATGTATGTATGTATACATTTGTGTGTATAATATTACTATGGTGATATCAGTTTAAAAAATCCAGTCAGTTTCAGGTGTACAATTTAGCAGTCACATGTACGTGTGTGTGTGTGTGTGTGTGTGTATTGCATTGTATGTTCACCACCCAAAATTAGATTTATTTCTGTCACCATATATTTGACCACTTATACTCTATTTTCCTCCACCCTCCTTCCATCCCCTCCCTCTGTTAACCACTACTCTACTGTTCATGACCACCAATCTCTGTTTGTTTGTCCAGATCATTTATTTCTTTTAGGTTTATATCCCACAAATAAGTGATATCATGTGGTTCTCAACTTTTTCTGTTGCCTAATTTCGCTTAGCATGATTATCTTGAGGTCTGTTTACGTTGTCGCAAATGACAGTATTTCATCTCTTTTTATGACTGAGTAATATTCCATTATATATATGTATCACTGCTTCTTCATCCAATCATCTACTGATGGACACTTCAGTTGCTTCCATGTCCTGGCCACCATGAATAATGCTACAATGAATATCAATGTGAAAATATATCTTCGGATATATGTTTCAAGGCTTTGGGGTAAATACCCAGTAGAGGGATTGCTGGATCATATGGTAGATCAATTCTTAGTCTTTTGAGAAATCTCCATAGTGTTTTTCCTAGTGGCTGCACTAATTTGCAGTCCCACCAGCAGTGTATGAGGGTTACTTTTTCTTTGCATTCTCTTCAACACTTGTTATTACTTGTCCTATTGATTAAAGATATTCTAACAGGTGTGAGATTGTATCTCCTTATGATTTTGATTTGCATTTCCCAAATAGTTAGCAAAGTTGAGCATCTTTTCATATGTTTGTTGACCATTTGTATGTCTTCTTGGGAGAAGTGTCTTTCAGGTCCTCTGCCCATTTTTAAGTGGATCATTTGTTTTTTGTTGTTGTTATTGAGTTGTATGAGTTCTTTGTATATTTTGGATATTAGGCCCTTATTGGAGGTGTTGCTTGCAAATAAATATATTTCTCATTTGAGTGGTTGTCTGTTTACCTTGATGATGGCTTCTTTTGCTGTGCAGAGATTTTATAGTTTGATGTTTTCCCATTCATTTATTTTTGCTTTTACTTCCCTTGCTATTGAGGTCAAATTTATAAAATGCTCTTTAAGCACAAGTTCCATGAGTTTAGCTCCTATGTTTTTTTATGCAATTTATGAAATTTACTGTTTTAGGTCTTATATTTGAGTCTTTAATCTGTTTTCAGTTGGTCTTAGTATATGGTGATTGATAGACAACAGTCTATTTTCACTCTTATACAAGTGGCTTTCCAGTTTTCCCAGCACCATTTATTGAAGAGAAGGTCCTTTCTCTACTGTATGTTTCTGACTCTTTTGTGGAAAATTATTTGTCCATATAAACATGGTTTACTTCTGAAATCTAGATTCTGTTCCACTTGACCATGTGTCTGTATTTCTGCCAATACCATGCACTTTTGATTACTGTCACTTCATAGTATAATTTGAAGTCAGGCAGTGTGATTCTTCCAAACTTCCACCCCCCAGGATGTTTTTGGCAATTCAGAATCTTTTGTGCTTCCATACAAATCTGATTATTTTTTTTCTATTTTTTACAAAGTGGTGATGAGATTTTGATGGGGATTGCATTAAATCTGTATAATGCTTTAGGTAATAAGGCCATTTTAACCATGTTGATTATTCCAATGCAAGGGCATGAAATATCTTTTCATTTGTTTGTATCTTTCAATTTCATTTAATAGTGTTATAGATTTCATTATATATAAATGAAATATTTCTATAGAATTATTCTTAGGTATTTCATTCCTTTTGTTGCAATTGCAAAAGGAAGTATTTTTCTACTTCTTTTTCTGACAGTTCATTATTAGAGGATAGGGAAGGTATAGATTTTTGAACATTGACTTTGTATCCAGAAACTTTACTGTATTTCTTTATTGTTTCTAATAGTGTTCTTGTGGAGTCTTTAGGGTTTTCTATATAGAGATCATATCATCCACAAATGGTGGCAGTTTGACTTCTTTGTTTCCTATTTGAATGCATTTTATATCTTTCTTTTGCATGATTGCACTCTCTAGGACATTCAAGGTTATATTGAATAACAGTGGCGATAGTGGACAGCCATGTCTTGTTTCTAATCTTAGAGTGAAGGTTTTTAAAATTTCACCATTAAGTGTAATGTTGGCTGAGGGTTTGTCCTATATGGCCTTTATTATGTTCAGGTAATTTCCCTCTATGCCAATTTTCCTAAGTGTTTTAATCAGAGATGGAGACCATATTTCGTCGAAGGCTTTTTCTGCTTCTATTGATATTATTATCTGATTCCATTTTTAAATTTGTTTATGTGGTGCATCAGTCAATTTCCATATGCTGAACCATCCCTTTGCTCCTGGGATGAAGTCCACCTAATTATAATGTATAATCTTTTTATTATGTTGCTATATTTGGTTCGATAGTATGTTATTTAGGATTTTTGCATCTGTGTTCATGAGAGATATTGGTCTGTCGTTTTCTTTCCTTGTGTTTTCTTTACCAAGTTTTGGTGCAGGATAATATTGGCCTCATACAATGAGTTAGAAAGTACTGTCTCCTCTTTAATTTTTTTAAGTGTTTGTTGAAAATAGATATTAAATCTTCTTTGAACGTTTGATAGAATTCAAAGGTGAAGCCATCTGGTCCTGAGCATTTACTTTTTGGTAGGTTTTGGATGATTGTTTTAATTTCCATACTGCTGATTGGTCTATTTAGATTTTCCAGTTCTTTTTGATTCAGTCTAGGAAGTTTCTATCTTTCTAAATACTTGTCCATTTCTTCTAGGTCTTTAACTTTGGTATTACATACTTTTTCGTAGTATTCCTGTATGATCCTTTGCATTTCTGCCATGTCTGTTGTCTTTTGCCCTCTTTCATCCTTGATTTTATTTGTGCCCTTACTTTTTTTTTCTTTAGTGAGTCTAGCCAGAGGTTCATCAATTTTATTAACCTCCCCTGACAACCTGTTCTTTGTTGCATTTATTTTTCCCATTGGTTTTTGGTTTTCAATTTAATTTAATTCTGCTCCAATTTTGACATTTCTTTCTCTCTGCTGATTTTTTGCTTGATTTGTTCTTCCTTTGCTAGTTTTCAAAAATGAAGTTTTAGGTTGTTTATTAGGGCTCATTCTTTTTTTTTTTTTTTTTTGGAGATAGCCCTGTAATGTTATTAACTTTTCTTTTATTACCTCTTTGGCTGTGTCCCCAAAATTTGATATGTTGTACTTCCATTACCACTCATTTCTATGTAGCTCTTGATCTCTCTTTTTATTTCTTTTTGACCAAATCATTCTTCAGTAGCATTTAATCTGTCCCGACCTGCAGGACCTTAGTTATTCGCGGGCTCGAGGAGGACCTAACCTGGAGAGAAATGGGTGGAAAAAGGAGCGGAGGCAAGACAGTATTCTGATCAAGCCTCAAATTTTTTATTTTAGAGCGGGTATATTTATACAGAAGAACAAAGGGGGGCAGGACTGAGTAGGCAGGGGGATACTTGTTACAATTTCATTGGTCCTTGGTTGATGGGGTTAGGGGGTACAAAGGTTAGAAGTGAATAGAGGAACAAGGAGGAGCGGGGCTCCTTGGGCAGGTCCACAGCCATTCAGTAGGTCCTTCCTTATCCGGCGGGTATGTTAATACATTCTGTGGTTAACTATTCCCTGGAGCATTGTCTGCTCCTGCATTCTTTAGATAGCATACAGGTTTGTTAACGGCCAGGTTCTATGCCGGGGGCTGGGCGGTCAGGATGAAGGCCTTTTGGCTCCCAACATCTCCTCCCTTTCTGTTTTAGAAAAGGTGGGCCTTAACCAAGTGGGGGAACATTGACCTGGTTCCTCCCGCGGGCTATGTGGGCCCGCCTAGTATTTGGCTCTTGGTATCTTTTGGGGAGGAGAGGCAGAGCCGTTTTGAAATAGTAGTTTTTGGATACCAACCTCTATGCAAACCAGGTGTATTCTCAGGGAAATACAGAGGGGGTCTCTTTATTGTGACCTTCCCTTGCAGATGCTTTGCTCTTGCACCCATCTCGGTGCCCATACCCCCCCCCCTCGAGTTTTCGATGGGCGAGGGTAGACATACCTCTGTACTATGTCGTCCCCGTAGGGAGGGAGCCAGGCAAAGTTATATTTCTCCTTTTACAGTGGAACCAATGGTTAGGGTTTTGTATATAACCTGAAAGGTATTTTAAAGAAGCCGATGTAAATTTAAAGGTGAGATAGGGGCCAGTGGGGATCTTGGGTCTTCGGGGTTTTCATTATTATAGTCGGTGGTGTCATCGCTCTGGGTAGCCAAACGGTGATAGTGAATGTGGACAGGTTTGGCTAGTAAGGCATCTACCTGTTGCTTAATGAGATCAGTTATGCGCCGGAAAGCCCAAGGTCCAAAGGTTATAAGTAAAAGAACACAAGAAAGGGGGCCGAGGATGGGAAGGAGGTAAGGAAGGAGCTCATTCAACCCAGTTAGAAAGGGGTTCTCTTGGAGCTCTCTGCGTCTTTTGACGAGGTCTTCTTGAAGTTTCTTGATCTTATCTCGAACGATTCCAGATCTGTTGGCGTAGAAGCAGCAGCATTCCTGTAAAGCCAAACAAATCCCTCCCTGCTCTGCTGTAAGAAGGTCTAAGCCTTTGCGGTTTTGTAACACTACTTCAGCAAGGGAATCAATTTGATCTTGTATGTCGCTTATGGTTTCTGAAAGGGCTTGAACATCATTAATTAATTGGCGGGACAATTTGTTGTAAGAGTGGACTGCAACGCCAACTCCAGCTGAGCCAGAGGCGAGTGCCCCAGTGATACCTAGACTGACAAGGAGGGGGATGGCCTGGATGGCTCGTTTGTGTCATCCTGCTATGTAATCTAGGCTAGGGAGGGGGACCGGTACGTCTCCCGGTATGATGGAGATGTCTGGAAAAATATTAGCTGATATACAGAGTCCAGTCCAATTTTGTGGCAGGGCAGTATAGGCGAGATTATTTCCACATAAAAATACCTGTCCAGGGGCTGGACATAGGGGCTCATTATAATTAACAATATTGGAGCAATTAGCGAAGGTGACAAATCCTACATCAATGTCGAAGGAGGTATTTTGAAATGGACTTTGGTAGCAAGTAGAGGAGTTGAAACCTACAGGCTGGACTCTAAAAGGAGGGCTGAGACTGCAATTAATTTTATGGTCAATAGACGAGTTTAAGACTGGGATAGCAGTGGGCATAGGGATGCCTATAGTCATGCATAGCCAGCAATCTTGAGCAAGTTGGGGATTAGAATTATTTAAGGCCCATAGAGTAGTTTCCAGGATACTATTGGTTTGGGTGTCAATGTCAATATTTCCTCGGGATCTAGGAATAGCTAGGGGATGATAAGAAGGGTGGCGTAAAGCCTTTTGGAATTCCTCAAATTTTTGTTGTAATTTTATATAATGAAGAGCATCAGCAGGACCATAACCGTCTGACACATAAGGCGAAGATCGGTTGGCCAGCAAATTGTTTTTCCAACATCCTTAGATGCACCACAAGGGGCTATTGGGAAGCTTTCAGGGCCTACAGCTGACAGGGTATTGGCCCAGTCGCCAGTGTTAGGGGCATAAGGAGCCCATCTTGTTAATTTAGCGGTGTAATATGTCTTATTACCCTTGGTCCATTCAAAACAAAAATCCTACTTAGATTTTGTTGGAAAATTTGTCACTATGTTATAAGGTTTGATCACCTGGTTAAACAGGATTACAGGTCATTATGAAACAATACTTAGTTATCTATTTAACCAATGCAATAATAAAAGATTTCAAAGGTAAATATGACTATAAAAAACCTTAGCATTCTTAATGTTAAGACTGTTTTTAAGTATCAGCATTTAATAGATTAGCAAATTTATGAATATACCAATCTTATAATTTTGTAATCTTGAACAACTAGTAGAATTAGCATATGCACAACCTGACGAATACAGGTAGAATAAAATTGTGTTTCTGATAACTTGAAGACATAACTACTTTTCCTTAACCTATAATATTAAACTATTCTTATTACCAAAGATTATCTCAGATCATGTAGATTTGATAAAACAAAAACAAAACATTTGAATTAGTTTCTATTTTTCTGACAATTTTAGGAAGACGTAACTTATTTATAAGATTCCTATTTCTTTCTAAACCAGTTAAAGCAGATCTTTTATTAATTTATTTTTCAATAAAAATAAATTCCAACCTAAACTGAAGAACCAGCCAGAAGGGAGACTTGACTATTCAGGACTCCGCCCCACAGACACTCTGTAAACACTTAAATCAGTTTTATGTTTAGTCATTCTTCAGACCTAAATCTCTAACATAAATGCATATTCTCTGCATTGTTTTAAAAGAAACCTGATTACCACAGATGATATCTCGCAGCTGGAAGGCTGTTTGCAGGTCGAATGACCCCTCTGATGGTTACTCTGTTCCAAACGTGGGCTAATTTAGCTGGCAGAACCTTTGAAGGTTGAAGGGATTGACGCTCTAGCTCCGTAGGCTTGGGCTTGTTTCCTGAAATCCTTAAAATGGTTAAAGAAGTATTGAAACGGGGGAGAACATAGGACGATTTGAGAAGGAAGCCTGACCCATGTTAGTGAAAACAGGCAAGAAAAGAGAAAGTCCCCACAAGAGCCAAGGTAGGATCAGCCTTTCACCTAGCATCCAGTCGGGTGGGGCCACGGAGGCCAGACCTAAGGAAGGAATCAAAATAAGTATAGGAGGGTAGCAGTACATTCGGCCAGCCAGACAGACAGACACAAGACATACAAGACAAACTACAGATAACACAAAACGCTAGCGCATCAGAAACCAGAACCAGAACATGTACAGGGTCAGAGTCTGACGTCTCAGACCGACCGCACTAGGGAAGTATCGCTGCGTCCAGCCTTCCGCTAGTCAACCAAGGACCCAATCAGACAGGAACAGAACTGAGGCATCTAGATAGATGCTAACGCAGTCTTATTCACCGGTGAGGCTGCTTTAGGTGGCTCGTGCCCAATTACAGTTAAAGTGAAACTTCTTCTCCTCCTGCCCTCCTGAGAAAGGCTGCTTGGCGTCTGGGGCTGAGAAAAATCTCTCAGTGGCCGCCCCCTGGACGAAGCAAGTCCTCACTCAAGGTGGCCGGGGGTTTCAGGTTTCAGGAGATCCGGAACAGAAGTTAAAAAGAGAACAGAAGTTAATCTTTTATAAAGCTAACAGAAACTGGTCATTACAAAGATAAATGTGGCCAGGGAATTTGCTAGTTTTAAACATGGCCTTGCAGATGTTCTCCTTATCTGTGCCCTGGAATGTTGCTCTCTTAGCATATGAGAGAGTTCGTTGTCACAAGTTTCATAGCAGACACTAAGCAGTTAAAAGTTCTAGGAACTAGGCATTCTTGTCCCAATTAAAAATTGCTAAGGTAAAGATTTCTTTTGTCTAGTTTTGGGACTTTTAATTAACTTTTACCTTTATTACATTTTAGTAGGCCGTCACATTCCCCACTGGTTTTTAGGCACATATCAAATCTTTGATGTCCTATAAATTGGGGCAACTGAGATACCCCTGTTACTTGAGTAGAAAATACTATTAATTTAACAGCTTGGACTCTCTTTAATATACTTTATAAGGCAATTTACTATGCATGGCCTAAATAGCAGTCCTTTAAAAGCCAATATTAAAGGTCTTTGTTTTACTAAGGCTAGACTATCTCGAATTATGCCAGAGTGGTTGGTATAAAAACAGCAGTCTTTACTTAAAGTTATACAATCAAAGTAAGATCTATGCTTTATGGACACATTAGTCTTATATGCATGAATTAATACTCAAGATTCTTAGTTCATTTTACAGATTTTGAAACTAAGCTGTTTAAAAGGTAAAATTTGAGACTATGGTTGATGCAGTAAATGAATATTGAAACAAACGAAAACTTTATCTAAATATTTACATTTGAAAAAATGTTCTCAACTATTCAATATACTGTTTTTCTAAGTATAATAAGTACAATTACCTATTTATAATTGGCTTTTAACAATATCGTACACTAGTAAACAACGTTTTACAGCAATTATCTTATGTGAAATTACAAGTGAAAAACAAATTTCTCAATAACAGTGAGTTATTAAATTCTTTTATCCAATAGTTGTTACAAAATTTTTTTTTTTTTAAAAGCCTAAACACATAAACCTGATTTCTTTGATAGTAGGCGGGTGCATTGTGCTCTTAAAAGAGCTAAGGGAAGGAAGCTTACCTAGTTTTCATTAATTTCTAATTCGAATTTAGTCAACGTTTCCTTAAAAGTCCTATTTATCCTTTTTTCCTGACCTGAATTCCGTGGTCTATAAGCACAATGCAATTTCTACTCTGTTCCTGGTAATTTTGTTATAATATTTGGCGTTTTATGAAAACCTAATCTCGGCACCTATTCTGATAGGCCCTGAAGCTTTTCCTGAGCTTGCTGCTGCTGTAGCTGTTGCATCTGGGCAGCTAATGAAGTGAAGGGATTTTGAGGGGGGTCTCTCTGAAGGGATGGAGGCAACTGAAGCCGCCCGAGATAAAGGGCGGAGGCAGTATTCTGCTACTGACAAAAGTTGTTGCTTATCTGGATCAGTTGATGCGGCCTCTACTATGTCCCTAATTAGGCCCCAGAAAGAGAAGGCGGTAGAGGGGACAGAATCAGGCCCTTCACGTTGTAATTTATTATTTAAATCCCTTCCGACCTTCTGCCATTTCTTGGGGTGGATCTCTGGTCCGTTTACAATGAACCAAGGGCAAACATCATCAATAAAAACGAAAAAATTTATGAGATCCTTCTTTTTAACCCGAACTCCCCTTTCTCTGAGAGAAACTTTTAGGTCTTTTATGAAAGCCGCTTCTTTAGACAATTTAGCTCCCATTTTTATTCCCTCTTTAGAGATCTCGTTTAAAAGCAGGTGAGAAGGAAGACACTGCCAAGGAATATTACCATCCGCGGCAGTGCATTCCAAGCTATAGTTTAATCCTATTATTCTTAATAAAAAGGAATCCTAAAAATTTAGGGGGTCTCTGGGCGAGGGTCGCTCCGACGACCTGCCTCTTTGTCCTAATTGTTAAGATAATTTGGATGCTAGCGCCTAATTTATATTACTTTAGGGAGCCCAGAGACGACGGGTCTTTTTTCATTAGTCCCTAGCGTCGAAAATTCTCGTGCCTTTTCTTAACTAACTTCTAGACTCGAAAATTTTCTGTTAAACACTCAACTCCTTTTTCCCTGAGGGAGGGGGGTTTCCCATTTCATGGACGGACGAGGAGTACTCACCGAGGACGATCGGCTTCCATGAGCGGTGAAAACTGTCCTCAAACTTAGAACTTCTGGGGTCCGGACGTACAGGGTTTCTGTGGTCCGCCCGGTTCAGATCCACGCCTCGAGCCCCACGTTGGGCACCACTTGTCCCGACCTGCAGGACCTTAGTTATTCGCGGGCTCGAGGAGGACCTAACCTGGAGAGAAATGGGTGGAAAAAGGAGCGGAGGCAAGACAGTATTCTGATCAAGCCTCAAATTTTTTATTTTAGAGCGGGTATATTTATACAGAAGAACAAAGGGGGGCAGGACTGACTAGGCAGGGGGATACTTGTTACAATTTCATTGGTCCTTGGTTGATGGGGTTAGGGGGTACAAAGGTTAGAAGTGAAAAGAGGAACAAGGAGGAGAGGGGCTCCTTGGGCAGGTCCACAGCCATTCAGTAGGTCCTTCCTTATCCGGCGGGTATGTTAATACATTCTGTGGTTAACTATTCCCTGGAGCATTGTCTGCTCCTGCATTCTTTAGATAGCATACAGGTTTGTTAACGGCCAGGTTCTATGCCGGGGGCTGGGCGGTCAGGATGAAGGCCTTTTGGCTCCCAACATTAATCTTCATGTATTTGTGTTTTTTTCCACTTTCCTTTTACAGTTGATCTCTAGTTTCAAAGCATTATGATCAGAGAATATGGTTAGTATGATTTTAACCCTCTTATATTTTTGAGGCTATCTGTGTCACAGTATGTGGTCGATTCTTGAGAATGTTCCATATGTACTAGAGAAGAATAAGCAGCTGTTTTGGGATGAAAAGCTCTGTAAATCTCAATTATTTCCAGTTAATCTAATGTGTCATTTAAGGATGTTATTGCCTTATTGATTTTCTGTTTGGATGATCTGTCCATATCTGACAGTTGGGTATTTAGATCCCCTATTACAATAGTGTTTTGGTTTGTTTTACTTTCTAGCTCTGCTAGTAATTAATTTATATATTTCAGGGATCTCTGAATGGGAGTATAGATATTAAGAAGTGTTATGTCTTCTCGGTGTATGATTTCCCTTATCATTATTAAGTATCCCTCAGTATCTTTTTTTATCTTTTTTATTTTGAAGTCTTATTCATCCAATATTAGTACCACTACAATTGCTTTCCTCTGAATGCCATTTTCTTGCAATTTTATCTTCTACCTTTTCACTTTGAGTCTATATTTGTCTTTGGAACTGAGATGTGTCTCCTATAGGCAGCATATGGTAGGGTTTTGTTTGTTGGTCCAATCTGCAACTGTGAGCCTATTTATTGGTGAATTCCATTTATTTACATTTAGTGTGATTATTGAAATATAAAGTTTTCCTATTGCCATTTTATGTTTTGCTTTCTGGTATCTTGGTGTTTTCATTGCTTTTTTGTCCCGGCGTGTCTGTTTTTTGTTTTTTTTTTTTTTTTAATATTATTATTTGTTTGAATTTTGTGGAATTTCCCTCTAGTCTTTCTTGTTTTATGTTATATATGTTGGTTCTGAATCTTTTGTGTGTGGCTACCATTACAAAGTATAGAGGATAGTTATGTTTATATATATATATATATATATATATATATATATATATATATATATATAATGTCACACACACACACACACACACACACACACACACACACACATATATATATATATATATATATATATATATATATATATATATATAGGTGTATATACGTGTGTGTGTGTGTGTGTGTGTGTATTTTCTTCAGCATGTGACTTATCTTCATTCCCTTTTGTGAATTTGGATATTTGAATCCAAATTGTCATTGTTGTCTTAATTTTTCACTATGTATGCTGAATGTTCTTTACTATCTTGCAATAGAAAATCTCTTCTTATTGAATATTTCATTCTTAATAAGAGTTTTACTATTCTGCTTCTATCTGCCTGCTAGTCGCCTTACTCCTAGTTATACATTTATTTTTTGTCATTTTGTTTTGGGTGAACTGACCCCTTTCAGTATTTCCTGTAATGAAGTTCTCATTGTAAAAAATTCCCTCAATTTTTTAAGTCTGGAAAGGTCTTTATTTCTAGAACCTTTATATCTAAAGGGGAGCTTTGCTGGGTACATTATACTTGGGTGGTAGTTCCTTAAATTTAATAGTTTAAATATTTGATTCCACTCCTTTTTGTCTTGTAAGGTATGTCCTGAGAAGCCTGATGATAATCTAAAGGGTTTTCTTCTATAGGTTACCATCTTCTTTTTCCTGGCTGCCCTGAGAATTCTGTCTTTGTCACTGATTATTTTTATATGTATTTTTAATACAATGTGTCCTGGTAAAGGTCTTTTTGGATTGAAATAATTGAGTGTTCTGTTGACTTTTTGAATTTCCAGTTCCATTTCATTTTTAGATTTGGAAAATCTCAGTTAACTATATGTCTGAAAATGCTTTCTAATGCTTGCTTCTTTTACTTCCCTTTGAGAATGCCCATTATTCTTATTTTTTCTTTCCTGATGGTATCAGTTATATTTTGTATTTCTCTTTCATTCTTTTTCTTTCCTTGGTTTCTTTCTTCTTCCTTGTGATTTATTTCTAGGTTTTTGTCTTTGATATCACTGATCCTTTCCTCCATTTGATTGCCTCTATTTCTCAAGCTTGCTATTTCATTTTTCACATCTTTCAGTGTGTTCTTTATATCCAGAAGTTCATTTTGTTCATTCCAGAAGTGCATTTTGATGGTTTCAGTCTCCTTGCTAAAAAATTCATTCTGCTAATCTAGTTGTTTTTTTCAATCTTAGAACTGTTGATATGATTTACTTTGGATCTCACTGTTTTTTTTTTTTTTGAAGTAACATCCATAATTCCCTGTCATTTTTTTTCACATATTTGTATGAGTTTAAACTTATTTTATGGAGATTTTTCTCTTTCTTTCTGAGTTTTCCTTTCAGTTTGTTAATGTTGTTTAATGGACTATTTCTCCCTTGGATATTAATGGAAGTATATTCTGTTTTTTTTTTCTGAAAGATGATTCATTGTATAAAGGTTTCTCATTATTTCATTAACCAATATTACCATAAAAAAATAAAAAATAAAATAAGTAAGCATAAAAAAAACCACAATGAAATACCATCTCATACCTATTAGAATAACTGTTATCAACAAAACAAGTAATAACAAGTGTTGGAGATGATACAGTGAAAAGGAACCCTCATGCACTGCTAATGGGAATACAATTGGTACAACCACTATGGAAAATAATATAGAGATTCCTCACAAAACTAAGAATTGATCTACCATATGATTCAGCAATCCCTCTACTAGGTATTTACCCTATAGACTTGAAAACTCATATCTGAAAAGATATTTGTACACCGATGTTCATAGCAGCATTATTTGTAGTGACCAGGACATGGACGCAAGCCAAGTGTCCTATGATAGGTGATTGGATAAAGAAATTGTGGTACACATATACAATGGAATATTAGTCATAAGAAGAGATGAAATGCTGCCATTTGTGACAATGTGATGGACCTTGAGATAATCGTGCTAAGTGAAATAAGGCAGACAGAAAAAGTTGAAAAACATAATGATATCACTTATATTTGAGATATAAACATAAAAGTAACAAATGAAAGGGACAAATAAACAGAGACTCATGAAAATGGATGGTAGACTAGTGGTTACCAGAGGGTAGGAGGGATAAATGAAGTAGATGGGGTAAAATGTGTCAAATATGTGGTGACAGAAAGAAATCTAACTATGAGTGGTGAACACCCAATGCAATGTATATATATTTGCCTTACCGTTGAATTGTATGCCTGAAATTTACTGGATTTTGTTAACCTACATCACAATAAACAAACAAAAAAAACCAAAAAAAACCCAAATATATAAATAGATAAATGCTGCACACACACATATACACAAAAGATGATTAGAAGGAAACTCAAGTATTACACGGTGGGTGAATAAGATAATTTCTCAGATGGCTTCTAATTCCATTCATTTTTGTCTGCTTGCTTCTTGGATACGAAGTGAGGGGTGAATATTATTATTTTGATGAATAAAATAATGTTTCCCACCTCCTCCTCTTTCTTGCTTTTCCTCTCTCCTCCCACCTTGATTTGTGCTTTTTCAGTTTAGCCTGGCAGAGTATCTTGTTGTTTCTTCCAAAGAGATAGTCAAGCTGGGAATGTTTATTGGAGCAAACAGGTTTTGTTTCAACACTACTCTGGAAAAAAGTATGTTGGCCTGACACAGTATCACACACACCAAAATAATGATCGCCATAATTGCTCTCTTTTCTATATTTTTCCAGTATTTTGTTCTACTCTTCAACCACTGTCTTGTCTTCCTGACTCCTTCTTGTACACATCTTACTTTGTAGACTTTATGTTTGTTGAGGGCAGTGACCTTTCTCTGTTAATCATTTTGTCCCCCATGCTACCTATGTGTGCTCAATCCATGCCTGGTGACTTGAGTTGACAGTTGATGAAGAAGGAGATTTTGAGGGTTTTAAAAATGTTTTTCCTATTATAAGGCAGAAGGCACAAAATAAAAGACTCCTTGTCCCTACCCATCCTCTTTGACATCAGCTTTTGTGAAGCTTTTCTAGGTGACTGGGCAATAACCAGTCTCCAACTGTGAGAGTAGGACTTTGATTTCTGGTAGATCATCTCTTTGCTTTGTGCTGCAATTCCACTGAGTTCCTAAAAGAGAGATCAGTTTTGGAAAGAGTGATTTGTTTGGTTTCCATTCTAGTCAGGGAAAATAAATAGAAATAAAGCATAACATAATGATGACCCTTTCACTAGGAATCCTATAGCCATATAACACACAATTTCAACAAAATCTCATGAGTATAAATGGGGTTCAATCAGCAGCCACCACAGAGATTTGAGAAAACTGTCAACCTAATAATCTGGAGAAGGTGAACATCAGAATCAGTACAGAGGACCTAATGAAGTCTGCTTTAGAAGACGCACTTTGTAAGACTGTCTGGGAGTAGCTGGAAGAGTAGCTACATAAAGTATGGAGCCAAGAGTAGTCTCTATGAAGAAATCTGGAAGTAAAGTTCATTGGGTCACAGGTGTTTTTATTTCACCTATACCTCTGATCACAGGTGCCAAGTCTCTTCCTTTTTTTAATACTTCTCTTTCTCTGAACTCTGGAGGGTAAGGTATATGCCCAAGAGAGCAAGGATACTTCCGATCTAAGTATTCTCTCT
The DNA here is from genome assembly GCA_030015415.1 of Cynopterus sphinx. Lineage (NCBI taxonomy): Eukaryota > Metazoa > Chordata > Mammalia > Chiroptera > Pteropodidae > Cynopterus > Cynopterus sphinx. The sequence goes on along the minus strand of CM057388.1, from coordinate 66,143,228 downwards.
CTTATATGCATATGTGTGTGCATGCCTTGTTTATTAAGCTTCCCTTTATTAAACTCCTCAGATGTTTTATTTTTTGCAAGTTGAAGGCAAGACCCTCCACCAGCAAAAACATTATGACTTACTTTATTGTAGTGGTCTGAAATGGAAGCCATAATATCTCCGAGGAGTGTGTGTGTGTGTGTGTGTGTGTGTGTGTGTGTGTGTGTGTGTGGTGTATGTATATATATGGCTTAGCAAACACCAATTTGAAGTACTGAATTTTTTATTTGGGTTAAAATCCACACATGGAGGCAATAGTAAGGAAACCTCAGATTGTTATGATTTTGACTCATATAACTAACACATAATAGAGACAATATTGGCAGTCAGTCTAGAAGCAGAGAGAAAAGACAGCTCTAGTATAATTAGTTGTATTAATGCAACCAAAGATCAAGCCAACAGGAAAAACATAGTCACTGTGGAAGCCTAGAGTGACCAGGGCCAGAGGAACTCAGACACAGGTTCTGAGAATCATATACATTTCAGACACTTGGCAGGCATTTTTCTCAATCAAGGGGTTGGTCTTTCAATGGCCTGTGTGAAATATCCTAGAGAAACAGCATTTTCTCCATTGAGCTTTGAGTTCATGCACATCTGACAATCTTATGCTAGTGGATTTGTGTCTGTGGTACCTTACTATCAGGAAGAGGATTGGACAGAACACACACACACACACACACACACACACACACACACACACACACACACACACCTTCAGTCTCTGTAAAGAAATAATCCCCAAATGAACACATGGGTGTCCTGGTTTCCACAGCAGTCTCTTGTGAATTTGGTAGCATGAGTCAGTCATCTTGAATATGACTTGCTTGGAAGTACACATAATACTGAGTTTCTGGCCATGCAAGGCTAAGGAACAAGCTCCCTGAAGAGCCTTTTGGCTGAATGGCTTGTCATCTTGCCCCTTGGATATTCTTCACCTCTTTACCTCCCTTGTAGAATCACAGCAAGGGAAATTTAACTTTGTACCACCTGATGGCAGACTGTAGTGTCTTCAGATTCCAGCAAAAGTCTCTTCGGCCCTCTCTATTCCATCTATTGCTGTCGGGGGTATTGAATTTGTTTGCCCATTTCCTCTTACATTTTGCAAATGCCTCAGCTGTGTTAGTGTCTTTTCTTCTTTCAATTCGGAGCAATTTGTTCATTTTTAAAAGCTAGCACTTCATTAATGTGTAAGGAAATGGGGTCTGCATTGATAGACTTGGTTTTTCTCCTGTTACCAGTATCTCAGGGATGGAGGGTAAAGGGTTGGGATGATATCTGGTCACTTTAATTCAGTGTGTTTTGTACTGATAAACTGTCATTGTCTTATCTTTATCCCTCTAATCTATTGTTACAATAAGAAAAACACTACTTTGCATTCACATTTTGTGCTTTTTTTTACAGTTCTTACAATAAAGCAATCAGTTTTTCTTTATGCCATTTGAAGATATTTGCTACATTATCTAATGTAATTTGTATTATCTATTGAATTGACCTGAATAGATAATTGTAGTTATAACTGAACAGACCCATTGAGAATATTCTTTGTAGAAGTCAGTGGGGAAACAAAATTTGTGTTGTGTTGTGTCCTTGATGTTGTGTGTTGAATTTTGTCCTCCTGTCCCGACCCGCGGGACCTAGTTATTCGCGGGCTCAAAGAGGGTCCAGCCTGAAAGAGAAACGGGCCGAGAAAAAGGAGCGGAGGCAAGACAGTATTCTGATCAAGCCTCAAATTTTTTATTTTAGACCAGGTATATTCATACAAAAGAACAAAGGGGGGCAGGACTGACTAGGCAGGGGGATACTTGTTACAATTTCATTGGTCCTTGGTTGCTGGGGTTAGGGGGTACAAAGGTTAGAAGTGAAAAGAGGAACAAGGAAGAGAGGGGCTCCTTGGGCAGGTCCACAGCCATTCAGTAGGTCCTTCCTTATCCGGCGGGTATGTTAATACATTCTGTGGTTAACTATTCCCTGGAGCATTATCTGCTTATGCATTCTTTAGATAGCATACAGGTTTGTTAACGGCCAGGTTCTATGCCGGGGGGCTGGGAGGTCAGGATGAAGGCCTTTTGGCTCCCAACATATCCTCCCTTTCGGTTTTAGAAAAGGTGGGCCTTAACCAAGTGGGGGAACATTGACCTGGTTCCTCCCGCGGGCTATGTGGGCCCGCCTAGTATTTGGCTCTTGGTATCTTTTGGGGAGGAGAGGCAGAGCCGTTTTGAAATAGTTTTTGGATACCAACCTCTATGCAAACCAGGTGTGTTCTCAGGGAAATACAGAGGGGGTCTCTTTATTGTGACCTTCCCTTGCAGATGCTTTGCTCTTGCACCCATCTCGGTGCCCATACCCCCCTCGAGTTTTCGACGGGCAAGGGTAGACATATCTCTGTTCTATATGTTGTCCCCGTAGGGAGGGAGCCAGGCAAAGTTATATTTCTCCTTTTACAGTGGAACCAGTGGTTAGGGTTTTGTATATAACCTGAAAGGGATTTTAAAGAAGCCGATGTAAATTTAAAGGTGAGATAGGGGCCAGTGGGGATCTTGGGTCTTCGGGGTTTTCATTATTATAGTCGGTGGTGTCATCGCTCTGGGTAGCCAAACGGTGATAGTGAATGTGGACAGGTTTGGCTAGTAAGGCATCTACATGTTGCTTAATGAGGTCAGTTATGCGCCGGAAAGCCCAGGGCCCAAAGGTTATAAGTAAAAGAACACAAGAAAGGGGGCCGAGGATGGGAAGGAGGTAAGGAAGGAGCCCATTCAACCCAGTTAGAAAGGGGTTCTCTTGGAGCTCTCTGCGTCTTTTGACGAGGTCTTCTTGAAGTTTCTTGATCTTATCTCATACGATCCCACATCTGTTGGCGTAGAAGCAGCAGCGTTCCTGTAAAGCCAAACAAATCCCTCCCTGCTCTGCTGTAAGAAGGTCTAAGCCTCTGCGGTTTTGTAACACTACTTCAGCAAGGGAATCAATTTGATCTTGTATGTCGCTTATGGTTCCTGAAAGGGCTTGAACGTCATTAATTAATTGATGGGACAATTTGTTGTAGGAGTGGACTGCAACGCCAACTCCAGCTGAACCAGAGGCAAGTGCCCCAGTGATACCTAAACTGACAAGGAGGGGGATGGCTTGGATGACTCGTTTATGTCGTCCTGCTATGTAATCTAGGCTAGGGAGGGGGACTGGTTTGTCTCCCGGTATGATGGAGATGTCTGGAAAAATATTAGTTAATACACAGAGTTCAGTCCAATTTTGTGGTAAGGCAGTATAAACGAGATTATTTCCACATAAAAACACTTGTCCGGGGGCAGGGCATAAGGGCCCAGTGCAATTAAAAAGACTAGAGCAATTGGTAAAGGTGACAAACCCTACATCAATGTCAAAAGAGTTATTTTGAAACGGACCTTGGTAGCAAGTAGAGGAGTTGAAACCTACAGGCTGAACTCTAAAAGGAGGGCTGAGACTGCAATTAAGGTTATGGTCAATAGACGAGTTTAAGACTGGGATAGCAGTGGGCATAGGGATGCCTATAGTCATGCATAGCCAGCAATCTTGAGCAAGTTGGGGATTAGAATTATTTAAGGCCCATAGAGTAGTTTCCAGGATACTATTGGTTTGGGTGTCAATGTCAGTATTTCCTTGGGATCTAGGAATAGCTAGGGGATGATAAGAAGGGGGGCGTAAAGCCTTTTGGAATTCCTCAAATCTTTGTTGTAATTTTATATAATGAAGAGCATCAGCAGGACCATCACCGTCTGACACATAAGGCGGAGGATCGGTTGGCCAGAAAATTGTTTTTCTAACATCCTTAGATGCACCACAAGGGGCTATTGGGAGGCTTCCAGGGCCTATAGCTGACAGGGTATTGGCCCAGTTGCCAGTGTTAGGGGCATAAGGTGCCCATCTGGTTAATTTAGCGGTGTAATATGTCTTATTACCCTTGGTGCATTCAAAACAAAAATCCTACTTAGATTTTGTTGGAAAATTTGTCACTGTGTTATAAGGTTTGATCACCTGGTTAATTACAGGTCATTATGAAACAATACTTAGTTATCTATTTAACCAATGCAATAATAAAAGATTTCAAAGGTAAATATGACTATAAAAAACCTTAGCATTCTTAATGTTAAGACTGTTTTTAAGTATCAGCATTTAATAGATTAGCAAATTTATGGATATACCAATCTTATAATTTTGTAATCTTGAACAAGTAGTAGAATTAGCATATGCACAACCTGATGAATATAGGTAGAATAAAATTGTGTTTCTGATAACTTGAAGACACAACTACTTTTCCTTAACTTATAATATTAAACTATTCTTATTACCAAAGATTATCTCAGATCATGTAGATTTGATAAAACAAAAACAAAACATTTGAATTAGTTTATATTTTTCTGACAATTTTAGGAAGACGTAACTTATTTATAAGATTCCTATTTCTTTCTAAACCAGTTAAAGCAGATCTTTTATTAATTTATTTTTCAATAAAAATAAATTCCAACCTAAACTGAAGAACCAGCCAGAAGGGAGAGTTGACTATTCAGGACTCCGCCCCACAGACACTCTGTAAACACTTAAATCAGTTTTATGTTTAGTCATTCTTCAGACCTAAATCTCTAACACAAATGCACATTCTCTGCATTGTTTTAAAAGAAACCTATGATTACCACAGATGATATCTCGTAGCTCAAAGGCTGTTTGCAGGTCGAGTGGCCCCTCTGATGGTTACTCTGTTCCAAACGTGGGCTAATTTAGCTGGCAGAACCTTTGAAGGTTGAAGGGATTGACACTCTAGCTCCGTAGGCTTGGGCTTGTTTCTTGAAATCCTTAAAATGGTTAAAGAAGTATTGAAAAGGGGAGAGAACATAGGACGATTTGAGAAGGAAGCCTGACCCATGTTAGTGAAAACAGGTAAGAAAAGAGAAAATCCCCACAAGAGCCAACTAAGCCAGGGCTAGGATCAGCCTTTCACCTGGCATCCAGTCGGGTGGGGCCACGGAGGCCAGACCTAAGGAAGGAATCAAAATAAGTATAGGAGGGTAACAGTACATACGGTCAGCCCAGACAGACAGAAGACAGACAAGACAAACTACAGATAACACAAAACGCTAGCACATCAGAAACCAGAACCAGAACATGTACAGGGTCAGAGTCTGACGTCTCAGACTGACCGAACTAGGGAAGTATTGCTGCGTCCAGCCTTCCACTAGTTAACCAAGGGCCCAATCAGACAGGAACAGAACTGAGGCACCTAGATAGATGCTAACACAGTCTTATTCACCGGTGAGGCTGCTTTAGGTGGCTCATGTCCAATTACAATTAAAATGAGACTTCTTTTCCTCCTGTCCTCATGAGCAAGGCTGTTTGGCGTCTGGGGCTGAGAAACATCTCTCAGCGGCCGCCCCCTGGATGAAGCAAGTCCTTACTCAAGGTGGCGGGGGGGTTTCAAGTTTTAGGAGATCCGGAACAGAATTTAAAAAGAGAACAGAAGTTAATCTTTTACAAACCTAGCAGAAGCTGGTCATTACGAAGATAAATGTAGCCAGGGAATTTGTTAGTTTTAAACATGGCCTTGCAGATGTTCTCCTTATATGTGCCCTGGAATGTTGCGCTCTTAGCATATGAGAGAGCTCTTTGTCACAAGTTTTATAGCAGACTGTTGGGAGCCAAAAGGCCTTCATCCTGACCACCCAGCCCCCCAGCATAGAACCTGGCTGTTAACAAACCTGTATGCTATCTAAAGAATGCAGGAGCAGATAATGCTCCAGGGAATAGTTAACCACAGAATGTATTAACATACCCGCCAGATAAGGAAGGACCTACTGAATGGCTGTGGACCTGCCCAAGGAGCCCCTCTCCTCCTTGTTCCTCTTCACTTCTAACCTTTGTACCCCCTAACCCCATCAACCAAGGACCAATGAAATTGTAACAAGTATCCCCCTGCCTAGTCAGTCCTGCCCCCCTTTGTTCTTTTGTATAAATATACCCGCTCTAAAATAAAAAATTTGAGGCTTGATCAGAATACTGTCTTGCCTCCGCTCCTTTTTCTCGGCCCGTTTCTCTTTCAGGCTGGACCCTCTTCGAGCCCGCGAATAACTAGGTCCCGCGGGTCGGGACAGCAGACATTAAGCAGTTAAAAGTTCTAAGAACTAGGCATTCTTGTCCCAATTAAAAATTGCTAAGGTAAAGATTTCTTTTGTCAAGTTTTGGGACTTTTAATTAACTTTTACCTTTTTTACATTTTAGTAGGCTGTCACATTCCCATTGGTTTTTAGGCACATATCAAATCTTTGATGTCCTATAAAGTGGGGAAACTGAGATACCCCTGTTACTTGAGTAGAAAATACTATTAATTTAACAGCCTGGACTCTCTGTTAATATACTTTATAAGGCAATTTACTATACATGGCCTAAATCACAGTCCTAGAAAAGCTAATATTAAAGGTCTTTGTTTTACTAAGGCTAGACTATCTCGAATTATGCCAGAGTGGTTGGTATAAAAACAGCAGTCTTTACTTAAAGTTATACAATCAAAGTAAGATCTATGCTTTATGGACACATTAGTCTTATATGCATGAATTAATACTCAAGATTCTTAGTTCATTTTACAGATTTTGAAACTAAGCTGTTTAAAAGGTAAAATTTGAGACTATGGTTGATGCAGTAAACTTTATCTAAATATTTACATTTGAAATAATGTTCTCAACTATTCAATATACTGTTTTTCTAAGTATAATAAGTACAATTACCTATTTATAATTGGCTTTTAACAATATGGTACATTAGTAAACAACATTTTACAGCAATTGCCTTTGTGAAATTACAAGTGAAAAACAAATTTCTCAATAACAGTGAGTTATTAAATTCCTTTATCCAATAGTTGTTACAAAATTTTTAAAAAGCCTAAAAACACAAACCTGATTTCTTTGATAGTAGGCGGGTGCATTGTGCTCTTTGTCCCGACCCGCAGGACCTAGTTATTCGCGGGATCGAAGAGGGTCCAGCCTGAAAGAGAAACGGGCCGAGAAATAGGAGCGGAAGCAAGACAGTATTCTGATCAAGCCTCCAATTTTTTATTTTAGAGCTGGTATATTTATACAGAAGAACAAAGGGGGCAGGACTGACTAGGCAGGGGGATACTTGTTACAATTTCATTGGTCCTTGGTTGATGGGGTTAGGGGGTACAAAGGTTAGAAGTGAATAAAGGTTAGAAGAGGAACGAGGAGGAGAGGGGCTCCTTGGGCAGGTCCACAGCCATTCAGTAGGTCCTTCCTTATCTGGCGGGTATGTTAATACATTCTGTGGTTAACTATTCCCTGGACATTGTCTGCTCATGCATTCTTTAGATAGCATACAAGTTTGTTAATGGCCAGGTTCTATGCCGGGGGCTGGGCGGTCAGGATGAGGGTCTTTTGGCTCCCAACAATGAGTTGGATTCAAATCCAAGTCCTTCTGATACTAAAATATGTGTCTACCCCCCACTACCACCACCTTTATTCTACATTGCCTCCCATTAGATAAGGTCCCTTCCAATCTGACATCCCAGTATCTTATGTCCCTAGTAGTTATGTGGTTAGGCTTACCTAATATGTACCTAATTACACAGTCCTGGAAAGCCCTGCCCCTTTATAGTACCATAACATTCTTATTCTCTCTTTTTAAAAAAAAAATTGCTCACATTTTCATTGAAGACCTTGAACTATTAATCCTTAGCAAAATTAGTTCAAATACTTGTGTATCTTTCTAAAACCTTAGCCCTTTCATTAAACCAGGAGATAGGTGAAACACCTATTTTGGAACAGAGTCCTGGTTTGAGAGAAAATTTTAAGTCTTTGGGAACTGAGACTACTATCATTACAAATTTCTTTTTCTTTTCCCCATGGAATATGGCTAGAGTTATGTGGTTGCCTCTGAGTGTAGAGGTGCTGAAATCAGAGGAAGCTCCCAACCTACATGTATATTCTATGACATTCCATCAATAGAGACTCAGTACTTTGGTCTCTTTGAACAGTTTAAGTTTTTAAAGAGGTCTATTAAAATAGTAAAAACTATAGAAGAATAATACCTTAAACCTAGAGGTGGGTTAGAAGCAAAACTAATTGCTTTCCAGGGAAGAATATAAGCTCACCATTGGGTGGGAGAATAACTTAAATTCCTAATGAAGGTAAGAAGAGTTTTTCCAAGAGAGAGAGAGGAGTGAGAATTGGGAAGGTGTCAAAATCAGCTTAGCTGATTTCTAGTTTTGCTGCATATGAATCCTGCTCATGGAAAACTACCAGAAAGCTGACAAATGAGAAAGAATGAACATAAAGCAGCATTTTAAATGGGAGAAACAACAGTCAGAAATTAGAGATTTGTTAACTTTCATATCTAGAAAAATTCTGGAACAAAAAAAATAAAAATAAAATAATCAATTTGTTGGGAGCCAAAAGACCCTCATCCTGACCGCCCAGCCCCCCGCCCGGCATAGAACCTGGCCATTAACAAACTTGTATGCTATCTAAAGAATGCATGAGCAGACAATGTCCCAGGGAATAGTTAACCACAGAATGTATTAACATACCCGCCAGATAAGGAAGGACCTACTGAATGGCTGTGGACCTGCCCAAGGAGCCCCTCTCCTCCTTGTTCCTCTTTTCACTTCTAACCTTTGTACCCCCTAACCCCATCAACCAAGGACCAATGAAATTGTAACAAGTATCCCCCTGCCTAGTCAGTCCTGCCCCCCTTTGTTCTTCTGTATAAATATACCCGCTCTGAAATAAAAAATTGGAGGCTTGATCAGAATACTGTCTTGCTTCCGCTCCTTTTTCTCGCCTGTTTCTCTTTCAGGCTGGACCCTCTTCGAGCCCGGGAATAACTAGGTCCCGCGGGTCGGGACATCAATTGACAAAGATTTTAAGGTACACGGGGCACTCTATCAACCTGGCAATGATAAATAGGATATCAGACTAATTTAATGTCCTTTTGACAGAGTGACAAGCCCAGTAGTTTGGAGAAAGTAACAAATGTTGTGTAGGTTTGATGGGCCTTCGTGTTCTGCCCCCATGAGAGAAAAGTGAGGTCTTAAAACAGCTCGCTAATAGAGGGAACCCAGACATCAGCAATAGCCAGACCCCAAGCACAGGGGCTACAATTAAATGGTCACTTAGAGCCTACCACAAATGACATTTGTCATTCAAGTTTCAATACTATTGTTCAGGATTTAATAAAATTCTTACATAGGCTCTAAAGATCTCACATAGAAATTTTACCTCAATCCTGAGCTTTCACTACCAGTAAGTCCTGGAAGGAAGCTAATATTTGCCAGTTGTAACTGAACTGCCTGTCAATCAAGAGTTAAATTCAGACTAAATAAAAAGCTAAGCTATTTATTTACAAGCAAATACTATAATCTCATTAGTAAATGAAATTGAAGTGAGTTAACAAATATCCATTATAGCAAATCCAAAAACATAAAAGCTTTTATATGTTAATTTTGTTATTAACTTATAACCAACTTCTCAAAGATATTTTTTTTCAAACCCTAGGCAGTGTGAGTCAATAACTGACGTGCTCCATAAGGTCAGTTATGTACAAGGCTGCCTGGTTTTTCTCCTCAACATTTAATAATTCTTACAATTTCATCAGGGTAAAAGCATTCCTTTCAGTTACATCCAGCTATCTTACCAGAGTGGGCCTCACATAGATCTTGTTTTATTACAAGTCCCATCTCAGATCCCCCTGAAACTGCATCTAAGGGATAGGGTAGTAGGGTGGTATTATGGGCTAATTCATCTGTCATTGCATAAAGTTGTTACAATATTGACTATATTCCCTATTCAGTATATTACATCTCCATGGTTTGTTTATTTTATAACTGGAAGTTTGTATCTCTTAGTCCTCTTCCATTTTTTTGCCCATTTCCCTGTCCCCTCCCCTCTGGCAATCTTCAATTTGTTCTCTGTATCTATGAGTCTGTTTCTGTTGTTTGTTTTTTAGATTTCACATATAAGTAAATCATGTAGTATTTGTCTTTCTCTGTCTGACTTATTTCACTTAGCACAATACCCTTTCCTCATGGAACTCTTTTCTTGGCTAGTGTTTGACACATCAACAACTAGGAGAAGAAAAACATTATCTGTGTGTGTGTGTGTGTGTGTGTGTACACAATTATATTTTTAATGTAGAAATTCATCACAAATTCTTTTTAAAGATTATCCATTAAGGGAGAAGCTCACATCAAAGAAAAAATGTAGATATACCTCAGTCTAATGACATTTATACATAAATCTTCCTATAGTCCCTGTGCAGACAGTGGCTTCTTCCTCTCTACCTATCACTTTTTATGTTTTCCAGCCATTTTAATTCACACATGCCAAAGAGGCTTTGCACATGAAGGTTCTTCCTGACTCTTCCATGAAGTGTCTATTATACACCTTTATCTTTGCTCATTTCAAGTAACTGTGCTTGGAAAACACATTCTCCATAAACTAGGCACAAACCCAAGAAATGCAGGAACTAATGTGCCTGACAGTGGAGGTCATTTTGAGTTCTATTTCCCAGCAATCTTATAAAAAAGTGTCAGGTGCAGACTTGTGAAAAGTTAATTTCTTCTCAGGTTGTAAATTCTGGCCTAAGGTTTTTTTCTCATAAACTGTCACAGGGTCATGACACTTCTTGGTACTACCCAAAATTATTATTCATAATAAACAAACTCCTTACAGAAACATTCATGTTTAGTCTGTGCTAGCATTTAGTGTTGCTTTGCATATCTGAGACAGTAAATTCCAACTTTAAAATCTTCCAACATGATATTTAGTTCAAAGTGTGTTTTTGTAGTAGAATTATTTACAAGCTTGTTTTCTTACAGGTATCAGATGGGTTATTGAACATGGATAGTTGTAGTCAAAGAAAGTTGCTGAGGCTAGTGCAGCCATGTGTGTTTTTGATCATGTATTTGATGGCATTACTACACTAGATTGACATAATCAGAAACTGGAAGTATGATTCTAATTGTTGCTACCAACTGGCTCCTTTAGGGTAAACAGAATAAATTCTTTTAATATCATGACCCAGTGAGAGACAAGGCTGACTAGGCAACCTGAAATAGGAATTTGATTCTGAATTGGCAATCAGAGGTTTACTATATTAGTGACTGCCAGATTAAAGTGAGCCAAGACATGGAAACCAAAAAATCATGGCAAGAAGACGTTTAGAGTTATGCATGGTCAGAAGTAAGGTAAACATCTGAAATCCAAGCATATAGTACAGAGATAACATCTCTGAGGTAAAGACATTCAGAATTCCAAAATTTTAGGTAGTTTAAGATCAAGAACCAGCTATAGATTTATAGAAGTAAGTCCTATCATAAGTCAGGGATTGTCTAACTTATGGGTTATTTGGTAGTTCACATTGAGGTTAGAGCTTCTAACTGAGTGGAGGTAAACTTGATTTGTGAGAACGATCAAGGAAGTAGCTAAAAATATATCACACCTAGATAGGCCAGGGATAAGAGAACTAAGTCCCATAAAGAATCACAAGCCCAGTAAAAATGGGGTTGGAATGATGATTTTGTTAAAGATAATAATGATAGCTGCAAAATATCGACATGCTTCATCTCATTTCATCTTCTCAGCAACCTGTGTGTAGGTACTATTAATGTACCCACTGTTACAAATGGAAAAAAAATCAGGCTCAGAAAATTTTAGTAATTTTCCAAAGATCCGTAGTAATAAATTACAAAGATTAGTTGTATACACTGGCTCTCTTTGATTGTAACTATATCGGCTGACGTTAACCACATAATACCACTTACCCACACAAGAAATGAAGATCCTAATGAACAAAATAGATTAGGACAAGCATGGTAAAGTGGCTGATTTAACTAATGTTTTTGACTCTCTTTCTGGTCTGTTCTCCTGATACCTGCCTGAAAAAAAGTCTTGGATTTGATTCTGCTGGTTAATTTGACAGGCATTTGTGGTGGAACTACTTTCTCATAGTCTACATTGGGCTCTCTGGTGTTGTCTTTCTCATATGTTCTCATTAAAAAAGAAAACAGTTCAGAATAGTAATATTTAACTTCAGTAGATTATACCTAACTCTCTGGTGTGATTGCTTAATGTAATTAATTCTCCAATCATCAGACTGTTCTTGGCTGATAAGAGACATGATTAAAAACAATACTCCAGAATTTGGAAAACATGGTTGAGTTAGAGATGTCCCCAGTTCTCTCCCCTTGAAACAACAATAAGCTGAACAACTAAAACTAAAAACAAAACAAAACAAAACAAAACAAACAAACAAACAAAAAACACCTCAAATGCACACCAGCATACCCAAGCATAGAATCTATTCATAAGAGCTACCACACGTCAGAACCTTGGGTGTCGGGTGGTGGACTGAGAGAAATAAAGAAACTGCCTCTCGAAGACACCAGAAATTCCTGCAGGAGAATGGGGAAGGGAGAAGGAACAGTGAGTTTCCTGAACAGCCCTACTTGGGAAAGCTGTGAGCACCCCATGGCGGTCCAGCAGCATGACCCAGTCTCAGGGCATAAGGCACAGAAGCGAGATGGCAGAAAAACAACAGTTAGATTCTATCAGTTGCTATTGCAAAACCTAGGCTGAGTCACAGACCCAATACACAATGCAGAGGGCCTATCCCCATGCCATACCTTCCTAGACCAAAAAGTGCGAAGCCCCAGAGGAATCTGAAAAAAAATGCTACTGAAACTGTGGCTAACACTGACAGGGACTGAAATTGAGGATATCGAGCATGATTAAATATCTATCAGAAAATTAAAAAGCATTTATAAAGCTTTATATAAAGCAGGGATCCAAGAGGCTTAGATGCCATCTACTGGAAAACAAAAGAAAAGCTACTTCTTTACAGCAAGCTAAAGAGAAATCTTTATATAATAAATTATCTTTCTGGAAAAAACAGCAGAATACATTTCCATTAATGCCCTGGCAGAGAAAAAGTCCATTAAATATCAAGAAAAAGCAAGGTGACAAAGCATCTTGTAAAGAAAGAGAAAATTCTTCAGAAAATAAGCTTATAGATATTGAAATATGTGACTTAAATGACAGAGAATTCAGAATGGTACTTCTGAAAAAAACTCAGTGAATTCCAAAACGAGTCATATGAAAAATTTCAGTAATTAAAAAAAAAACTCGATGAACAGAGCAAGGAGATTGAAACCTTCAAAAAGAATGGAGTAAAACTTCTGGTGATAAAAAAGAAAACACACTGCAAGAGTTGAAAAATGAAATAGCAAGCTTGGGAAACAGAGTCAACCAAATGGAGGAAAGGATCCGTGATATCAAAGACAAATTTCTAGAAATAAATCAGAAGGAAGAAGAGAGAAACTGAATAATGAAAAATAATGAAAGAAAAAATTAGAATTAGCTGAAACCATCAGAAGAGGAAAGAATAATGGGCATTATTGAAGGTGAGTAAATGGAGCAGGGACTAGAAAGCATTTTCAGACAAATAATTGATTAGAATTTCCCAAATCTAAAGCATGGGCTGGAGCTTGGAATTCAAGAAGTCAGCAGAACACCTAATTATCTCAACTCAAAAAGGCCTTCACCAATACACATTGTATTAAAATTATCAAAAATCAGTGACAAAGACTGAATTCTCAGAGCAGCCAGGGAGAAGAAAACAGTAACTTATAAAGGAAAATCCATTAGATTATCCTCAAACTTCTCAGCACAAACCCTACAAGCCAGAAAGGAATGGAATCAAAGATTTAAACTATTTAAAGTGAAAGGAACCACAGGCCTAGAATAATGTATCCAGCTAAGCTCTCCTTTAGATTGAAAGAAAAATAAAGACATTTCCAGATATATAAAAATGAGGGAATTCTCCCAAATGAGGCCTGTACCACAGGAAATACTGAAAGAGGTCAACTCACCTAAAACAAAATGATAAAAAATATGTAATTTCTGACTATAAGGCAAATAGAAGCAGTGGAGTGCAATTCTTACTGACAAGAGGGCATTATATGCTTAAATAATGAGAAAATTGCTATAGAAGGATAGTAATGAAAGATCAGCATACATAGGGACAACTAAGACGACAATGACTGAAAATAGAAGAATTTGAAATCCTAATTTGCTAAAGGGAATGCACACGCAGAAGAAAATGGATGATTGTATATAATAGCTATTCTTTTTATATTTGTAATGGTAACTACACACGAAAGATTCAGAACTGAAGTATATAACATAAAACACAAAGAACCAGAGGGAAAACTCACAAAAATAACCAAATTAAAGAAAACAGAAATATAAGTTCAAAGAAGCAATGGAAACACTGAGCTACCAGAAAGCAAAAGATAAAATGACTATAAGAAGACCTCATATTTCAACAATTACCCTAAATGTAAATGGATTGAACTTACCAATAAAATGACACAGGGATTCAGAATGGATCAAAAAACAAAACCCAACCTTATGTTCCCTACAGGAGAACCATCTCAACTCCAAAGAAAAATATAGAGTAAAAGTAAATGATGGAAATGATATTTCAAACGAATTGCATTCAGAGAAAAGTGGGAGTAGCAGAAATAATATCAGATGAAAAGGACTTCAAAATAAAAAAAAAAAGTTAAAGAAAAATATTGAGGGACATTTCATAATGATAAAGGGAATTATGAACTAAGAAGATATAACACTTTTTTATATCGATGCTCCCAATCAGGGAGCCCCCCAAAATGTAAAGCAATTGCTAACAGAATGAAAGGAAGAAATAGACCAAAACACTATCATAGTAGGGGACTTAAATACCTCACTGTCTGATATGGACAGATCACCCAAACAGAAAATCAATAAGGAAATGACATCCTTAAATGACATGTTAGACCAACTAGACATAATTGACATTTACAGAGCATCTCTTCACAAAACAGCTGCTTATACATTTTTCTCTAGTGCACATGGAACATTCTCAAGAATCCATCACATAATGGGACACAAAGATAGTCTCAAAAAATGTAAGAGGGTTGAAATCATACCAACCATATTCTCTGATGATTATGCTCTCAAACTAAGGATCCAATGCAGAAATAAATCAGGAAAAACACAAATACATGGAGATTAAACAACATTATACTAAAGAATAACTGGGTCAGAGAAAAAATGAAAAGAGATAAAAAGATACATAGAAACAAATGATAATGGTTGTACAACACATAAAAAACTTTTGGGAGATGATAAAAGTGGTCATAAGAGGTAGTTCACATCATTACAGGACTATCTCCAAAAACAAGAATGAGCCCAAATAAACATATTAATGCATCATCTTAAAAAAATAAACTAGTAAAAGAATACATGAAGACTAAAGTTAGCAGAAGTAAATAAATTATAAAATTAGAACAGAAATAAATAAAATTGAAAAAAAAAAGAAAATATAAATGCAACAAAGAGCTGGTGCTTTGAGAAAGTTAATAAAATTAACCAACCCTGGCTAGGCTAACTAAAGTAAAAAGAGAAATGACACAAATAAACAAAGTCAGGAATGAAAGACAGGAAATTATGACTGACATGACACAAATACAAAGGATCATATAAGGATACTATTAAAAAGTATATAAAACCAAATTTCATAACCTAGAAGAAATGGACCAGTACTTACAAAGATACAACCTTCCTAGACTGAATGAAGAAGAAATGGAAAATCTAAATAGACCGATCAGCAATATGGAAATTGAAGAAATCATCAAAAACCTACCAAAAAGTAAAAGTCCAAAACCAGATGGCTTCAACGGTGAATTCTACCAAACATTCAAAGAAGATTTAATACCTATTATCCCCAAACTTCCAAAAAATCGAAGAGAAGGCAATACTTCCCAACATATTTAATGAGGCCAATATTACCCAGATACCAAAACCTAGTAAAGATAACACACACACACACAAAACTACAGATCAATGTCTCATGAACACACATGCAAAAATCTAAATAAGATACTAGTAAACCAAATACAGCCACATATTAAAAAGATTATACACCACAATCAAGTGAGCTTCATCCCAGAGTAACAAGGATAGTTCAACATATGCAAATCTATTCATGTAATACACCACATAAACAAATTTAAAAAATAAGAATTATATGATCATATCAAAAGATGCAGAAAAATTTTGACAAGATACAGCATCCATTTATGACCAAAACATTGAACAAAATCAGTATAGAGGGAAAGTACCTTAACATAATAAAGGCCATATGTGACAAATCTTCAGCCACAATTATACTTAACGGAAAAAAACTAAAAATTTTCTCTCTAAGATCAGGAACAAGACAATGCTGTCCACTATTGCTCCTGTTATTCAATATAATATTAGAAGTCCTAGCAAGTACAATCAGACAAGAGAAAGATATAAAAGGCATCAAAATAGGAAATGAAAAAGTCAAAATGTCACTATTCGTGGATGACATCATTCCCTATATAGAAAACCCTAAAAATTCCACAAGAACACTAATAGAAACAATAAGCAACTACAGTAAATTTTCTGAATACAAAATTAACATTCAAAAATTCATAGCATTCCTGTACTCTAATACTGAAATGTCAGAAAAAGAAATGGAAAATAGAATTTATTTTGCTGTTGCAAAAAGAGGAATAAAATACATAGGAATAAATTTATTGAAATAAGTAAAGGACCTATATAATGAAAACTATAAGACTCTATTAAAAGAAATCAAAGAAGATACAAGGATTATATTATACAAGATTCTTCTTGGATTATAAGAATCAACATAGTTTAAATGACCTTATTACCTAAAGCATTATACAAATTTAATGCAATCTGCATCAAAATCTCATGGGCATTTTTAAATAAATAGAACAACAACAACAACAACAACAACAAAAACCCCATCAGATTTGTATGAAAGCACAGAAGACCCCAAATTGCCAAAGTCATCCTGAGAAAAAGAACAAGGCTGAAGGCATCACACAGCCTGACTTCAAATTATACTACAAAGCGACAGTTATCAAAATGGCATGGTATTGGCAGAAAACAGATACCCACACCAGTAGAACAAAATTGAGAATCCAGAAGTTAACCCATATCTATATAGGCATATAATTTTTGACAAAAAAGTAAAAACATACAGTGGAGAAAGTAATTCTCTTCAATAAATGGTACCGGGAAAACTAGAAAGCCACATGCAAAAAAAATAAAACTTGACTATTTTCTATCACCACACACCAAAATTAACTCCAAATGAATTAAGGACCTAAATATATAACCTGAAACTATAAATTGCATAGAAGAAAACACAGGAACTAAACTCAAGGACCTTGGATTTTAAGAAGACTTTATGAATTTTACCTCAAAAGCAATGGAAGTAAAAGCTAAAATAAATGAAGGGGACTACATCAAACTAAAAAACTTCTGCTCAACAAAAGAAATTTTCAACAAGATAGAGAACCATCTGAATGGGAAAATATATAAGCAACACCATTGATAAGATCCTACTGTCCAAAATATACAAGGAACTCATACAACTCAACAACAACAACAACAACAACAACAACAACAACAACAAATGATCTAGTAAAAAATGGGCAGCATCCATGAACAGACCTTTATCCCTAGAGAACATACAAATGGCCAAAAACATATGAAAAGATGCTGAACGTCACTAGCTATTACGGAAATGCGAATCCAAACCATAATGAGATACCATCTCACACCTGTTAGAATAGCTATAATCAACAGGACAAGTAATAACAAATGTTGGGGAGGATGTGGAGAAAAAGGGACCCTTATACACTACTGCTGGGACTGAATATTGGTACAGCAACTATAAAAAAACAGTATGGAAGTTTCTCGAAAAACTAAGAATTATTCTTCCATATGACCCAGCAATCGCTCTTCTGGGTATTTACCATAATGTCTTGAAGACCCATATCTGAAAAGATATTTTCATACTAATGCTCATAGCAGTGTTATTGACAGTGTCCTACATTAGATGATTTCCTAAAGAAGCTGTGGTACATATATACTATGGAATATTAGTCATAAGAAGAGATGAAATACTGACATTTGCAACAACATGGATGGACCTCTAAATAATCATACTAATTGAAATAAGCCAGATAGAATAAGTAGAAAATCATATGATATCACGTATATATGGGATATAAACCTAAAAGCAACAAATGAACAGACAAACAGAGACTCACAGACTTTAGGGACATGTCATAAGCAAAATAGTCTACAAAGACTGACAAGAGGAATATGTCTGTTTTGATTCTTTTATTCTCAATAGAGAGGGACACAAAATTCTAGTCATCAATTTTTTTTAAAGTTACAAAGCTACTGATTATGCCACATGTCTGAACAAAGAAGGTGAAATGGAGCCTAAAGGCACTACATATTCTCAGGCAGTTTTCTGTCATCCCCATGGAATAGGCTAAAATATAACAAGCAAGGATTGATAAATTTTGCATGGATGGTGAGGCTCTTTCTGGCCCCTTTGATAATATTTTCTAAAAAGCTCTTTTTTCCCTGCTACCTCCTGAGGTGGAGTGTGTGTGTAGGGAGAGGAGGTGGGAGTGGAGGCAGTTGGGGAATGGTGGGGAGATGATTTTTTCTGACTTTGTGAGGCCAGTTTGAGTATGACCCTTTACACTGCCTACTCTCACCCTTAATGGAATACTCGGATAAGCTCTTAGTATCAGGCGAGTATCCAAAAACCACATAGAGCCTGCAGGCAATCATTGCAGTTAAAATCTTTTCCATTTTATCTCTTGACTCCTCCTTGAACTATATCTGCCACTTCCATTCACTTTCATTTAGTGGAGTTAAATTTTTTGTTCTTGTCATTTAGAGGTTTTTACTGAAATCAGCGTCCCTTTAAAATTCTGAAAGAAAGATGAATTTTAACTACATAGGTAAATTGCCAATTGCTGATCTATCAGACAATCTCTGAAAGGGAAGATTACTTCTGTTTCACATGATGGCTGACTTGATCAAAATATTTACTATTTTTTTCTTCAAATACAGCTCCATCATCAAATGTTATTTTGAATATTTACATACTAAGATAAAAATGAGGCTTTTCAGATTTTTCTATTGGAGTCCTTTGATAACTAAAATAGAGCTGTTGTTCACTATTGTGTTCTTTCTTTCCAACATGTTCACAGAATTATAACAGCTGGCAAATAGTTAAAATCTTTTGCAGAATGTATGATACAAATACTATAGGTCCTACAGCACTTGTCAGCTTTGAACAATGTAGGGAAAGAGAAATCATTTCCCTTATTCCCTTGTAGGTTATTGGCTGAGACTTCCCTAAAGAAAAAGACTGATTAACAGGAAAAATAAAAACAGAAGTTTAACATCATCTATATCTCCTGTATATATGGGAGAGACCAAGGTAAACTGAGTAATTCTCTGAAATGACCCAAGCCACCATCAAACTGGATAACAGAGGTTGCTCCACCCAAGGTATTCCCTGAAATTCCACTTCCCCCAACACGCTGCCTTGCCCAAGCCACATCCACTTGTGTCCTCTGCAAGTCCCACGCTCCTTTTTGAGCCAACTCTAAGATTCACACTGGTGGCAGCTGATCTCGATCCCTGGTGTGGTTTCTTTATGCAGCTATAAGCACAGCATCTGTGGATTGCTTGCTGAATCTTAACAGGTGGACTCAGAGTGGCACAGGCTGTGACTAAACTTGGCCTACAGTTGACACCCTCTCAGGACTGTGTACTGGACACCTACTCCACAAAGCCACACTAATATGCCCCGGGAGAGTTGGGAGCTTTGCTTAGTACATAGAAACAGACACAGAAAGGCAGCCAAAATGGCAAGACAAAGAAGCAAAAACGAAATGAACAAACAGAACATAGATCAAGACAAAATGAAGTCAAGCAATCTCACAGATGCGAGTTCAAAACATTAGTTATAAAGATATTCAGTGAACTTAGGGAAAGTGTAGATGAACTCAGTGAGAACTTTAATAAAGAGATAAAAAAACATAAAAATGGAAATGGAAATTATAAAAGGAACCAGTCAAAAATGTAGAATACATTATCTGAGATGAAGAGCATATTAGAGGGAATTAGCAGATTGCATAAAAAAAGAGAATCATACCATCGATATAGAGGATGGGGAAGCCAGGGTCACCCAATCAGAATGGCAAGAAAAAGATGTAAAATACAATAATAATTTAAGGAGTCTTTGGAACAAAATTAATTGTAAAAATATCTGTTTAATAAAGGTAACTGAAGGAAGAGAGGGAGAACAAAAAGTGGAAAAGCTATTTTAAGAAATAATGATGGAAAACTTCCCACTCCTGATGAAGGAAATAGACATACAAACTGAGAAAGCTAAGAGAGTCCCAAGAGAGAGGAATCCAGAGATGTCTACACCAAGACACATGACTAAAATGTCAAAGATTGACTACAAAGAGAATCTTTAAAGTAGCAAAGGAATAGGAATTAGTTACCTAAAAGGTAACAGCCGTAAGACTATCAGCTGATTTCTCTAAAGACACTATGCAGGACAGAGGCCTGGGCACAAAATATTTTTTAAATTATTTTTTAGTTGTATTAAAAAAATTATCTATCTATCTATCTATCATCTATCTATCTATCTATCATCTATCTATCTATCTATCTATCTATCTATCTATCTATCTATCTATCTATCATCTATCTATCTATCTATCTATCTATCTATCATCTATCTATCTATTGTGACATTGGTTAATGAAATCCAATGTTTCAACTGTACACTTTAACATTGAGATACACATATATTTACACTGTATGTTTACCTTCCATAGTTAGATTTCTTTCTATCAACATGTATTTGACCCCCTTTACTCCATCTTCCTCCCCTATTCCCCCTCTCTTCTCCCTTCTGGTAACCACTAGTCCATTATCCATGTCCATGAGTCTGTTTGTCCTGTTCATTTGTTGCTTTTAGGTTTATACCCACGTATTAGTGATATCATGTGATTTTCAACTTTCTGTCTGGTTTATTTCACTTAGCATGATAATCTCAAGGTCCACACAGGTTGTCAGAAATGACTGTATTTTAGCTCTTCTTATGGCTGAGTAATATTCCATTGTATATATGTACTGCTGCTGCTTTAGCCAATCATCTACCATAGGACACTTCATTTGCTTCCAATTCCTGGCCACTGTGATAAATGCTGGTATGAACATCGGTGTGCAAATATCTTTTCAGATATGAGTTTTCAAGTGTTTGGGGTAAATACCCAGTTGAGGGATTGCTAGATAATATGGTAGATTAATTCTTAGTTTTTTGAAGAACCTCCATACTGTTTTCCTTAATGGCTATACTAATTTGCAGTCATACCAGCAGTATATAAAGGTTCCCTTTCTCTGCATCCTCTACAACATTTGTTATTAGTTCTCCTGTTGATTATAGCTAACAGGTGTTAAATGGTATCTCACTGTGATTTGTCTTTGCATTTCCCTAATAGCTAGTGATATTCAGAAACTTTACAAATATTTCTTGGCCATTTGTATGTCCTCTAGGGAGAAGTGTCTGTTCAGTGACTCTGTCCATTTTTTGACTGGATTGCTTGTATTTTTTTTTTTTTCGTTATTGAGTTGTATGAGTTATTTGTATATTTTGGATATTATGCCCTTTTGGAAGGAGTGCTTGTAAATATATTTTCCCATTCAGATGGTTGTTGCTTTACCTTGTTGATGATTTCTTTTGCTAAGCAGAAGCTTTTTAGTTTGATATAGTCCAATTTTGTTTTACTTTTACTTCCCTTGCCTTTGAGGTCACTTTCATTAAATCCTCTGTAAGTCTAAGGTCCTTGAGTTTACTTCCTATGCTTTTTTTTTTCTATGCATTTATTGTTTCAGGTCTTATATTCGGATCCTTAATCCATTTTGAGTTAATTTTGGTAAGTGATAATAGACAACACTCTAGTTTCATTCTTTTGCAGGTGGTTTTCCAGTTTTTCCACCACCATTTATTGAAGAGGCTTTCTTTTCTCCACAGTATGTTTTTGGGTTTTTTTTTTTTTTTTTTTGGAAATTATTTGCCTGTATAAATATGGGTTTACTACTGGATTCTTGATTCTGTTCTACTGGTCCATGTGTCTTTTTTTTCTACCAATACCATGCCATTTTGATTACTGCCACTTTGTAGTATAATTTGAAGTTGGACAGCGTGATGCCTCCAGGCGTGTTCTTTTTTCTCCATGTCCATGATTCTGTTTGTTTGTTCTTTGATAATGTGAGGTCTTTTGTCCTTCCATACATATCTGAGGATTTCTTGTTCTATTTGTTTAAAAGATGCCAGTGGTGGAGATTATTGGTGGAGACTGAAATAAATCTGTATGATGCTTTAGGTAATAAGGTCATTTTAGCTACATTGATTATTCCAATCCAGGAACATGGAATAACTTTCCATTTCCTTGTAACTTCTTTGATTTCATTTAATAGGGCCTTAGAGTTTTCATTATATAGTTTCTTCACATGTTTCATTAGATTTCTTTTTAGGTATTTTATTCTTTTTGTTGTGGTTGCAAAAGGAGATATTATTTTCACTTCTTTTTCTGATGTTTCATTATTCAATTATCAAAATGCTATGAAATTTTTGAACATTGATTTCATATCCTGAAATATTACTCTATTTGCTTATTGTTTCTAGTAGTGTTCTTGTGCAGTCTTTAGGGTTTTCTATATAGAGAATCATGTCATCTGCAAATAGTGACATGTTGACTACATCGTTTCCTATTTGAATGCCTTTAATATCTTTCTCTTACCTAATTGCACTTGTTAGGACTTCCAATATTATTTTGAAAAACAGTGTTGATAGTGGACAGCCTTGTCTTGTTCCTAATTTTAGAGGGAAGCTTTTTAATTTTTCAAGATTAAGAATAACGTTGGCCAAGGGTTTGTCATAGGTGGCTTTTATTATGTTTAAGTGCTTTCATTCTATACTGATTTTGTTCTGTTTTGATCATAAATGGATGCTGTATCTTGTTGAAGGCTTTTTCTGCACCTATTGATATGATCATATGATTCTTATTTTTTTAAATTTGTTTATGCTGTTTATTACAAGAATCAATTTGCATATGTTGAACCATCCCTGTGCCCCTGGGAAAAGTCTACTTGATCATGGTCTATATAATCTTTTTAATATGTTGCTTGATTCTGTTCACTACTATCTTATTTAGGATTTTTGCATCTGTGTTCATGAGAGATATTGATCTGTAGTTTTCTTTTTCTGTGTTATCTTTACCAGCTTTTGGTATCTGGGTAATATTGACCTCATAAAAATGAGTTGGGAAGTATTGCCTCCTATTCAATTTTTTGGAAGTGTTTGAGGAGAATAAATATTAAATCTTTTAATGTTTGGTATAATTCACTGTTGAAGACATCCAGTCCTGGACCTTTACTTTTTGGTAGGTTTTTGATGATCATTTCAATTTCTATACAGCTGATCAGTCTATTTAGATTTTCCAGTTTTTCTTGATTCAGTCTAGGAAGGTTGTATCTTTGTAAGTCCTGGTCCATTTCTTCAAGGTTATTAAATTTGATTTTATATACTTTTCATAGTATTCTTGTATGATCTTTTGTATCTATGTGGTGTCTGTCATCATTTCTCCTCTTTCATTTCTGATTTTGTTAATTTGTTTCCTTTTTTTTAATGAGTTTAGCCAGGCATTGGTCAAATTTATAAACCTTCTCAAAGAATCAGCTCCTGGTTGCAATTATTTTTTCTATTGTTCTTTTGTTTTGTTTTGTTTTCAATTTCATTTATTTCTTCTCTAATTTTTATGATTTCTTTCCTTCTGCTGACTTTAGGCTTCATGTGTTGTTTTTTTTTTTTAGTTTTTTTAAGATGAAGCATTAGGTTGTTTATTGGGGCTCATTCTTGTTTCTGGCGATAGGCATGTAATGATATGAACTTTCCTCTTATGACTACTTTTGCTATGTCCCAAAAGCTTCCATATGTTGTACTATTATTATCTTTTCTTTCTATGTATTTTTGACTCTCTTTTCATTTTTTCTGACCCAGTTATTCTTCAGCATCATGTTGTTTAATCTCCATGTATTTTGATTTTTTCTGCTTTATTTTTGCAGTTGATCTCTAGTTTCAAAGCATTATAATTAGATAATATGGTTGGTATAATTTTAACCCTCTTATATTTGTTGAGTCTATCTTTGTATTCCAGTATATGGTTGATTCTTGAGAATGTTCCATGCATATTAGAGAAGAATGTATAAGCAGCTATTTGGGGATGGAAGTTTCTGTAAATGTCAATTATGTCCAGTTGGTCTAATATGTCATTTAACAATGTTATTTCCTTATTGTTTTTTGGTTTGGATGATCTGTCCATATCCAACAGTGGGGTATTTAGTTCCCCTGTTGCTATAGTGTTTTGGTCTGTTTTTCCCTTTAGTTCTGTTAGTAATTGCTTTACCTACTTTTGGGCTCCCTGATTTGGAGCAGAGGTATTTATAAGTTTTTGTCTTTTTGGTGCATGATTCCTTTCATCATTATAAAATGTCCCTCAGTATATATCTTTACCTTTTTAATATTTTATCCCTTGGAAAATAATTTTAATATTTTGTTGTTAAACAAGTGGTGCAAAAGACTAGATTTGTTATAAATGCAATTGATCGAAATTACTTTCTAATCCCTGCTCCTTTTACTTCCCAATGAGAATGCCCATTATTATGTGTTCTCTCCTGATAGTATCAGCTAGTTCTTGTATTTCTCTTTCATTATTTTTCATTCTTTAATTTCTCTCTTCTTCCTTCTGATTTATTTCTAAATTTCTGTCTTTGATATCACTGATCCTTTCCTCCATTTGGTCAACTCTACTTCCCAAGCTTGCTATTCCATTTTTCATCCCTTTTAGTATGTTCTTCATCTCCAAAAGTAACATTTTGTGTTTTTTTGAGGGTTTCACTCTCCTTGCTAAAGAACTCAATCTGCTTATATAGTTTATTTTTCAATTTCTGAAGTTTATATGAATCATTTCAGACCTCATTGAGTTTTTTCAGAGATACCATCCCAAATTCTCTGTCATTTAAATTGCATATTTCTATGTCTATAAGCTTATTTTCAGAGATTTTTATCTTTCTTTCAGAGATGCCTTGTCACCTTAGTTGTTCATAGTGTTTAATGAACTATTTCTCTGCCTGGGCATTAATAGAAGTGTTTTCAGCTTTCTTTCTTTCTTTTTTTATTTTTTTCCAGAAAGAAGATTATTATATAAATGTCTCTCTTTAGTCTGCAGCAAAGAAGGTGCTTTTCTTTTAATTTCAGTTAAGTGACTTCTAAGCCTCTTGTATCCTTGCTTTATATAATGTCTTAATAATGCCTTTTTTTCCCTTATAGGTGTTTAATCATACTTGCTACTCTCAGTCTCAGTCCCTGTCAGTATTAGCAATAGTTTCGGTAGTGTTTGCTCAGATTCTCCTGGGGCTCTGCAGTGTTTGGTCTCAAAGAATATAAGGGGATGGGCCCTCTGGGTTTGGGAATGGGGGATGTGGTTCAGCTTCCTGTTTTGCAACCACAGCTGGTAAAAATCAACTGTTGTTTCTCTGCCATCCCCTCTTCTCTGCAATACCTGGGCACTGCCATCAGCCACATGTAGCTCACAGCTATCCCACACAGGGTTGATCAGGGATGCCCCTGCCCCTCCCCCACCAGCTCCCCTCTCTGTCCTCCTGCAGGGCGCTCCAGCTGCAAGAGGCAACTTCCTTTTATCTCCTGGTCCACAACCTGACTCCCAGGTTGCTAATCTGTGGTAGCTTTCATGCGCTGATCACATGTTCAGATGTGTTGGTGTGCATTGGGTGTTTTTTCTTGAGTTTTCAATGTTCAGCTCATTCTTGTTTCAAGTAGAGATATCTGGGATTGTCTCTCACTCTGCCATGTTTCTGACATTTTTCTCGCTCTTTTATTCGTTTCCAGCTTTTCACTGTATATCTAATGACTCTTTCCTGTTTTGTATAAGATCTTGCTTCTGTGAAAGTCCCTTATCCTAGGAATTTTGTATATTCATGTAGCCTTTAAATAATTTGTAGTGCTTATTATGTGCTAGGCACTATAATAGACACTAGAAATATAATATTGAACAAGAAAAAATATGCTCCCACTGTCCTGGAGTGTATGTTCTAGTTAGAGTGTGATTATTAATGAACACATCAAAAAAAAAAGTCTACAGGTAAAATATATATATATATATATATATATATATATATATATATATACACACACACACACACACACACACACACACACATACATATATAATATAAACACACACACACACACACATATATATATACATATATACATATACATATATATATATATATATATATATATATATATATATATATATTAGATAATAGTAAGCGTTATGCAGTGAATTAAAAGAATACTGGGAAAGTGATTAGAAGCCAAGAGAGCTTTACTGATGGTGACTTTTACACTTAGAATTGAATGACACAAAAGAGACAGAAATGGGAAAATAAGGAGAAAGAGCATGTCAGAAAAGGAGAACAATTGGTGTAAAGTTTCTAAGACAAATACAAGTTGACATTTTTGAAGACAGAAAGGGGCACTTTGAAGACAGTGCAGCATCTGAGTGAGTGTACAATGGTTTGAATAAGGTCATAGGAGTTCATTAAACATGACTTGTTCATGGGCTGGATGCTGGGGGCATAAGGAAAGAGTTGATCAGGGATGACTCTTACATTTTTTATTGGCAATTATATTTGGTAATATTGCTTTCTAAAATGGGGAAGAGTAGTGAATAATTTGGAAGGTGAAAGAGGGTAACGGGGAGATAGATGATTTGTTAGTTCTTTTTAATGTTTTAAGTTTGAAATGCCTATTTTTGCAAATACAAATGTTATATAGTAGTTTAAGTGATAAAATTTGTGAATTTCCAATATATTGATTACATTAAATTCATTGGATTACATAAGATTACCTAGAGAGAGTGTAGATAGATTATAGAATAATACCTGGGATTGAGCTATATGTAACATTAAGAGGATCCAGTAATGAAGACTGATTAGAAGCAACCAGTACGGTGGAAACCAAGGTTATACTCTAAAAGATGGCACATATAAGGGGGGTTTTAAAGCAAAGAGATTGATCAACTATGCCAATTAAGGATTCAACTGCTACCGAGAAATTAAGTAAGATGAGAGCAAATGCAAGTATTGAATTTCACTACAAGAATATCATTGATGATTTTGATCATAGCGGTTTCCGTGGTACGGTGTGGTCAGAAGCCTGAGTGAAGTGGCTGAAGATAAAGTGGGTTGTGAAGGATCAGAGACAGAGAGCTACATCACTCTGAATAAATGGTGCTGGGAAAAGGAATCATGGCAATCAATTATATATAGAAGGTGGTGAAAGGCCAAGGCATTTTTTTTTTTAAGACAAGAGACACTATATCATTTTTGTATGCAGGTACGAATACCCCAGTAGAAAGAGAGAAACTGAAGTTTCAGGTGAGGGAATAGTTTACAGGATTAAAATTCTTGATTAAGGAAAACAGAATGAGACTCACAGCACAAGTAAAGGGGTACAACTCTAGCAAGTCTGAAGATGCAATGATGCAATCAAGACAAAATAAAAGGTGCTCTCTTGTCTCAAGTGGATATTTTTCATTAATTTACCAGCCCAAAAGGTCATATACACCATGACAATGATCATTCCATGAGCATTGCTCTTGATGCCTCCTTCCAACATCTCTTATTGGGACTTTCACAAATATCTTTCTTACGTTGATCTGGCTGTCTATGTTTCAGGTCCTAATCTGTTCTGCAACCACTGAACCCTGGCTCTCTAGTCTTTGAGAACAGAAATCCAAGAGCTTAAAGATGATCATGCAGCAGCACATGGATGTGGTAAAGAGTTTGGGAGTTTGGTTTTTGATTATTTACTTTGTTTATTAAGATATAATTAATATTATGTAAGTTTGAGATGTACAACATGATGATTTGATACATGTATAAATTGTGAAATGAATACCATAAGAGGGTAAGTTTACATTTCCATAACCTCACATAATTATCCTTTTTTAGTGCATGTGGTGACAACAGTTAAGATCTTCTCTTAGCAACTTTCAAGTATACAGAAATGCAAGGGCTCATACTGGATAGTTTTAAATAGCAGAGTAAGTGATGTGATTTATATTTGAAGACAATCACTGTTGCTATTCTGCATTTAATAGAATAGAGGGAGACAACAGTGGAAGTTGAGAGAGCCCAAAGGATATTGTTGCAATATTTACCTTGGGAGATGATGGTGACTTGTGACTACTAGTGTGGTGGCAATGGACATAGAAATAGATGGACTTGAGAGTTATTCCAACTCTGTTCAGAGATTTGAGACAATATTACTTTCATTTAAATGAAATGAAAATTGATTTAATGAAAATATATAAGCATGTAATTAAAAATTTAATTGCTAATACATAACTGTGAGGTAAGTCTGTGCTAAGGAAACAATCTATATAAAAGTACTTGGCACATAGTAGGTGTTACCAGGACCCTGATATTTGAATTTGTCTGCCTGCATGCACTGGTCCAAAGAAATGCATGAGAAGGAGTTTGCAGTATAGAAATAAGGTTTATTAGAGAATTGGCCAATCTGGAGCATGGGCAAACTAACGTTTTAACGACCCAACTCTCTGCTGACATGTAGGTTACAGATTACATAGGGCAAAAAATACAAGACACTGTGAGTTAGAGGGTTTGGGATCATGTTCAGAGCTGATTGGTTGGAGGTAAGGTAAAGGTAATAAATCATTTTTTCTTGTCTTGAGGACAGCTCTGAGTTCTGTTCTGGCATTTATCTGTCTGTTTTTTATGGGAAAGTAGCCAGAGGTTTGTTCCACCTTAGGGCTCAGGAGCTGAAAAGTAACTTAGTCAAGATGTTATCTTTAGCCTGTCAGAAGTCTGAACTGTGTGACTGTTAATCAGGTCTGGGCAACTATCTTCTGCTACCTTTGGGGTTGCTGATTATCTGGGGGAAAGGCTAGGTCTATGAGGGGTGTATGTGTGTGTGTGTGTGTGTGTGTGTGTGTGTGTGTGTGTGTGTGTGTGTCATTTACATGCAAGGGAGAAAGGAAGACATGATTTCTAGAGCTAGAATTTAAAGCTAATTCTAATCAGTCCGAAGAACCCTCAGTTTCAGGTGCTCAATTAAAAAATGTTACAGCAATCTTAAACTTTAACCTAGAGCATGATGAGTTGACTTGTTGCAGGGTACTTTGAAGAATAAATAGAAACTAAAATCATTGTTTGGAAGTCTTCAAATTAATGAAAACATTCAAATTATTAAAAAACTGCAAACTCATACTCAGTTCAAGTATCCTTCTTCACAGTTGTCTTCTAATGTATAAGCACACACACAAAAATCATTAAAATTAATTCTTTTCATGTATGCATGCTGTAGCAGGTGTATAGCAGGTATACCAATGCGTCTGCTCATTTGTAAATATATCCTTTGGTATTTAAAGAATAATGTAGACTGTGCTTTTGGCATTGAGACATTACCCATTTATTATAATTAGGCAAACCAGGTTTTTTTTTTTAGTGTAAGAATGGATCTCAGTGTTGGCTAGGTTCTGAAGGCTAACCACTACCACACTAAACACTGTGTTTCTCAGTTTGCATTTTTAAAAACAACTATAATAATTGGTTATCATAGAAAACCACACAGTATTTCTGGGATAAAAATCAAGACTATTCAGATTTCAGAACATGTCTATGGCCAGATTGGATAGACATTTCTTTAGTAGGTATTTGAGGAACCATATAATTATAGAAGAGGATTTGTTTTAGGGCATATTAGGAAAGCAGGCAGGCAAGGTAGGGTGGGAGCCAAATCACAGAAAAATCTATCCCTAACTAATGAGGTGGGACTTAATCCTGATTATATCAGGGGGCCACTCAAAAATTTTAAGCCAGGGATTTTAAGCATGGTTTTCTTTCACCTTCTGAGTGTAGGATTTCACTTTACTTATAGTAAGCACCAGGGAGATAAAGTCCCTCAGTGGTCCTTTTATAGCTCAGCCCTGGTAGCTGTTTAATATGTTTTCTTTCTAATCAAGCCTCATCTCTCATTCTATTGAATTCGATGGTAATTTCCTGAATGTCTGTCATATGAAAGGCACTGCGCTAGCCACTTGTTTGTTTAGTAGTGATCATGTGTCTAAGTCCTTAGGCAGTAGGGATTCTGAAAAAGTTATCTTAAAAAGTGAATTCTACCTTTAAATGTACAGATTTAGTTATCTCTCTGTAGATTATATATTTTGGGGTTCAAATGATTAACCTAGGGCTGCAAGATCCTTCCCATGACTCTGTAATCACTGCTGCCATTATGCAATGTCATTACCTTTGCCAATTCACTACTGCCTCTAGGATCAAGTCCAAATGTCTGGGCTGGGATTATGAAGTTCTTCACAAATCTGGCCTCAAGCAGCCTTTTGGCCTCATTTTTTCTACCTCTCCCTTATGCATTCCACATTCAACTTCCCCTAAATAAACTATACAGATTACAATGGAAGCTTGACCTGTGATCTTGACTTCCCCTTAGTATGTCATGAAATTTCATATCACTAGGGGTTTGTATGCCATTGAAATTGATGAGAATTAAATCCCCTGATGTATTGGGATTGAAAAAAATTAGTGCTGAGCTAGATGGCAAACTCTTATTTATTTGAAATTTATTAATAATTTCCAGGCAGGGTCTATATATGTTTTATTTCTATCTCTCTTTTTCCATCCAGGGCCTAGCTGAGTGGCTGGGAGATAAAAGGTAGCCAGTATAATTCAAATAAATTAATGTGAGTGCAGAGAATTCAAAATTATTTTTGTATAGCCTAAGCCAAGCAGAAAAAGGAAAATGAGTTTGCTAGAGGTCAAAGAGTGTACTTCAGTGAGAAGAAAATGGAGGATGTGCAGTGAGAACCTGAAATCCAATAGGCAGAGTTTTCTGATTATCTTCTGTGTTAGATCATCTGCCTCACTGCTATCCTCTGTTGGTGTGTATAATTGAAAGCAAGGAATGGATCTTTTGGTTAATTGGCTTCTCTGGCTAACCAGTAATTGACTGAAAGACTTTCTTATTAAAAAAAAAATTCCTTTCTAACATACATTAAATACTACTTTCTATCAGTATACTATAAGGCAAAAAAAAAACTTTTTATGATTCAGGAACTATTGACAAAGCAATTACTACTCTATTATAAAATCAGCAATTATTTAGTAAACATAGAATAATCTCTAGTTAGTACAAAGCCCTGTGGAGGACAAGAAAATGTATAAGACTTGAAGAATAGACAGGAGCCAAAAGAGTGCTTTGGGAGGAATTCATGCAGGAAATGCTGGAAATCAAAAGATGCTTAAGGCTTAGATCATGGAGATTGAAAGGGACAGACATACATTTCAAGTTCTGAAAAACATGAATATGAAGCAACAGAGAATAAAGAGTATGTTGTAGTCAGAGATTGAAGAATATGAGCTATAGCTATAGAATGACAAAATAGGAGTGAGAGCATTAGAGGAGAGCTAGGGCAGTAGCAGACAAAGCTGAGAAGTTTGTTAGGGGATCAATTTTAAATGGGATTGAATGCCAAGCTAAGAAATGTGAACTTTATTTTGTAGACAACTGAAAGCTGGGAAAGAACTCAGTTAAAACATTGGTTTGAGAGGCTCTGTCTGTGCCAGTGATGGGGGAGCTGGTCACCCCTCGCTGCAGTGATGGGCAGTTGTCTGAGGACACCCAACATTACTCCTGGATAATTTAGAGGACAATAAGGAGGACAACAGGGTTGCCCAGAATAGCCCCCACAAGCTAGATGCTTGAGAAAGTCTGAGTTTAAGAAAAAATATTCTTGCCATCAGCCAGTGACATCCCTGGCAAATGAAGGTGGCATGGGGGCAGTGAGGGGTGGGAGAAAGACAAATTATCCATTGTCTCATCCTGAGGCCAGTGGGGAGAAATCCATGCTGCTTAGGGACACTGTTTTCTGGGTATAGGAGGCCACCTTGGTTCTAGAGAGAAAGACCATCAATGACCAGCTGCTACCCAGGAATGGTGGGCAGGAAAACATACCAGGAGATGTGTAAAAAATTATTTTTTAAAAGGAAATTAAAAGAGGCACAGTCTGGTAGAAGTGTGAAGGATATGTTTGAAGGAACAGAGAGTGGAGACAGAGGAACCAAATATTAGGCTATTTTGATAACCCATTCATTCATCCTTTCACTCATTCACATATTCATTAATTCATTTAACAGATATTAAATGGGAATCTGTTTGGGCAAGGCAGTTTTCTGGCCTGAGGAAAAATGACAGACTGAAGAATGGATAAGCACAAAAGAATGAGTGAGAGAGCTAAAGAGAGAAATTAAGGACAGGAATACAATTTCAAAGTTATAAAAGTAAAAATTAGGTCAGTTCTAGATTTTTAACTTGGAATTATGCTGAAAGTTTGATTGGGATGAAAGAATAGAAGTGGCAACCTTTCTGTGGGATGGTGACAACCTCTGCCAGAGGAAAGCATGGAGTACGGGACAAGCAATGGTTTGAGGATAATGGGGAGAACTTCTTTTCAGATTCCATAATGTCAGAAAATGTAGGAATCCCATGGGATGCATCCTTAAACATGTGGAAAATAGGATTCATTTCAAATCCTACCAGGACTTGAGAGTGGCTTGACTTAGATCATCTGTTGTATTCTAGTTGTCTTTAATTGGCTGCTACAAAGGACAGCATAACTTAAGCATCTGCACGTTTCTGTGAAACATCAGGTGTAGATCTAGGCCAAGGTTGATGAAGTAAGCCTAAATTAAGGAGAGTAGTAATTGGTTTAGAATTATATGTACCAAATTGACAGACTTTGGTTATTAAATTTCAGGGATGACAAAAAAAGGGTAACTTTGAGGACCTTAATAGCATTAACTGGATAAGTGTTTTTACTTATTTGTGTCTCTTTTGCCTGGTCTGCCAAATAAGGGGATTGAAATAGATCAACTGTGTGGTAGGAAGAGTAATGGTCACCCAAAGTAGTCCATGTCCTAATCTCCAGAACTTGTAAATATTCTGTTATATGGCAAGGGAGGATTAAGTTTGCAGATGGCATTAAGGTTGCTAATCAGATGATCTTTAAAAAATTGTGTTGGATTATATGAATGGGTCCAGTGTAGTCACAGCGATCCTGAAATGGGGAAGAAGGAAGCAGAGGAGGCAGAATCAGATAGAGTGCATCATGTGAAAGACTTGACCAACCATTGCTGGTTTTGAAGATAGAAGTGGGGCACAAGCAAAGGAATGCAAGGAGCCTCTAGAAGTTGAGAAAGGTAAGGCAAGTGATTCTCCTCTAGAACCTCTAGAAAGGAATGTAACACTTTGTACACCTTGAATTTAGCCCAGTGAGACCCATTTTGGACTTTTGACTTTCAGTATTATAATAATTTGTGCTGTTTTAAGTCACTGAGTTTGTAGTAATTTGTTACAGTACCAATAGGAAACTATTACAAACTCAATTATTTAATTTTTCAAATATTCCTTAATCAAAAAGTTCTTAACTGGGATGCATGTTTTAGGCATGTATTGTTGTAAAAAGTATGATCCCCATTCCCAGAAATTTAGA
Source organism: Cynopterus sphinx (assembly GCA_030015415.1). Classification (NCBI taxonomy): domain Eukaryota; kingdom Metazoa; phylum Chordata; class Mammalia; order Chiroptera; family Pteropodidae; genus Cynopterus; species Cynopterus sphinx. The sequence goes on along the minus strand of CM057388.1, from coordinate 66,109,555 downwards.
TGCTATAGAGCTGCAGTAGGGCCCTGCTATCTTAAAGCTTCCATAGGTGATTCTCATATATTATTCTTTTTGAAAATTACTGTGATCTATCTCTGAATACCTGTTCAAATGAGAAAAAGAGCAAAACAATAGAGTCATACACTTATAGCTGTGGAAATCAAGGTGAAGAAGTAGTGAGAGAAATAGTTTGTGAAGCCTTGAAGTTGTAACCAAGTTTTTAGTATTCATTTTCTGGAAACCTACAAGAGAATCCTTTGAGTAGTAGCTGCCTACCTGCTGTGTTTATTAAACAGCAAACTTATTGCTGCGGAAAATTTTTGGTTGTATGTAATTATAAAAAATTATTTCCTCAATTTATTTGCATAAAGCAATTTGTATTGTCTCGCTTTACAGTATGTTTTGAATCAGAGCATATAGAAAATCTATGGATGAGTCATTTGTACATACTCTCAGAATTGGAACGTCACTAAAATCAGAGATCATTCCTCAAAGCACCATTAACCAGTAAAATCCCTTTTGCCAACATCCTGAAAAATCCCTTTTGCCAACATCTTTTTATCCCATATACTTAGTAAACTTGGGTGGTTATTAATATTAAATTCTCAGGACAATCTCCTAATACATTTTTTTTCTTAAATGAGTCTTTATTTTAGAATCTGCTTCTGTCAATAATTTCTTGCCTCCTCTTAAGGAGTCTTTTCACATTTATATTTCTTTGGAAGCTGGACATTTTCAGGATACCACAAAGATATGTAGACATCTGTGTTGAATAAGTTCTCCTTTAAGTAACAGAAATAGAGAATTGGGGCAGGAATAATAAGAAAAAATGGGCAAGGAGAAGTTCTAAAGTAATCCTGTCAGACTTCCTATTGGTTCAGGTCAGGGAGCATGTGAATTAGGTTAGCCAGGTAGGAGTAGTTATCTATAAATGTAGAAATTAGTCAGACAGAATATGGCCATCTCTAGATCCTCAGTAGAACAGTTGGCAAAGCCTTAGGGAAAAGCAATGAGGAATGGAACCTTCTTGGATTCAAAAAGGTAAATAAAATTTCTTGTGAAGACAGAAGACAAGACTGAGTACATAAGGGCTTTACTGAAAATGAGGGATAACTACAATAAGTTAAACATTCATTTAGGTTCATTGCTGCAGTATAATGACAGTCCAAGATGCAGCTATATAAAGCAGGGAAATTATATCAATTTAGAGCAAAAGGAAAGACAATCTTCTGTATGCCAGTACCAAAGGAGCTTCTGTCATCACAATATACCTATGAAGTTTAAGTGAGATCACATCACATGAATAATGCACAATGGCTAAGAAGGAGAAAAACAAGCTTTCAAATACAGCTGGGTTTGAGATTTTGTGTTACACCAAAATATATTATGAGAGGAGGACTCTCTTATACCTCTACGGGATTGCTGCTAGAGTGGCTCTCCTAGTCTCTGCTTTGTTTGTCTTCCTATTTAATAGGCAGAGCCCTCTCTTACATAGCCCAGATATACCATTTCTATCTTTAAAGGACATTAGTAAGCCACAGGATATGGAGACAGAGTCCCAGACAGGGAGTTGGGCAGCTTGAATGCCAGCCATTGCCTGACACTAGGTAATAATGTGAGTAGGGAGATCATTTAACCTCTCTGTGAATGTATATGAAGATATTAATCATATAGTGCCTTACAGACACATGAAGAATCAAATGTAATGTGAATGACACATCAGAGGAACAAAAATAAGGACACGTGAGTGCTCCTTAAAAATATATAAACTGACACCTAAAATATATATACACCTGTACACATGTAGGGTGTGCTGGTTATCATTACAAGGCCTCTCCATCTAGACTAGGTCTGTTTCACCCACAGAACAACAACAAAAAACCTTTCAAATCAGCAAATAATATCATGGATAAATGACATAAAAAAGTACAATAACAGTGCAATGTTGTCAGCACATGTAAATCATTACAATATCAAGCAGCAATAGCTACATCCCATTATTTTTATAGGCTTGTTCTGGATCTTTATATAGGTAAAATCAGGGTCTTAGATTTTAAATGATGTCTAAGTAATTATAGCTCTTCTCAATGAGTACATTTTCCTTAGGATTAATGTGTACTTAAAATTTAAAATAAGGGTAAACACTTCTGCTTCTGACCAAGATGGAGAAATGGGAACCAGATTGACCTTGTCACTGGAAACACTCAAATAATGGATGAAATCAATGAAATAATGGTTTGTAAGACACTGGATATCAGAAACCTAAGGCACTGATCTCCAAGATAACTGATAAACCACTATGATCGCTCTAGATTACTTCCTGAAGAGAACTTCCATGTCATATTGCAGGAAGGGGCAACCCAGGTATAGCCTGGTGGATTATGTGTCGAGGATATGGAACTGAGAGCAAGGAGACCAAGGCAGCTACACTTTACAGGATACAGTAATGAAGAGGAAAGGGCTATATAGGGAAAGAAGTCTAGAATTTGTGGAAGACCCCCTTCTGTACAAATAAATTACTTAAGGCTGGGAAAATGAAATATCTAAAAGGGTTAAAGTTAATAGTGCTTGGTACTCACATAGGGCTGAGAATAGTGCCTATTCCTACTGCCTAGGCTAGAAAAACCTCAAGATTTGTAAGACATTGAGTAAACATAAGGATTTCAATTGAGTAGTAGAAATAATAACTCCTAGACTGAATGCTGCTTTGATCCTACCTAAAAAATATTAGAAACAAGACCCAAAAGGATCAAACTGTTTTCAAGTTATTTAACTGCATTTCAGAACAAAGCTCAAGATTTATAGATACACAAAATTATCAAGTATTCAATAAGGAAAAATATCACAATGCTAATATCCAATCAAAAATTACCAGTCATACAAAAAAATAGGAAAATTTAATCCAAAATGATAAAACTAATTGATCAAAACTGAAGCAGAATTGACACAGATATTAGCATTAGCACATAGTAAATTAAAATAGTTACTATAACTACATTCCATGTTTAAAAAATCTTAGAGACATGGAAGATGAAAACATGGATGAAAATTGAACCTCTAGAGATAAAAATTACCATGTCTGAGATTAAAAATACACTGAATGGAATTAATTATAGATTAGACATTATAGAAGAAAAAAATAGTAAAGTTTAAGATATAGCAATACCAATTATGCAAATTGAAGCTGCAAGGAAAAAGAATAAAATAAAAACAGAATATTAGTGAGCTGTAAGACCATATCAAGCAGTTCAATATACACATAATTTGAGTTTCTGAATGAATGGAGGGGGACATTGAAAAAATATTTAAAGAAATAATAGTCAAAATGTTCTAAATTTGATGAAAACTATAAGCCATTAGATCCAAAAAATGTCAATCTCAAGCACAAGGGATATGAAGAAAACTACCAGCACATTTCAGAATCAAATTGCTTAAATCAGAGACAAATAGCCACTCAGACAGACAATAGATAAAAAAGAGAATCATGTTATGTATGAGAAACAAAGATAAAGGTGGTAGCAGATTCGTCATCAAAAGCTATGAAAACAAAAATATAGCAGAAAAACATCTTAAAATACCAAAAAGGAAAAAAGAATATAACATATGTTTCAAAAATGAAAGTGAAAATACTTTTTTGGATACACAAAACTCAAAGAATTCATCCCTAGTATACTCTTACTATAAGAAATGTTAAAGGAAATACTACAAGCAGAAAAAAACGATACCAGATGGAAATCCATATCTACACAAAGAGATAAGTAACACTAGAAATGGCAACTTTAAAAGTAATTATAAATTTCTTCAAGATATAATTGCTTAAACAATTTTTTTTTTAAATTGTTTAAACAAATGAACTATGGAGCTTCTAACATATATAAAAGTAAAATGTATGAACACAATAGTACAAAGATCAAGAGGGGAGAAATGGAGGAATGCAGTTATAAAGTTCTAATACTCTACACACAGTGAGATAGCATTACCTGACTATAAATTGTTAAGTTTAAAGATGTATACTATAAAGCTTATATCCATCACTAAAATAACAACATAAAGGGATATCTACTAAGCAAAAAAAAAAAAAAGTAAAGTAGAACTATTAAAAACATCAAGGAATTAAAAATAAGACAGAAAAAAGAGAACAAAAAATGGACAAGAGAACAAAATAGCAAGGTAATAGACTCAAATGTAATGATACCACTTTATAACACCAAATGTAGATGTTTTAAGTATTCACAATTAAGACAGATATTATCAGATTGGATAAAAAAGCAAGACCCAACTAAATGCTGCCTATAAGGAATATACTTTAAGTATAAAGATACAAATAGGTTATAAATAAAAGGTGCAAAAAACACTTTGCTAAAAAAATACCTTGCATATGATATGCTAATAACTAGCTGAGTGGTTATATTAATGTCAGACAAATTAAATTTCAGAACAAAGAATATTACTAGAAATATGGAAGACCATTTTGTAATAATAATGGGGTCAATTCATCAAGAGAACATAAAAGTAGAGCTTTAAAGTATATTAATAAAAACTGATAGGACTGCAAAGAGAAATAGTCAAATTCACAATATGGTTAGAGATTTCAATTCAATATCCTATACTCAGTAATTAATAAAACAAATATATGGAAAATCAATAAGGATATATAAAACTTGAACAACACTGTCAACCAACCTGACCTAATTCACATTTATAGAGTATTCCCTCCAACAACAGCAGAATTCCCAGTCTTTTCAAGTGCATATGGAACATTTACCAACATGAACCACATCATGGACTAAAAACTAGTTTCAACAAATTTAAAAGGATTCAAGAACAGGAAGATCACTGGAAATTTCCTAAATATTTGGAAACTAAATAACACACTTCTAAATAACCCATGGACGAAAGAATAAATCAAAAAATAAATTAGAATGTATTTTTTAATTGAATTAGACTTTTTAAAAACCCAAATTCTAATTTGTAGGTTAATGCTAAAGCAGTAATTTAGAGATAAATTTATAGCGCTAAATGTCTGTATTATAAAAGAAGAAAGATCTTAAGTCAGATGTCTCAGCCTCTACCTTAGGAACCCACAAAATCAAAGTAAATAAAACCAAATTACACAGACGATAAAAAATAAAAAAACATCAGAGTAAAAATAATACTAGAAAACAATTAATTAAACAAAAATCTAGTTTTAGGAGAAGATCCATAAAGCTGATAAGTACCTAGTCAGACTGATCAATATAAAAAGAGAAAATATACAAATAAGATTATCTGGAATGATGAAGTCAATATATGTACATATTATATAGATATTAAATATAAGATTATAAGAAAATATGAACAACTATGCCAATAAGTCTAATGATAGGTAAAATGGACAGATCTTTTATTTCATTTTTTAAAAATTTTCCATATAAACTTTTTATTTATTTTCCCCCCAGTTTTATTGAAACATAAAACAATTAGTTGCTTGTATTTACATTGTCCAATTCAATGAGTTTTTTTTCAATTATAGTTGGCATAAAATATCTTAGTTTTAGTTGTACAGAATAGTGATTAGAAGTCTGTATAACCCACAAAGGGATCACCCCAGTAAATCTAGTACCCCTCTTCTTCCCTACATATTTATTGAAACATAGTAACTATTTTCCTATGCCATACTTTAAATCTCCATGACTATTTTGTAAATATCCACTTGTACTTCTTAATCTCTTTGCCCTTTTCACCATCTTAATCAACTACCCCTCCCATTTAGTAGCCTTCAAAATATTCTCTGTATCTATGAGTTTGTTTCCCTTTTTGTTGTTGCTATTTTGTTCTTTAGATTCCATATTTACATGCAATCATGATATTTGTCTTTCTCTATCTGACTAACTTCATTTAGTATAATATCCTCTAGGTCCATCAAAGTAATTTCTTTTTCCATCTCCTTCCTTTTAGTCTGTGTGTCTTTTAATCTGAAGTGAATCTTTTATAGGCAACACATGTAGGAGTCTTATTTTCTTATCCATTTAGCCATCCTATCTTTTGGCTGGAGCACTTAATTCTTTTCCATTTGAGGTAACTGTTGATAGGAATGTAGTTATTACTATTCTTTATTCCTGTATTTGATACATGTTTCTTCTTTTTAAAGAATTCCCTCCAACATTTCCTGTAATAATAGCTTGGTGTTCATAAATTCCTTTAGCTTATTTTTTGTCTGGGAAGCTCTTTACCTGTCTTTTGACTCTAAATCATAACTTTGCTGTATAAATAATTCTTGGTTGCAGACCCTGGGTTTTCATCATGTTAAATATTTTGTGCCACGCCCTTCCATCCTGCATAGTTTTTTTGAGAAATCAGCTGCCAAGCTTATAGGTAACTATATTTTTCTTGCTGCTTTTAAGATTCTTTGTATTTAACCTTTGACATTTTAATTATAATGTGTCTTGGTGTGGGTATCTTTGGGTTCATCTTTTTTGGGGACTCTCTGAGCTTCCTAGGGTTGTATGTCTATTTCCTTCATTAAGTTAGAAAAGTTTTCCATCATTATTTTTTAAACTTTCTTCTTCCCCTGTGACCCAGACATTTTTACATTTAATTTTGTCCCATAGGTTTCTAAAATTATTATAGCCTGGCTTCATTTTATTTTGCTCTTATGATTGGGTATCCTTGGCTTCCTCATCCTCTCTATTGGGGGTTCAATTCTCTTCTTTATCCACTCTTTTGATACCTTCTAATCTACTCTTCATCTCAGCTAATGAATTCTTCATTTCTGTTTAGTTTCCTTTTATAATTTCCATTTCAATTTTTGTTTATCTCTTTTTTAAAGTTTTCACTGAATTCATCTACTTACTCTTTCCCTAAATTCATTGAGCATCTTTATAACCAGTTTTGAACACTGCATCTGTTAAATTGCTTGACTCCATTATTCCTGGATCTCTGTTCTATTTCCTCATATGGTTTTTCCTTCTTAGTCTTTCCATTATGACTTTTTCCCCTCTGTCTGTTTTTATGTACTAAGCAAAGCTCCTAAGTCTCCTAGCCTTATTAGTGTGGCTTTGTGTAGTAGTTGTCCAGTGGCACAGTTCTGAGAGGAGTTCAGGTACAGGCCAAGTTTAACCCCAGCTGTTAAGATTCAGCAAGCAATCCACAGAAGCTGTGCTGTTAACTCAAGAGGCCATGCCAGAAACTGAGGCCAACTGCCACCAGTGTGAATATTGGGGTTGGTTCAGTAAGGAGCACTGGACTTGCTGAGGACACAATGGATATGGCTTGGGTGGGGCCATGAGTTGGGGAAGGTTGTAGTTTCAGAGAATCCTGTGAGTGGAGCAACTTCTGTTGTCCAGTTTGATGATGTCTCAGCTACGGCAATGCTGGTCCACACACTGGAAGCAGAAGGGTTCAACAGAGGAAGAATGGATGCTGCCAGAACTTCTTCCCAGGAGAAAGCCTTGCCTCCAGTCCTCATTCCAACAACTCAATGTCTCCTAGTAAGTCCCTGGTGCCCCCACCAGCAGCCGACCCGGAGTTGGTGTTCAGAGTGAGCAAGCCCATGACCACGAAAGTTCTCTTCCAGATGTGGCTCCTTTAAGAGGAGTATCTGCAGCTGCCATAATCTCTGTTCCATTCAGCTGCTCATGCCCAGCAGACTCTCATCTTCTACCCTACCTATGTCCTCCCATTGCAGGGCTGTTTCTTATTTCTCTCCCTAGTTGTAGGGTTTCTGTTCTTCTAGACCCCAGATGACTTTTGTTACTGTTTGCTCCATGTTTCTGTCCCAACTTTGATGTGGTCACAAGATGGGTGAACAAAGCCTCTATAATCTATGCCATTTTTGGGTGCCTGAAATGGACAAATCTTAAAAGATACAAACCATCGAAGCTCTTGTAAGTTAAACTAGATAATTTGAATATACATATATCTAGTTTTAAAAAGCTGTATTTGTATTTACCTTTTCCATAACCAGATGACTCCACTGTGGAAATTTGACAGTTATTTGAAGAAGTGATAATATCAAGTGTAGAGAAACTCTTCTAGAAAATTGAAGGAGAGGGATTAATATCCAAATTGCTTTATGAGGCCAGCATTTTTGTGGTATAAAAAAGACATTATAAAGAAAAGAAGACTACAGGCTTATATCATTCATGAACAAAAATGCAAAATTTCTAAACAAAATATTAGCAATCAAATCTAAGAGTACGTAAAAACAATTACGAATCATGACCAGGTAGAGTTTATGTCAGGAATTCAGGGTTAGTTAGCATTTGAGAAGCAATCAATGTATTTTACCACATTAGGAGATTAACATAGAAAAGGCATATGATCATATCAATTTATGCACAAAAAGCACTTGACAGAATCTAACATCCATTTCTGAAAAAAACTCTCAGCAAATTAGTAGTATAAGGGAACTTCTTAACCCTTAAAAAGGTTATCTACACAGTTAACATCATACTTCGGATAAAACACTGAATTGATTTTCTCTAAGGGTAAGAACAAGAATTCCATAGAAACAAGCATTTCTATCAGAGTGAAGGGCAGGGACTCTTTTTATTCATCCCAATATCCTCACCATGATTTCCATAATATCTTCCCTGTAGCTAATACTTAAGGAAGGCTTTTTTTTTTTTAATCTTGTGATGAGAAATTTTAAAATCTACTCTTTTAGCAACTTTTCAAATATGCAATAAACTAACAATATTCAACATGTTGTACATTATAACCCATGACTTATTTGATTGATAACTAAAAATTTGTATCTTTTGACCACTTTCACCCATTTTAAACCCCCAAACCCTCAACCTGTGGCAACCAATAATCTTCTTTGCATCTATGAGCTTGGATTTTTATGTTTTGTTTTTTTATTTAGATTTCACATATAAGTGGGTATTTGAATTTCTCTTTCTGACTTCTTCCACTTTGCATGTCTTCAAGTTCCATCCATGTTGTACAAGAAGCCACAACAGATCTCCTGGCTTCTTGTTTAGTATTTCTTCCTCTGTACAATTTTGTTTTCCTTTATTTGCTGCATGGCTCCTTGCTTAAATAACAATGTCATTGTTTGGTCTTCTGTTTTAGAGAAAGTTTTCTTTTTAACTTGCTAGATTCCTAAACTTCCTGCAAAGTTGTATAGGAGTGGGCTGGCACTGAGGCAGATAGTATTTATATCCTCCTTTCTTTTACTCTGCCTTTGTTCTGTTTCCTCTTCTGAACATTACTGCCTCTATTGGTCATAAAACTTCTTTCATCTGTTCTGCTTTTAAAACAAGTTCTTTTTTTCTGCCTCCAGATATCTGGAATTTCCTATTGGTCTCTATCCTTTTGTGATCATTTTAATTTCTTCATTCATTGAACTTTATGTTTATTTTGTGAAAATGATTAAATAATTTCATGTATTGTCAGTAAGAATAGTGATGAAATATGCTATCTAGTATAAATAATCAGTATTTAAGGAATTTTCCCCCCATAAAAAAATAAATTTATCGGGAATACATTGGAGGCCTCTGGGAAATATTTTTTAAAATCTCTATTTTACTTAAATTTTTTTTTCTTTCTCAATATTTTAAATTAATTTTATATTACCAAACTGAGCTGTTTTAACATAGGCTGGTCTCATACCAGCAGCAGGGCATATATTGCCTATGTATCTGCAACCAAAATTTCTTAATTTTCTTTCCTTCCTCTCATCCAACCCCATTTTTAAGAAAAAGCATTAAGGTAATAATACCATATTTACAGTCATGCATTGCTTGTGGCGGGGATACATTCTGAGAAATACACTGTTAGGTGATTTCATCATTGCATCAGTGTGTGAACGTCACAGAGTGCACTTACACAGAACTAGGTGCTATAGCCTACTACACACCTAGAGTTTATAGTATAGCCTATTGCTCCAAGCTACAAACCTGTCCAGCATATTACTATACTGAAAACTGTAGGCAATTATAACACAGTGGTAAATATGTGTATCTAAACATAACTAAACATAGAAAAGGTATAGTAAAAATACAGTATAAAAGATTTTTAAAATAATATACCTTTATAGGGTACTTAACATGAATGGAACTTGCAGGACTAGAAGCTGCTCTGGGTGAGTCAGTGAGTGAGTGATTAGTGAACGAAAAGGCCTAAGATATTGCTCTACAATACTATAGACTTTATAAATCCCGCAAGCCCTCCCCTTGCTTCTTTCTGGCAAGGTCATAAATAGAACATCGAAGCTGTCAATGCTACTCCATGAACAAGGATGTGGGCTGAATTGATTGGAAATATTGAGGAGAAATTGGCTGGGTGAGGCATAAATCTCCCATAATAGTGACTGTCAGGAAGGAGTAAAAGGTGGCCTAGAGATATGTAGGAATAAGAAATTAAAAGGTAGAGAGATAAGGGAATATAGGGGATTGTCATAGCAATGTGTTTTTGGCTATTGCATGTTAGAGGGCATTTAATATGTATAGGCTGTAGAATTGAGAACTCAATATTTTGACTTTAGAAATTCTCTTTCGGTTCATTGACCCTATATGTCACAAAGGTTTCTCTCTAACAATGGATTGCTGAAAGAAATAAAACCTAACTGTTACACATCATCACAACCTATAAACATTTTCAAAGTACAGGGTCAGGCTAGCTCTGCACTACCACAGAAAATTTTTTTAAAGTGGCATCGGTACTCAATACTTGTTAAGGTAGCTCTTGTGGACCTGTATCCTTGTACAAGAGCTTAGGTTCTCAGAAAAGAACTGATAGCACCGTACTCTGAAGACCATCAAGCTAGGTCTAGTAGAGCTGTAGTACCCTCTAAACATGTAGTGATGGGAGGATAGGATTTCCTGTGCTGAACAGGTCAGTGGCTATCTGGTTTATAAACTGTAGACCTCTGATTTGTAATCTGTGTACTAAAAATTGAGATGCTGTGAGAGGGAATCTACTGCCAAGCCCCACAAATATTACTCCCATGAGAGGGAGAAAAATTCTTCCTGAATCACATATCCTTAATTTTTTTTACAGGAAATTCAGCTCCCTTACAATCTAATGAGACAGCCATCATATATGCAATCAGTTGTTGACCAGAAATATCATTTTGTGATGCAGGACTATACATTATGTTGTATAGTATTTACTCAGTAGTATAGACAACCAACCTCCTCTGTTCCAGCCAATGGGGTAACCAGTGACATTTGTCCAATTTGTCAGGTAAATTCAATTTTTATTTTGCAAACAACTTTGCTATTTACACAGCTTGGCTCTGATTCACAGAATAAAATAGCCGATGGAGTGGTTGCTTACATTTGAATTTTTAAAATGCAAATATAAAGCTCTGAAAGACAGCCTGAGGCATCAAAAGCTTTCTAAGTGCTAGAAATACAAACTGTAGAGTGGCTGCCACATATGCTTATAAATGTCCCTAGGTCTCCTGTTTCAGTAAAGGAAAATCAGAGAGTCCTAAAGTGTTTTGCTGTCTCTCAAAATACAAATGGAAAATCTGGGTCTAAACACTTCACTCACAGTGCAGTTAAGCTGGTGGATGAAAAAAAAACTATGTTAGAGGATTTCATTGTAAATAAAATAAATCACTGATAATTTTTTTAAAGGAAGCAGGACAAAAAGAACTTCTTATAATTAAAAACAAATAAAGGTTGTAAATATGACCTAATTTTACTTGAAAGTATTTGCAGTAAAGTTATAAAACATATGTGCTCTTCTCAATGCAGACATAAAGAGCAAGAACCATTAATTTTCCTTTAACCAAATAGCTTTTTTGGTGTGTAATTAATGATCTATTGTTATCTGTATCTCCCTGCACTTTGAAAACTGAGAAAATATTTGGGTTATTCAGGCCCTAAAGCAGTTTATATGAACAATGCAAATATTAAGGGAAAAGGTTTTGGATAGAATTATATTAGTAATTGCTTCAGTTTTTTATTTCACTGTGTCTGTAGACAGCCTAAGACAGAGAGCTATAGAAAATGCATTTCTGGAACCATCAGTGGGCTGAAAATATACATGTGTATATTTTATATTAAAATGTCATCTGATTTTGCATTAGTTATAAAAAATCCAACTCTTATGAGAAAAAGTAAAATATAACTTCTCCATTTAAGATGAATAATTAAGGCAATTGAAAGATCTATGCTTTTTGAGTTAGACACAACCTCTAGACTGCTTCATTAAACTAGAAACTGTTCCAAAAATATAGTAAAAATAGACCTCAGATAGGTTCTATTCCTAGAAAATGGGAACAAGATGTAACAAGATGTCTTAACATCTCTAAACTTAATATTTTAAATCTGTACACATGAGATTGAAGTTATGGGAAACATGAAAAATTAAATGAAGTGCTATGTGAAAAAGCCTAGAACGTACTAGTGTTTGGTAAATGATACTACTCTTACCTATTACTAAGGTAGGGAGGAAGAAGGATTATATTAAGCTTTAGAAACACAAATATATTTTTCATAAATACTTTAATTTCTCTGTGTGTTAAAATGGTAAATGGTGATTAGATCAGAGTTGACCAACAAAGAAGATTTCTCCTAGAAACTAACACTTACCCTCTGTTCTATAACAGAGCATAAAACTTGACAGGTCATGGTTTTCCCTGTAAAAAAATGTAGATGTATATCCTGGTGTATTCAGCCCTTGTTAATTCTTCTTTGCTGTCATATCTAATTTGATGGCATTTATTTGCTTTCTCCCTAAGTCTGTGTACTTTTCAGTTCTCTCCTGTTTAAATACCTGGCTTTTGTATATGGGATTGTCAGATTATGGAAAATGGAAATGCCTGTATATGCTGAAGTGGACTCAAGAAAACCACTTATTTAGGGAAGCTCGCCTATGACATTTTTTTATTTCTGTTACAGCTCTTATGATAGCATGTCTATCATTTGTATACATGTCTGAATTCTCCACTAAATTTTAAGTTCTTTGGCATCTTTGGTTTCCTGACCTTCATAGTTAACACAGTAGACACTCAACAAGTGTTTGTTGATTAACTAACTTACAAAGAATCTCCTATTTAAGAGACACTATTATATGTTTTTGTCTGTCAAATTAACATTAAAGACAAAGATAATATCCATTATTGATGAGAGAGCAGAGGAACTGGGTAGCTGTAGCATTATTGTTGCTGTCATTATTATTTTTAATGGCAGTTGAGTATATATTGGGAAGTATTCCTGCAGTGTATTTTGACAATATATTTAAAAGTCTTAAATATTTTCATGCCTTTTGACATTTTATTTTTAGCATTTTTCCCTTGGAGAATAAATAATTATTACAATTTAGCTGCAAGAATTTTCATAGCAGGTTCAAATATAATAGGAAAAAACCAAACAACTTAAATATCTAATAATATGAAGTAGTTAAACTATGTAATAGCTATACAGTGATATGTATTATGCAGCTACTAATGACATAGAACCACATTTATTAAGATAGAAAAATGCTCCTTAAAGACTCAAAGAAAAGTTTAAAATTTGATTTTTTATACATCTGTATATCTTTACATATTTATCTATATTATTCTGTATGTAAGTATTGCATAGCCATACACCAAGACTTTACTTGCATTTATTATTGGTTGATATAATTGTTTTTTTTTCCATTCTTGCAATTAGTGTCATCTAATTTTTTTGAAGCGAATGTGCAGTACTAGTATTAAATTTTTATCTAAATGAATACAAGGAAGGTAGGGAAAATGTTTGAACGAATGAATAATTATAAAATACTTATTAAAAATTTCATACTGATTACATCCCTGATGGCTTAGCTCCAAGTCACTGAAGTGTAAATGAGCATATAAATTTTTTAAAAAGCTTACAAAGTTATCTAATTCTTTTCTATTTTAAAGAGAATTGATGTGGAAACAAGATCCTGTTTTTCATTTTGGATAAATAAAACTCGCAAGATTGTAAGTAATATATGGCACAAATAATCTTAAGCAATTAAAAAAATATTTCTTTGTTACTTGAAAATGCACAGTGATTTTAAAAAGAAAAAATATTCTCAGATAATCAGATTTTCTTATTTTTTTCTGCAGTAAATCTTTTTCTCTTAAGATATGAAATCTGATTTGAATTATCAGTGTACTGATTTCAGTATGGCCTACTCAAAACACATACACACCTTTTATGCTGAATGACTTAGTCTACTGATGTCTTTGTAAAGATTTAAAGACTGTAGCTAAACCTATTATGATAACAGTGCCAAATTTCTTAATTAAAAGATAAAACTACACTTTCATTTTCCAGAAATATTACAGAATAACAATGTTTTAGCACTTTGGCATCTGTTTTAATGCAGATCTACATTAGTTCTTAATAAATGAGAGTTTCAAAGAAACATAATTGTTACTGCCTGAGGGAAGATGGTTTGTGACAAGGAAGAAACTGAAAGATATCTGCAGTGAATAGGAATGGGAAATAGAGGAGAATGATAAAACTAGAATCTTGCTTTAATATTTATCTTTTCTGTAGAAGTCAGTATAAATAAGGCCCATCTGGATTTAAATATTAGATTGACCAGTAGATTTTATCATAAGGTGATTTGCTTGTATGGCTGCCCCATGATGGGAATTTAAAAGGCAAACTCATATTTTGGAAAATGCTAATTTACAGTACTATACTCCCTTTATTTTCTCTGCTTCCTTTCATCTTTTTCTTTTTCATTGTCCATTCTTTTTGTTCCCCAGGGCTTGTTAATGCTGGCATTAGCATCAGTGGTTGTATGGATTATGTCAACCATTAATGTTAAAAAATCAATTTTTATATCCATAGGTACTAAAATACCTGCAGAATCCAAAGACTTATAAATTAGACCCAAAGGAATGCTAAGGCTTAAAACTGTCATATAATCAAAGCAAATGTATTTTCTCCTTGAATTATTAAAGTTATCAGAATAATTATCCTGTTTTATTATTTTTCATGATACAATCTTCAGTCAGATGCTATATTTTTACATTTTTATTCATTATTATTGTCATTCTCTTTCCCCTAAAATGTAAACTCCATAAGTGCAAAAAATTTGTTTTGCTTTGTGTTGTATCACCAGCACTTAGAAAGTTCCTGGCACATAGTTGGTGTACAACAAATATCTATTGAATTACTTCTATTTTTTTATTGATAGTAGTAGGGCTGTATTTTGTTTTTGATTGAACCACCTTTTTAAAGTTTGATCAATATGTTCACACTATGATCACTTTTAAATTGTGAATGGTTAATTTATCCCATTTAATGGTAGCTTGGGTGGTCAGAAAATGGGGAATGACATTTAATTCTGCATCCTTCATTCTGCCAAATATTTATTGAACATCTATTTTTCTGTTTATGTGCTAACTGCTAGAAATTCAAGGATGAACAAAACACAGTTACTGACCTAGAGGAACTCACAGTCTAAGAGACAGACTTATAAAGAAATTGTCTTGATATAGTACACTATATGTGAAAATGTGTGTATGCCCAGAGAGCATCGGGAGTAAAAAGGAATATGTGATTAATGCTGTTTCTGGGAGATGGGCATCAAAATAAATGAAATATGCTCAATTGTCCTCATGGCACTCACAATCAAGTAAGAAAGACAGACACATATTTATAATATAATGAGCTATATGTTGTATTAGAGATAGAAATCAACTACTGTGACCACATGAGGAAAGTAAGAGTTCCTCCTTAGAACTTACAAGAAGGCATTATGGAACAGTTAGTGTTTGTACTGGGTCTGGGATTCAGTAGACACAATTGGAGTTGAGGGTGGAATGGGATAGGGCATGAGGAAATGCATGGAAGTTAGATAGCTGAAGTGTAGTGGAATGGTAGGAAAATGCAGAAATTAAATCTGGCTAGGTAGCAGACAAATTAGGAAGGGTATGGACTGTTATGCTAAGGAGTTTGTACATTACAACATAAATTATAGAAATATCAAATATTAGGTCCCTATTGCTGTCTAATTTTAGTTCTGTAGGTTGACTTGGTGGTGTTCATTCCAGGTTAATCTAACTCTAGAAAATGAAATTTATACCACCAAAGAACAGAGAAATGTTTAAAAGCCAACTCGTTAACAATAAATGTTTCTGCCAAAAGGATTGGATTACTTGTTTTCACCTCTCACTTAGGAAATCAAATAGGGGTGGGATACAAGGCTGCTTGAGGAAATAAAAGGTAAATGAAAGTTTTGACATTAAGAAGACAAATCTATGATAACCAAGTAAAGTAAATATTCTACTTACAGAGATGGACCTAGCACACAAACCTGGCCAGACATAGGAATAATACTGAGGGAGGCTTGATTTGACATTTGACTGAATTAAATGACTTACCTGAGCCTCGATCTTCTGTTTCCTCTCTAGTACCTAATTCAAGAATCTACTCTGCATTATTTTATCAATTCAGAAAGATTTTCAAACATTAGAAGCTCTTATTGTTTTGTATAAAATAATTCCTTCTAGGGCTATGAGAGGACCCATGGTATTCATTCATCAATCATTTTAGTTTACTCTTAATACAAAGTTATGCTTTAAGGTAATAAAAATAAAATATCAAGCAAATAATGGATAACTTACATCATAAGTAAAACATATATCTTTGAAGTGTAAAAACCAGAATTTATCTATAAGTTCATGGAATTAAGCACCTAAAACTAAAGCCAATATATGTCAAAAATTACAAATACCACCAAAAATCAATTCAATAATTCTAACTAAAGCCAAATTACAGAAATCATAAGGACATTGGAAAGTAATAACTACAGATGTAACTAAGGGAGAAGGGTAGGAGAGGGAGGGAAATAAAGGAGAAAAGCAAGAAGAGTGAGTTGGACGGAGGAGAAATGATGTTTAAAAAAAGAGAGATGTGAACTTTTCAACTATTTCATAAGTGACATAATGAGTTAGTTCAAAGTTGACTACTGAAGCAATAATTCTGTGGCTGTTACTGATGAAGATTATCTTCTTTCTTGCTGCCTCTTTTATTAAGGACAAGTTGTAGTGTGACGTCAACTGAGAGTTTGAAGAGGTATTTGTTAAAAGGTTGAAACAAAAATAAAATACTTTGTACCCTCTCCAGAAAGTAAGACATTACCTCAGGTAAATAAATATTTGAAAGCCACATTTATGTGGGAAGATTTAAATAGCCTTTCTTTGTCAGTGTAAGAAATGTTGTCCTCTTAAATAGATATTTTCCAGCTCATCTGGCATTTATTAATTAGTCTGACAGTATGTAAAATGCAAAGAAAGAAAGATAATGTGAGATCCAGTTATAGAAGAGCTTTCTTTGTAGGCATTGTAATTTTTTATGTGTACATTTTTTTTACATTTTTAAAATTTATATATGTGTGTGTATATATATATATGTATGTATATGTATGTATATATATGTGTGTATATATATATATATATATATATATATATATATATATATATATATATATATATATAATATTAATTAACAAAATCCAGAAAGTTTCAGGTGTAGAATTTAAAGTGCGTACACACACACACACACACACACAGAAAGAGAGAGAGAGAGATTCCATTGTGTGTTCTCCCATAATTAGACTTCTTTAAGTCATTACATATTTGATCCCTTTTATGCTTTCTATTGCACCACTCCCTTCTCCCACACTACCCTCTGGTAACCACTAGTCTATTGTCCACGTCCATGATTCTCTATTTGTTTTTACTGTTTGTTGCTTTTAGGTTTATATCCCACATATAAGTGATATCATGTGGTTTTGAACCTTTTCTGTCTGACTTATTTGGCTTAGCATGATTGTCTCGAAGTTCATCCATGTTGTTGCAAATTACAGTATTTCATCTCTTCTTAAGGCTGAGTAATATTCCATTGTATATATGTACCACAGCTACTTTATCCAGTCATCTATCATAGGACACTTTGGTTGTTTCCATGTCCTGGCCACTGTGAATGATGTTGCTATGAACATCGGTGTGCGAGTATCTTTTCAGATATGAGTTTTCAAGTCTTTGGAGTAAATACCCAGCAAAAATTCTTAGATATTTGAGGAACCTCCTTACTGCTTTCCATACTGTCTGTACCAATTGGCAGTTTCACCAGTGGTGTATGGGGGGTGATCCTTATTCTCTGAATCCTCTCTAACATTTGTTATTAGTTGTCTTGTTGATTATAGCTATTTTAACAGGTGTGAGATGGTATCTCATTGTGGTTTTAATTTGCATTTCCCTGATA
The DNA here is from genome assembly GCA_030015415.1 of Cynopterus sphinx. Classification (NCBI taxonomy): domain Eukaryota; kingdom Metazoa; phylum Chordata; class Mammalia; order Chiroptera; family Pteropodidae; genus Cynopterus; species Cynopterus sphinx. Next base: position 66,091,382 of record CM057388.1, on the reverse strand, counting down.
GCTAGTGACAATGACCATCTTTTCATATGTTTGTTGGCCATTTGTATTTCCTCTAGAGAGAAGTGTCTGTTCAGGTCCTCTGCCCAATTTTTGATTGCATCAATTTTTTTTTGTCATGGTTGCTGTTATTGAGTTGTATGAGCTCTCTGTATATTTTGGATATTTGGCCTTATCAGAGGCATTGCTATCAAATATATTTTCCCATTCAGATAGTTGTCTCTTTGATGATAGTTTCTTTTGTTGTGCAGAAACTTTTTAGTTTGATGTAGTCCCATTCATTTATTCTTGCTTTTACTTTCCTTGCCTCTGAGGTAAATTCATAAAATCATCTGTAAGTCCAAGGTCCTTGAATTTAGTTCCTATGTTTTCTTCTATGAATTTATGGTTTCAGGTCTTATATTCAGATTTTTAATGCTTTTTGAGTTAATTTTGGTGTGTGGTGATAGAAAACAGTCTAGTTTCATTCTTTTGCAGGTAGCTTTTCAGTATTCCCAGCACCATGTATTAAAGAGCGTTTCCTTTCCCCACTATATGTTTTTGGCTTTTTTTGGTCAAAAATTATTTGCTTATATAAACATGGGTTTATTCCTGGATTCTTGATTCTGTTTCACTGATATTTGTTTCTTTTTTCTTCTGCCATACCCAAGCCTTTTTGATTATTGTAGTTTTGTAGTATAATTTACATTCAGACAGAGTGATGTCTCTGGCCTCATTCTTTTTCCTCAGGATGATTTGACAATTTGGGATCTTTTGTACTTCCATATGAATCTGATGATTTTTTATTCCATTTGTTTAAAAATTATTGATGGGATTTTCATGGGGATTGCACTAAATATCTATAATGCTTTAGGTAATACGGTCATTTTAACTACATTGATTCTTCCAATCCAAAAACATAGAATATCATTCCATTTCTTTGTGTCTTTTTAGAATTCTTATAATAGGGTCTTATAGTTTTCATTATATAGGTCTGTCACATATATTGTCAGATTTATACCTAGGTATTATATTCTTTTAGTTGCAGTTGCAAAAGGAATTATTTTTTCCCACTTTTTCTAACACTTCATTATTAGTATATAGGAATGGTATAGATTTTTGACCATTGAATTTTGTATCCAAACTCTTTACTGTTTTTGATTATTGTTTCTAGCAGTATTCTTGTGGAGTTTTTAGGGTATTTTATATAGAAAATCACTTCATCTGCAAATAGTGACAGTTTGAATTTTTCATTTCCTAGTTGGATGCCTTTTATATCTTTCTCTTGTCTGATTTCACTTTCTAGGACCTCCAATGTTCCAGTGATTAATAGTGGCAATAGTGGACAGCTCTGTCTTGTTCCTGATCTTAAAGGAAAGGTTTTTACTTTTTCACCAATAAGTATAATGTTGGCTGAGAGTTTGTCATACATGGCCTTTATTGTGTTAAGGTACTTTCCTTCTATACTGATTTTGTTATGTGTTTACATTATAAATTGATGCAGTATCCTGTTAAAAAATTTTTCTGCATGTATTGATATGAGCATATGATACTTATTTTTTAATTTGTTTATTAATTGCTTAGAAGATGTTGAACCATTCCTGTGCCCCTGGGAATAAGCCCACTCAATCGTCGTGTATAAACTTTTGAATATGTTGCTGTATTCAGTTCGCTGGTATCTTATTTAGGATTTTTGCATCTGTGTTCATGAGAGATATTGGTCTGTAGTTTTCTATTTTTGTGTTATCTTTACCAGGTTTTGAAATCAGAGTAATATTGGCCTATTAAAATAAGTTAGGATGTATTGTCTCCTCTTCAATGTTTTTGGAAGAGTTTGAAGACATTAGGTATTAAATATTTAAATGTTTGGTATAATTCACTGGTGAAGCCATCTAGTCCTGGACTTTTACTTTTCAGTAGATTTTTTAATGATGGTTTCAATTTCCATACTGCTGATTCATCTATTTAGATTTTCCAGTTTTTTTTTTTGAGTCTTAGAAGTTTGCCTTTTTCTAAGTACTTGTCCAATTCTTCAGGTTATTAAATTATATGTTATATATATTTTCATAGTAGTCAGGTATGATACTTTGTATTCCTGCAATGTCTGTCATCATTTCCCCTCTTTTATTTCTGGTTTTGTTTATTTGTGTCCTTTCTTTCTTTTTTTTTTTTTCTTTACTGAGTCTAGCCAAGGGTTGTCTATGTTATTAACTTTCCCAAAGAACCAGCTGTTTGTTGCATTTATTTTTTCTATTGTTTTTTGTTTTCAATTTCATTAAATCCTGCCTAATTTTGATTATTTGTTTCCTTCTCCTGGTGTTAGGGTTAATTTGTTTTTCCTTTTCTAATTTTTTAAGGTGAAGGGTTAGGTTATTTATTTGGGTTTGTTATTGTTTTTGGATGTAAGTCTGTAATGATATAACCTTTCCTTTTATAATTGCTTTTGCTGTGTCCCAAAAGTATTGATATGTTGTATTATCATTATCATTCATTTATATGTATCTCTTGATCTCTTTTTTTTTTATTTCTTCTCTGACCCACTAATTCTCCAGTAATTCAAATATGTCAAATTTCTACATATTTGTGGTTCTTTCTGATATCTTTTGATAGTTTCAAGGCATTATGACCAAAGATTATGGTTGGTATTATTTCAACCATCTTATATTTGTTGAGGCTATCCCTGCATCTCAGTATGTGGTCAGACCCTGAAAATGTTCCATCTGCACTAGAGAAGAATGCATAAGCAGCTGTTTTGGGATGAAAGGCCATGTAAAAATCAATTATGTCTAATGTGTCATTTAAGGATGTTATTTCTTTGTTGATTTTCTGTTTGGATGTTCTGTCCATATCTGACAGTGTGGTATTTAGGTCCCCTAATATGATTGTGTTTTTGTCTGTTTCTCCCTTCAGCTTTGTCAGTAACTGCTTTATATGTTTTGGGGCTCTCTGATTGGGAGCATACATATTAACTAGTGTTATGTCTTCTTGGTGTATGATTCCCTTTATCATTATGAAGTGTTCCCTCAGTATTTTTCTTTACCTTTTTATTTTGAAGTCTATTTCCTGCTTTTCTCTGAATACTATTTGCTTGAAATATCCTTTTTCACTTTTTCACCCTGAGTCTATATTTGGCTTTGGAGCTGAGATGTGTCTCCTAGAGGCTGCATAAGGTTGGGTTTTGTTTTGTGATCCAATCTTCAACTCTTTGACTTTTTATTTGTGAGTTCATTCTATTTGTATTTATGGTATTCATTGAAATATAAGGTTTTCCTATAACTATTTTGTGTTTTGTTTTCTCTTAGCTCTCTGATTCTATTGCTTACTTTTCCTTCTTTGTCTGTGTTTTTGTTTTGTCTTGTTTTGTTTTTTGGTTGGCTTTTGTGGGTTGTCCCTCTGGTTCTTTTTGTTTTATGTTATAAACTTCAACTTTGAATCTTTGGCATGCGGTTACCATTACAAGTATGTAAAATATAATTATACAGTAGTATATTTACTTCTGTGTGTGCTTTATTTCCATTACCTTTTATGAATTTGGATATCTGCATCCTCACCTTTTAAGCCATTGTTAACTTAATTTTTCCCTATGTATGCCAAATGTTCATTACTATGTTACTATAGAAAATCTCTTATCCTTTAAGCTTATAATGCCCTGTTCATAGTAAAGGTTACACTACTCTGCTTCTCTCAGCCTGCTAGTCACCTTTCTCCTAGTTATACATATATATTTTTGTCTTGTTATTCCAGGTGAGCTGACCCCTTTCAGTATTTCCTGTAGTGCAGGCCTTGTAGTGGAGAATTCCCTCAATTTTTGTATGCCCGGAAAGGCCTTTTATTTTTCCTTCATATCTAAAAGGGATCTTTTCTGGATACATTATTCTTAGCAGGTAGTTCCTTTAATTTAATAGTTTGACTATTTGATTCCACTCCTTGATGGTTTGTAAAGTTTGTGCTGACAAGTTCAATGATAATCTAATGTATATACCTTCATAGGTTACTGTCTTCTTTTCCCTGGCTGTCTTGAGAATTCTTTCTTCATCATTAATTTTGGTGATTTTAATACAATGTGTCTTGGAGAAGCCCTTTTGGGGTTGAAATATTTAGGTGTTCTGTTGACTTCTTGAATTCCAAGCTCCAGCTCATTCCTTAGATTTGAGGAATTCTTGTCAACTATTTTTTTTTCTGAAAATGCTTTCTAATCCCTGCTCATTTTCTTTCCCTTTAAAAATGCCCATTATTTTATGTTTCCTCTCCTGATAGTATCAGCTAGTTCTTGTATTTCTCTATCGTTATTTTTCATTCTTTGGTTTCTCTCTTCTTCCTTCTGATTTATTTCTAAATTTCTGTCTTCAATATCACTGATACTTTTTTCCATTTGGACAACTCTATTTTCCAAGCTTGCTATTTCATTTTTCAACTCTTGCAATATGTTTTTTATCTCCAGAAGTTCTATTCTGCTCTTTTTGAGGATTTCAATCTCCTTGCTAAAGAACTCATTCTACTCATATAGTTGTTTTTTTCAATTTGAAATTATTGATATAAATCATTTCAGATCTCACTGAGTTTTTTCAGAAATACCATCCTGAATTATCTGTCAAGTACCATATTTAAGTAGCATATTTCTGTCTGTAAGCTTCTTTTCTGAAGATTTTTCTCTTTCTTTCTGAGATGTCTTGTCACCTTGGTTGTTCATGGTGTTTGAAGGAGTATTTTCCTCCTGGGCATTAATGGAAGTGTAATCTGCTTTTGTCTTTTCCAGAAAGAAGATTTATTATATAAAAATCTCTCTTTAGTCTGTTGTAAAGAAGGTGTTTTTCTTGTAGTTTCCTGTAGGTAAAATCTAAGCCTCTTGGATCCCTGTTTTCTGTGATATCTTAATAATGCCTTTTTCTTCTTGTAGATATTCAGTCACACTCACTACCCTCAGTCACAGTCCTTGTCAGTGTTAGTAACAATTTTGGTAACATTTTCTCAGATTCCCCTGAAACTCCACTGTGTTCAGTCTTGGAGGATATGGGGGGAGGGACCCTCTGTGTTGTGGGATGGGGGCTGTGGGTCATTCTCATGTTTTGCAGTCATGATTGGTAGTAATAATCAAGTGTTATTTCTCTGCTGGCCCCAATTATCTGCCCTGATCCCTGGGAATTTTCACTGTATGGAACTCACAGTTATCTCAGGCAGGGCTGTTCAGGAAACCTGCCACACATTCTAACTGCCCTATCCTCTTGCAGGGATCTCCAGATGGGTGAGGCAGCTTTTCTGTTTCTTTGAGTCTACTGCCAGACTCCCAGGGTTCAGGCCTCTGGTAGCTTTCATGTGTACATCCCATGCTCAGACATGCTGATGTGCAGGTTTGCTGTTTTTTGTTGAGTTTTTGATTTTCAGCTTATTGTTTTGTCATGGGAGAGATCTTGGTATCTCCCTCAAGAAGCTGATGTTACAAGAAAGAATATATAGAGAAACAAAAACAGGAATTACAATGCAGGATCACAAGAGCTTAGATAGGCTTAAATACTGGGTTTTATGTAAACATATAGGAGGACATTTAATTCATTTTCATTGGAGGCTTAATGAATAAGATGATGTTTGATTTTGTATCATTGGAAAAATAGTTTTGCCTCTACCTAAGTTCTTGACTGAGACACTCTTCTGTAATAAAAGACATATTAATAGAAGAAAAACAGACAGAAGTTTAATGACATGTATATCTTCTTTATATGTAGAGATACCCAGGAAAACTGAGTAAATACCCCTAATAGCTCCAGCCACAACCTGAATTATCATCTCCAGCTAGAAAAAAGACAATTTGGGTTGAAGGAGTCCAGTTATTAGAGGATACAAGGAAAAACACAGTAAACAAAGGTAAGGTTGTTATGCAGATTTAAATTTCTGCCTTCTCTAATGAATAGAGTTTTTAGATTAATCATCCTATTCCTGATAAAATAGGGAAGACACCCTCACAAATTATCTTATACATTTAAATGTCCCTTACAGAAAGATAACTTATACTTGATTATCAGAGTTTTTAATTTGTTTTCGGTTTCTTAAGAATAACCTGCTCAAAATAATCCTTATGCCAAAGAGGCATATTTGGGGTGATATATTCTGTTTCCCTTTAAACTGAATCAGACTATTCAGAGTGAGGAGGATACTCTAAGCAGAGGAAACTACACATGTAAAAGCATAGGTGTAAACAGGGAACTGCCAATATATTATATGACTGGAGAGCAGGGAGTGCCTTGAGATAATCTGTGGCAATGAGATCAGAGAGTTAGAAAGGGATTAGTTATATTATTCAACAGTTTATGTGTTATTCTTAGGGATTTGAAGTAAATTCACAGATTTTATTTCTAGCAGTGTTTCTTTGGTTTTCAGGAATCTAAGTACCCTTTCTTCATCTAGTTTTTTCTATAATTTTTACCTTTTTCATAGTAGTTTCTTATTAAAGCTTCATTGACTTTGAACATTGGTAGGCCAGTTGACAGAAACCATGATCCTGAAGTAGAGCAAAGATAATGGGGTTAATGAGTCTAGTTTGGAAAATGTGTTTGGCCCCATGAAATAGACAATCTACTGTACTGAAGTTTCTGTTTAAGGGTGAAATAATGTTAGTGATGTACTGACCATTTCAGGATAGGCACTGTGAGTGAATGCCATTCTTAACGAGGTCACTCCAGAATTAGGTTTATGTTTTAGTTTATAAGAATGGAAATTCATTTTGATCAGATTACCCATGCCAGTCAAAATCAGACAACTCTGATCTTCCAGAAGTCCATTTTCTTAATTTATGATAAGTATTATATCCAGCAGTATAACTGGTAACCAGTCTTTTGCACAGTCACCGCCCCTCCAACATACACACTAATTGGCAAGTTCATTCTGCAGAAGATATAATGTATCAGGATATTACTTTGTGACCATGGCAAGAAAAAGAGAATCTGATATTCTCTGGTAATATTTCCATCAAGCTATGGGGTTGTCCTTCACTCCAGAAATAGTCCTCTCTAGATAACTGGTATTTTTCTAAATTCAGGAAACTGATTCTCCTACACAGAGCACCTTGACATATTTTCACACTTTGGCTCTTTCTAGAATCTTTGAAAACATTCTTCCACCCCCACATGTTAAGACATTGCTTGTCACAGCCTAGCTCACATTAATCGTTCTTGGTCTGGATGGAAACTGAGCTGACATTGGAAACTCATCAGCAACATATTTGCAAACCCTCTCTTAGTGTGGAAAGAATTTCTCTAGATGGCTTGCTTTATCCATTATTTTATTTCACTTTTATTTAAAAAATTTTTATTTTATTTTATTTTATTTTATTTTATTTTATTCATTTTATTTTATTCATTTTATTTTATTTTATTATTTTATTTTATTATTTTATTTTATTTTATTTTATTTTATTTTATTTTTATTTTATTTTATTTTATTTTATTTTATTTTATTTTATTTTATTTTATTTTATTTTATTTTATTTTATTTTATTTTATTTTATTTTATTTTATTTTATATCTTTTTAGGTGAGGCAACCCTTGATTGACCTCACAGATTACAAGAATTTTATCAGTTTACAATCCCTTTTTTTTTATATTTTATGCCTACCGCACCTGATCTTCTGCTGGGGGCCAGCCCCAACTCCAGAGTCCAGGTCCCGATGGGTGTCTGCGGAGTCAGCGAAGGAAGAGACAGTACTCAGGGATAATGCATCAAGATCTCTCTGTATTGTCTTAACAGCTACATTTTTATATTCCAGGGTTACGGAAGCAAGCCCACGGTTTCTTGGCTCCAACAGACTTTTCTATAATTAAATCATTGCAGGTTTACAGCTGCACCAGTCTGCTGAGGCAAGCCTGTCCTTTATCTGGATTTCTCAGAACTCCACCAGGCCACTTTCTCAACTAGGCTACTTCCTCACACTATCTCTTACTGCAGATTGTGGCTATTGTTTCTTGGACACATTGTCTGTTAAGTTGGTGCCGGCACTGTGGTCTTGCTTCTCTCAGTACTTAAACTATTTTTATTCTTCTATTTGTTAGTAACATCTACCTTATATTTCTATTAATTACTAATCTTACCAACTATAACATTTGCCTGGACGACAACACTATTCTAGGATTCTTATATAATACCTATAAAAAGTACATAGCTGTTCATGTAAAGTTATAAGTCCTAATTCTCCTATGCATGGAGGTCTCTGCCTGATTAATTGTTCCTATGGATTCAAGCCAGAGGCATCTACTTTCTTTCCTCCTATAACTACCCACTTTCTACCATCCTCTGAGTACTCTCCTGTGACACTGACTGTCACAGGCTTCTGAGTAGGTCTAAGATGTTCTGATGTTGCCACCCTGCTTCTCAGAGGCAATGCATAAGGCTTTCTTGATAAAATTTTATATAAGCCAGGACACGGCTCTTCTTCTGGCTCTAATGTATTTGCTTCCTCCAGACCCCCCAAATCCCTGACACCGACCTGCATATGAGTCTGGATTAAGTATCCCACACATAACACACACGCTAACACACTCACACCGAGGGAGCCAAAAAGAACCCATCTGGGGCAACCTAAGCCTTGCAAAGGTGCCACACTGTATGCTGTGACCTTATCAAACAGCTACATTAGATGTGGCTCCCACAGTCTTCCTCAGTGGTCTACCACCCAAGTACTTACCAGGCCCAACCCTGCTTAACTTCTGAGATCAGAGGGATTGATCTTCTTCAGGGTAGCATGGCCGTAGACTTATTTCACTTTTAGAAAGTAACAATTCCTAGTTTGATAAACAATTATTGAGAATAGTCCCTATTTTGAACCTGTTGCATCTGTAGATTTTTTTTTATTTTCCCTATTTTTGTTAAAATATAATAGACAGTTAGTTGCTTGTATTTACATCATACAATTCAATGAGTTTCTTTTTCAATTGCAGTTGGCATACACAGTATACCAGTTTCAGTTGTATAGTGATGAGATCCACATAATTTGCAAAGCTATTGCCCCACTAAATCTAGTACCCCTTTTCTTCCTTACATATGTATTACAGCATTATTAACCATCTTCCCCATGCCACACTCTACACCTCCATAGTCTATTCTGCAACTATCCATTTGTACATCTTAATTCCTTTGCCCTTTTTTGTCCCCCAACCCCTTCCCATCTAGTACACCTCTAAATATTCTCTATGAGTTCATTTCTGCTTTTGTTGTTGTTGTTGATTCTGTTCTTTAGATTCCACATATATATATATATGAAATCATGCAATATTTGTCTTTATCTGATCCATAGTCTCTAGGTACATCAAAGCAATACCTTTTTTCATCCTCTTCCTTTTAGTCTGTGTGTGTCTTTAAATCAGAAGTGAGTCTGTTACAGGCAGTGTATATAAAGCTCATGTTTTCATATCCATTCAACCACTCTATCTATTGGTTGGAGTGCTTAATTCTTTTCCATTTGAGGTACATGTTGATAGGAATGTAGTTGTTATCATTCTTTTTTTTTTTTCCTGTTTTTGATACATGTTTTTTCTTCTTATAGAGATCCCTCCAAAATTTCCTATAATACTGGCTTGGTGTTGATAAATTTGTTTAGCTTATTTTTATCTGGGAAATTCTTGATCTGTCCTTCAAATATAAGTGATAGCTTTGCTGGATAGAGCATCCTTGGATGTAGATCCTGGGGTTTTATCACATCAAATATTTTGTGCCAGACACTTCTGTCCTGTGAAGTTTCTTTTGAGAAATCAATTGCCAGTCTTATGGGTACTCCCTTGTGGGTAACTAACTGTTTTTCTCTTGCTGATTTTAAAGTTATCTTTTTGTAGTTAACTTTTGGCATTTTATTTATGATGCGTCTTGGTGTAGAGCTCTTTGGGTTCCTGGTTTGGGAGATTTTCTGAGCTTCCTGAGGTTGTATGTCTTTTTCTTCACCAAGAAAGAAAAGTTTTCAATCCTTATTTTTTCAAATAGCTCTTCAAATCTTGTTTTTATTTTTTATGGTGCCCTTATGGTATGGACGTTTTTACTTTTAATAGTGTCCTATATGCTCCTTACATTATTATTATAGTCTTGGCTTCTATTTTCTTGGCTTTCTAATTGAGTGTCCTTGGCTTTCCCATCCTCTATATGGGTCATTTGATCCTCTTTTTTCTTTACTCTGTTTATTTTATTTAATATACTTCTCATCTCAGATAATGTGTTCTTCATTTCTGATGGGTTCTTTTTACAATTTCCATTTCCATTTTTATGATTTTAATCTCTTTGTTAAAGTTCTCACTGAATTCATCTACACTTCTCATAAGTTCATTGAGCATCTTTACAACCAATGTTTTGAACTCTGCATCTGGTAGATTGCTTGATTCCATTATTCCTGAATCTCTGTTCTGTTCTTTCATATGGTTTCTGCTTCTTTATTTTCCCTTTTTTTTTTTTTTGCTGCCTTTTTAGGTTTGTTTCTACGTACTAATCAAATCTCCTAATTCCTCCGGTTTTATTAGTGTGATTTTGTGGGATCCAGAAGCACAGTCCTGAGAAAGGTCCAGCTGCAGGCCAATTTTAGCCCCAGCCTGTGCCCCTCCAGATCCACTTATTAAGATTTGACGAGCAATCCATGGGTGCTGTGCTTATAGTTGCCTCAAGAGGCCATGCCAGAAGCCAAGGCTAGCTGCCATCAGTGAGAGTCTTGGCGCTGCTCAGGAAGGGGCACCTGACTAAGTGTGAACACACCTGGATGTGGCTTGGGTGGGGCAGCGAGTTTGGGTAGATGAGGATTCATGGAATCCTCTGGGCCAAGCGACCTCTGTTATTCAGTTTGATGAGGTCAGCTATAGCAGTGCTGAGTCTGTGCACTGGAAGAGGGGAGGACTCATCAGAAGAACAATGGGTATTACTAGCACTTCTGTACAGAGCTAGTCTTGACTCAGCCCTTCCTCTGACAACTCAGTGTCTCCCTGTAAATCCCTGGTGCCCCATGCACAGACAATCAGCTCTGGTGATCAGAGCAAACAGGTCTGTCACCACGAAAGTCTGCTCATGGGCATAGCACATTTAAAAGGCATCTGTCACTTCCACAGCCTCCTTTCTACTCAGCCACTTGGCTTGAGACTGGACAGCCTTGTTTCCTTGCCCTGTCCTACCTTCTTCCATTGCTGGGTTATTTCCTAGTTCTCTCCCTAGTAGTATGGCTTGTTCACCTAGATCCCAGGTGATTTTCCTTGCTGTTTGTACCTTCTGTCACAACTTTGTTTTTTCTGGCCATAAGGATGAACAGAGCCTCTATCATCTATGCCATTTTTCCTCCTATGCATCCCTAGATTCTTGTGCAAAGTTAGCCAATTACGAATCAAGATTGTTAAGCAGGGAAAAAAATCATGAAATTCTGGTATAATAATTAGTGAACATCTTAAAGGCACTAGCACTTTTGTTTACAAACGAAATTTTATCCAGAACACATGTAAAAATATTGAAGCAGTGCTCTGAGAGAACGCTGATCTATTTTCACCTGTTTATTTTATAAACTGGGAAACTAATGCTCATAGAAAGGAAATGATTTTCCCAGGATAGTTCAGCTGGTCAGTGGTGGATTCAGGATTAGAAGCTAGAAGCTCCTTTAGATGCCACATATAATTGACAGATGCTTAGATACAGAGAACAAATTGATGGTTGCCATATGAAAAGGGTTTAGGGAGGAGGTGAAAGTAAAGGGATTAAAAAGTACAAATTGTTGGGAGTATTGACAGAGATATTTTTTATTGTTGCATGGAAATGGTTTGAGCTGGGTTTTGAGAACTTTTTTAATATCTGAGAGATTTTTATTCTACTTTAGGTTCTGTAACTTGAGCTGGCCCTAATGTCTAGATAGGGTGACCCTAGAAGATATATAGAGGTTCTGAGGAACATTTTGGAGTTCCCCTTAAGCACAGTGATTATCTTACCCTGGCAGACTGTTAGGTCAGAAAGGGAAATGAAAGAGCTCTTGGGTGTTTAGTTTGGGTGAATGGCAAGTCCTAGCCCTTATTTGAATCTCAATGCCTATTTCTAGAAAGTAAGAAGAGGATAAGATTATCTCTTAGGGCCTTGGGAGTTTTGACGTTTTGTAATTATCTGATTCTTTAACTCAGTTGGCTAATATTAAGCATTTGAATTCATTTAGAATCTGTGAAAAATCTATCATCTAAGCCATGGTACACCATGTGCCAACTCTGCTAGTATTTCTAGCTCTTACTCTTCATCCCAGGCATGTACACTTCTCCTGGTCCCTACCCTTCTGGTCTATGAAGATGACTTCCTGTGTGTTTTCTTAGGTCATGGCTATTTAACACTTAGGATATTATCTTTGACTACCTACTGAAGAGCAGGTACTATCCTACACACTGGAGACATAAAGATAAAAGTTTTTATCCTCATGTGGAAGCAAACAGGTAGCTAGGCAGCCACAATGCATTGTGATAAGTGTTCTGGGAATGGTATAAATGTGTGTTCTCTGGGGACAGAGAAGAGATCTAGCCACTTGAGGGATGAGGGCATTGATCAGAATTAGAGAAGGAGGTGAAGCCTGAGGTAAATTTGGAAGTGATAGAAGGTAAAGGCTAGGTGAAGTGGAGGAGGCAAAATATTCTAGGTAGATAGTGTAGGTAAGAACTTCCCACGAGAGAGGATATTTTGTGTACAAGGATCTATAAGTGATTTTTTTTAGTTATTCAGTTTCTGTAAGTAGTCAGTACTTTGGGGTACATATCTCTATGCTTGATCTTGGGTAGAATAGAAAAGTATAGAAAGTTTGTAACTCATGCCTGGCTTGTGTTCCAAAATTATGTCTGTGAGTCAGTTGCTTGAAATGCAGGATGCTTTTTTTCTTTTCCCACAGAAAACAATGGTCTCCATGGTAATTTGGTTTCCAGCCTATAAAAACCTATGTAACCCATAATCTGAAAGATCATGCTGTATTAATACCATAGATACTAATGATTACTGTGTTTCTATGGGAAAATCCATGTTATAGTTCAACCATGTGTTCACAAAACACCCTCTTTCCCAGTGAAGCTTCAATAGTATGTGGAGAAACCCTTGCTTTGCCATCCTTCCCAGTGGTAATACAGTGGGCCCAGGAATTTTCTCAGCTCCAGATTATTACCAGTGTCTCATGGAGATGGAGAGAGGATATAGCTGGAAGAGGGATAGAGAAGCAATTCAGGAGAAAGCAAAAGGGTATGGGAAAGAAAAGGCAGGGAAGGATGTGACAAAAATGTGAGATAGGAATGGTTACCTCAGGAATAAAAGCACAGATGGGAAAATGTGCCCTTGCCTTGTGTAAGACTGTGGAATGGGGGAAGGATTTAGCACTTACTTTTAACTGAGTTCTAGCAGGCCTCAGGTATTTGACACAACTCTTTTTTAATACTTAAAAGGAATGTCTTATTATTCCTGTTTTCAAAGGAAGAAACTGAGACAGAATAAAAGGCTTTTCCAGTGTCACAGAACCAGTAAGTGGCAGAGCTGGGATTCATAATCAGATTCCATGAAATTGCTATGATGCTCATGTTTATTAGTAAGTAATATGTGTAAGCTGGAGATGTTGTCTCATTTTATTGCTGAGAAAATTGAGGCTAAAGCTTTAAGAGTGATTATTTCAAAATACTACTACTATATGGGGATGCAGCATAGAGTCAAACCATACATTATTCTTAGCCAAGTGAAGTTCATTGTATGAACTACCTACTGTGGGCAAGGTAATACATATACTTCCAAGCCATGAGCTTACTATTTAAGGCTTTTATATTTATATGTCTCATTTATCTAGACTAAGGCAGCCTATGGTAATGCCAGAATAGAGACAGAAACATAGTACATTAGAAGAAGACGGAAACTATAATTGTGACTCAAGTGATTTGAGGAGGCTTGTGAAGATTATGGTGGTAGTATCTGGAGTTGAGACTTGAAGGATTTATATCAAGTGATAGATATGCAGATTTGGTGAGAAGATATTCTAATAAAAGAAGCCAGATGAGCACATCATAAGCATAGTTCCCATTAAATAAGCACTTAACTTTGTATTAGATGCTAGTATATGTTTTATGTAAATTATCTCATTTATTTCTCAGAGTAATCCTATTAAGTATCATTATCATCCTCATTTCATACATAAAAAACCTAAGATTCAAAATAGGTTATTTATCCAGTTTACACAGCTCATGAGTGGTAGAATGTAGAACCTACAAACCTAATCTACAGACTTATTTATTCATTTGAGTATGTGGTAGAGTAGGACTTTGCTATAGACTGAATTGTGTCCCTTCCAAATTCATATGTTGAGGTAACAACCCCCAACGTGATGATATTTGGACTTGAGGCCTTTGAGAGATAATTAACTTTAGATGAGGTCATAAGACTAGAGCCTTCATGATGACATTAGTACTCTTATAATAAGAGAGACCAGAGAGTGTGCTCCCTCTTCCTTCTATTTTTTTTCACCTCTCCCTCCCTCTTCCTCTCTAATATGAGGACACAGGAAGAAGGCACTTATCTGCAAGCCAGAAAGAGAGCTCTCACCAGAAACGGACTATGCCTGTACCTTGATCTTGGACTTCTAGCTTCTAGAACATTGAGGAAAAAAATATGTGTTATTTAAGTCTCCCGGTCTATGGTATTTTGTTATAGCAATTTGAGATGATAAAGACAGAATTTTAGATTCTTGCCAGAAACTGTCAAAGGCAGCTAGAGCCCCTTTGGAGGACTTTGAATGTTACACTAAAGATTTTGGACTTTGTTCACTGGCTCCCCAAAACCAACTAAAGATTTTCGAGTTGAAGACAGGTGACTTGATCAGAAGCTACTATTTTGTTGCTCTTTGTATGAAACCAATAGAGAACAATGGAAAGAGAATCTAGATGAAATAAAATCAAAGAGCAAAGTCAGTGGAAGATAATGAATTCAATGGGTAGTTGGAGAAAAGAGAATTGTTGGCTTAATTTTCTAGGGAGGGTTTCACAAAGGAAGTAGAACCTCAAATAGGTCTAGATAGGCTTTTCATGAGGGAGAAGAGAAAGAAAGAAAATATTCCAGGAGAAAGGCTGACATATAGAGAGAAGGAAAACACATGTAGAATGAAACAAAAGGCAGTGGGAGCAGGGTATGGTTTGTGAGATATAGTCCTGCTTGGCTTGGTCAGAGTGAAGTGTGAAAGAGGATAACAGAAAATGACTTGTAATTGCTACATAATGAGTTGCCTCAGGGACAGAGATGAGGTTTTAGGGCTGCATGGTTATGTCACTTATTTTAAAAGTAAAGGATGTCAGGTAGTCACAGTACTTGAGCTCTGTACATTCATGTAGGAGTGAAGCACTGATTGCTGTGTACTTAATACTCCCTTGGTTGTGTGAGGGGTTCCTGCCATTAAAGAACTTATAATATAGTTAGACCAATTAGTCATATTTGAAATGTCATAATATATGAAAATATTATATACAAATATGAGTGACGTATTTGAAGCTGAGGGGTAAATAGTGAAGACATTAACTACTTAACTTGAAACAGAGTTGGGCCAAGAAAAAGGAGGATTGGAGAACACACATAGACATGTATACTTGAGCTTGGGGGGCATACATTTTTTTTTTCCCTGAGCTGGGAGAGTAAAAAGTTAGAATTAAAACAGGAATGAAACTGGTCAGATGGAGAAGGTGAATTCTAAGAGTACTTTTACAGAAGAGAGAAGGTTCTTTATTGTAAATATAAATGTGATGATGTGCCCCTAGAAAGATGCAAGAAGGAGTTAAAACTAGAAGCCTCTATGCCAACATCATAGCAGCCATATTTCTTGATTGAATACCTGGCAATTACATCAGTAGGCTATTGTTTAACTCTGTTCCCACAAGAAAGAGGAGGAGGAATTTATGGGAAACATGGTATGGGAATCTGACCTTTTAACATTCTGCTTTCTGCTTCTGTGGCCCCGCTTACGCATCATATCAGACCACCATTTGGTGACGGGTAATGAATAGATGATGTATAGATCCATTGTGATTGTGATATAGTGATTAATAGATTTTGGGGTATAAAACTGTGGACCTGAAATGGGTCGAGGCTGCTCCTTTGGAAGGACAGCTGCCGGCTAATAGACTGCCTCTAATATCAAAGCACCCAGGTTGAGTCTGGTTATTCTGGTCACAACAATAAACACTTTAAATATTTGCTTCATGGCATTTAAAACCTCCATAAAATTTCTCCTATAATTTTTTTTTTTTGGTGCAAAACTGGGTTATAGATGATATGCTGCATGTAGACTGTGTGTTAGTGGTACACTTTGGAGTTATATCCACTGAAAGTTTATAGTTCTTGCTGAGTTTATATACTTCATTGAACATTTATTAAAACAAGTATCTTCACTTCCTTGTTTTATTTTTCTTTAGCTCTTGAAATACTACAGAGACATATGACTGAACAATTTCTAGACTTAGAAGTTTATTATCGTTTAAAGAAAGGCTGTTTCTCAAGTTCTTCAAGCATTGATCAACACACTATCCTTCGAAATTGGAGTTACTCTGTAGGAATCGCAGTATAGAGTGTTAGGCATCTGGAACGATTTGTTTTGCTGCAAGGCTGTGTGTTCATGCATTTTTTAAAACAAAGAATATTTACATTTTAGAGGACAAAAATATGGGGTATTTAACAGAAAGAAAACAAAGCTGGGGTGATGGAGTTACATATATGCATTTTCATATTATTATCTATACTCATTTATTAACTTACATTATAAATGATTTATTTAGTCCAGCTGTGCTATTTGGTTAAGTGCTGTAAGAGGCTGCAAAATAAACACAATGTTTTCCCTGACCTTAAGGAGTTTATAGTTGGAGATATACATATTACCTAAATAAGATTAAATGTTATAAGACTGGTGTAATTTGGAGAAGGAAAGATCACTGAAGTTTGGGGTGGCTGATTGAAGCTTTGTAGAAGAAAATGTGAGCTAGACTTGAGGAATGGGTAGAAGTTGAAAAGTGTGAGAATTAAAATGAGGAACCCAGTATAAGAAAATATGCAAAGTATGCAGAAAGCAGATAATCATGACTTCTCGGGTAGCAGTGAAGAGACTGAATTGGCCAAAGCAGAGGATTTGTGTAAAGGAGTGGTGAGAGATGGTTTTGAAAAATATGTTTGGGGCCAGCCTGAGGAGGGCCTTATATGTCAAGCTAAGGAGATTGAACTGTATCCCTTAGGCAGTGGGGAGTCATAATACTGTGGTTTATCCCCTTATCTCTCAGACAGATATTAGACTAAAGATTAATTGTATCTTTATATGTTTCATAACACAGAGCACCAAGGGCTTGTAGTTAATGTTGCAATATAAGTTAACTAGGATCTTGAGACAAAAAGCACAGGGGATGGTACTGTACGAGAAAAAAAATGGGGAAAAAAGCATCATTAAAATTCATACCCTGTCATGATTACAGTTGCAATTCATTTCTTTGTTCTATTCTTAATCTACTTTAAATATTTTTTAGTATTAACTACACTATAAAAATGGTTTTAATGAAAAGTTAGGACCATTGTGCACCCAGTATCAAATTTTCTGACAAGATATGGATCCTCTTTAAATGATCAGCTAAGAGGGAATGGTGCCTTTAAATCATCATAGCAGGATGACTAGTACTAAACTGAGGGCAAATTAGGTGAATTGCTATTATAAAATGATCCAATCTATCCATGCTGTAGCACACATTTCTTCTTCAAAATCAATGAGATGGTAGAAACTATAGTTGGTGGTGTAAATGGGAGCCTACTCAACAATCTGATGTGCCAATAAGTAGAGTAAGGCTATGTCTACTCAATGCTGATTTCTCTGTTTTATGCTGAAGAAAACAGAACTTTGGTCCACCATCTAGGTATTTCTGGATATTTTCAAAAGTTTAATACCAGGTAGGTACTATTGTTTTTTAATGTATCTGTTTATTTCAATTAGATGCTTGGCATCATGTAGACAAAATTCTATTCATAATGAGAATCGTTAAGTTTCCTGTGGATAATTTTTTTGTGTGAACTTTGTATATTAGAATAAACCATTATTTAAAAACTGCTGAAAATTCACTTTTGCTCCCCCTCATTCAATATTATTCTCTTTAAAATGCAGCTATTAAACAGGGAAATTACATATTATTCAAAGGGAAAGGTACATGCATACCCAAGAACAGCCCATTTTGTGGTCGGCTCACTAGGAGATATATACCCTTCTAGTAAACACTCTACTCTTTCGCTGTATGACTCTAAAGCACAGCATTTGGAGCTGTACTCCAGAAATTGACAGACCAGTTACATTATATTCCCAAGAAGTTTTTACCTCTTAAAAAAAATAGACAGTAAAGAGGTCCTTAGAAATTCTTAGTTCTGTGACTGTTATCACTGTCACTTCTACTTAAAGTTCCGAGCTCTTTTCTTTTGCATATTCAAATCCCATCCATTATTTGAGGTCCAACTTGGAAGCCCCTTCACTGGGAAGCTTTTAATGACTGTACTGAAAGGACATCTCATCTTCCTCTGAACTGGCACCTTGTTGGCAAACACTCATGGCACTTAGCACACATAGTTTTGTACTAGAGTAATTTGGTTGTTTTATCTATCTTACAGGATAATTCTTAGAGAATAGACACAATGTCTCATATATCTTTATATTCTCCCTTATGCAGTGTTGGGTACATAGCAGGCCCAGAGAAAATATTAATTGAATCAATTCATGTATGATACTTTTTCAAGGAGGGAATTGACATCTTCAGGGTGTTAGGCAAAGGTAGCTCTTGGAAAGACAATTTAATTATTCAGCTCAGGGCTTTTGCATTGAGTCCTACCATGAATGGGTCTAAGGAAATATAGCTGATTTGAAGGGTCAATCTTGCTTTGGAAGTACAAGAGAAACCTGACTCTGGGGTAGAAAAATTTGTTTCAAATCAGTAAACATTGAGTTTAATTTTCATGCCAGGCATTGTGTTAGTATTGGGAACAGAGAGATGAAGACAGAATTCTTGTCTTTAAGATACTCACAGTCAATTAATGTGGAATTAAGGAAGGTGAGAAGTGTTAAATAATAAATAGAAGAGAAAGCCAATCTACATTACTAATATTAGTTTGACATTGGAGACAGCTAAAATGAGAGCAGACTCTTGAAAGCTTGGTTTCCTACTTTCCTGTTTCATGTTCTTGGCTGCTTTTGGTAATTTCAAAGGCACACTATCAAAAAGCAGGAAATGTCAACCAGCTGTCATAAGGTGATCCACAGATTGGTCTTCTTGACAGAGAAGTCACATTTTTTCCTTGGTACCTCTCCTTCCAAACAGGTGTAAGACCAAGAATATGGTTAATACTTTAAAAGACTAGAAAGGACATCCTCATGACATAAAAAGACCAAAGAGAATGATATCAGAAGCTTATTTCTATTCTTGGCTTTGAAAGCTTTCCTGGAAGTACAGATGCACACATTCTAGTCAACAGAGCTTCACATGCATACACACATACACAACCCACATTCACATATATATACACACACTGACAAAAACATGTGCACATACACACAAATGCATATTTGCACATTGCAAAAGGCTTGAACCCTCATCATTGGTTCCAGCTGTTTTCTGTCTTTCATGGAGTTTGATAAGGTTATTGTATAAGGTTCAGTTCAGTGGCTTACCTCTCACTTCCCATCTCCACTCCCATTAGCACCTTGCTTCTAGATTTGAAAGTGTCAGTTCTCCATAGAAATCTTTCCTGGGGTCTTAACACTCATTTCAAAGACAGCCAGACAACCTATTTCCTTTATATCTTTAATACTGATTGAGTTCATTTTCATGGAGAGTTTTTGTTTTGTTTTGTTTTGTTTTGATTCTTTATTTGTTTAAGCATGGGGAAATGTTTTAAAGGAACACAAAGACAAAGTAGATGCATTGACACTGATTTGTGAACATGCAGATCTTTGTTTTTTTTTATGCTTTATATGGAACTGAGCCTCAGGTCTTGGATTGATTCTGATCTTGAGTTTTTACTTTATAGTTTCTGCCAAGTGGCAATGGTTGCATATCAAACTGACAGACTGATAGGTAGCATTCTGCATGACTATTAGCAGGCAATTCATCTAGAATCCAATTCTCTGGTTAGGATACCTTTAACTAACAATGAGACTCACAAAACACCTTTATACATGTCCAGGATTTAGAGCATGTGAGACTAGTGAACTTGACATGTTTTATAAGGATCGATAATACAATTTAGATGCTATATTTCAAACTGAGTGGAACAATATTCAAACCATAAATAGCACTAAGGAAACTCACATGTCAAAGTTTATTTTAAATGAGATGTGAATTGACCAGATTACTCTCTCCTCCCGTACCCAAGCAGCTTTTTAGCTATTTTTAATTAGAACAAGCTAAATATAGCTCTTTATCCTTATGGACTAGGGATGTGGGTGACATTTTGCTAAATCTTTCTGAAAACACAAGACTTATTAATATTATGTTAATTACTGGAAAAGAAGAAATTAAATTCTCAAGCTTTGAGCTGACCTAGTTTAGAGGTCCAAGTCAAAGAGAAAATTAATGGAAAGCAACTAGAATTGTAATAATGCAAAGTTTGTCACTGTCTTGCTAATAGCCTACGATAAGAATGAGAGAATGGAGGCATCACCATGACAGGAGATTTTTGACAAGTAATTATAAAATGAAAATAACAGCAAAGAGTCTCAGTAAAGAAAATCAATTATAGTTACATGGAGATCACCAAATATTTCCCATTGGAAACATGTGCTTTTGTTCCAGGCAGCTGGGTTGTCATTGTTGGCTACCCACAGCTGGCAACTCCCCTCATATGAGGGGTCAGAATAGAAATAGGTTTTGTCATCATATCTTTGATTGGCCTGCCTGCCTATCTGTGTTTACATGCTGAGAATCCAAATGCTGGCCATGAACTCCCAGCCTGGACTAATCATGGAGAAAATGAAAATTATGGTTGACCTCAGGGGTCAAACAACAGAATGTTTACAGTTTTGGAATTGAGTGAAATGCAAAGACTGGTGAGGTGTCATTTGAGGTGGCAGGTAGGTTTTGTGAAAAGGAAGAGTGACCGTTTTATAAACTCATCTCTTCATTTTGCGAAATACTGATCTCCATTAAAAACAGTTAAGCCATGCCTTATTGTAAGCTTTTTACCTTTTTTATTCTTCTTAACAGTTCTTAAGAATAACGATTTGGGGTGAACTTAATTTTTCATGTTGATTCTCTGAGAGCTAGTGAGCATCCATAGAGTGTCAAACCTCTCCATGCTATTGGGTATTTTAAAAATGTATTATTAGAGCATGTATTATACTCCTCATCCCCTCTTCTCTCTTTCTTTCATCATCCACTTCCTAGAGATTTATGAAAAATTTTAAAGAAGCTCACTTAATTTATAAACCTTTTATCATACAACTGATACTTTTGTGTTGTTGAAAAATAAGATAATGTAAATAAGCAAATACAAGAGGAAAATAATGATAACCCTGAATGGGTACCAAGGTAAACATTGCTCTATATTTTAAATACATGTGTTTTGTGTGTTTATAAAAAATATAGACTATCATAAGATATATATATATGTATATATATATATATTCATGTGTAATGTATTAGGTATAACATATAACAAAATATACATTATAATGCAATGCACATAATATGGGTGTTTAAAAATGTTTTACAATTTTTTAAGGGGACATGCTATTTTGTAATCTAATTTGCTTAATAATACTATTTTTATTTTCATAATTATGCTCCTTTAACCAAATAATGTACTTAGGACATTTCTTTCTGCTGAAGGTTCTGTTCAGAAGAATATAACCCAGCCAGATATTCAGCAGGATGCACCAATCAGTATAAGTGTACTAGTTGTTTATAGCCAGGGTCTGATCTGATTGTTAAGTATTTCAATATTATACCTGAATGTCATAAGATATCTTAATATGGTAGGAAATATCACACAATAGTTAAAATTGGGCTACAGACAGCCAGGGAAAAACCTGACATGTGCTAGGTGCCCATGGGATATGTGGATATGTAGATCTCTCCCTCTCCAAAAAGCTTATAGGGTATAGGTCGTATCATACAGGCAAGCAAAGATAACTAACAGTGCTACTACTTAGTATTGATCACACAGGCCCCTCTTATCTGCAATTTTGCTTTCCTCAGTTTCAGTTACCCGTGGTCAAATTGATCAGAAAACAATCAATTAAAAATTTCAGAAATAAATACTTTATAGTTTTTAAATTGTGTGCTGAGTAGTTTGATAAAATCTCAGCCACCTAATCCCAACCTGAAGAGTGCGAATCATGCCTTTATCCAGCATATCTATGCTGTGTATACAGTACAGAGACAGACCACATTTACATTCCTTTTATTACAGTATATTGTTTTAATTGTTCTGTTGTACTGTTAGTTATTGTTGTTAATCTCTTACTATGACTAATTTATAAGTTAAATTTTATCACAGATATGTATATATGTATAGAATAAAACATAGTATACACGGGATTCAGTACTATCTGCTATTTCACACAGCCACTGGAGGTCTTAAGGCTTATCCTAGCAGATAAGGGGGGGGGGGTTACTGTATATTAAATACTAAATGAATAGTGTAATCTATAGAGATATTAGAGTTCAGAAGCCTGGGACAGTCAGACAAGGCTTCACAGAGGAGGTAATGTTTAAGATAAGAGGAGAAGGTGATGCAATTCAAGTGAAGGGAATAAGAAAAAGGTATGGTGTGTCTGGGAAATTACAAAACAATTTGTTTTGCTTTTAGATTCATTATCAGTCCCTTGTCTGCAAGGATTTTGCAAACTGTATTTCCTGGGCTTCCTTGAGAATTGGCTTCTGGTTAGGTTTGACACTAGTCAGAAACTGGAGGGCAGGAGAAAGGGGGTAACCACTGTATCCCAAGCCTTCTTTTATTTGATTTTCCAGCAGTTGGCAGTGTCTCCTCTGTGTCTCTAGCTCTTACTTGGAAGCTCCAGTATCCCAACTTCTGTTGAGCAGCTCTTCCTTAAAGATTCCAGTTCTTTTCTGGTATCCATATCTCCCGTCTCTGTCCCTAAGCCCTGCAGCCCTATGACTGATAGCAGCTTCTTGAAGTTACTAAGCTCTAGATTGCTTCATCTTTCCCCCATTTGCTCTTTCTCTTCTTCTAACACTAAATTGTTTACCATATTCCCTCTATTGAGATGGCTGGTGTGGGTTTGCCTTTCCTGGCTGGATTCTGTCTGATGCATTCTGTAACAGGAAGTGGAAAAGACAAGCCTGGAAAGATGATTAACACCAGATTGGTGAACAGCTCTGTTTCTTGCCTAGGTAGACAACCTTGCCACACCATAAGAACACCCCCCAAAAAAAATAAGAAAGAGAGAAATATACAGCTGCTGAAAGATCAGTTTTTGCCTCCCATACATTTAAGTTTACTTCTCAGGATGTCATTTTAGCAAAAGTGTGGAAGTGACCTGAATTTT
This sequence comes from Cynopterus sphinx, assembly GCA_030015415.1. NCBI lineage: Eukaryota > Metazoa > Chordata > Mammalia > Chiroptera > Pteropodidae > Cynopterus > Cynopterus sphinx. The sequence continues at coordinate 66,067,903 of CM057388.1, read as the reverse complement.
TCTTCCTATTCACTTTACATATCAATAGACAACCAAAATAGAGAAGGAGAAGAATCAAAATGGAGTGGAATTCAGCTTCTTGGCAATAAATTCTGTAATACAGAGACATACACCAAGCAGTGAGACCACTGACACTTGGGTCTGCCTCAGGGGATATCTAAGCCTTTCAGGAGGAAGTGATATCTGAACTAAGTCCCGAAAGTGGGCATATTAGTTTTCTATTGCTGCTGTTACAAATTATTGCAAATGTAATACTTTAAAACAACATAAATTTATTCTCTTACAATAGCAGTCAGAAGGCCAATATATGTCTCAGGTGGGTTAAAATCACAGTATTGACTTGACTGTGTTCCCTTTGAAGGCTCTAGAGGATAATAATTCTCTTGCTTTTCTCTCCTTCTACAGATACCTGAATTTCTTGGCCCATGGCCTTCCTTCACTTAGAAATCGACAGCACAGCATCTTTACATCTGTGTCTGTTCGTCCATCTGTCACACACACACACACACGCACACACACACACACACACACACACACACACACTTACTTGCTTTCTTATAATGGCTCATATGACTTCATTGGGCTTTATTGGAGAATCCGGTATAATCTTTCCATTTCAAGATGTGAATCACATCTAAAAAATCTCTTTTGCTATATAAGTTAACATTCACAGTTCCCAGGGACTAGGATATCTTTGTGGGAGTGACATTATTCTGCCTAACAGTAGGGTAGAAGCTCATTAGCTAAAGGAAAGAAAAGTGTATTCTCATCAGAAGGAGCAGAATGTTCTGGATAGTGGCATAGAAGAATATAGTTTAGTCCATCAGCAAGCACTTATCATTATCATTTCTCCAGCAAAAAAATAACATATTCACTAGGAACATGCACTATGCCTCACATCCTCATACTATAAGCAAAAATAAGCTTTTTAAACCAGAATATAGGATACCCTAAACCTCAATGGACTTGAAATCTCATGGTCCCTATTACCATAAGTCTGTTTCAGTTTTCTCACCTAAGTCCTTTTGTACTGTTATAACAAAAAGGCCATAGAATAGGTAGATTATAAATAAATTTATTTCTCACAGTTATGAAAGCTAGGAATTTCAAGATCAAGGTGCTAGCAGGTTCAGGGTTAGTGAGGGCCAGCTTCCCAGTTCATACAATGCTGCCTTCTCTCTGTGTCCTCACATGGAGAAGGAAGTGAGGGAGCTCCCTGGGGTCTTTCTTATAAGGACAATAATCTCATTCATGAGGATTTCACACTTATGCAATTACCTCTGAAAGACTTCACCTCATAATACTATCACATTGAGGATTAGGTTTCAACCTATTAATTTTGGGGGGGGGGGGGCACAGACATTCAAACTATAGCACCACCAAATAGCTATATAGTTTTGAGAGAGTCCTCTTTTTGCCTTTTCTTTCTTCTCTGTAAAATGGTAATAGAGATCCTAACTTCTTGGGGTCAATTGCTGTCTATCAGGGAGATAATTCTTGTAAAATTTCTCAGCACACTTCATAGCACACAGCTCCCACATTATTCAAGAATACAAGAGAAAACTCATCATTTTTAGAGGCTGAAGAACCTATGGTCCAATTAATGGGCTGACACACCAAGGGTAGGACAGAACTAAGGTTGGAAATACAGATCTGGCAAATGATACTGAAAACTTTCCCAAAAAAGACCAAGTAATTGAGAGAAGACTGTTTAAAAGGCATTTTGTAAAAGACCATACATGTCAAGCGAGCCAACTGGGACTGTGGTGGGAAGCTATCTTTAGGGAGCCTTTATTTAGAGTGTTAAGGTAGGTAGAAAAGGGCCTGTATAAATCCCACAATGTCAACAATGCCAGGGTATGAAGGCTGGTGGCCATATACAACTTTAGGACATCTCTCAGGTGCCTCATAAATCAATGGACATTTTAAAAAGTGTCAACCATTACTCAAAAACATGATCAAAGTAATTCAGTCATTACTCAAATCATAGTACTCAAACATTTCAACAATTACGAATAAAGGGCCTTTAAAAACTAATCTCTGGTAAATATTGTGTAAAAAGAAGAGGTGATGCCAGATTGGGTGGTGAGTAGATGCAATAAAAATAATCATTTATCTGTCCCTTGTTATTCCACTAATAGTATCAGTCCGCAGCATTTTTACAAAAATGTGAAAGTCTTTAGCAGCCATCAAATATAGTCTCTCCACTCATAGATGTCTTCAAGGAGGTGTCTCAAGCCAGACTAACCAAATTTTAATGCTAGCTTTGTCACTTACTAACTGTGAGACATAGAGCAAGTTGCTTTACTGTTCTGTGCCTCAGTTTCCCAAGCTATAAAATTGAAATAATAATAGTACCTGCCTCACAGGGTTGTTGTGAGATTTAAACAGATATAAAGTATATAATAATACCTAGCCCATAGAAAGTTTTCAATAAATGTTACCTATTATTAATCTCCATGGGCATCCCAAGTTATGTCAAATTCCTTAATATCACTTACTTATTTATTGTTCCTATTGGATATTAATGTATTAACAGTAATCACAAGCATAACCTTCCTAAGCAAAAGTCAGTTTTCTGGTCCTAAATTTCCTCAGCTATAAAATGGGAATAATTATAGCATCTCCTTCATAGTAATATTCATGAGGATTATGTGCAATAAAACTTGTAAAGCACTTAGCAGTGTGTGGTATGGTAAATTTTTAATAAATGCTGGCTGGTACAATTATTCATCTAGCCAAGAAATGTTTATTAAGCACTTTCTATATACCTGGTCCTGTTGTAGGTGCTAAGGATACAATGGTGAATTCTGTCACCATAGAGGTTACATTCTAATAGGGAATAGACATGTAGTGCTAATTGCTATGAAGAAAAATGGAGAAAGATAGAGTGGTCAGGTAATTAGCATCTGGCGAACTTGAATGAATATGACATTGGAGTATGTTAATGAAGGAATAAAGAAAGGACTGGTTTGACAGCTCATAGCATTGATCATTTGTGCACAGTGCTGCATTTGAAGCTTAGAATGGCAGATAATTAAAAAGGCTGGAGGGTGCTGACTACAAATTAGTCAACTGCAGCATTATTTGGCAACAAACCTCATTGACAATTAACCAAAATCAGCAGCAAGGCAAAGGGAGATAATGTATTTTCTTTGTCAAAATCTGAGAATGTATCAGACTCTTTAATTGTTTTGCCTGTTCTGGACAAAATGATCAAAATATTAACATGTTTAAAACCTCATACAACTAGTTATTGCCTTTTATTAATCTCCAGAATGAGGGCTAGATTGTTTCCTAGAAATTTCATGAAATTTGTGAATTCTTATGGGGCCTCATTAATTCTATGCATAAAATATACTGATGGTGCTTTTAAGAATATAAATGATAGCTAGTTAATAAACATTCTTATGCTATAACTCTGACCCATGAATGGTAGATTTGAAGATTACTAGTCTCTAATTTTAACAATACTTCTCTATTCCACCCTACAAAAGCAGCATTACTACTAAATATATCCTTTGGTTTCCTGTAGAGTCACTGATTTCTGCCTTCTGTTAGGTGGGCTAAATACTTGTAAACCTGCCCACTGTGTCAAAGAGATGTCTACAAGACCAGAAATAGTTAAAGACACTCAAAATTTAACTGGACTTGTATCTGATAGCCTCTTTAAAATTTTGCAAAAAGAAAGTACTGAAAATTTTGGGGAAGTGACAATGAGGATAAGTTATTATTTTGATGACATTCAGTAGAAAGAACTCAATTGGCTAATTCTTTTACATAAAATTTAACTACCATTCAGATAATGGATATTGAGTGGCTAAGTTACCACTAAAGTGCTATTCAATCTACTTATATCTCATGTATTTAAAAATTCACAAAGAAAATCTCAGCATTTTGGTAGAACGGGAAAGAATGCTGATGCTGAGTTTGAAATTTTCAAAAATTAAGTACCAGGAATACATTGACAGATGAACAGATCAGCATGAAAAAATTCCACTGGGAGGCGATATTAAGAAAGACCTGTAGGCAGTTAGACAATAAAATCTTGTCAGATAGCTGGGCTCCAGTTATTAGGAGGGGTTATAAATTAGGCCCTGAATCTCAGAAGAGGATCTAGAAATAATTCAATTTTAAGTAGCAGGATATGTCATATTTATGAAATGCCTATGCTGTATCAGATACTAAACTAAACAGTTAGAAAATGCTAGCCTTTTCCTGTAGAAGCTCTCTACCCACAGGGAAAAACAAATAAGTAATTTAGTAAATTAAGTCTTAATGACAGAAAACAGAATGCTGTGGAAACACATCAGAGTGAAGTTAAAGCAAAACAAGGAGAATGGCTAAACTAATACCTAATGAGCAGGAATTAGTGAAGGAAAGGTTAGGTAAGAGATCCAAAATTCTGGAGAACTTGGCTTGATATCTAAGTGTTTTCAGGGTGATGGTTACATGGTGAATTGTTCTGAGTTGGTGGTCACCTATATCTGTACTCACATCTTTTCTTTGCACTCAGATGTTTTAACAACCAATTTTTTTTCTGTGAATGATCAAACCATTCTTATACTGAAAATGTATTTGATTAACTTCCTGCCCATGCTTTTAATTAAAATAAAATTAATCTATCTCTCCAAATATATAGAATATGAATTTTGTCTTTTTTCTTTTCTTCCTATGATTTTGACAATTGAAGAGATTGGAAATATTACCTTATAAAATAAATCGTTCCTTGGATTTATCTGTTTCTCCTTGTTGTGCCACTGAACTTGTTCTTCTATTCCTTGTAATTCTGAAAAATGAAATTTAAAAATAAAGCTTATTGGATTCGCATTAAACAGTTTCCATATGACTACCTCACAGATGAGGTTGTGTGTTGTATATTACATCATACTGAGAGACATACAATGTGTGGTTGACTCTGTATTAGTTAAAGGATCACTAGTTAATGTGATAACTGGGTAAAGATGATGACTGCCAGTTTGCTCTATTGCAATGCTAACCTTTTATTCATTTTTAGCTAACAATCCATGATAGATATACTTTGACACTATGTAAATATAGAGTTCTCCACCAACTTATCACCTAAAAGTTTTCATTTTCCTTAGTGGTTCTTGCTGGATTTAATGACTTTAATAGAGGTTTCATTGCTGCCTATTATTATATTTTGAAGAAAAAGAGTGGTTTTGTTAAAAGTTTTTATTGGTTTAGAGGTTTATGAACTTGCTGTATTGGATTATACATTCATACAATTAAATAGTTTTTTTTTTTCATTTAATTGATCAGCCAACCATATCTTCTCATCACTATTGAATCAGTGGCAATTGGTAAAATTATAGTTATTAAGTGATTTTTCAATAGGGTCTGCAGTTAGTTGGGTTAGTTTTTAATAAGAAATATTATTGGGATAAGGGTAGGAGCAGGATGCAAAAGCCCTGAGTTGCCAATGCTGAAAGGGTTTCTTAGATAAGGAACATGTCAGGAAAAACAAGGTAGAAATTTTAGTCAGAATTATACCAGAGTGAGATTCATGCTCAGTCTTGGAGTATGGCTAAACTATGGGTCACAAACTCAAGTTCCTATGGAGATTGAGAAGTAAAGGAAGAGAAACAAGCCAGATGTAAAAATAAAAGGGAGTGATGAGGCCTATGAAAGAAATAAATTTCCTCTCTCCTATCTAAAGGTAGCTTCTATTATTTTGCAAAAACTAATTGTTGTAATGTGAGAAATGGATCTATTGTTGTAGGATCTTTTAATAGTGCAAGAAAAGCTAGAAATCTGTATTATAAAGTCAAACAAAATAATTTAAAAATGAAAACGACAAATAAATTAAAAAGAAAGAAAAAAGACAGAAAGAAAAGAAAGAAAAACAGAGAGAGAGAGAGAGAGAGAGAGAGAGAGAGAGAGAGAGAGAGAAAGAAAGAAAGAAAGAAGAAAGAAAGAAAGAAAGAAAGAAAGAAAGAAAGAAAGAAAGAAAGAAAGAAAACATGAAAACAATCAATTTGAAGACTAAATTAGAAATATGTGCAGTGTAACAAATTTGTTTCTGGGTTTCATTTGGTTTGTAGAGCATAATTTTGCAAAATTAGGCTTGAAATGTCTTAAGTTTACATTTATGATTAAATAGATAAATTGAAGGTTGGGGTACCTATATTTTATAGAGCAGGGATCCAGAGCCCAGATGCTAGATAGTATCTGATAATTAGGTATATGTACTAATCAACTCTGATCCTGATACAATACTTTTACATTTGTCTGTACAGCCTGTTTCCTAATTTGATTTGAAGTTCTTTAAGTGTAGGTACCTTGTCTTTATACACACAATTCCATACACATTGCCCTCTATATACTAGGTCCTCAATAAAGGAATGAAGATGGTGATGAAGAAGATGAGGATGGTTTCTACACAATCAAAATCAAGGTAGTTATTTCATGTTTTTTTTTTCTCATCATAGATAAGTAAGAATGATGAATATTCTGCATAGAATAAAACACTGAAGAATTACTCTGGGAACTGATTTTGTCATTTAATGTTATTTTCAAGAAAGCATTCATGAAATTCTTAGCCTCAGCTGTTCCACATTATGTTCTCTCATAAATTTTCTTAACTAAAAGCCATTTTTCATTTTTATGCTATGATGTTTGAGAAAGTAATGAATGGTTAAGGACATACATGAAGTTGGGGGAAGATGTACATATATATTTTTAGTCATATTTGAAGAGTAGTACTTAAATGATAAGGTACTAATTAATTCTATCATCATGTCAGAGAAATTTATATCGTATGCCTAATATAGTTCCATTTTTTAGAAAAATAAGTTCTTAAATATGTCACATCTATCATATCTATCTAAAGTCACAAATCTAACCTAGATATGGAAATTTTTCTTCATTCATTTTTTCTAAAGCATTCTTTCATCTCTTTCTAATCAAATACCAATTTAAGGACAAAGGGGCATTAAAAGAGGAGTCTAAATATAGGTGCTAAAGGCAAATTATGTGTTTTACAACCTTGGCTAGGAATAACATGGTTTAAGTGAAGAATTCATTAACCCAAAGAAGTGAATTTTTAATGGGGACATTTTGGCAGAAAGATTTTTCATTAATAATTCCATTTACTAAATGTCTTCTGTGTGCTAAGTATTATAATAGGTGGTTTTAGTACCAATTATCATATCTAATTTTTACTACAATCTTGCAAGGAAAGTAGTATTAGCTCCACTTACAGATGAGGAAACTGAGGTTCATAAAGTTTAAGTAACTCGTCCAGTTACAAACAACTAACAAGTATTGGAGCTGAGATTAGTACATCAGTCTGCTGCAAAGCTTATATTCTTGCCTTATACTATATTGCCTTCTACCATTGTTTTAACAGTACTAAAAAAATTAAGAGACCTTCATATCCATATTATATAGTAATGATTCCCTTAACTCCAGGAAAACTATATGTGTGTGTGTGTGTGTGTGTGTGTGTGTGTGTGTGTGTGTGTGTGTATGTATATATATATATATATATATATATATATATATATATATATATATATAATCAGTTTTGCCTAGGGAATGGTGTGATATGTAGCCATAATACACTCAGTACTTAGTAGTTCACAAAAGGAAAAGCAAAATACTTGCTTTTTATTGACTTTGGGTAGATGTCTAGATGGTTCTCTATTTGCTGTTTTCATGGGAGTGGGGAATTGAAGGATAACAAGGTTTAACCAATATCCTGGCTTAAGAGATATCTGGTTTTCCTCAGTTCACAAGTACATGTATGAGAGCTTTCCTTCAACACTATTACAATATCATCTCCCTTCTCTTGGGTTTCTGCTATCCCTGAACACTGCTAAAGATGTTTTCCACATTGACTAGTCAGTTGGCCAGACAAACATCATACCTGGTAGTCACTGGGTGGAGTGCTGGTGGTTGCTGAAAGTTTGTAAGAGATATTAAGGAGAAAGACTGCTAACTTAGCCTTCATATGTGGTGAACAGACTGTGCTTGCTAAGGTAAAGTATGAGTAGAATACTCCCATGAAACTCCTAGACGGTGGAATAATGCTCTTCATAGCAGCCCTATGCAGTATGATCCTCATTTCTGTTCTGCTCTCCTGGGATCCCACTTTCTCCCTCTACCCCACTGACTTCATCATTCATCATACCAACACCTTGTTCTACCTCTCCCTAGTTTGGTGATTTTCTTTTGGCTCTTTTAGTGTAGCCCTCACTTCTAAAACCCCTGATGTTTCTCTGAAAACTTCTATCTATGACTGGAGCATTCTCTCTTTTTTTAGGATCTCTAGAGATCAAATCTAGGTTTTGTTTCTACTTTATATCATATCCTTTACATGAAACAGTGATCACAGAACTGCCTCGGTATTTAAACCGTGTGCGATAGTCTGATGGTTCTGAATGTTTGGAAGAAAGAAGGTTAACATTTCAAAATATTATCCTGCCACCTATCTAAATTCTTATATATAATGTGACAGACTAGGAAGGCCTATCTTTCCTTGATCATGTGGACCTACCATCTATGTTGTGTGCATTTTTTTCAGGTTAATGAATTGCGTAATGCCCTCTCTATACTCTTGGTGGGAAGGTAAAATGGTGAAGCTGCTGTGAAAAACAGGATGGAGGTTCCTCAAAACATTAAAACTACCACTTAAAAAATTAAAACTACCATATGACCCAGTAATTCTACTTTTAGGTATATATTCAAAAGAATTAAATTAGGATCTCAAAGAGATTTTAACAGTCCATTTTCATTGCAACATTATTCACAATTGTCAAGATGTAAAAACAACCAAAATATTCATTGATGGGTGAACATATAAATAAAATGGCATGTTATTTTATATTATTTAGCCTTAAAAGAGGGCATTTCACAATATGTAACAACATGGATGAACCTTGAGCTATTTATGTTAAGTAAAATAAGTGGTCACAAAAGGACAAATACTGCATAATTTCACTACATAAGGTATCTGAAGTAGACAAACTCTTAGAAGTAGAGAGTAGAATGGTGGTTGCCAGGGGCTGGGGGAAGGGGAAAACAAGCACTTGCTGTTCAATAGGTATGAAGTTTCAATTAAGTGAGATGAATAAGTTCTGGAGATTTCCTGTATAATATTTTGTCTATAGTTAACAATAATATATTGTACACTTAAAAATCTGTTAAGAAGATAACTCTTGATAAATGCTCTTAACATAATAAAATAAAAATTAGCATTAGTCTAAATGGAAGATGTCAGACACAGAAAAAAATATACAGTAAAGTTTTATTTATATAAAGCTCTAAAACAAGGAAAACTAATCTGTGATGATAACAGATCAATAGTTCTCTTGTGTGGGATGGGACACCATGAAACTTTCTGGTATGATGACAATGTTCTATGTTTTGATAGGGGTGTAAGTTACAAAGTTATATGCATTTTTCAAAGCTGATTGGACTCTACTTAAGGTTAATACATTTTACCATATGTAAAGTATACTTCAATAAAATAATAAAAGCAACCTTTTAGAGGGTAACATTAATAGTTTAGTGTGAATTAATTCAATTGTATGAAATGCCCAAAGTTAAAGAAAATTCTTATCCCTGGAAAACTCTCTCTTATAGCAAACCTGACAGATGATTTCCAGAGTTGTCTTGGATATTTCAAGTCTTTGGGAAGTCATTACCATAAGATATACATATACTATAAAGTTGTATAATTATAATATATTCAATTTAGTTTTAAATTTGAAATTATATAAAATATAAATAAAATAGTAACTAACATTTAGTGAAAGTTTCTTAAGTACCAGACACTGTTTTAACAGCATAGATAAGTTTTTTCTGTTTTCATGCTTATTATACAATATGAAACCACATCAGAAAGGAAAAAATAATCTAGCAAAAAGTACTAGAAATAATCATTGAGTTTAGTAATTTCATAGGCCTCAAGCTCAAATACACAAATTTAATTGTATAAAACAGACAAAACTCATCAATAATGTTAGAAAAGTACCTGAAAAAAAAGAAAGGGCTCAAATAAATAAAAAAATGAAAGATAGAAGTGACAACTAGTCCATAGAAGTACAAAGGATCATAAGAAAATATGAGCAATTATATGCCAACAAATTGGATAATCTGGCAGAAATAGATACATTCCTAGAAACATACAATCTCCCAAGACTGAGTCAAAAGAAACAGAAAATTGAACAGACCAACAACTAACAAAATTGAATCAGTAATCAAAAAACTCCTAACAAACTACTAAGTCCTGGACTCAATGACTTCACAGGTAAATTTTTACTAAACATTCAAAACAACAGCAACTCCCCCTCACCCCCCAAAAAACACTAACACCCATTCTTTTCAAACTATTTCAAAAATTTAAGAGAAGGGAAGGCTCCTAAGCTCATTTTACAAGATCATCATTACCCTGATTCCAAAGCCAAAGACATACAGAAAAAGATAATAATAGGCCAATATCCCTGATGAACATAGGTGCAAATATCCTCAACAAAATATTAGCAAACTGAATTCAGCAATACATTAAAAATATCATACACTATGATCAAGTAGGATTTATTCCTGAGATGCAAGGTTGTTACATCATCTGCAAATCAATTAATGCAATACATGGCATTAACAAATTAAAAGATAAGAATTATGATCATATTGATAGATGTAGAAAAAGTGTTTGATGAAATCCAACATCTATTTAGGATAAATACTCTCAACAAAGTGGGAATACAGGGAACATACTTCAAAGTAATAAAAGTCAATTATGACAAACGTGCAGCTAACATCATAGTCAATGAGGAAAAGCTAAAAGCATTTTCCTTAATATCAGGAACAAGACAAGGATGTCTACTTTCACCACTTTTGTTCAATATAGTGTTGGAAGTCTATCCACAATAATCACATTGAAAAATATTTAAAAGGCATCCAAATTAGAAAGGAAGAAGTAAAACTGTCATTTGCAGATGACATACCATATATATGAACCCTAAAGATTCTACCAATAAACTGTTAGAACTCATGAATAAATTCAGTAAAATAGAATACAAAATTAATAATCAGAATTAGTTGCATTTTGATACACCAATAATGAGCCATCAGAAAAAAATTTAAAAAAAATTTCATTTATCATTATATAAAATATAAAATACCTAGGAATAAATTCAGCCAAAGATGTAAATTATAAGTCTTAAAGATAAAAATTGAAAGATACAAATTAATGGAAGAATATACTGTGTTCATGTATAGGAATAATTAATATCAACTAAATGTCCATTCCACCCAATGCAATCTATAGATTTGGTTCAGTCCTATCAAAATATCAATAGTGTTTTTTTACAAAACTAGAACAAATAATCCTAAAATTTATATGGAACTATAAAAGACTTGAATAGCCACAGCAATATTGAGGTAGAAGAACAAAATTGGAGATAGAATGCTACATGATATCAAACTACAAGGCTATAGTAAGCATTGATGTAATGTCTAGGTGAAGAGCCAGAGGAAAGAAAGAGCAATTAGGGGGATTGTTTTATAAACTGTATAAGTGTCTAATCAATATACTATATACTTGAAACTAATAAAATGAAAATTAAAAAAAAACATGATACTGATACAAAAACAGACACATAAATCAATAGAACAGAATAGAGAGCCCAGAAATAGATTTACACCTACATGGTTATTTAATCTATGACAAAAGATTAAGGAATATACAATTGGGTAAAGACAGTCCATTCAATAAAAAGTGTTGAGAAAACTGGAAAAATACATGCAAAAAATAATGAAACTGAACCACCTTCTTGTACCACATACAATAATAAACTCAAAATGGATTAAAGACCTAAATGTAAGACCCTGAACCATAAAACTTCTAGAAGAAAATATAGGCAGTAAACTCTCTTACACTGTTCTTATTAAAGTTTTTTTTTCTCCCAATATCTCTCCTTGGGCAAGGGAAACAAAAGGAATAATAAACAAATGAGACTACATCAAACTAAAAAGTTTTTGCACAGCAAAGGAAACCATCGGGAGAAGATATTTGCCTATAATATATCCAATAAAGGGTTGATATCCAAAATTTATAAAGAACTTGTATACCTCAACAACAAAGAAACTATCCAATTAAAAAATGGGCAGAAGACATGAATAGGTATTTCTGTAAACAGAACATACAAATGGGCAATAGAAATATGAAAAGATGCTCAAGGTCACTAATCATCAGAGGAATGAAAATTAAACCACAATGAGCTATCGTTTCACACCTGTTGGAATGGTTATCATAAATAAATCAACAAATAGCAAGTGTTGGCGAGGATGTGGAAAAAAGAAAACCCTCATGCACTCCTGGTGGGTTGCAGATTGGTACAGGTACCAATTTAGAAACAAATAGAAACAGATAGAAAACAATCTGGCATTTCCTCAGAAAAAAAATTAAAATACAACTACCTTATGACCTAGCAATTTCCCTTCTAAGTATTTATCCGAAGAAATACACAACTAATTTGAAAATATAGATGCATCCCTATGTTTATTGCAATGCTATTTGCAACAGCCAAGATATGGAAGCAACCTAAGTACCCATCAATAGACAATTGAATAAAGAAGAGGTGGTACATATATACAATGGAGTACTACTCAGCCACAAAAATAATTAAACCTTACCATTTCCAACAACATGGATGGTCCTAGAGAGTATTATACTAACTGTAATAAATTAGACAGAGAAAGACAAATATATGATCTCACTTATATGTAGAATCTAAAGAACAAAATAAATGAACAAACAAAATGGAAACAGATTCATAGATACAGAGAATAAACTAGTAATTGTCAAATGGGAGGATGTTGGGGAGCTGGGTAAAAAAAGGAAGGGATTAAGAGGTACAAGTTAATAGTTACAAAATAGTCACAGGGATGTGAAGTATAGCACAGGGAATGTAGTCAATAATATTGTAATAACTATGTATGGTGCTAGGTGAGTGGACTTATTGGGGGGATCACTTGATAAACTATATAAATGTCTAATCACTATGCTGTATACCAGCAACTAATATAAAATAATATTGAATGTCAACTCTATATTTCAACTTTAATTGAAAAATAAAAACTAAAAACATTATATAAAAACTGAACCAAAAATGAAAAGTACTTAACACTTTCCAAAAACGATACCTTTTATTTCCTTTTCTTGTATTATGGCACTCTCAAGGACACCAGGTAAAGAGTTAAATAGAAGTGGTAAGAGTGGACAGTCTTATATTCTGATGTTGGGGGAAAGCATTGCCTTTTATTATTAAGAATCATGTTAGCTGTAGGTTTTTTGTAGATGCCTTTTTTAATAAGTTTTTTTTATGAATGGGCATGGAATTTCTGACAAATGCTTTTTCTGTGTCTACTGAGAGGGTCATGTGGTTTTTCTTCTTAGATTGTTTATATGATGATTTATATTGATCGACATACAAACATTGAATCAGCCATGTAATCTTTGGACAAGCCTCACTTTTTCTTGATATATTATTCTTTTTATATATAGCTAAATTCAGTTTTCTAGTACGGTTATGTGCCGCATAATGATATTTCCATCAACAACAGACTGCATACACAACAGTAGTCCCATAAGATTACAACAGAGCTGAAAAATTCCCGTGGCCTAGTGATGTAGTCATCATGAGGTTGTAGTACAATACATTACTCATATGTTTGTGCTAAAGTTGGTGTAAACAAACATACTGTTCTTCAAGTTGTATAAAAATATAGCACATACAGTTATGTACATTATGCAATACTTGATAATAAGTGACTATGTTACTGGTTTATGTATTTATTGTACTACACAGTACTTTTTATCATTATTTTAGTGTGCTCTTTCTACTTATAATAAAAGTTTGCTATAAAACAGTATGCATCATCTTACACCTGCAGCAGCCTCAGGTGTCATGTTTAAACATCTCTTGATGGTATCATTTTCTCTTCTGCTTAATTTAATCTCCTGTTGTTTTGTACAATAACCTGCTATTCAGGCTTATAGCTGAAGAAAAATAGGCTATACCATATAACTTAGGTGTGTAGAAGGCTTTATCATTTAGGTTTGTATAAGTGCACTCTATGATGTTCACACAACAAAACTAACAATGCATTTCTCAGAATGTATCCCCATTGTTAAGAATCACATGCCTGTATTTATTAAAGACTTGTTCTGTGTTCATAATGGATTTTAGTGAATAGATTTATTTTTTGTAATAACTTAGTTTAGTTTTGGTATAAGGGGGTACAATACATTACTCATATGTTTCATAGAATGAGTTTGAGAGTATTCTTCTGTTCTCTGGAAGTCTTTGTGTAAAGTTGGTATTACTTATTTTTAAACATTTCAAAGAATTCAGCAAAGAAGCCATTGGGCTTGAAGGTTTTTTTAATGTAAAACAGGTTTTCAATTATGAATTCAATTATCAGAAGAGTTATGAGGTCATCCAGATTCTTTTGTTCATTCTTGTGTCAGTTTTCACAATTGGTGTCATTCATAGAATTTGTCCATTCATCTGATTGTTCAATTTATTGGCTTTAAATTATTGTTAATATTGTGTCATTAATATTAATCTCTAGGATTTTAGTAACATTCCCTCTTTTATTCTTATAATTGTTTTTTTTTTATTCTTGATTCATTTGAGGTTTAAGCTTTGTTAATGTGAGTTAAAAAATATTCTTTAGTTTAATACTATTACTAAAGTGTGACTTTTTGGGTCTCTACTGAATACCTCTGGTGCTCAAAAGGATCTCTACAGTCTAGCTTAGATTTCAGCTGTTTTAAATAGATTGAGAGCTAAGAATTGTTTTTACATTTTTAAAAGATAACACACAAATTATGTAACAGACACCATATGTGACCCATAAAGCCTAAAATATTTACCATCTAGCCTTTTAAGGAAAGTGTTTGCTGATCCCTGCCTAGCTTATGAGAACTAGAATATTTTCAATCATGTGTGAGCTCTGAGAATTGCTCAGCCTACAAGCCCCCTGTCACTGCTCTTTGTCTGGCCTCACAAAGCGCCACCTTATATACAGGCAACTTCTAGTCAGCCAAAGATATAATAGAAACTATCCAGATATTTCTTGGACTCATAAATTGTTTCTTCTCAAGGATTTCCAACCTGCACTGTCTATTGTCTCATATTTGAAAACAAGGGTTTCACATTTTTTATCCAGTTTTCTAGTTTAAGAGCAGAAGGATAAGTCTAGTACTGGTTACTGTGTCATAATCTGAAGCAAAAGATATCACCAAACTAAACACAGTTTTGATATATTTTATCATTTTTTTCTCTATGATTGTAATGGAATAGAAGCTCTTCAATTTGACTTGGTTTGCAAAATTGCTAGATAAATTATAGTTGGAAGATGTTTTTGATTGACAGCAACAACAAATTTTTTTTTAGAATTGTGATATTTAAGGTACTCTGTTGTATTATTTAATTTTTGTAACAAAATCTGAGGTTCAGAGAAGTTAAATTTTCCATACTCATGGTTTTTGAATGGCAGAACTGAACTGAATCTAGATACTTTTTATTCCAAAGCTTGAGTTCATATCCAGTTCTTGACCTCTACACTCAATTGTTTCCATGTAATACACTGCAAAGCAGCTGTGCGAGAGGAGAAATATGGTAACGAGAAGAATATAAAGCAAGTGAATGTCACCCACCCCATGCTATCTATCTCATTTTATTTCAAATTTGCCTTCCTTTAAATTATGGCAATGGCTTCTTTTGGGGCTTCATTCTAAAATAAAATATCATTATAGAAAAATCAAATTCTACAATCACAACATTTAACTGGGGCCCATCAGTCTTCAATACCCAGTGATTCTCTAGATTTTTATTGGGTAACACTTTAGTGAAAAATGTTATCCTACAACAGGGAGGGCAATTGTCATTGCTCTTTAGCAGTATGAGTGCATTGGCTTTAGCACTGAGCCTCCTTCTGGGCAAAGTGTTTTTGTGAAATAGCCATTGATCTTTAGTCTTTAGGTGCACCAGACAGTACCAAAAAAGCTTTCTTTTATTTCTAGAATATTAATTTAAGTATTGTATGAACACAACCAGTCTTATAAGCAGGTAGCTCTCAATTCTCACATACTTTTAGTGATATGGAAAGACACTAAAATGTTGTTTTAAGTCCTGAAATTCACATATTAATCACTGTTTTGGCTTGAGCATAAACTCTTTGATGAAAAACAACCCATTAGCATTAATGTTTAGAACATAAAAGCTTATCATATTAATAAAGATAATTTAGGATCTGAGTTGGAGGAATAAGATTGGAGTAGAAAGCAGAATAGTTGGAATTCTACAATTTATTAAGAGACAGCTGTATTGGGCATATCCTAGCAGCAGAGTATGGACACAGAACTGAATGATTCTCTAAGGATGGTAGATTTAGAAATGACTCAGGATTTTCTGAGTAAAAGACAATATGCTATAGCATTTAAGAGAAAAGCTTTGGAATCAGGCAGAACTGATTTGAGTTCCAGTATTTCCATTTGCTGTTTTCAGCTGCTCAGAGCTGACAGTGTTTAGAAATTGACCTCATAACTGCAATGTATTTAATATTTTTATTTTATTTTTAGTTATTTTTTTAAAGATGACTTTGGTTAACGAAATGCAAATAAGTTTCAGCTTTACACTTCAACAGTAAGCCATACACACACACACACACACACACACACACACACACACACACACACACACACACACACACACTCCGGGTTAACCTCCTATAGTTAGATTTCTTTCTGTCACCACGTATTTCACCCTCTTTACCCTGTCTATATTCCCCATGCCCCATCTCTCCTACCTTCTGGTAACCATTGGTCTATTGTTCATGTCCATGAGTTTCTGTTTCTCCTGTTCATTTGTTGCTTTTAGATTTATATTTCACATATAAGTGATACCAAGTGGTTTTCAACTTCTGTCTGGCTTATTTCACTTAGTATGATTATCTCGAGGTCTATCCATGTTGTTGCAAATGGCAGTATTTCATCTCTTCTTATGACTGAGTATTATTATATTCTATTTATGTACCACCGCTTTTTTTATCCAATCATCTATCATGTATTCAATGTCCTGGCCACTGAGAATAATGTTGCTATGAACATTGGTGTGCAAATACCTTTTTGGATATAGGTTTTCAAGTCTTTGGGATAAAGACCCAGTAGAGAGATTGCTGAATCATACGGTAAATCAATTCTTAGATTTTGAGGAACCTCCATACTGTTTTCCGCAGTGGCTGTACCAAGGTGCAGTCCCACAGGACTGTATGAGGGTTCTTTTTTCTCCGCATCCTCTCCAACATTTGTTATTAGCATCCTGTTGATTATAGCTATTCTAACAGGTGTTAGATGTTATTTCATTGTGGTTCTGATTTGCATTTCTCTAATAGCTAGTGATGATGAGCATCTTTTCAAATATTTGTTGGCCATTTGTATGTGCTCTGGGGAAAAGTATCTGTTTAGGTTCTCTGCATATATTTTGATGGATCGTTTGTTTTTGTTATTATTGGTTTGTATGTGTTCTCTGTATATTTCAGATATTAGGCCCTTATTGGAGGCATTGCTTGAAAATATATTTTCCTATTCAGATGGTTGTCTCTTTACCTTACTGATAGTTTCTTTTGCTGAGCAGAAGCTTTTTCGTTTGATATAGTCCCATTCATTTATTTTTTCATTTACTTCCCTTACCTTTGAGATCAAATTCAAATTCATAAAATCTTCTTTAAGTCCAAGCTCCTTGAGTTTAGTTTCTTTTTTTTTCTTCTATGCATTTTATTGTTTCAGGTATTATATTCAGGTCCTCAATCCATTTTGAGTTAATTTTGGTGTGTGGTGATAGACAAAGGTCAAGTTTCATTCTTTGCAGGTGGCTTTCCACTTTTCCGCACACCATTTATTGAAGAGGTTTTCCTTTCTCCACTGTATAATTCTCAACTTTTGTTGAAAATTTTTGCCCATATAAATATGGGATTTCTTCTGGACTCTCCACTGGTCCATAAGTCTGTTTTTAAGGTGATTTAAAAAACCATACTGTTTAATTACTGTTTAATTACTTTGAGCAGAGATATGCCACCAGCCTCATTTTTTTTTCCCTCAGGATGGCTTTGGCAATTCAGAGTCTTTTGTCCGTCCATATAAATCTGATATTTTTTTGTTCTATTTCTTTAAAAAATTCCAATGGGATTTTGATGAGGATTGCATAAATTTCTCTAATGCTGTAGGTAATATGGTCATTTAAACTATGTTGATTTTTCCAGTCCAAGAACACAGAATATCTTTCCATTTCTTTGTATCTTCTTCAATTTCTTTTAAAAGAGTATTATAGTTTTCATTATATAAGTCCTTCACATGTTTTATTCCTAGGTATTGTATTCTTTTTGTTGCAATAGCAAAAGGAATTATTTTTTCCATTTCCTTTTCTGACACTCTGTTATTAGAGTATAGGAATGCTATGGATTTTTGAACATTGATTCTGTATCCAGAAACTTTATAGTATTTGCTTTTGTTTCTAGTAGTGTTCTTGTGCAGTCTTTAGGGTTTTCTATATAGAGAATCATATCATCTGCAAATGGTGACAGTTTGACTACTTTGTTTCCTATTTGAATGCCTTTTATATCTTTCTCTTGTCTGATTGAACTCGCTAGGACCTCCAATGTTATAGTGAATAACAGTGGTGATAGTGGGACAGCCTTGTCTTGTTCCTATCTTAGAGGAAAGGTTTTTAGTTTTTACCACTAAATATAATGTTGACTGAGGGTTATCATAGATGGCCTTTATTATATTAAAGTATTTTCCTTCTATACTGATTATGTTAAGAGTTTACATCACAATTGGATGCAGTGACGCGTTAAAACCTTTTTCTCCATCTATTGATATGATTATATGATTTTTATTTTTTAACTTGTTTATGTGGTGTATTACATTAATTTATTTGTGTATGTTGAACCATCCCTGTACCTTTGGGATGAAGCCGACTTGATCATGGTGTATAATCTTTTGAATATGTTGAGGTATTTGGCTCACTAGTATTTTATTTAGGATTTTGCATCTGAGTTTATGAGTGATATTGGTCTGCAGTTTTCTTTTTGTGTGTGTGTTATCTTTACCAGGTTTTGAAATCAGAGTAATATTGGCCTATTAAAATGAGTTATGGAGTATTGCCAACTCTTCAATTTTTTGAAAGAGTTTGAGGATGTTATGTATTAAATCTTCTTTGAATGTTTGGTAGAATTCTCTAGTGAAGCCATCTCATCCTAGACTTTTCCTTTTTTGGTAGATTTTTGATGATTGTTTCAATTTCCATCCTCCTGATTCGTCTATTTAGATTTTCCAGTTCTTAAGTCAGCCTGGGAAGGCTGTATCTTTCTAACAAGTTGTCCATTTTTTCTAGGTTATTCAATTTGGTGTTATACACTTTTTCATAGCATTCTCATATGATCCTTTGTATTTCTGAGGTGTCTGTCATCATTTTTCATTCCTGGTTTAGTTTGTGACTTTTCTTTTTTCTTTTTTCTTTTTTTTTAGTGAGTCTAGCCAGGGTTTGTCAATGTTGTTAACCATCTCAAAGAGCCAGCTGTGTGTTACATTTATTTTTTCTATCATTTTTCTTTGTTTTCAATTTCGTTTATTGCTGCTCTAATTTTGATTATTTCTTTCATTCTGCAGACTTCATACTTCATTTATTCAACCTTTTTTAATTTTTAAGATGAAGTTCTAGGCTGTTTATTTTGGCTCATTCTTGTTTTTGGAAGTAGGCCTGTAGTGAGATGAACTTTCCTCTTATTACTGCTTTTCCCATGTCCAAAAATTTTTGATATATTATAGTATCATTATCATTTATTTCTGTGTATTTCTTGATCTCTCTTTTTACTTCTTCTCTGACCCAATTATTCTTCAGTAGTATGTTGTTTAATATCCATGTATTTTGGTTCTTTCTGATTTCTTTTTACAGTTGATCTGTACTTTCAAAGTATTATGATCAAGGAACATGGTTGGTATGATTTCAACCCTCATATTTGTTGAGGCTGTCTTCATGTCCTAGTGTGTTATCAATTCCTGAGAATATTTATTTACAGTAGAGAAGAAAGTATAGCAGCTGTTTTGCGATGAAAGGATCTATAAATGTCAATTATGTGCCCTTGGTCTCATGTATCATAAGTATATTATTTCCTTATTCATTTTCTGTTTTGATGGTCTGCCTATATCTGACAGTGGGTTATTTAGTTCTTGTACTATGATACTGTATTGGTCTGTTTCTCTCTTTAGTAGTTCTGTTAGTAATTGCTTTACATATTTCAGGGCCCTGTTTGGGAGCATAGATATTAATAAGTGTTATATCTTCCTGGTGCATGATTCCCTTTATCGTAATGAAGAGTCCATCAATATATTTTTTACAGTTTTTAATTTGAAGTCTATTTCGTCTGATATTAGTACCAATACTCTCATTTTTCACTGAATGACATTTGCTAGAAATATCATTTTCCTCTCTTTCATTTTGTGCCTGTATTTGTCTTCAGAACTGTATCTCCTGAGGTTGCATATGTTTGGATTTTATTATTTTTTTATCCAATCTGCAAGTCTATGACTTTTTATTTGTGAGTTCAGTTCATTTCCATTTAGGGTGATTATTAAAATATGAGGTCTTCTTATAAAAATTTTCTTTTGCTTTCTGGTAGTTCAGTGTTTCCATTGCTTCCTTATCCTCATGTTTCTGTTTTCATTATTTTGGTTGGCTTTTGTGGGTTTTCCCTCTGGAACTTCTTGTTTTATGTTATATGCTTTGGTACCAAATCTTTGGTGTGCAGTTACCATTATGAAAATGTAAAGGATAATTTTATATATATATATATATATATATATATATATATATATAATTTTATATATATATATATTTATATATATATATATACACACACACATATATATATACACATATGTATATATATATGTATATGTATATGTATATGTATATGTATATATGTATATGTATATATATATATACAGTCATCCCTTTTCTTCTGTGAGTGAGTTATATTCATTCCTCTTTTTTAATTTGGATCTTTGAATCCTCCTCTTTTCAGTCATTGTTGTCTCAATTTGTCCCTATGTATGCTGAACATTCATTACTATCTTGCTATAGCAAATCTCTTTTCATCGTTTACACTTATAATGGCTTGTTCTTAGTAAGTGTTGCACTCCTTTTATCAGCCAGCTAGTCACCTTACTCCTAATTATATATCTTTTTTCTGTTGTCACTTTGTTTTGAATTGAGTATTTTTTATAGTTCAGGATTTTTTATAGTTTAGGCCTCATAGTGGAGAATTCCCTCAATTTCTGTATGTCTGGAAAGGTCTTTATTTTTCCTTCTTATCTAAAGAGCTTTGCTGGAAACATTATTCTTGGCTGGTAGTTACTTTCATTTAATAGTTTGAATATTTGATTCCACTCCTTTCTGGTTTGTAAGATTTGTGCTGAGAAGTCTGATGATAATCTAATGGGTTTTTCTTTTATGAGTTACTGTCTTCTTTTCCCTGGCTGCCTTGAGAATTCTGTCTTTGTCATTGAGTTTTGATAATTTTAATACAATGTTTCTTGGAGAAGTCCTTTTTGGGCTGAGATAATTTGGTGTTCTGTTGACTTCTTGAATTCCAAGCTCTGGCTCTTTTTTAGATTTGAGAAATTCTTGTTAACTATTTGAAAATGCTTTCTAGTCCCTGCTCCATTTCCTCACCTTCGAGAATTCCCATTATTCTCATGTTTCCTCTCCTGATCATATCAGCTAGTTCTTGCATTTCTCTGTCATTATTTTATTCTTCAGTTTCTCTCTTCTTCCTTCACTTTCTAGATTTTTGCCTTCAATATCATTGATCCTTTTCTCCATTTGGTTGACTCTATTTCCTAGGCTTGTTATTTCATTTTTCAACTCTTTCAGTGTTTTTGTTTGTTTGTTTGTTTGTTTTTTGATCTCCAGAAGGTTTATTATGTTCTTTTTTATGTTTTTGATCTTGCTAAAGAACTCATTCTGCTCATAAAGTTGTTTTTTCAATTCCTAAAATTGTTGATATGATTCATTTAGGATCTCAGTGAGTTTTTTCAAAAGTACCAATCTAAATTCTCTGTCATTTAACTTTCATATTTCTGTATCGATAAGTTTATTTTCTGGAGATTTTTCTCTTTCTTTCTGAGATGCCTTGTTACCTTGGTTGTTCTTTGTGTTTAATGGACTATTTCTCCCCCTGGACATTAATGGAACTGTGTTCTTTTTTTTTTTCTCCCAGAAAGATGATTTATTATATAATGGTCCCTAGCCTGTTGCAAATAAAATGTTTTTCATTTGGTTTCCAATACATGGCATCTAAGCCTTTTGGATCTCCGCTTTATGTAAAGTTTTAATTACGTCTTTTTTTTTCTCTTATAGATGTTTAATTATGCTCACTACCTTCAGTCTCAGTTTCTGTCATTGTTAGCAACAATTCTGGTAGCATTTGCTCAGATTTCCCTAGGGCTCTGTGGCGATTGGTCTCAGAGTGTTTGTGGGAAGGGGCCTTTTGGGTTGTTGAATGGAGTCTGCAGCTCAGCCTTGGTTTTGCAACAGTGGCTGGTAAAAATCAATTGTTGTATCTCTGCCACCCCCATTTCTCTGCCTTCTTCCCTGATTACTGAGCATAGCTGCCAACTGTGTGGAGCTCACAGCTCTCCCATGCAGAGCTGTTCGGGGAAATCGCAGCACCTTTTCCCCCCATCCTCCTTTTATAGGGAGCTCTGGCTATGAGAGGCAGCTTCTTTCTTTCTCCCAGTCCACTGCCCAACACCTGGAATTCTGACCTGTGGTATCTCTTATGCGCCAATCCTAAACTCAGATGCGCTGATGTGCAGTTTTTGTATTTTTCTGTTGAGTTTTAGATATTCAGCTTATTGTTGGTTCAACGGGCGAGATCAGGGTATGGCTCTCACTCCTCTTTGTTTTTCACTGGCATTTCTAAGAACCTGTATTCAAAATTTAATGCATAAACTCTTTCTGATTGTCTAACCTAGGTAAAAACAGTGGTGCTAGATCAACAAAAAATGAATATTGGAAAAAAATAGGTTGTATTATAGTCAGGATTATAAAGAAACACATATTTTAAATCAATATATGATGGGAGCAGATGATATTTAAACTGGATGTGGGTACCTACTGGTGTGGGTAGTAAAAGCAAGTTGTATAAGGGGATTTTATGATTGTAAATATTTAGATCAGTAATTGGGTAAAAATCAGGTTCAAGAAACAGGACAGGATTACAGGGAGGCAGGCTTTAGTGGAATCTATTCTTTCCAATCAGGTAGCAGGTAACTAAGGTCTTTCCTTCTAAAGCTGGCCTAGATGGTCCTCAGACAGAGAAGTAGATATTGTTTCTGAAAGGTCAGAGGCTATGTCATCATCTATCTAGTATCCCTTCATATTGTTATCTAAAGGCTGTGCCATATTTTTTAATGGACTTTGGCTCCCTTTTCAGTGATTAGGATGTGAGCCATTAGGAAGTTATTATGCAGGTTTTAACAGATTCCTGCCTTTGAGTGCAGCAGGGAAGAACAGCAATTAAACGATTGGATAATGCTTTTGTTACACATCAAATGAAGCTGTGTTTTTTTTTTCAATTAATTATGGTTTGACTGAAGTCTTATAGAGAGCATTTATAAATAGAAATGGTACTTTTCATTTCAAAAATATCTGAATGTAATATCCTTATATTTATCACTAGGGACAAAACTCAGTCAAAGCATAAGCAGGCCCTTACTTAAAGAAATGAAAAAATAAATCGAATGATAAATATTATTAGTTTCCCATTGCTGCTGTAAGAAATTGTCTATGTTTAGTGGCTTAAAACAATAAAAATTTATTATCTGACATTTTTGAACATGTCTCAATATGTTTCACTGAGCTAACATCAAGGCATCAGCAGGGCTCTGTTCCTTCTTGAGGATCTAGGGGAAAATATGTGCCTTGCTTTTCCCAGCTTCTAGAAACTTTTAGCTTTCCTTGGCTCATTGCCCTCTTTTAGCAATCCTATCACTCTAACCTCTGCTTCTACTTTCATACCTCCTTCTCTGTTTCTCCTGCCTCCCTTTTTCTCTTATTAGGACTCTTGTGTTTATATTGGACCTACCCAAATAATGTGGGATAATCTCCATGTCTCAAGATCCTTAACCACATCCTCAATGTACCCTTTAGCTATATAAGGTAACATTCACAAGTTCTGGTTATTAGAACACAGATGTCTTGGGTAAAGGTCATTATGCTGCATACCACAAATAAATTTACTATTTTTTCTGCCATCACAGGCACACTTGAAATAGTTCTTTTTCAAGCAAATTTTGAATACTATGTTGCATATTGCTATTTACTTTCATTATAAATTCAGAAACGTGTTCTCATAGGATACATATGTAGTATTAGAAATAACTCCTAAGAATTCTAGTATTTCCTCTGCAGTCACCCTTCCCTTACCACTGTAATGCATGTGCATTTGATTTTTCCATTTAAATCTTATAGGCAATTGGTCAAACAAATAGCTTAGTAATGATCTTTTACCTTCCTTTCAAAAAGCACACAGATATTACAATCTATCACCCAGTTATATTCCATTGAAACTTGTTGTGCTACCATTTCATGTATTTAGAAGAATACTAAATAATATTGGGATACTTTTTAGGGCAAGGTAAATAGATCCTCATTTGTCAAAGACAGTAAATATGTTATTTTCTCTTCAAGTATATTTGACTAGATACATAATGTTTATGTATACTAGTGAAACAAAATATTTTTAGTTAACAAGGGGGTCTCCAATGCCATTAGGCAAAAGCTATGTGCTGAAGGGATCTAGAATATGCCACAATGGCATAAGCATTATTTTGGGCTGAACATATTTGAGAACCAACAGCTACAGGGAGAGGGGTTTTCTAAACTCTCTTTATATTTCTAAAAGCAAAGCCTCCCCAAAGAATTTAACTCTTATAAATCCCCTTTTTTGGAGTTTCACAACCACTGACGATTGACTGTTATCACTGAAGATGAGAGGTCAGAACCTGGAAAAAAATCGTCTAGATGTTGTCATAAAATTATCATATCTCCCTTCTATTCTCCTAGGGGCCCATTTATTTTTCTTAAAAGATATTTGTTCTTACAGAACTGCCCCTCTGCCCCTCCTTATACCCTAATTAAGATGATATATAAACTCCAAATTCTACCTGCCTCCTTGGGTCACATTTTTTTGTGAACTAACATACATACATATATAATTAATTTGTAGGCCTCCAATCACTGCACATAAGAGAGTAGAGTAAATGTTTTTTTCTCTCTGACAGGATTTATACCAATTAATGGATATAGGCAGAGTCTTCACAGTGGTATTACAGCCATGTAATTCAAATAAAATTTTTAATGTAATAAAAGGTTAAATATGAGCCAAAGTGTTTTATTCTGGCTCATTAAGAGTGAAGATGAGAGAGATACTCACTTTACCTTATTATTAAGGGTCTATGAATAAGATATAAAAATGTGAGAGTATAGACAAATGCTCTCTGTCTGAGTATTTACTCATTCTGAATATCAGTGTTTCCATAGCTGGGCTGTGCCTTATGACTAGTTGAAGTTTAATCCTTTAGAATACAATCCTTTGTGGGCACAACCTGAGCTCTGTATGTTCTTAACTCCATACCTATCAACAATATAATCTAATATAAAATATAATCTAAGATAAAAATGTAATCTAATCAGTTAATCATTATCCAAATTGGGTGTTGTAAGAGATGCCTGCAGTCCTGGCTGGATGCCTGGTGCTTGGAGCAACAAGGTCATCAGAAGCAGGTGTGGACTTGCACACAAGGACACATTGCAGGGAGGGCGCAAACGCCTGACCTATTCTGAGACTTCTTGCTTTAGGGATGAGGATGGGAAAAGCATACTTGAGAAGAGATAGTTGAAAACACGGTGGTGGCCTTGAGGTTGAATGTGGGAACCGGCTGTAGTTTGTATATACTAACTTGATAGTAGCTAATAATAAACTACAAAGCAAACATTGTGAGAAAGAATAAAAAGCCATGGAAACAGGGGTGGGGAATGCTAGCATCGCATTGTCTTGCCATTCCTCCTCTCCCTTATCCATGTTAGTAAATGCATTTCCAGACTCCGACTCTTCTTCCAAACCGTCTCCGCAACAATTGGGTCATCCATAGTTAGGCAGTTTCAAACAAACTACAGGTATTTGAGCCATATATAATTGTCTATTACCTTAGAACCAATTACTTATGACTAGCCTAAGGTAACAGGGCCTATTTTTTATCATGTGAGCCATGACAACATGATGCAAAAAGAACTGTCTCAAGAGTGGGGCTAGTCTTGGTAAGAAATTAAATCTTCAAGGGCTCTTTTTTATTACATCAAGTATCCTCAAAATGAGTTTGAACCCATTCAACTAATGTTTATTTAAAATTTACAATGACACTATGCTGGGCCTTTGGTTACAGTGTTTTCATAGACTGTAGTCTGTGTACTTGTCAAATCTGTGTATTCACAGATTACCAAATGCCAGGTAAAAATTACGTATTCTGATACTTATTAGCTTTGTGATCTTTGGAAAATCAATATACTTCTTGGAGCATTAATCTTTCAACACTTAAATGCAGACCAAGTTTGAGAAAGGGCTTATGAATTATAAAATAGAATGCAAATGTATTCTGTTAGTAATCTTTGGACTTCTTTAATATTAACACTGTGTCTAAATGATGCAAACAATTCAACCATGTATCGATAAGGTATATTTGATCATTCTTGTGATTGACTGTAATATATTTAATTTTATGCTTGCCAGTTTATTTTGTGTGAGCAGCTTCAGCCATGGAGGAAATGTACACAAACACAGATTCAATGTTCAGAGAATTACTATACATAAGAGAAAAAAAAAAGGTTACATGAAAATTATAGTAACAAAGTCTTCAAGTGTTTTTAGGCACATTGAAATTCTCTGTGGATAGTATCTTTAAAAAACAGATTATGTCCAAAAGGAATAGACTTGAATGAATGAATTAGAAACACAATGAAAATTGGGGAAGGAGAAGACAAAAGTGGAGGAAGGAAAGGCTTATATGCTCTCTAAAAGGTGGTTCAGGGCTGCTTGAGAAAGAAGTGAGAGGTACATCTCAGAATTGTGGAATTCTAGAAAGGAAAAAAGCTGTGTGGGTTAAGAAACTGCTACTCTCTCCAAGTCCTTTATGTTCAAGGTAATTGAAAAAGATTTAAAATAGGTAATTACTACCTGTCCTGCTTTAACTCTTTAAAAGAACAATGTGGGAATATAAACAAACAAACAAACAAATGTAAAATTAATACTGATATTCAAAATAGTAGGGAAAAAATGATTACTTGGAACCAGGGAATTTGAAAAGAACTTGAGACAGCATACAGGTGGGAGAAAAAGCAGACCAACATTTTAAAAGCTGGGAATTAAATTAGGTTAGAAATAAGTATTAGAATTTTCCTTTTCTTTTAAACTTTTGTTTTAATGTAGATATTTTGCAATTTATAAATAAAAACCAGTTAACCAGTATACACGCCATTGTCTGAATGAATGAGACCATGTTTTTACATAAAGTCTTTGGAAAGAGTCTGATTAAAGCATTGTTTCTTGTCTCCAATTGCTATGTCCCCAGCAACTTTAATTTCCTCTGTCTGTGTCACCCTAGAAAAGCATCACCCTGTAGCATATTTCCAAGGTTCTGAAGGAGTCAGTACCACTCTAAAACTTGCCTTACAGCTCCATATTATTTTAATGGTTAAACTATCCTAATTATTTTCCTAGGATATTTCACTAGGATGAAATATTAGCTGCTGAGCAGTTTTGAATTGTTTATTGTTTCACTATTGGTGAGTTTTCTTTTTCACACTGATGGAGTTGAGAGCATGAGCCTGTATAAGCATGTGAATCTCAGTCCTAATAAGGTTCATTCTGAGAATTCAAAGATTTCAAATGTAACATATTATGGCAGGCTTAATGTTTGTATTGAAAGAATAGTATCACCAAAATGACATACATTTTTTAAGGCCTTTAGAAATAGATGACTAGACTATTAAGCTAGCAAGTCCCCTGGGGAGTGCATTAACTCATTTAGGCCACAGGGTCAATTATGTAAATAACTGACATGATGCACTTATTCACCAACCAAGGCCTCAAAGAGTTACTGCACCTCTCAAAGTGCCCCCCGCAAATAATTTACACACTGAAAGAATTTGACTGATTAGGTACAATCTGATGCATTTTAATGGGTTTTGATGATCATCAAAGACCAACTTTTAGAAGAGCATTTGTGCTTTGTAGAGGTGGAATTGAGGGCTATGCAATTTATAATTTCCATTTCTGCTTTTGAAGTAGAACAAAAATTATGTTACTTTGACCTTTTCAAGGAGTAATTTTATTTTCAGGCTAATGTCATTTTGCTCCGTTAAATAAATCCATAAGAGTTGAGAAATAGGCAGAATAGGCAATCAGTCAAGATACAGTGTTGCAAATGGCAAATATTTAGATCAATTGAACCAAGAGGCACTCCTCATGCTAAAAATCTGCTAAATAGTTTTATAAACGTAAAACATTGCTCTAGTTATATTGTAATCCTGTTATGCCACTCCTTTCCATAGATGAAGCACTAATGAGAGATAGTCACAATGGTGGTTTGCCTATGTTTTACATTAGAAAATATCTTTTAGATATATCTATACTAGAATTTCATCCTGAATTTATCCCACTTAATAGCCTTAGATGTATCATATATTACTAAGTGATATTTCACCCTTCATTAAACCTTGTATTCCAAGAAAAAGTGTTTTTGTGACATTTAATAAGGGAGGTGTTATGATATTTAAAGTCTAGAGAGAGACAGAATTCACAATGAAATAATTTGAGTTCCTTGTAGAATGAATAAAACTATATCAGCACAAAGGGAAGGGAAGAGTTTAAGCAAAAAATTTTAGGGTGCTCAGAAAGGTTGCAATATTTCCATCACCAAGGTAATATAAGGGGTATAATGTTAGTCTCATGAAACTTAGCTAAGTCCCCCTAGAGTAATGCTTCTCAAAATCTGGTCCATGGACTATACTTGTTAGCATTACCTTGGGTACTAATTTAAAATGTAGATCCTTGAGGATGAACTCAGAATTTCTAAGAGTGTTGGTATGAATCTTCTTTTTTAACTAGTTCTTTGATTCTTTTGCACACTGCTATTTGAGAACCCCTGTTTTAAAGGTCAGCAAGGTGTGCTGATAGAAAATCTAGTTAAAGATTTTGGCTTAAAACAGTCACATAAACACAGTCATTTAAGGGTTGTAACTTTGATAAATCAACACTAAAGTTACCACGACTGAATGTTTGATTGGTTAGAAAAAAGAATGTCAACCATATACATAGCAACCATGTTTAGGAAAAGGGTTAGCAGTTAGGAGATTGGGAAGAAAATTAAAAAAAAATAGCTGACCACTGGTCACTTGTATATGCACAGTTGAGAGGGAGAAATGAAGAGGATCAAGGGAAAGTAACAGCACTCACAGAGGGAGTTTCTATAGCCAGGAACAGAGGTACCTGTCTAAGTGAGCATGTAGATTTGGGATGTGGTTTAATTCAACAGAGGATGATAGTAGTAAAGGTTAGGAGAGTTAAACTATAAGCAGAGAAGCAGCAGTGGTATATGGGTGAGGGCTGTGCATCCAATGAGTATATAGGTTGGATCAAAGTCTCTTTAACTCCGAAACCAATATACATTAACAATATTATGTTTCTCAAAAATGAAATCCCCATATTACCTGAATATTAGCACCTGTAGGTACCTGTCAGAACACAGACTTCTGAGTCTCAATCCACCAGATTAAGTCAATGAGACCATTTTGGGTTGGGAATCCAGAATCTGCATTTTGAGGATATTCAAGTGATCCTCCTGATAGACATGAGAGCTTAGACCTGCAGTTAGGATAACTATCATAATGTGTATGGCAGTATTTTCTTAGGATAAAACAAAAACAAAAACAGACAAGCACAAAAAACAAAAACACTTACTTTGGTTATTGTATATATTTTTTTAATGGCTGCTGTGACAAATTACCACAAACCTGTGGCTCAAATCAATTTATTATTTTACATATCTTTAGATCAGAATTCTTACACAGGCCTTTCTGGGTGACAATGAAGGTTTCAGCAAAGCTATATTTACTTCAGGAGGCTCTAGGTAAGAATCTATTTTCTTGCTTTTTCCAGCTTATAGAGACTGCTCACATTCCTTGGCTTAAAGCCTTTCTCAACTTCAGCAACAATGAGATAAGTTCTCATATTGTGATCCCTATGATTCTCTCTTCCGGAGTCATATCTCCCTCTGAATCTGGCTCTACTTCTGCTCTCCTCTTCCACTTATAAGAACCTCTGTGATTACATTGCACCCACCAGGATAATCTAAGATAATCTTATTTTAAGGTCAGTTAATTAGCAGCTTAATTTTATCCATGAATTTAATTTCTCTTTAGCCATGTAAAGAGACACATTTTTAGAATCAAGAAATTAGAAAATGGACATCTTTAGGGGTGGTCATTACTTTGCCTACCACAGACAAAAGTAATTTATTCCTGTATTCAATATGTACATTTTGAACACTTAATGTATGTCAATCCTATGCTAAATGCTAGAGACAGAAAATCAGTAAAGCAGTTATTGTTAATAATAATAAGTTTGAGCTCTAGTAGGAAAGAGAAACATACAATTAGTAGTTGTAGTGCAGTAAGTACTATGATGGAGGCATAAAAATGTACAATGGGAGAGAAGTCAAAATGGCATAAATGATAGAGGCTTTGTTAATCTTCTCTTATGACCACATCAAAGTTGTGATAGAAACACAGAGTAAATAATAAGCAGAGTCACCTGAGATCTAGATGAACACACCCTACAACAAGGGAGACAAATAAGAAATCACCCTGCAAAGGGAGAAGGTAGGATGGGGAGAGGATGTAGGGTTGCCTGATCCCTAGCAGCTGAATGGGATTGGGTGTGGCAGCTGCAGATACCTCTTAAAGGAGCTGTGTCCATGACCAGACTTTTGCAGTGATGGACTTGCTTGCTCTGAGCAACAGTGCCCATTAGGGTATTCAGGGGTGGGCAACAGGGACTTACAGGAGTGTGGTGAGTTGTTGGAGTAAGGGTCAGAGGCAAGGCTTTCTCCCAGGCAGAAATGCTGGTGGTATCCATTGTTTCTCTGCTGAGTAACAATTCCTATCAACAAGTATCTCAAATGAAAAAGAAATAAGTACTCCAACCAGAGGATAGGGTGGCTGAATGGATAATAAAACAAGACCCCTACATATGATGCCTACAAGAGACTCACTTCAGATTAAAAGACATAGACTAAAAGGAAGGGGATGGAAAAAGATATTGCCTTGATGGACCTAGAGGGTATTTCACTAAATAAAGTAAGTCAGATAGAGAAAGACAAATATCACATGATTTCACATAAATGTGGGATCTAAAGAACAAAACAAACAATAATAACAACAAAAGTGAAAACTAACTTACAGATACAGAGAATATATTGAGGGCTACTAGACAGGAGTGGGTTTGGGAAGATGTTAAAAAAAGGGCAAAGAGATTAAGAAATACAAATGGATAGTTGCAAAATAGATATGGAGATGTAGAATATAGCATAAAGAAAATAGTCAACAATGTTGTAAAAATATGTAAGGGAGAAGAGGTATACTAGATTTAGTGGGGTCATCACTTGAGGTCTAATTGCTATGCTATAAAACTGAAACTAATATATTATATTCTAAATATAAATGACAAAAAAGTTTATTGAATTGTACAATATGAACTGTAAATATGAGAAAAAATTGTCTATTATATTTAAATAAAGTTAAGGGGAAAAAATGTATACTTTGAGCCCAAATAACGAAAGGATTTATTTTCCTTGGGGAAGTTGAGGCTTTCAAAGTGAAACTAGATTTTGAACTTGATTTTAAAAGATAATTAGATTTCCACAATGTGAATAAGAAAGGAAGGGCATTCTAATTTGAAAGAACAATTTGTACAAAGCCTTGAAATTATGAAAGATAATGACTTGTCCAAGGAGCAACTAGTAGTTGGCTGCAGCTAAAGTTTAGGTGGGGTGATAGTGCATGAACTAGGTGTTGGCAGATAAGGGGCTGGAGAGAGAGGGAGGAGCCAGATCACAGAGTATCTTTTTATCTGTTAAAGAGTTTGGACTTTATTCTACATGCAATGGGATGTCATTGAGGCCTAAACAGGAGATTTTGTGAAAAATATGTGATTCTGGGTGGAGGATGAATGCAGAAGGATCCAAGACTGAAGACAAGAGAGCAGTTAGAAAGGTAACAGTAATTGAGAGATTGTGGAATCTGAACAAGAGAGTTTCAGTGAGGATGGAGAGCCAGGAATTGATTTGAGAAACAGAGAAGGAAGAATTGACAGAACTTTTTGACTGACTCAAGGAGGTGGCAAAGCGGGGAGGGTAATAGTGAAAGGAAATTGAAGGAAATTGTACAGTAGGAAAACAATATGAGATTACTAGATAGAAAACAAAGTACAGTAGTACCCTCTTATCTAAGCAAGATATGTTTCAGAACCTGCAATGGATGCCTGGAAGTGTGGATATTACTAAACTCTATATATGCTATGTTTTTTTCTATACATATTTATACTTCATAGCTTCTCTTTGGCATACCCGAATTGTCAGCATCACAACTCTTGTACTTTGGTGCGATTATTAAGTAAAATACTTGAACACAAGCACAGTGATACCTTGACAGTAGATCTGAAAACCAAGATTTAGTGACTATCAGGCAGGTAGCATATACAGTATAGATATGCTAGATAAAGGGTTAATTCATGTCCTGGGTGGGATGGACAGAATGACAAGCAATTTAAAACTTATACATTGTTGATTTCTAGAATTTTCCACCTAATATTTTTGGACTGTGGTTGATCATGTGTAACTGAAATCCCTGGAAAGCAAAATTGTAGCTAAATGAGGAACTACTGTAGCTGGTAGCCAGAGAAGTGGAGAAAACAAAGAACAAAAGATCAAATAACATTAAGATCAAGTAGATATTTGACATTAAGAATGAGGAGTAGTGACAAAAGCACAGACTTTGCAACCAATCAGTGCTTTTTTAAATTTCCAATTCTGTCACTTATGAGCTGGATGGACTAGGTGAATTATTAAACTTCTTTAAGCCTCAGTTTTCTTATGTGAAAATGGGGAAATTTTATGTATTCAAAATGCTATGAGAATTAAATAAGAAAACATATGTAAAGCATTAGTCTCCCCAACCTAGGGTTCCAGTGCCAGGAAGAGAGTTCCCAAAACTTTTGGCTGTAAAAACCAGCAGAAATTGTGGCTGAGTGAGATACAGTGTGCCTGGAGTTGCAGACATTCTTCTTAAGGGCCCAGTGCTCAAATTAATGGCTGATGGACTCACTGGCTCTGAGCTCCAGCACTGCGGTAGCAGCTGAAAATGTACCAGGAACAAATATAAAGAAACTGAATTATCTGGCTTCAAGGAAAGGGTTGAAGGGCCAGTTTTCTCCCAGACAGATGTGCTGGCAGAGGGCATTGTTCCTTTGTTGAGCCCCATATTCTGACACGCAGACACAAATAGCTGCCATATCTGAGTCTCCATCAACCTGACTAATACTGGTCACCCTGACCAGGTGACTCCCTGACACCCTGCCCCCACCCAATATAATGGCCCATTCAAGCCACTTCCATACAAATGGCCTGTCTTTGCTCATGCTGCAACTTTTCTAAAATCTCTCAAAGGCTCACAAACCCAAACAAGCAGAATCTGGTCTCAGCATTCTCCATACTCTTGGTGAGCAGCCTCAAGTATAGCACAGAGAAGCTGGTCTTGGTTCATGACTTGAGTGCTCAAGGCACCTCCAAGCCCAGTATGAATGGTATCTATCTGTGGATTGCTTGGTGGCTTATGCCAGGTGGCCCTGGGCAGGGCACAGGCTTCTGCTGCATTTGGTCTATGTATGGGACCCTCCCAGGAGGTCTAGGCCTACATGCCTGGTGGATAACTTTGGAGTACCACCTGGGGTTACATCTGAAAATGCGACATCCAAAGGCCAGACTGGACAGGAACCAGAGCCCTTCTACAGTGAATCTTGATCCATAGGGTCAGCCCTTGCACAACAGCTCCTCCACTGTCATCAGTGGCCAGTCATCAGAACCAATTAACCTAAAAGTCAATCTCTCCCACTGACGTGCAAACAGCAAACAAGGCTCAACTATAATAGGAGAACACATGTAACTTATTCAAGGGACACACTGGAAATAATTGACTAAGGTGATCAGGGTGACTGTACTGGGCCCCAGAGGACACCTACTACATAAGGCCAATCTACTAAGACTGGGAGACCTAGCCACCCTACCTAATACATAGAAACAAACACAGGGAGGCATCTACAATGGGAAGACAAAGTAACATATCCCACTTGAAAGAACAGAACAAAGCTCCAGAAAAGTAAACAAAGTGGAAACAAGCAATCTACTAGATGCAGATTTCAAAATTCTGATTATAAAGATGTTCAATGAACTTGGGTGAAGAGTAGATGAACTCAAGTGGAACTTTAACAAAGAAATAGAAAACATAAAAAGGGAGATATAAAACACAAAATAACCAATCAGACCTGTAGAATATAATAACTGAAATGAAGACTACATATGAGGAATTGTCAGTAGATTAGATGAAACAGAAGTTAAATCACCAATTTAGAAGATAAGGTAACAGAAAACATCAAATCACAACAGCAACAATGAAAATAATCCAATAAAAAAAATGAAGGTCCTTTATGGGGCTGCTGGGACAACATCAAGCATGTAAAAATTCACATCATAGGGAAACAAAAAGAAGAAAGAGAGACTAAGGCATTGAAAACCCATTTCAAGAAATAATGATGGAAAACTTTTCTAACATGGTGAAGAAATAGACACACAAGCCCAGGAAGCACAGAGATCCCCAAACAAGATGAACCCAAAGAGGCCTACACCAAGACACATAATTAAAATGCCACAGGTTACAGACAATGAGAATTTTAAAAGCAACAAGAGAAATGCAGTTAGTTACCTAAAAGGGAGATCTCATAAGATTTTCAGCTGACTTCTCAATAGACTCTGCAGAGCACAAGGGATTGGCACCAAATAGTGAAAGTGATAAAAAGCAAGGACCTACAACCAAGACTACTCTACCCAGCAAAGCTATCATTTAGAATTGAAGCACAGATAAAAAGCTTCCCAGAAAAATAAAAGCTAAAGGAATTTGTCACCACCAAGCCAGTGTTATAGGAAATGTTGGAGGGACTTCTTTAAGAAGAAGGGGGAAAAAGGATTAAAAATTCTGAATAATAAAATGGCAATAACTACATATTTATTTACAATTACTTTAAATATCAATGGATTCAATGTTCCAATCAAAAAATAGGGTGTACAAATGGATAAGAAAACAAGACCCTTACATATGCTGCCTGCAAGAGAGTTACTTCATATTGAAATATACACACAGACTGAAGATGAAAGGATGGAAAAAGATGTTTTACGAAAATGGGGGGAAAAAGCTGGGATAGAAATACTTAAAAATAGACTTTAAGACAAAAGCTATAACAAGAGACAAAGAAGGATCCAGTTATTCTACCTCTGCGTATTCATCTGAAGAAACCCAAAATATGACTGCGAAGGGACATGTAAATCCATATTGCAGCAGTATTTACAATAGTCAGTATATGGAGGCTACCTGGGTATCCATCAATGGATGTAAGGATAAAGAAGAGGTGAGATACATACACACATACAAACACACAAATGGAATATTACTTAGCCATAAAAAATAATGAAATCTTACCATTTTCAACAACTTGGGTAGACCTAGAGTGTATCGTGCTGAGTGGAGTAAGTCAGAGAAAAATGAATGCAATATGATTTCATATACATGTGGAATCTAAAGAATAAAATGAAATAAAATAAAAACAGAAACAAACTAATAGATACAGAGAATATTTTGATGGTTGCCAATCAAGAGGGGGCTTGGGGGTGAAAATGGCAAAGAGATTAAGAAGTACAAATTGGAAGTTACAAAATAGTTATGAAGATGTAAAGTACAGCAATAAGGAGTATTGTCAATAATATAGTAATAACTATGTATGGTGTTATATGAGTGTTAGATTTATAAGGGTGATCACTGCAAGTTATATAAATATCTAATTATATTTTGGACACTTGAAGCCAATATAATATCATATGCCAACTGTAATTAAAAATAAAAAAATATATTTATAAAAAGATGCTCTCTCATAAACTGATAATCAGGTTTTGGATATCAGCTTCTTTCCAATTTAGTCAGCTATTTACTGGTCTTAATAGAGAAGCAGTGTAGTAAACTAGTTAGAAGCATGGTGTTAGAGGCTAGACAACCTGTGTTCCAATCTTGGCTCTAATTTTTAATAAGTCTGTCACTTTGGGCAAGCTTCTTAACCTCTCTGGGCCGATAAAATGGTGGATAATAATACTAAAAGTGCCTAATTATGAAGGTTAAATATGTTTATACGTGTAAAACACTGAGAACATGATAGAAGTACATTTTTGTTATGTACCATTGAGTCAGCTTTTTCCCTCCTGGTGGTTCAATGAATGAATGATATTCACAATGTCCTATCTTCAACAGTCCTGCTCAGCTCCTAAAGACTCATGCCTGTGGCTTCTTTTATGGAGTCGATCCATCTCATATTTGGCCTTCCTCCTTTCCTGTTGCCTTCTATTTTTCTCACTAGTATTGTATTTTCAAAG
Organism: Cynopterus sphinx; assembly: GCA_030015415.1. Classification (NCBI taxonomy): domain Eukaryota; kingdom Metazoa; phylum Chordata; class Mammalia; order Chiroptera; family Pteropodidae; genus Cynopterus; species Cynopterus sphinx. The sequence goes on along the minus strand of CM057388.1, from coordinate 66,030,999 downwards.
AATACTGCTTTCTCATGATGTGCCCAAAATAGGATTTCATTTTTGTCAGTTTTACCTCTAGTGATGTTTCAGACTTAAGTTGCTCTAAGTACCCACTTGAACATTTTTCTGTTTGTCCAGGATATCTGTAGAACTCTTCTCCAACACCATATTTCAAATGAATCAATCTTTTTTTTTCTTTCATTCTTCTTCACTACCAAACTTCTCATTCATACATAGTAACATGAATGAAAGTGGGGATATGATCGTAGCCTTGTCTCTAATGACATACCTTTGTTTTTCATTATTTTCCCTAATTCTCACAGTGCTTCCTTTCTGAGTCTCAGCCTTCTTTTGATTTCCTGGCTGCAGTTTCCATTTGAATTAATGATTGAATCAAGGTAAGCAAAATCTTCGACAATTTTAATACCTTTGCTGTCTGTTAAAGTTGTGCATTACCTCTGTAGTCATGATTTTTGTCTAATTGATATCCAGATGCAGTCCTGCTTTCAGAATTTCTTCTTTCACTTTGATGAGAAGTCATTTTGAATCACTGCTACCTTCTGCTAGCAAGATGGTATTATCTTAATATCTTAAGTTACTTATATTCTTTCACCAATTTTCACTCTTCTGAGTCTAGCCCAGTTTTTTTGTGTGATATATTCTGAGTACGGATTAAAGGAATAGGAAGAGACAATATACTCTTGTCTGATACTATTGCTTATAGAGAACTATTCTATCTCTCCATATTATGTCCCATTAGTGGCTTCCTGTCCACAATATCAGGAAAATCAAGTGCTGAAGCATGCCTGTTTCTTTCAGAGCAACCCATAGCTTTTAATAATCCATACAGTCAAAAGCTTTACAATAATGTATAAAACATAGACTAACTTTCTTCTGAAATTCTTAGGAACTCTCTAGTGTCCAAAGTATTTTTTTAATTAAATTTCTAGTTTCTCTTTCTTTTCTGAATCCATTTTAACATCTAGCAGTTTTTTCTCTATATCAGATACAACTCTTTGTTTTATTACCTTGATTATCACTTTACTTGTGTGGTCCTTTTACTATAATCTTTGCCAATTCCATTCTTGAAAAGTTGGGATGGATATTGAATGTTTCCAGTCTGTAGGTCATTTGTTTTTTTGTTGTTGTTGTTTGTTTTCTATATTTGTTGACATATTCTTGTTAGGATTTTGATAGATTGTGTCTCTGTACCTTGAAAAACCTCCATTGGTATTCAGTCTACCCCTGGTGATTTATTTCTCCCCAAAACTTTCAGGGCATGTCTCACTTCACTTTATGGAATTACAGGTTTTTCCTCATAGGACTCTTCTTCAAAGTTATATGTCATCCTTTTGCCTTTTCTGTATAGATTTTTGGTGTAATGTTTCCACCTTCATATTATTTTCTTCTGATCAGATAATGTGATTCTCGGTTGATCATTCAGCATTCTAATCTAGGTTTGAATTTCCATTTTATTTTTTCAAATCTTCTAGTAGAGATCTCGTTTTTCTTTTTTTGTTGTTCTCTTCATAATGGATATATCAATGTTAGCTGTTATTACTTTTCTGTAATAATTATTAGTCTTCCAACAGTATTTACTCTTCTAATGAAAAAGTCCTGTGTATTTTCTAAGGTAATACCCTGGGGCTGCCATGTGGTAATTTCTGCAGTAAACCACTCTAGGGTAGCTCAGAAATTCTTTTCCCAGACTCTCTCATTTATGATTAGAAAGACTGTGGACTTTCCTGAATTCTATCCAATGGGTAAAACATGGAAAGAACTTTCCTATATAATCACTGGTTATCCTTATGCTTGATACATTATTTGATAAACCCAAAGCTCCAGTTTCTAGGTAGCCTTTTTAAGGTTGGAATATTGGCTGCTTCTTTCCTCTGTTGAAATTAGAAAATTTGCTTCTCCTGATTACAATAACTGTGAACCACAACCAACACCTAAATCTAAAGAAACTCTAAGTTCTCTATTTATCTTTTAGAGAGATTTGTTGAATTTTTTAAGTTGAGGTAGAAATAATATTTTATAATTTTAATTTTATTATTTTTTATTTTTCAATTACAGTAGACATTTAATATTATATTGGTTCCAGGTATACAGCATAATGATTAAACATTTATGTAACTTATGAAGTGATCTCCCTGATAAATCCAGTGCCCACCTGGCACTTTACATAGATATTACAATATTATTGACTATATTCACTATTCTGTACTTTAAATCCTTATAACTACTTGGTAACTGTCAATCTGTACTTCTTAACCCCTTTACCTTTTTTATCCAACACCCCTTCCATCTGGCAACCATCAAATTGATCTCTAGCTATGGGTTTGTTTCTGTTTTCATTATTTTATTCTTTACACATAAAAGTGAAATCATATGGCATTTGCAAATATATTTTACTATTCAGTTGGTTGTCTCTTTACCTTGTTGAGGATTTCTTGTGCTGAGCAGAAGCTTTTTAGTTTGATGTAGTCTCATTCATTTATTTTAGCTTTTACTTCTCTTGCTTTTGAGGCCAAATTCATAAAATAGTCTTTAAGTTCAAGGACATTGAGTTTAGTTTCTATGTTTCTTTCTGTGAAATTTATAGTTTCAGATCTTATATTCAGGTCATTAATCAATATTGAGTTCATTTTGATATGTGATGATAGACAACAGTCTAGTTTTATTTATTTATTTTTTTTTGCAGGTGGCTTTCCAGTTTTCACAGCACTATGTATTGAAGAGGCTTTCCTTTCTCCACTGTATGTTTTTGGTTTTTTTGTCAAAAATTATTTGCCCATATAAATATGAGTTTACTACTAGATTCTTGATTCTGTTTCACTGGTCCGTATGTCTTATTTTCTGCCAAAACCATGTCATTTTGATTCCTGTCACTTTGTTGTATAATTTGAAGTCAGGCAGAGTGATGCCTCCAGACTCATTATTTTATTCTCAGGATGGCTTTGGTGATTCGAGGTTTTTTATGCTTCCATACAAATCTAATGATTTTTTTTATTTATTTAAAAATGCTGATGGGATTTTGATGGGGATTGCATCAAATCTGTATAATGCTTTAGGTAATATAGTCATTTTAACTATGTTGATTCTTGCAATCCAAGAATATGGAATATCTTTTCATTTCCTTATATCTTCAATTTTTTTTAAATAGGATTTTGTAGTTTTGATTATATAGGTCCTTCACATGTATAGTTAAATTTATTCCAATGTATTTTTTTGTTGCAACAGCAAAAGAAATTATTCTTTTCCAGTTCTTTTCCTTACACTTTATAAATTTGAGTATACAAATGCTATAAATTTTTGAATGTTGATTTTATATCTAGAAAATTTAGTGTATTTGCTTATCATTTCTTTCTAGTAGCATTCTTGTGGAGTCTTTAGGGTTTTCTATATGGAAAATCATATCATCTGCAAATAGTGACAGTTTGACTTCTTTGTTTCCTGTTTGGTTACCTTTTAATCTTTCTCTTGCTGGATTGCACTCACTAGGCTTCCAATGTTATATTGAATAACAGTGGCAATAGTGGACAGCCTTACCTTGCTCCTGATCTTAGAGGGAAGGTTTTTTGTTTTATACCATAAAATATAATGATGACTGAGGGTTTGTTGTGGATTACCTTTATTATGTTAAGGTACATTCCTTCTATTCTGATTTTGTTAAGTGTTTTGATCATAAATGAGACTGTATTTTGTTGAAACCTTTTCCTGCATCTGTTGAGATGATGTGATTCTTATTTCTTAATTTGTTTATGTGGTGTATCACATTAATCTTTTTGCATATATTGGACCATTCCTGTGCCTCTGGGATGAAGCTCACTTGATAGCGGTGTATAATATTTTGAATATGTTGTTGTATTCAGTTCACCAATATTGTATTTAGGATTTTTGCATCTGTGTTCATGAGAGATATTGGTCTGTAGTTTTCTTTTTTGGTGTTATCTTTACCAGGTTTTGGTATCAGGATAATATTGGCCTCATAAAACATGTTAGGAAGTATTGCCTCCTCTTCAATTCTTTTGAAGAGTTTGAGAAGAATAGGTATTAAAATTTTTTTGAATGTTTGGTAGAATTCACTGGTAAAGCCATCTCATCCTGTACTTTCACTTTTTGGTAGGCTATTGTTGATTGTTTAAATTTTCATTTTCCTGATTGGTCTATTTAGATTTTCCAGTTCTTGATTCAGTCTAGGAAGATTGTATCTTTCTAAATAGAAAAATTTCTAGATTATTAAATTTTATATTATGTGCTTTTTCATAGTATTCTTGTATGATCTTTAGTATTTCTGTGGTGTCTGTCATCATTTTTCCTTTTTTATACCTGATTATGTTCATTTGTGTCTTTTCTCTTTTTCTCTTTTTTCTTTAGTAAGTCTAGCCAGGTGTGTCAACTTTATTAACCTTCTCAAAGAACCAGCTCTTTGTTGCATTGATTTTTTTATCTTTTGTTTTGTTTTGTTTTCAATTTCATGTTTCTACTCTAATTTTGATTATTTCTCTCCTGCTGCCTTTATGCTTCATTTGTTCTTTCTTTTCTAGTTTTTTAAGAAGTGTTAGGTTATTTATTTGGGTTCATTATTGTTTTTGGAGATAGGCCTGTAATGATATAAACTTTCCTCTTATGACCACTTTTGCCATGTCCTAAAAGTTTTAATATGTTTATTGCCATTATAATTCATGTATATGTATCTCTTGATCTCTTTTAATTTCTTTCTGGCCTCATTATTCTTCAATAGCAAGTTGTTTAATTTCCATGTTTTTGTGGTTCTTCCTCATTTCTTTTTGCAGTTGATCTCTAGTTTCAAAGCTTTATGATCAGAGAATACAGTTGGTATAATTTCAACCCTCTTATATTTGTTGAGGCTATCTTTGTGTCCCAGTATGTAGTTGATTATTGAGAATGTTCCACGTGCACTAGAGAAGAAAGTATAAGCAGCTGATTTGGAAAGAAAGGCTCTGTAAATGGCAATTATGTTTAAAGTGTCATTTGGTCTAATATGTCATTTAAGGATGATATTTTCTTATAGATTTTCTGTTTGGATGATATGTCCACATCTGACAGTGGGGTATTTAGGTCCTTTACTATAATAGTGTTTTTGTCTGTTTCTCCCTTTAGTTCTCTTAGTAATTGCTTTACATATTTCAGTGCTCCCTGATTGGGAGCATAGGCATTAATAAGTGTTATGTCTTCTTGATACATGATTCCCTTTATCATTATGAAATGTCCTACAGTATTTTTCCTTTCATTTTTTATTTTAAAGTGTATTTCATCTGCTATTAGTACCACTACTCCCGCTTTTCTCTGAATGCTATTTGCTTGAAATGTAATTTTCACCCTTTCATTTTGAGTCTATATTTGTCTTCGGAACTGAGATGTGTCTCCTAGAGTCAGCTTATGGTTGGGTTTTGCTTTTTGATTCATGCTGCAATTCAGTACCTTTTTATTGGTAAGTTCAGTCCATTTACATTTAGGGTGATTATTAAAATATGAGGTCTTCTTATTGCCATTCTATATTTTGCTTTCTGGTAGCTCAGTGTTTCCATTGCTCCCTTATCTTTGTGTTTTCATTTTCTTTTGTTTTCTTTGTTTAGGTTGGCTTTTGTGGGTCTTCTTTCTGGTCCTTCTTTTACTTATTTAAAATAAAAGTTTTAATTATTTGGTGTGTGGTTAACATTATGAATATGTAAAGGATAGTTTTATACATATACATATCATACCCACATACAGTCTTCTATTTTCTTTCATGTGTGCCTTATCTTCATTCTTTTTACAAATTCTGATCTTTGAATCCTCCCCTTTTCAATCATTTTTGTCTCAAATTTTCCCTATGTATGTTGAATGTTCATTACTATCTTGCTATAGCAAATTTCTTCTTATTTTAAGTTTATAGTGCCCTGTTCTTAGTAAGAGTTGTACTTCTCTGTTTTTTGCATAATAATCGAGTTACTCCCAATTTTTTTTTTGTCTTTTTATTTTAGGTGAGGTGACCACTTTCAGTATTTCCTGTAGTTCAGAATTGATAGTGGAGAATTCCCTCAATTTTTGTATGTTTGGAAAGGTCTTAATTTCTTTTTAATATCTAAAGGAGAGCTTAGGTGGATACATTATTCTAAGCTGGTAGTTCTTTTCACTTAGTAGCTTTGATTCCATTTCTTTCAGGCTTGTAAGCTTTGTGCTGAGAAGTACGATGATAATCTAATAGGTTTTCCTTTATAAGTTACCATTTTCTTCTTCCTGGCTACTCTGAGAATTCTGTCTTTGTTGTTGACTTTTGATAATTTTAATACAATGAGACTTGTTGAAGCCCTTTTTGGGTTGGTTTCTTGAATTCCAAGCTACAGCTCATTCTTTAGATTTGAGAAATTCTTGTCAACTATTTGTCTGAAAATGCTTTCTGGTCCCTGCTCTATTTCCTTGCCTTCGGTAATGCCTATTATTCTTATGTTTCTTCTCCTGATGGTATCAGTTACTTCTTGTATTTATCTTTCATTATGTTTCATTCTCAGTTTCTCTCTTCTTCCTTCTGATTTATTTCTAGGTTTCTGTTTTTTATATCACTGATCCTTTGTTCCATTTGGTCTACTCTATTTCCCAAGCTTGCTATTTTATTTTTCAACTCTTGTAGTGTGTGTGTGTGTGTGTGTGTGTGTGTGTGTGTGTGTGTGTGTCTTTATCTCCAGAATATCTTCTGTTCTTTTTTTGTTTCAGTCTCCTTGCTGTTCATCTAGGTGTGTTTTTTTCAGTTCCTGAAATTGTTGATATAACCCGTTTTGGAATTCACTGAGTTTTTTCAGAAGTACAAATGAATTCTGTGTTATTTAAGTTGCATATTTCTATGTCTATAAGCTTAGTTTTTAGAGATATTTTCTTTCTTTCTGAGATGGCTTGTTACCTTGGTTGTTCATGATGTCTAATGGACTATTTCTCTGCCAGGGTATTAATAGTAGTGTATTCTGCTATTTTTCCAGAAGGAAGATTTATTATATAAAGGTCTCTCTTTTGCCTGCTGGGAAGAAGGTGCTTTTCTTTTGGTTTCAGTAGGTAGTGTCTAAACCTCTTGGATCCCTGCATTTCATAAAGCCTTAATAATGGCTTTTTATTTTCTTTAGATATTTAAACACGCTGCTTGCTACCCTTAGTTTCATTTCCTGTCAGTGTAAACGACAATCTCACTAGTGTTTTCTCCAATTCCCCTCGGGCTCTGCAGTGTTTGGACTCAGACGGTATGGGGTTCAGAGTTGGCCGCTGTGGCTCAGCCTCGATTTTAGAACTGCAGCTGGTAAAAATTAACTTTTGTTTCTCTGCGGTCCCATCCCACTTTTTTGCTTTCTGCCCTTATGCACGAGATCTGCCTATGTCTGGGTAGAACTCATAACTCTCCCAGGCAAAGCTGTTCAGGGAACTCGCCACACCTTCCCTCTTCCTCCTCCTACAGGGAGCTCCAGCATCTATGAGAGGCATCTTCTTTATTTATCTGAGTCCACCACCCAATACCCAGGGTTCTGACCTGTGGTCACTCTTATGCTCAAATCCCATGCTGAGATGTGCTGGTGTACAGTGTGGGTGCTTTTTGTTGATATTTGGATGTTTGGCTTGTTTTTTTTTTGTTTGTTTGTTTTACTTTGTTTGTTTGTTTTTGAGCAGAGAGATCTGGGGACTCTCTCACTCCAAACCTCTGTTTACTTTTTAAACCCTTTTGGATTTACAGTGATGCAAAAATTGATACTCAGTTTTGGAGAGACTGTTAGGGGAAATGGTACTATAAATACAGTGTATATAGAAACATAAAGTAGTTGTATCTTTCTGTTCAGAAATTTGTAAAATTAACCTTAATTGAAAAGTGAACATCCTTTCATTTAGCAATTCTACTTCTAATACTCATCAGAGAGGTTTAAAATATCTTTGAATAAGGATGCTTATTTCAACTTTTTCATATTTGGCAAACTTTAGGAATAATTTAAGTGATTACTACTAATAAATATTGTTAATCCCTATGATAAAATAATTTGCAAATGATATATGACTGTATTTGATTGCATATTGATATGGAAAGCGATCCAGGTTATAAACTTTATGCATAGTAATCATTTCATTTTTATATATCTGTCTAGAGGATGTAATTACAAATTGCTGGTTAATTATAGATGGGTAGTGGATTTTCTATCTATCTATCTATCATCTATCTATCTATCTATCTATATATATATATATATATATATATATATATATATATATATTTTCCTGATTTTTTCTATTGAAGTTTTACAATAAGTAGAATAACTTTTATGATCAAAATATGTAAAACTTTTATCAATTTAAAAGTCTGTGTTAGATTTTATTAGTAGTGAGGTGGGTCAAATCTTTCCAAAAATGTTGGATTGGAATTTGGTGTCAGAGTATGTTATGGATATGGGAGGAAATGTACGTGAATATTTTGAACTTATATTAACAGCAACTGGAAGTCTGGGGAAAAAATGGTGTTGGCAGTATGCAGAGAACTAGGCAAATTGGCAGTTAGTATCAGAGCAACTGTGGGAGATTTAGAATTCTTAGAATATGAGGCAAGACTATTCAGGCATTTTGTGATGAGGATTTTTCTTTATTTTAATGATATATAGTTCCCACTGATAATCTGTGCATATTTACTAAGGCCTTTTATAGTCTTTTTATAGTCTTTTTATAATGATAGAGCAGTATTAGAAGGAAGTCAAATTTGTATCACAGGAGGAAGGGTGGTCTACAATGATCTGACACTTTGAAGCTTGCTTCTAACACCACAGTTGTTCTTGGTAGTCTTTTCAAACAACTTTATTGAGATATAATTTAAATACCATACATTCATCCATTTTAAATATACAATTCAGTGATTTTTTTCACTACATTTAAAGAATTTTGTAACCATCCTCAAAATCCAAGTTTAGATTTTCATTTTTCCCTACAAAAACTGATATGTTTTATTATTATGGTGACATTGGTTAACAAAATCCATTAAATTTCAGATATTCAATTTAACAATTACATATGTATACACACACACACATATATATTTAGATAAATAAATATACACACACAGATACATATTGCATTAGTGTTCATCACTCATAGCTAGATTTCTCTCTATCACCACATATTTGACCCCTTTTACCCCCTATACCTCTTCCCTTCTTCTTCCCCCTAGCTTCTGGTAACCACTAGTCTATTGTCCATACCTATGTTTCTGTTTGTTTGTCCTGTTCGTTTGTTGCTTTTAGGTTAATATCCCACATATAATTGATATCTTGTGGTTTCTAACTTTTTCTGTCTGGCTTATTTCACTTAGCATAATTATTTCAAGGTCCATCCATGCAAAATCTCATATTTATTAGCAATAATTTCCCCATAATGCAACTATATTTGTAATCTATGTTTTTACAAATATATATATATATATATATATATATATATATATATATATATATATATATATATAATTTTCAATTACAGTTGGCATAAGTTATATTAGTTTCAGTTGTACAGCATAGTTATTAGAAATTTATATAACTTGCAAAGTGATCACCTGATGTGTAGTACTCCTGTGATACCACACATAGTTATTAAAATATTACTGACTAATATTTTTTGCCTCCATGAAATTGCTTATTCTAGATATTTTATATAAATGGAAGCATATTGTAAGTGTTTTTTTTTTTTGTATCTGGCTTCTTTCACATAGCAATTAGTTTTCAAGTTTCATTCATGTTGTAGCATGTATCAGTAATTTGCTGCAAAAACTGTCTTTACAGAATCAAAAGAGAAAGCATGAATTATTATTGAGAAACCTCTCTGCACAAAAGGAAAAACAGGTTCAGAAACCAAGAGGAGTGTTGTAGAGGACACTAAAGAGTGAATATTTAGGATAAGTGAGAAATGAAAGTGTTATAAGAAAAGAAATTGAAAGACTGCTTATAAAATTAGAACTGATGAATTCAATCAAGAGAAATACTTTAAGTATTTTTACTTGGTTACAGGAACTATAAAAACCAGGGCAAAACTACAATGCCTTGCTGTACATAATGAACAACTGCTTAAAATTAATGCAAAATTTTGAGGAGACATCATACTTGCTTATGAAAAGTTGAAAGACATACCTTGCCTCTTCATCTTTAGAAGTTTCTCCCTGAAAATCTTTTTAGGATAGTCAGATTATGGATGACAGTAAGGGAAGGCACTATCAGATTTCCAGAAAAATTCATCAGGTACTATTAAAGAAAAGCAAAGAAGTGTAATGATTTTGTCTCATAAGTGGAATAAAAATTCACTGTGTGCAGGTTGGGTAAGATGGATAAAGGTGGTCAAAAGGTACAAACTTCCAGGTATAAGCTGTGGAAATGTGCTATACAGCATGATGACTATATTTAATGATATTTTATTCATATTCAAAAGTTGCAAAGAGAGTAGATCTTAAAGAGTAGATCATGACAAGATCTTAAAGAGTAGGTCATGACAAGAAAAGAAATGTAGCTATGTGTAGTGATAAATGTTAACGAGTTATTATGGTGATCATTTTATAATTTATACAAATGTCATATTATGTTATATACCAGAAACTAATGTAATCTTATATGTCAAAAAATAATCTGAAACAAAAAGCTTGCTATGATAGCAGAAATGCTGTAGATAAACAAGAGAATATTGGCATATAGAACAAACTGTTAGATAAAAGAGGAGATTGAGCTATGCTTATAAAATGAAAGAATGGAAATATTTAGAGTATCGAGCTAAAGCACTATGCAAATGTAGTTGCTGTTATCATTAAGCTTTATGCTTTAGACTCCAGATTATTCTCTCGGAATCAGTGTATTCAAGCATGCTGCCTTATTTCTTGTCTTCTATGACAAAAACCACATTGTATTTTGTGGCCTTTGGATTTTGAGTTCAGCTACTGCTATGTATTCTATATTGCTGATTTTAGTTGCTTATCCAACTTGTCCCAGCCTTGCACAGTCTCTTAGTTATTCTCTGTATGTGGTAATGCTATATCCATCACACTGTGCTCTGATTTTTGCTTGGTCTAAATATTTATGGCATGTAGTCAGTTTGGGGAAAATGCAATGGATCATGTCCATCATTCCAGTTCATGCTGTCTACCTAATTCTTGGCCTCTGTTCTTGGCTCCTTGTCTTTGTTAGTAGCACCATCACTGCCTCACTCATCCAGGCTTAAAAACACTTGAAGTATTATTCTCCTTCATTTAAAATATTTCTGGAACACCTATATTATGCAAAGACCAGATGTGCTAAATATTATTAGAAGGATACAGCTCTCACCATCAAGGAGCTCACCGTCAATGTAAAACAAAGGTGTCCACAAAACCAGTACTGATAAAAAGGTTAATAATTGTGATAAAGTCACAAGAAAATGACAAACATAATTCTGACACTAAAAAATGAGAAAATGTGTCATAGAGAAAGGGATATTTATATGGTTTTCTTTTTTTAAAAAAGTATAAATTTCATATAGAGTTATCTTTTTTAGTGTATAATTCAATCACCCTATAAATCCCTCTTGCTTCTTTATAATCAAAACTTCTGTCAGCCCCAACAATAGTTTATCTATTAGTTGTCTCTAACTTTGACTTTTATAGAATATCATAAAAAAATGGATCCTATATAATGCATTTTTCATTAATATATGTTGTTGAATGAAATAGTTTATTGTTATTACAAAGTAATATTCCATTTTATGAATGTATCACAGTTTGATATCTACTCACTAATTAAAGACAGTTAGGTTGTTTCCACTTTAGAGTATACAGGTTTTATGGGGAACATGATTTTTAATTTAACTCTGGCAAATATCTAGAAATGGAATTGCTGGGTTACATTGTAAGCTTCTGTTTAATTTTTTAAGACACTATCGAACTGTTTTTACTACCAGTAATGTTCTGATTGTTTTGCATCCCTGCTGGTACTTTGTAATTTCAGTTTTTTTTTTAATTTTAGTATTCTAAATAGTGTGTAGTGCTATCATATCTCTATGAATTTATATATTATGTACATTTCATATAAATGGAATCACATAATACATGGCCTCTTGTGTTTGGCTTCTTTTGGATTTTTCTTGAGGTTTTTTACATAGAAAATCATGTCATCTGTGAATAGAGATAGTTTTATTTCTTCCTTTTCAATCTGTTTGCCTTTTAGCTCTTTTTCTTACCTTTTCCAGTTGCTAGTTCCTACAGAACAATGTTAGATAAGACTGCTGAGAGTAAATCTTGTCTTGTTCTCAATCTTCATGGGAAAGTATTTAATCTCTTGTCTTTAAATATGAAAGCTGTAGTTTTGTAGTTTCCTCAGGTTGTGGAAGTTCCCTTGTAATAGACTTTTCTGAGAATTTTTATCAGAAATTGATGTTGGACTTTGTCAAATACATTTTCTGCATTTAATGACATTGAAGGTGTATATGAGTCATCAAGATATTTTATTAAATTGCAGATTCTAATACATTTGGTCTGGGATGCAGCCTGAGGAAATGCATTTCTAATAATTTGAGATGATATTGATGTTGTTGGTTGTACACCATACTTTGAATATCATGGGTCTAGAGTATACCACTATGAATTGAAGGGAAGATATTACTGAAGGATGCTAAAAAAGGAAAAGAGTTGCAAAGAAAAATGTAGACAATCGATTTTTTAAATTAAATAATTTATTTGATTTAGTTTCAAGTTTACAGTATATTGATAGACATCTATATAGTTCCTAAAACGATCTCCCCAATTGCTTCCTTCCTCCCCTGACCCTCCATCTAGCCAATGTATTAATGCTACTGCATTCCTTATGCCATGCTCCCCATTCCTGTGGCCATCCATCAGCTACAAATTTGTACTTTGTTACCCATTTAACCCTATTCTCCCAGCCCCTCAAACCCTCTTCCTTCTGTCCTTCGCCAAAATGTCCACTATATTTGTGAGTATGTTTTTGATTAGTTTGTTCTTTTTATCCCTTAGATTCCTCATGTAAGTGAAATCATATGGTATTTATCTTTGTCTGCCTTAAATACTCTCTAGGTTTATTCAGGCAATACCTTTTCCATCCTCTTTCTTTTAGTCTGTGTGTGTCTTTTAATTTGAAGTGAGTCTCTTGTAGGCGGCATGTAGGGACATTGTTTTCTTATCCAGTCATCTACTCTATCTTTTAGTTGGAGTACTTAATTCTTTTCCATTTTAGATACTTATTGATAGAAATGTAGCTGTTATCATTCTTTATTCCTGTTTTTGATATATGTTTTTTCTTCTTAAAGAAGTCTCTCCAACATTTCCTGTAATATTGGATTGGTGGTGATAAATTTCTTTAGCTTATTTTTGTCTTGGAAGCTCTTTATCTGTCCTTTGACCCTAAATGATAGCTATGCAGGATAAAGTATTCTTGGTTGTAGATCCTGGATCTTCATTTCGTCAAATTTTTTGTGTCAAGCCTTTCTTGTCCCGCATAGTTTCTTTTGATAAATCAGCTGCCAATCTTATGGGTACCTCCTTGTAGGTAACTATTTTCTTTTCTCTTGCTGTTTAAGATTCTCTCTTTGTATTTAACCTTTGGCATCATAATTATGATGTATCTTGGTGTGCCCCTCTTTGGATTCCTGGTTTTGGGAATTCTCTTAGCTTCCTGGGGTTTTATGTCTATTTCCTTCACCAGGTTAGGAAAGTTTTTCATCATTATTTCTTCAAATATCTGTTCAACATCTTGTTTTCCTTCCAGTATGGATATTCCTTCGATGAGATGGATATTTTGACCTTTAATGGTCTCCCATAGGCTCCTTGAACTATTTTCATAGTCTTGGCTTTTTTTCTTTTTGCCACTCTGATTAAGTGTCTTTGGCTTTCCCATCCTCCATATACATCATTCGATCCTCTTTTTTATTTACTTTGTTATTCTGTTTAATATACTTTTCATCTCAGATAAGGTGTTTTTTATTTCTGACTTATTCTCTTTGATAATTTCAATTTCCATTTTTATTCTTTTTATCTCTTTATTGAAGTTCTCACTGAATTCATCTACACTTCCCCTAAGTTTGTTGAGCATCTTTATAACCAGTGTTTTGAACTCTGCCTGTGTTAGATTGCTTGACTCCATTATTCCTGGGTCTCTATTTTGTTCTCCCATATGGTTTCTGCTTCTTTGTCTTCCATTGTGGCTTTTTTTCTCTGTTTCTATGTATTAAGCAAAGCTCCTAAGTCTCCCGGTTTTATTAGTGCAACTTTGTGGAGTAGGTGTCCAGTGGCACAGTCCTGAGAGGCGTTAAGCTGCAGGCCAAATTTAGCCCTATCTTGTGCCCTCAGGGGCCACCTGTTAAGATTCAGCAAGCAATCCACAGATGTTATGCTTATAGTTGCCTCAAAAGGCCAGACCAAAAACTGAGGCCAGCTGCCTCTAGTGTGAGTCTAAAAGCCACTTAGCAAGGAGCACCTGACTTGCTGAGGACACATCTGGATGTGGCTTGTTTGGGCCACAAGTTAGGGGAGGCAGTTTCAGGAAATCATTTGGGCGGAACAACCTCTGTTATCCAGTTTGATGATGTCTGGTCTACAGCAGCACTTCATTCAGCACACTGGGAGAGGTGTGGCCTCAGCAGAGGAACAAAGGGATATAGCTGGCACTTCTGCACAGAGCAAGTCTCCTGTAGGCCCTCACTCTGACAATGTCTCCCTGTTTGTCACTGGTGCCCACTGTGCACAGCTGAATTGGCATTGATGCGCTGTACAAGCAGGTCAGTCATGGCAAAATTCCACTCACGGGCACATCTCCTTTGAGTCATCTGCTACTGCTGCTGCCACAGCCTCCATCCCTCTCAGCTGCTCAGGACTGGAAGCCTCGTGTCCTCACCCTGTCCTACCTTCTGCTGTCATAGGGTGATTTCTTTGACTTCTCCCTAGTTGTATGGCTTGTTTGTCTAGATTCCAGATTATTTTTCCTTGCTATTTTCTCCTTGTTTCTGTCACAACTTTTATTTGACCACAAGAGGAATGGAGCCTCTATCATCTATGCCATTATTTTCCCCATCGGGAATAAATTTTGTCATGGAGGTCAGTGAAAGAGCATATCAAGAATGAGGAGGAGACTATCAGTTACTTATTTGTTTATTTGTTTGTTTTTTTGTTTTTAATTTTTATTTTTTCGTTGAGGCAATCCTTGGTTAACCTCACAGATTGCAAGGACCTTACTAGCTTACAGTCCTTTATTTTTAATATTTTTTATGCCTACAGCACCCTGTCTTCCTAGGTGTTCTCCCACCTAAGTATTAACCAGGCCTGACCCTGCTTAGCTTCTGAGATCAGATGGGATAGGGCTTGTTCACGGTGATATGGCCACAGATGAGACCAATAGTTTTGAAAGAAGTAATATTAGGTGTGTCAAATATGAAATTAGCATTGGCTTTATAGCAGAAGTTGCACTATTAATGTTTCTTATACATAGTTTTGCTATTTGAAGTATCATATAGTATTATAAAACAAAGTATCCCTCATTGTCCAAATATATTTGGTTCCCAAATTTGAACTGTGAGGGTTTGGATAAGAAAGAACACATGATCTAAATATATTTGGTTTCTATTTTTTTGAGTAGTAAGAGATAGATAATGAGGGATATCTGTCCTAACTCTAAAAATGTATCCTAAAATGTTTGTTTCCTGAGTTTATACAACAAGAATTCAGATAGTGGGATACTTATATTTGTTTATACATGTTTTCCCTACTAGCCGCATGCTCCTTCAGAATTAGGATTATATTTGCCTTTGTGTTCTCAGCCCCTTGCATATCACTTGGTACACAGGTGATCATTAAATGTTCATTTAATTTTTGAAATGAGCTTAAATGATGGAGACAAATTATAAACTGCCTCCTTAGGGCATTTAGCAGTAAGGGGAAGTAGAATGATACCCTGATATGTGAGGAAAATTCAAGGCTGACGGCAGGTTTTTTTGCTTTTTCTTATAGTTATTTTGAAGCCATATAGATTTATGGTTAATCATAGGCAGAGAAGAAAGTCCCAATAACTAAGAAGTGAATAAAGAAACAGGAGAGAAAATAATTAATAGAGCACAGTCCTGTAGCAGATAAATAGCACAAGTATCTGACTTAATTATAAGGGGGAAACATCACAATTTTTAACCTATTTTGCATTGAGTCATGTAGAATCTACCTTCATCACAAAGCCATTCAGTCATAGCTATAATCAACCTTAATTCAAGACCCCATTGCTTTTTACCTGATCAACTATTTGTCTTCTCTGTAAACTCATTCTCTTAAACACCTTTTTGCATGTGGCTGGAGAAAGTCTCTTCCAAAATGTTTTCCAGAAACTATCCTCCTACTGGAGAATATAGGCTCTCTCCTTTATGACCTCCGATAGCAGCTTGGCATCTCAACCTCTTGGGATCAATGAGGATGTTGGGTCATTAATGTCTTCTTCAGCCCTAGGATTTCTTTATAGGTTCCATTATCAAAGGTTAACCTGTGACTCTTGATTATATTACTACATTAACATTTGACACACTAAAATAGTTCCTATCACTGAAATTAAATGATGATAATAACTTCTAATTAAGGGATCATGATTTCTGCCAGAATTTTCTCTAAAAATCTATTTCAAATTAATACCGTCAAATGTGTAGCTCTGTATGCATGTGTATGTATGTTTTATGTCACAGGCATAATTTCTATTTGATATGAGTTTACTCTCATGTGTGGGTAATTGGTAGTTTATAGGGTTAAGACTTATTTTTTCCAGTCTTTTTACTCAGAGAAAAATAAATTACTCAATTTATGAGAATATTTTGACAATTCTGTCTGTGTGTCCAGGACTATAATTTGATATGAATATTCTGGCTGCAATGACCCAATTTTAAGATGCAAAATGAAACACTCTATATTTATATGGAAATAATGTAGCTACCCTGATTCCACCATAAGGAGTAACAAACATTAAACTCTAATATAGAATATATATAAAATCATAAGATGAAAAAACCATGATTATAGTCTCATCTCATTTGCAAATATTACAAATGTTGTTTACTGAAACAGAGTTCCAAAAAATGTTACAAAGAATTATGTTTTCTAGCTTGAAAAAACAGTTCAATTTAATTCTTAGGGATGTTTTAGTCAACATGTTATGATTTATGTGTACCTTTAATAATACACTTTCTCAAAATTCTTTGTATCCATAAATGTGCCTATACTCAAATAATTAATTTTCGACACAGTGTTTTGTTGTTTTCTTATGTGTTAAAGTAGTTCAGTAACTGCATTTACATAATTCACTGTAATTCCCATCTCCTCTTTCATTTCTCATCTATTGAATTTTTAAGATTCTGGCCACATAAAGGAGTGCACACTAAATTTTATGGATGGCCAAATGAAACCAATCACTATATGTCTATTTTTTAAAATACTGGCATCATTTAGATAGGTGTTTTGTGAACATTAAAATTTAAAAACTCAAAATTCAACTTACATAACTACTGAGCTGTCATTATTTATGAAAGATGCCTTTACCATAGAAGTGGTAGAATTTCATTCTGCACTAGTGTCAGGGAAAGGAAAGCAATCTTACTTCCCAGGAAGTGTGGTGGTATAGCAGTTTTCCTCTGCAAGACTGAAGCTAGCTTAACAAGATTGATTACATTGACCATTTTATGGTTTGATTGACAAAAGATTGAATAGTTGATTTGATCTGGTATTCTTAATGGCCAAAAGGACCAGATGGCTTGATTGAGGTGATGACTGAAACAACTAATTCAACTGTAAAAATCGTTGAATAAATGGTGATATTGTTAGCACTATCACAAAGAGATAGCTAATATAGAAACATCAAAGCCTGATTTTCAGTTTCAACTGGGGCCCTTAGTCTTAATAGCTAGCTCAAATTTAGTATTTCAGTAGACAACTCTAATAGGGGGTATTTTGAAATTTTTCATAAAACAAATCAACATTCTGAAGAGTAGGATATTAAAGCAGCCAGAAAGAAAAACAACTAATTGCTAGTGCTATTGAGAAGACTTGAAAGCATACCAGGCTAAAATGATGATAAACCATGATATGAGAATTTACAATGAATTTATAGCATAAATACTGTGACTCATAGGCTTGTCACACAAGAGCAATTTTTAAAAGTCATTGCAAATTGATACCTGTGTTCCTTGTCTCTTATATCCTGAAGAGAGATTTTTACTGAGTGTTAGGAAACTGTATGACAATAAACTAATACATATTGTTAAAAAGGCAGTATCATGAAGCAAAGGTTCGTATATATTAAGACTTAAGCAAGCATCTATCTAGTTCTATGACATTTGACTTCATTTATGATCATGATAGTAATATCTATACATATAAGAAGAAATAGAGGGTTGAAGCAATTATTAGGATGAACTTGGTTACAGTATTTCTTAATAAAGAAAATTATTAGGAGAAGCATGAAACCTACCAACCTTATGAGAAACAAAATTCCTTTAAAATTGCTTTCCTTTTAAATTTCCTCTATTTTAATAATAGTGAATATTTGGTAGTTTCATTTCTTTCACTGAGCTTTTTCCTTGTTTGTACATATCAGAAATGTTACCGTCTTAAGACCCAGTACTTCAGAAGTTTTCCTAGGTTTAAAATAGGGCTGCAGATGATAAGTTGTCAAATGTTAATTTATCTGGGACTCTGAGTCCTCAATATACAAGGAAAGAGTAGAGAGAAAGGCAACTAAGACTAAGCCTATCAGGTTTATGTTCTTGAACTGTGAGACATAGATGAGAAAATGAATTTGAAGCAGATTTTTTATGAGATATTTTGTCTCATGGCATGAATATATCCATTCATTCAACAAATATTTATTGACTATTATTGGCTAGACAATGTGCTAGGTGCAGTATATATAGTAGTTAACAATATAGGCATAGTCGCTGACAGACATTAATTGAATAACCTTTAAAATACATTTGTAATTAAAATTTTTATATGAGCTATTAAAAAATGCCAGGGTATTATGAGTGCAAAATGAAGACTGTTGCCACCTTTATATTGCTGCTCAGGGAAAGTCTCTGGGTGATATTTTAGCTGACACCTGAAGAACAACTAAGGTGTTAACCAAGTAAAGAGGGGTAGGGAGAGAAATATCTCTAGGCATGTGTGAAGGCTTGGAAAAAAGAGGCCCATGTGGCTGGAGGGAATAGGAGTCTGAAGTAGAGAATAGTTCAAGATAGTCCTGGAGAAATAAGCAATGGCCAGGTTATGCAGGCTATGTTAGTTTGCTAGGGCTACTGTAACAAAGTACCACAAACTAGGTGGCTTAAACAACAGAATTTTGCCATCTCACAATTCTTGAGGCTAAAAGTTCAAAATAAAGCTGTTGGTGGGATTGGTTCCTTCTGAGGGCTATAAGGGAAGGATCTCAGGCCTTTCTACATGGCCATCTTCTCCCTATGTCTCTTTGTATTGTCTTTTCTGTGTGTGTGTCTGTGTTTAAATTTATTTATTTTTATAAAAACACCAGTCATATTTGATTAGGGCCAACCATAATGATTACACATTAAATTGATTACCTCTGTAAAGATACTATCTCTAAATTAAGTCATATTCTGAGGTACTTGGCTTAGGATATCAACATATAGATTTTTAAGGAACACAATTTAACCTATAACACAGAGCCTTGGAGGACACAGTAGGACTCTTCTCAGAGTGCTTAGGGTTGCCATTGAAAAAATTTTTTTTAAACTTAACTTTTAAAATTGTCAATTTTTATTATAGGGGGCTAGGTTAGTTTTCTATTGCTGCTATAACAAATCAACACAAACTTAGTGGCTTGACTCATACAAACTTACTATCTTACAGTTATGCATAAAAAAGGTCCAAAATCAGCTCAACAGGATAAAATCAAGGCCGAAGTTTTCCTTCTGAAGGCTCTAGAGGAAAATTAGTATCATTGCATTTTGCAGTTCAAGAGGCCACCTGTATTCCTTGCCTCCTGGTTCTTCCCTCCATTTTCAAAGCTACCCATGAAGCATCTTTCTGTCTTTCAGATGTCAGCTCCAATCACAACATTTTTCTGACTCTGCCTCCCTCTCATAAGGATCTTTGTGATTACATTGGAGTAAACTGTATAGTCCAGGATGATCTCACCATCTCAAGATTCTTAAGTTAATCACATTTCATGTATTTGCTACTATGGAATTTAACATATACATAGTTTCCAGGGATTAAGGTGTATGTGCATGTGGTATGTTGGCAGAGGCATTATTCAGAGAGAAAAAAATGAAAGCAAAAGCCAGTTACAAAAATTTGTTACAATATAAACATGAAATGATGGTAACTTGGACTAGGTAGTGATGGAGATGGAGAGAAGTATTCAGATGGAGAATTATTTGGTACATAAAATCAACAAAACTTGCTAATGAATTGGATGAGATAGAGAAGAGAGATGGGTTTAATAGTAGTTTAGTTTATATCTAATATGCCTTCTGGTTATTCTGAATGTCATCTTTATATCATGGATTAGGAAATTAAAACTTGCATGTTGAAAATGTTCCTGTATATTTCTAGAAGTGGTAATTTTTGCATTTAAAAAGAAGATTTGTGACTACTGTTTATTTTGGCATAGGTATAAATTTTGTAAAAGTTTGCTCATATTTTGAAAACTTATGAATAAGTCCTTTGAAATGGCCTACTAAATTTCCTATTTATCCCATAAGTTTTAAAAATGAATGAGAAAAGGCTAAAGAATTAGAAAATAGTCAATTAGCAAATGAAAATTGGTTGAATGTTTAAAGTGCATCAAGAGTGCATGGCAACTGAAATACTAAAAAGAAGAATTTTCCTGAGTAGATGACCAAAACTTGCATATGCACTACAAGAAGGGAAGCTGAATTTTAGCTGGAGATTTCCACAAAACACTGGAAAGCAGAGAAGACTGAGATAGACATGCTGAGAAGCTCCGTTGACTGATATCTAGAGCCAGAAGATCTGGGGAATATTGAAGAACAAAGGAAAACATAAAACTCTATGGGTATTATTGGTCTAAACACAAAATATTATAGGTGAACTTGGAGACAAAGTCACCATATTAAATTACTTATTTTATGCTGCTTGACGTATCTCTAGAAACGCATCCCAGAATCATATTAAAATAAAAATCTCTTCAGGATAAAAAGTATCAGCTTAAATGATGACTTTATTTGCCCAGCAGCACTATCTGAAAGAGAGGCTGAGTCAAAAGATGATGAATTGTTGGTTTATTCTTTTTTGCAAGTTACCTGCTTAATTTGGAATTAAATGCATCCATTGCATCAGGTACTTTCATTCTGAACTATTTCTAGTGCATGCTATCATTTAATGTGACTTTTTAAAATTTATTTACTACATTTCTATTTTTTGAATTAATTATTTTAAAGGTGGCATTAGTTAATGTAATACAGTAAGTTTCAGATGCACAGTATATTGCATTGTATGTTCATCTCCCAAAGTTAAATTTCTTTTAATCACCAGATATTTGACTCATTTTACCTCATCTATCTCCCACCTCCCTGCTTCCCACCTACACTCTGATAACGAGTAGTGTACGATCCATGTCCATTAGTCTCTGTTTGTCCTGTATATTTGCTCCTTTTAGATTTATATCTCACATATAAATGATATCTTGTGGTTGTAAAATTTTTCTGTCTGGCTTATTTCACTTAGCATGATAATCTCAAAGTCCGTCCATGTTGTCAAAAATGGCAGTATTTTACCTCTTATGGATGAGTAATGTTCCATTGTATATATGTACCACTGCTTCTGTAGCCAATCATCTATCAGAGGACACTTTGGCTGCTTCCATGTCCTGGCAACTGTGAATAATGCTGCTACGAACATTGGTGTGCAAATATCTTTTCATACATGGGTTTTCAAGGCTTTGGGGTAGAGAGGTTGCCAGATCATATGGTAGATCAATTCATAGTGTTTTGAGAAAACTTAATACTGTTTTCCATACTGGCTATACCAATTTGCAGTCCCAGCAGCAGTGTATGAGGGTTCCTTTTTCTCTACATCTTCTCCAACATTTGTTATTATTTGTCCTGCTGATTATAGCTATTCTAACAGGTGTCAGATGGTATCTCATTGTGTTTTTGATTTGCATTTCCCTAATAGCTAGCGATGTTGAGGATATTTTCAAGTATTTGTTGGCCATTTGTATGTCCTCTAGGGAGAACTATCTGTTCAGGTCCTCTGCACATTTTTTGATTGGATCATTTGTTTTTTTGTTGTTATTGAGATATATGAGTTCTTTGTATATTTTGAATATTAGGCCCTTATCAGAGGTTTTGCTTGGAAATATATTTTTCCATCCAGATGGTTGTCTCTGTACCTTGTTGATGGTTCCTTTGATATGCAGAAGGGTGTTAGTTTGTAGTCCCATTCACTTTTTGTTTTTTACCTTCCTTGTTGTTGAGGTCAAATTCATAAAATCTCCTTTGAGCCCAAGGCCCATGAGATTAGTTACTATATATATATTTTTTCTTTATGCACTTTATCGTTTTGGGTCTTATACACAGGTCCTTAACATATTTTGAGTTAATTTGGGTATATGGTGATAGACAACAGTCTAGTTTGTTTGTTTATTTATTTATTTATTTATTTATTTATTTATTTATTTATTTTTTGCATGAAGTTGGCTTTCCAGTTTTCCCAGCACCATATATAGAAGAGGCTTTCCTTTATCCACTGTATGTTTTTGGCTCTTTTGTTGAAAATTATTTCCCATATATACAAGGGTTTATTTCTGGATTCTTGATTCTATTCCACTGTTATGTGTGTCTCTTTTTCTGCCAATACCATGCTGTTTTGATTACTGTCACTTTTTGTATAGACTGAGGTTGGGAGGAATGATGCTTTCAGCCTTGTTCTTTTTTCTCATGATGGCTTTGGTGATTCAAAGTCTTTTGTGCTTCCATAGAAATCTGATGATTTTTTGTTCTATTTCTTTTAAAAATACCAATGGGATTTTGATGGGGCTTGCATTAAATCTGTAAAATGCTTTAGTTAATAAGATAATTTTAAGTATGTTGATTCTTCCAATCCAAGAACACAAAATATCTTTCCATTTTTTTGTATTTATTTTAATTGTATTTCTTTGATTTCTTTTAATAGGATCTTGTAGTTTTCATTATATACGTCATTCACATGTTTTGTTAAATTTTATTCCTGGGAATTTTATTATTTTGTTGCAACAGCAAAAATAATTTTTTTTCACTTCTTTTTCTAACACTTCATTATTAAAGTATAGAAATGCTATAGATTTTTGAACATTGATTTTGTATTCAGAAACTTTACTGTATTTCTTTACTATTTCTAGTAATGTTCTTTAGGGTTTTCTATATAGATGAACATGTCATCTGAAAATAGTGATAGTTTGACTTCTTTGTTTCCTATTTGGATGCCTTTATATCTTTCTCTTACTTGAATGCATTAATTAGGACCTCCAATGTTATTTTGAATAACAGTGGCAATAGTAGAGAGCCTTGTCTTGTTCTTGATCTTGGGAAGGTTTTTAGTTTTTCACCATTATGTATAATGTTGGCTGAGGGTTTGTCATAGATGGCCTTTATTATGTTAAAATACTTTCCTTCTATACTATTTTTGTTAAGTGTTTTGATTATAAAAGGATGTTATATCTTGTTGAAAACTTTTTGCATCTATTGATATAGTCATATGATTCTTATTTTTAAATTTGTCTATGTGGTGTATCACATTAATCGATTTGAGTATGTTGAACCATTCCTGTGCCTCTGGGATAAAGCCCACTTGACCATGGTCTATAATCTTTTCAATATATTTCTGTATTTCGTTCAATAGTATCTTATTTAGGATTTTTGCATCTGTGTTCATGAAAGATATTGGTCTAGTGTTTTCATTTGGGGGGTAATCTTTACCAGGTTCTGGTATCAGGGTAATATTGACCTTATAAAATGAGTTGGGAAGTATTGCATCCTCTTCGATTTTTTTTTTTTTTTTTAGTAATTTTAGGAGATCATGTATTATATCTTCTTTGAATGCTTGGTAGAATTCACTTGTGTGGTCATGAAATTTTACTTTTTGGTAGGTTTTGATGATTATTTCAATTTCCATACTGCTGATCTATTTAGACATTTTAGTTATTCTTGATTCAGTCCCAGAAAGATGTATCTTTCTAAGTACTTGTCCATTTCTTCTAGGTTATTAAATTTGGTGTTATATACTTTTTCATATCATTCTTGAATGATCCTTTGTATTTCTGTGATGTCTGTCATAATTTCCCCCTTTCTTTCCTGATTTTGTTTGTGTCTTTTCTCCTTTTTTCTTTAGTGAGTTTAGCTAGGGGTTTGTCACTTTTATTATATTTCTCAAAGTACAAGTTTTGGTTGCATTAATTTTGTCTATTGTTTTTTGGTTTTCAATTTCACTTATTTCTACTCTAATTTTGATTATTTCTTTCCTTCTGCTGACTTTAGGCTTCATTTGTTTTCCCTTTTCTAGTTTTATAAGTTGAAGCATTAGGTTGTTTATTCAGGCTCAGTCTTTGTTTGGAGGTAGGCCTGTAAAGACATGAACTTTCCTCTTATGACTGCTTTTGCCATGTCCCAGAAGTTTTGATATGTAGTACTATCATTATTATTTGTTTTATGTATCTCTTGATCACTCTTTTTATTTCTTCTCTGACCAGGTCATTCTTCAGTATCATGTTATTTAATCTGCATGTATTTCTGATTATTCCCACTTTCTTATTACAGTTGATTTCTAGCTTCAATGCATTATGATTAGAGGTTATGGTTGGTATGTTTTCAGCCCTCTTATATTTGTTGAGGCTATCTCTGATAATGTTCCATGCTCACTTGAGAAGAATGTATAAGCAGCTTTTTTGAAATGAAAGGCTCTGTAAATGTCAACTATGTCCTGTTGGTCTAATGTTTCATTTAAGAATGTCGTTTCCTTATTAATTTTCTGTTTGGATCTGTCCATATTCGGCAGTCGAGTATTTAGATACCCTACTGTGATGATGTTTTGGTTTGTTTCCCACTTTAGTTCTGTTATTCATTGCTTTATATATTTCTGGACTCCCTGATTGGGAACATTGATATTCTTAAGTGGTATGTCTCCTGGTGCATGTTTCTTTTTATCATTATGAAGTGTCTCTCAGTATCCATCTTTACCTTTTCTATTTTGACGTCTATTTCATCCGGTATTAGTACCACTAATCCTTCTATTCTCTGAATGCCATTTACATGAAATATCATTTTCCACCCTTTCACTTTGAATTTGTGTTTGTCTTTGGGACTGGGATGTGTTTCCTGTAGGTTGCATATAGCCCAGTTTTGTTTTATGATCCAATATGCCACTCTCTCTTTTCATTTGTGAGTTCAATACACTTACATTTATTGTGATTATTGAAATATGAGAACTTTCTATAACCATGTTATATTTTACTTTCTGGTAGCTTGGTGTTTCCATTGCTTTCTTATCCTTGTGTGTCTTTTTAATTTCTTTAAATTTGGTTATGTTTTGTGAGCTTTCTGTCTGGTCCTTGTTTTATGCTATGTACTTCAGTTTTGGATCTTTAGCATGTGGTTACCAATAAGGACATGTAGAGGATAGTGTGTGTGATTGTGAGTGTGTGTGTGTGTGTGTGTGTGTGTATTATCCATTTTCTTTTGTGTATGCCTTATCTCCATTCCCTTTTGCAAATTTGGATTTTTGAGTCCTCTCCTTTTCAGTCATTCTTTTCTCAATTAGTTCATATGTATGCTTAACTTTCATTACTATCTTGCTACAACAATTTTGTTTTTATTATATAAGCTTATAATGCCTGATCTTAGTAAGAATTTCTACTCTGTTTCTATCTGCTTGAAAGTCCTTTAGTCATAGTTATATATTTTTTTTGTAATTTTGTTTTAGGTGAGCTAACTCCTTTCAGTATTTACTATAATACAGACATTATAGTGGAGAATTTCCTCAACTTTTGTATGTCTGGAAACGTCTTTATTTCTCCTTCATATTTTAAGTAGAGCTTTGCTGGATACATTATTCTTGGCTGGTAGTTACTATTTTATAGTTTGAATATTTGATTCCACTCCTTTCTGGCTTCTAAATTTTGTACTAAGTCCTATGATAATCTAATGGGGTTTCCTTTATAGTTACCATTTTCCTTTCCCTGGCTGCCCTGAAAATTCTCTCTTCATCATTGATTTTTGATAATTTTAATACAATGTGTCTTGGTGAAGGCCATTTTGGGTTGAAATAATTGGGTATTTTGTCGACTCCTTGAATTCCAAGCTCTAGCTCTTTCCTTAGATTTTGGAAATTCTCATTAACTATTTGCCTGAAAATGCTTTCTAACCTCTGCTCTTTCTCCCCGCTTCAAGAATGCCCATTATTCTTATGTTCCCTCTCTTGTTAATATAAGCTATTTCTTATATTTCTCTCATTATTTTTCATTCTCTGGTTTCTCTCTTCCTTCTGATTTATTTCTAGATTTCTGTCTTCAATATCACTGATCTTCATTTGGTCAGCTCTATTTTCCAAGCTTGCTATTTCCTTTTTCATCTCTTTCAGTGTGTTCTTCATCTCCTGAAGTTCTTTTTGGTTCTTTTTGAGGGTTTTAATCTTCTTGCTAAAGAACTCATTCTCTTTATCTAGTTATTTTTTTCTTTTTCAATTCCTCTGATTGTTGATATGAATTGTTTTGGATCTCACGAAGTTTTTTTTTTTTTTTTTCTGAAGTACCATCCTGAATTCTTTTTCATTCCATCACAATATTTTTTGTCTTTAAGCTTATTTTCTGAAAATTTTTCTCTTTCTTTCTGAGATGCCTTGTTACCTTGGTTGTTCATAGAATATTTATCCACCTGGAGATTAATGGAATTATGTTTTGTTGTTTTTCATAAAGAAGATTATATAAAGGTCACTTTTTAGCCTGTTGCAAGAAAAAATAAAGGCATTTTTCTTTTGGTTTCCAGTAGGTGGTGTCTAATCCTCTTGGATCCCTGCTTTATATAAAAGTCTCAATAATGCCTTTTTTATTTCTTATAGATATTCAATCCTACTGACTGCCTTCAGTCTCATCCTCTGTCAGTGTTGGTGACAGTTTCATTAACATTTGCTCAGATTCCCTTAGAGCTCCACAGTATTCAGTCTTGGAGTTTATGGGGGGTGGGGCCACTGGGTTGGGAAATGAGGCTGCGGCTAAGCCTCATGTTTTGCACCTGCAGCTAGTAATAATCACCTGTTGCTTTTCTGCCATTCCCACTTCTTTGCTTTCTGCCCTGATCCCTGGTCATTTTCACTCAATGGAGCTCAAAGCTCTCTCAAACACTGTTGTTCAAGGAACCATCCATACTTTCTCCCCTCCCTCTTCTCCTGCAGAAAGCTCTGGCTATGAGAAGCAGCTTCTTTGTTTCTCCTAGTCTACTGTGTGATTCCTGGGATTCTGACCTGTGGTAGCTCTTATGTATAGATCACACACTCAGACGTGCTAATATGCAAGTTCTGTAATTTTTATTGAGTTTTAGGTGTTCAAGTTATTGTTGTTTTAAGAGGAACAATCTTGGGATGTCTCTCAATGTTTTGTTGCAGGTGTCATTCTGTTTACTAAATTTCTTCACCAATGACCTGCCCAAGCTGGTGAACTGAGCCTGGCAACATGGTTCCTGTGGGCTGTGCAGCTGAAACCGTTGTTCAATCTAGTGTGGTCTTTTATGGCAGGACATAATTGTTATGAATTGTCACAATACATCATTTCTTATTAACTCTTATTTTTCTCAAACAAAAAATGTTTATTAGTGCTATGCTAATTTTATTATTATTATTATTATTATTATTATTATTATTATTATTTGGATAAGGAGAACTAAACTATCATCCCAGTCTTTAGATAAATTTACTTGTATTAATAAGACAAACTATGAAGATCATTATGAACTCTGGGCCATGGTATCATCTTAATAGACTGACACTTATCTAGGCAATACAGTAGTGTCAGTACTCTACCCAATTTTTTCTGCTTTTGCCTACTCCAGCTCCCCCAGAGATCAGCCTGCTCTTACTTTCTAATCTATAAACAAGTCATATACTACTTAGCCTTTTATGTCCTGATTCTTAGGAACATTTTTCTGTGTAATTGTATTAATTTACTGATACAAACGCATTTGTTGCACAGCTCCCAAGATGTAAATTTTAATGGATGCCACGTAATATACCAACTCATTAGCTCTGGTTTCTAAGCCTACTCAGTGTTTGTAATTAAGCCACCAAAGAAAAAAAGTGCTTCCACAGATGCCATTTCTGGTTTTGGAAGGGACTTGGAAGAGAATCAGAAAGAATAAATAAGGGAATGAATGAAATCTCATGCATAAATAGTAGAATAGTGCTTCCACTTCTAAAAATAGGGGTCTGGATTTGATCTCCAGGGTCCTTTCTAGCTCCTATCTGGAGAATTCCTAGGTCTTCCTACTTTCCCTGGATGTTTCACCAAAAATTTGGAAACATTTTATAGATGACCTTAAAACCACAGTAACTGTGGGCTAATGGGTGTATGTACCAAATTATTTCTGATATAGCACGCAAACTCTCTGGTTATTATCACATAAGTGTATGAATGAATTGGCCATGTTAATTTTATTTCACAAGTGGTAAAGATATGTCCACTAGGACCCAGCATAGCCAACTCCATCTGAAGTATAGTGGATGACATTCTGAGATATAAAGAAAAGCCACATAATATGGTGGGAAAAGCATGGGCTTTGGAGACCTATAGTTATACATCAACCTATTTTTATAAGTGCGATCTCATGTAAGTTATTTGATTTGTATTAGCCTCAGTTTACTCATATATTCAATAAGCATAGTAATTCTATTGTCCATCAGGGTGGGTATTCATTAATGTCTCTTATTATGATAAAACTATTTGTCATTATAGGAAAGCCAAAGGTTAGATCTGAGAGAGAGAGAGGGCTCCCTACACATTTTACTTAGTTCTGTCTGTTATGGTGCTTTTGACTAATTCTTGTCCATAGCCTAGAGCTGCCAATGGTAGGAGTATAAGGTGTTTGCAACTCTTAACCTTCTGGTATATGCCCCTCTGTGGTTTAGACAAGCAACATAATAAATCTCCCCTCCCCCAAAGTTACTATGGCTTGCCTACATGGTAAAATGAAAGACACAGTTAAGCAAGTGAATGTTTGATTAAGATGTATAATATCTGTGATGGTTAATTTTATGTGTCAACTTAATTTGCTTAAGGATAGCTGTTAAAACATTATTTCTGGGTATGTCTATGAGAGTATTTCTGGTAGCCATTAGTATGTGAATCAGTAGGCTGAGTAAAGTTATCCACCTTTCTCAATATGGGTGGGCATCATACAATCTATTGAGGGCCCAAATAGGATAGAAAGGCAATAGGAGGGTATATTCCCACTCTTCTTGGTCTGGAAATACCATTTTTCCTCCCCTCAGACATTGGAGCTTCTGATTCTCAGATTCTTTTGACTCTGACTGAATTATACCACTGGTTTTCTGGGTTTCCCACCTGACAGAAGGGAGATTATGGGTCTTTTTAGCCTCATAATTATATAAGCCAGTTCCTATATAATAAATCACATGTATGTATGCATATATGTATTTATATGTATATACGTGTGTGTATATATATATATATATATATATATATATATTTGTCTATGTGTGTATAAATAAAATTGGTTCTGTTTTTCTGTAAAACCCTAATATAATATCCAAATTAATATTAATAATTATGATAATGGCTAACAGTTATGACCATTTACTATGTTCCAGGCTTCACATTCAGTTCATGAACTGCATAATCACTTAATTATAAGAACAGTCTGATTATACAGTTACTGTTATGTTGAGGCAAACACTGTAAAGGCACAGAATGGTTAAGTAGCTTGCCAAAAGTCATGTAACTAATAAATGTAGAAATGAAAATTTGAGCTGAAACCCGTTTGACACTACAGGCTGAATCTAACCCACTAAACTATTGTAAGTGATCTCCAGTTGCAGTGAGACACAAATAAGACCATAATTGTAGTAGTACTTTAAAAACCTAGAAGTAGTATGAAAATGGAAGGGCTTATTATTACCCAAATGATTAACTGAGCCTATCAGTTTTTTTCAGATGCTTGGCAGCATATAGAGAAAGCCTAGGGCTATGATGAACCTATCCCAAATAGAATAGAATGTCTTGAATGTGGTATAAGCTAATTGGTGACATGTCTTTATTTTCAAACAGGCAAAGCTCATAAGTGCTTCTTTCTATTGGCATGCCTATCTTTTAAGTAACTGCACCTGTTCTATAATTCAAAGTGATTATGTAACTTCAGAACTTTGGCAATTGTTCTCCAGCATCCAATTTTTTGAACAAACATTTATTGAGCACTTTTCTGCTATGCATGTTTATGGAGTATATCCTGTGTTCAGAGTATTCTCTCTTTGGAGAGAGTTTTGTGTATTAAATTTGGAAACACTGCTTTGAAAAAACCCAGAGCAGAAATAATGAGATAAAAGTTGTTTCATCAAGGGAGAGTAATTTACCTAGATTCAGAAGTTTAGCGTAGCATTTTTCATATTGCACCTGTTAAAATCACCCAAACAATTTTCCTGGGTTTTACTAAGATTTGGATTTAGTTGTTTTGAGATGGTAGTTTTGATAGCTCCCCAAGGAATTCTTATTGTCCAGCCTGGAAGGTTAAGCCACTGGTCTATAGCATCTTATCTCATTCAAGTTTCCAGCTAACAAAGAAATTTAATAAAAAAGGAAGACTACCAAAGTTTGGCTTTAGGTCCAACCTCCCTGCTTCCCTTTATCCTACTTTTCTATCCTTAATGCACCCCCCACCCTTTGAGTATCTAAGTGTGGGCTCATAATAAAAAAATATCTACACTATAGGAAGTGAAGATTTGGATAATTAAATAGTCAAAATCTGAAGTGGTTATGGAGCTCAGGTTGGTAATACAAATGAGTGAAACAAGCCAGATGGAGACTGGGTAAATAGGAGACTACAGACCCCATCTAAATTTGGGGACAGGAGGCAGCTATGAATGTGTTCCAGCTGATTGGTATTTTACAGTAGAGTTCTCAAAATGTTATCCTTGGACTTATAACATCAACTAAACACTTGTTAGAAACACAAATTGTCAAGCCCTGTCCCCAGACCCATTGGCTGAATCAGAATCTGGTTTTGGGAGTCAGCAATCTGTGGTCTAACAAGCCCTTCAGAAGATTCTGGTGCGATAAGTTTCCAAACCACCACTGTATGGCAGTGCAGGCCCAGTGAAGTCAGATCTAATTTTTCAAAAATGTCAAGAATCTGGCTTTTTTTAATTGAGCACCTGAAAACTGTGCTATTTATGTTCAGGGAACATCTTCTGTGCTCAGATTACTCTGAACATCTTTTGGGTTTCACACTAATTCAGTTTATTTATTTATTTGCTTTGTTTGTTTGTTTTGTTTTGAATACATTCTATGGTCCAAGGAAAACCCATCCATAAGAAACCGTTCAGTTGTCTCTATCCTACCAGGGTCAAATACTTTTTAAATATCCGACATACTTTAGTGGCATCCCACAATCCACTCCTCAATATCTTGAGTAACCAATTAAACCATAAAGTATGCAATACTGGAATAGATAATTTATATATAAGAACCTGAGCCTATGGTAAAACAAACAAAAAAGGATTGTGAATTAAATTAGTGTCATTAGTTTAAATTCTGTCATTCTCAAACCAAGATTTTAAAGAGTGTCCCTCCATGGTTATTAATAATAAATAGCTCTCCAGTGCTGTCCTCATGATTTGAACTATTCCACATGCCTGGAGAGTAGGGAAAGAACCTAATGCCCAGATTGTGATATTTATAGCTCTAAACTTAGTGTAGTCATGACCTTTGTATTCTTTGTACAAGTAAGAAATTGTGTGTAGCTATGTGTGCATGTGTGCATGCATGCGTGTGTGCATGCATGAGAAAGAGATTTAGACTGCATTCTTCAAAGGTGGCTTTGAAAGCTATTGTATAGCACAAGAATGTTGGAGTTTAAAATATATCATAGGATGACTAACCATCCCATTCTCCAGGACTGAGGAAGTTCATAAGAAGGGAAAATTCTAGTTTTAAAACCAGGACAAGTTGGTTATCCTAGCTTTAACATTAATGTTTCTCTTGCATTGCTTTGCTTTGGATGTGGATCAAAATAAAGGATTGAATTGGGTAGAAAAGTTTGCTATTGTCATTGCTAAAATCAAAAGTCAAATATAGGAAGACACATTTTAGCCAGAAATAAGAAAAGAATTTCAAATTGAGGTGACACTATGAGGTGCCGAATATGGGATACGTTGTTCTGGAAGGGCACAACACATAGTCCACACCCAAAAAGAGTTTAAAACATGGCCAAATATGGAGGTAAAGGGTTATAGCTATTGAAACATTTGGTCTGAAGGGAAAATGGAGGCTAATGAATTGCAAGGTAATCAGTTTGGAATGATCAAGAAGAAGGCACAAATTAGAGTACAAGGTTGATCAGAGTGAGTTGTCCAGCAGAGATAGTAAGCAAAAATAGAGTTTTTGCAGACTGTTTGTGTGTGGTGGTACATGGCTCTATGGTTTAGGAAGAGGCCTTACAAACCAGATGTAAGGTAAAGAACTAATTAGAATATTGTACTTGATGGAAGACTGAATTAAATTACTTCACATTCCCATTCAATTTTGATAATCTTTTTTAGATAAAATTTTACATTTTTAACTTTTTTAAAATTAAGTTTATTGGGGTAACATTGGTTAATACAATTATATAATTTTCAGGTGTACAATATAATTTGATATCTGAATATTCCATTGTATGTTTACCTCTCAAAGTCCAGTTCCCTTTTCCCACTTCAATCTCCCCCAAACCCCTATATTTGACGCTTTTTACCCCATCTACCCCACCTCTTCTTTCCCACACACTACCGTCTGGTAACCACTAGTCTATAGTCCATGTCCACGAGTCTCTATATATTTGTATTGTTCATTTGTTCCTTTTACATTTATATTCCACATCTAAGTGATATTATGTGATTTTCAACTTTTTCTGTTTGGCTTATTTCACTTAGCATGATTATATTGAAGTCTAGCCATGTTGTAGAAAATAGCAGTATTTCTTCTTTTCTTATGGCTGAGTAAAATTTCATTGTATATATGTATTATCTTTACTAGGTTTTGGTATCAGAGTAATATTGGCCTCATAAAGTGAGTTGGGAAGTATTGTTTCATCTTCGATTTTTGGGAAGAGTTTAAAGAGAATGGCATTTTATCTTCTCTGAATGATTGGTAGAATTTACTGGTAAAACCATCTGGTATTGGACTTTTACTTTTTGGTAGGTTTTTAATGTTTTTTTCAATTTCCATACTGCTGATAGGTCTATTTAGATGTTCCAGTTATTCTTGATTCAGTCTAGGAAGGTTGTATATTTCTAAGTACTGGTTCATTTCTTCTAGGTGTGTGTGTGTGTGTGTGTGTGTGTGTACACATACATACACACACACACACATACAGTCATCCATTTTATTCTGTACATGCCTTATCTCATTTCCCCTTTTCGAATTTGAATCTTTGAATCTTCCCCTTTCAGTCATCATTATCTCAATTTGTCCCTATGTATGCTAAATGTTCATTGCTATCTTGCTGTAGCAATTATTTTCTCGTTATTTAAGGTTATAATGCTCTGATCTTAGTAGAGTTACACTCCTCTGCTTCCATTTGTCTGATAGCCACTTTATTCCTAATTAATTTTTTTTTGTCATTTTGTTTCACGTGAGCTGACCCCTTTCTTTATTTCCTATAGTGCAGGCCTT
Source organism: Cynopterus sphinx (assembly GCA_030015415.1). Taxonomy (NCBI): domain Eukaryota; kingdom Metazoa; phylum Chordata; class Mammalia; order Chiroptera; family Pteropodidae; genus Cynopterus; species Cynopterus sphinx. Next base: position 65,997,130 of record CM057388.1, on the reverse strand, counting down.
GTAGTAGAGAATTCCCTCAATTTTTTGTATGTCTCAGAAGGTCTTAATTTCTCCTTTATATCTAAAAGTGAATCTTAGCTGGATACATTATTATAGGCTGGTAGTTACTTTCACTTAATAGTTTAAATATTTGATTCTATTTCTTTCCAGCTTTAAGGTTTGCTCTGAGAATTCTTATGACAATTTAATGGGGTTTCCTTTATATGTTACTGTTTTCTCCTCCCTGGCTGCTCTGAGAATTCTGTCTTTGCCATTGATTTTGAAAAATTTTATACAATGTGTCTTAATGAAGGCTTTTTTGGGTTGAGATAATTGGGTATTCTGTTGACTTGTTGAATTTCAAGCTCTAGCTCATTCCTTAGATTTGAGAAATTCTTGTTAACTATTTGTCTGAAAATTCTTTCTAGTCCCTGCTCCTTTTCCTCTCCTTTGGCAATGTCCATTTTTCTTATGTTTCCTCTCCTGGTGGTATCAACTACTTCTTGTATTTCTCTTTCATTATTTTTTATTCTTCAGTTTCTCTCTCTTCCTTTTGATTTATTTCTACATTTCTGTCTTTGATATCACTGATCCTTTCCTCCAATCAGTCAACTCTATTTCCCAAGCTTGCTATTTCATTTTTTAACTATTGCTGTGTGTTTTTTTATCTCCAGAAGATCTATTCTGTTCTTTTTGATGGTTTCAATCTCCCATTATGAATTATTTAGTACAGTGCCTGGCACATAATATTTGCTTAGTAAATGATAACTATAATTATTATGAAAATTCTTAAAATACATTTTCTTGTCTAGTCCTTCTTGATAGAAAATTTTGTTGGTCATTTTTGTAAATTTCAAATTGTGGAGCTAAGTTTTTTAATTGGTGACATGTCTCATAATAAATATACTGCCAAATTATTGATGATTGGTACAAAAGTTTCAATTCTCTTGTAATTGTTTTTTGACATGACCTTAGTAGTAATAACTTTTTATCTTGTCCATGATTCTAATTTTGACTAAATAAAGTTTGCATTGTTTTTCTGTTTGCTTTGCATTACATTTACCCTTCTACTCAGATTTATTAGAGCAAATCTCTTAGGGCAATTTGGGATATAATACTAAATTATATTAATAAAATAAACCTCAGTCATCGAGTTTAAATCAGATGCTATACAACCCCAAATCATGACATATAACTACTCCTTCATTTTATTATTTGCAATTTATAGTAACTGAGTTGAAATTTATTTTACTAATTTAAAAGAATGTGATATTTTATAGGAAAGTAGAGTGTAATAGAAGGTGATTGACTAGAATAGCTATTAAGAGCATGGGTTTTTGTAGTGAGGCAGATTGGTTTCAACTTCAGTTCCAATGTTGTGAAATTCCAATCTCAGCATTGATTTTCTTATGTCTACAATAAAGTTATGTCTACCTTACAGTGTTCTCAATGAGGCTTAAATTAAATGAAATTAGTCATAAAACATTTACCAGAGTAAAACATATCTGGCACTTAAAAATTATAAGTTCTTTCTACCACCACTATTATAATGATTGTTAATCATTTGAGTATTATAAAGCAATCTTGTAACATGCTCATTTTGATGAAAGAACTCAGATATATTCTTCTCTTTGAATCTTGTATTTTATCTGATTGTATGACATATTTTGCACATTAATCTTTATAACCTGTTTACTCTAGTATATTGGTAATTTAGGCAGAGGTGATATTGAAAACATTTTAACACTTAATACTGCATAAACACTGACAGTTCAGAACATATTACTGATCAGTCAGCGTGGGCACTGGCCTTAACAATCCATTAATGCCTTACCAGTATATACAGGCTGACTGTTAACCTGCCTTTGGCATATGGGTGAAGGTGTGGGAAAAATCCATGGGTATTTGAAAGGCTAAAGTTGGAAGGATAATAAGGCCAAAGAAAGTTTGATTATAGGCAGGTTCACAAAGATAAAAAGCTAATGTATATTGTGGTGTATTATTCTTTACTAAATTTTTTTTGAGATGGTATGGGGTTTCTGTTTCAGTTTTCAATCCATTAACCTCATTGATTGTGAGTATAGTCTTTGGTATGGCATGACTATGCTGCTTAGTGGGAAATAGATGTGAAGATAGCTCAGCTTTTTCACTCATTTAGGTAATAGTAACACAGACAATAGATTGGTTCAAGAATGAAATAGAAAATGTGTGTCTCTGCACCACCAAATCAACTCAATTACACTTCTGAAACATTTTTAGTCTAATCTGTACATTCTTAATTTAATTTTAGCCTAATTTAGGTATAGTGGTATTTAAGCTTAGTTTGACATCTCACAGTAACTATAGATATTTAAGGACAATGGCCTGATTCTCTGATACAAATTAATTTTAACTATAAAAATATCTGTAATGTGCAGCACATTGCTTGGGGATGGAGAAAACACTAGAAATCAAGCTATCAAAGTTAAATTCAAAAGAATATTATAACTCCAAAAAGAATTAGAAATCACTGTTTTAATTTTGGGGTAGTAGAGGAATAAGAGTTAATCTCACTTGGTAATTTCAATAAAGATAGTTATTCAGATATATTAAAACAACTACCTATTAGATAATTTTTGTATAAATGGTGGACATTCAAATGAAACCTACTACAGTCCTTAGCAGGTCAACATAGTGCCTTGTAGACCATAGTAAGGAGTTTTTCATTCCATGTGTAAGTTAATCTTCTGGATATTTTTAAGCCCAGGAGTATTACATGATCAGGTTTATGTATTAAAAGTGATAATTTAAAAAGAAAAAAATAGAGTTACCCTGGGTATGACTGACAGTGTCTAGTACTAGGGTGATTTTTTTAGAGGAAGCAATAAATAGTAAAATTTAGTATTTATTTTGAAGATGGAGCTGTCAGGATGTCTGGGTAGATTTAATGTGGATGGTAGATGAAAGGAAAGAACAAAATCAAAGATGACTCCTCAAAGTTTAAGCGACTAGGAGAATGATGTTGCCATTTACTCAATTGCAGAATATATGACATGGAGTGGGTTTTTTTCTGCTCTCTCAGTCTCCAAATCTGTGTTAACCTCATCATCTATTTTCTGCACTTCTACTCTTTGGATGATAACACTATTAAAAAATCATTAATTTCTGCTGACTGAATTAAACACTAGATTTATCATCTTTTAACTCATCTGGATTGTCACTATTGTCTAGCAATGTATTTATTCAATTATTAAAGTTTGCATGACAGATATTCCAAACTCTTCCACTTTTCTTAAGCTACTCCCTCAATCCTTTGATACTTCTATTCTCAGCAAGTTACTGTATATTTTACTTTGTAGAGCAACTTCAGGTCACCTGATATGAATTTTCTTATATTTTTAGGACCTCTTGTGCTTTTGTCCTATCTTAGAGGAGAGTTTTCTACTCCTTTTCAAAGTTAAAATCTCACTTATCTTCTTGATTAAAGGAAGAATAGTAGAAAATTGGATTATTTTTATTCTCTTCCTTGTACTTTTTCAGAGAGTTCATTTTCCTCTGAGATGACTAGCTATAATGCTCATGTTAGCCCAAATCTGTCAGATGCCACATGTAAAGAAGGACCTCCTGAAAGAGAAAGCAGTACAAAGGAATGAAAAGAGAGAGAGAATTGGATACACTGTTTAAGATTTCTTGCATCTTGTCCAGCCTAAAGCTGTATACATCCCTAGACTTTAAGTTATATAATTTTGTAAATTACAGTTTTAGATATTTGCTTAAGCTAAGTTGAGCTGGGATTCTTTTACTTGCAACCTATTTAGTCGTGGATGATAGCCCTCTTATGGTGACTACTGAAGCACCTCTACGACTCTAGGAATCATACTGAAAAATAACTGTTCTTGAATACCTTTAAAAACTCAATTTTAGGGAATTAAGAAAGTTTGAACATGTTTTTAGAAAGAGAAAAATGAACCACTGGGGAAGAGAGAGAGGTGATTAATGAAAATGGTGAGAGAAAATATGCTCAAAAGCATAGATAAGAAATTAGCCTTAGAAGGAAGAAGAAAAATCTGAGTCAGATGAGGAAAATGAGAATTCTTTCTGGATCTCATCAAACTTATTGAACAAACTTTGTTTACATGCCTGTCTCAGAACCAACTGTTGTGGCTAGAGGCATGAAATGCTCAGGCCCCCTAAGCCAAGGACATGAACTTTTAACCTGGCAGAGATGAGGATGATTAGAACCAGATGATGGAGGGGGGGGATAGATTCCCAAAGGGGGACAAAAGAGGCATAAAACTTTTAAAAACCAATGGCCTAGAACATAAGTTAGTAAACTTTTTCTCTAAAAGACTAAATAGTCAATATTTTAGGTTTTGTGAGCTATCTGATCTCTTATTGCAACTACTCAACTCTATAATAGTAGTGAGAAAATAGCCATAGACCATATGTAAACAAGTAGGTTTGATTAAGTTCAAATAAAACTTTATTTATAAAAATAGGCAATGGACTCAATTTGGCCAATGGGCTTCAGTTGGCCAGCCCCTGACTTGGAAGTTTAGCAGTAACCTTCTGATTAAAAAACCCAAGGTAATTTTCTTAGTGCTCATATTTCTTGAGCATGAAAGTGGAAACAGCCCGGTATCACAGAAAAAAAGAAAAGCTGTTAAATTCGTGCTTCTTAATCTTATTTTTTAGATGCACAGTGATTTATTATTCTATATTCAGTATATCCTCATCAACAAAGAATATTTGTAGAGCAATGTTCCCCCCAAATATAATATATTCACTACTGGAATTTCATAATAAACATTAAATTTTTTTAATACTTATATTAACTTTTAATATTCATGTTTCAACAGATATTAGTTATCTTTGTGGTAGTAAAAGAAAATGAGTTGACTTTAAAAAATTATAATGCATAAATGACAGAAAAAGAAGAAACTGTTAAAGAGCATTACTCTCAGTTGTTTGTACTATAAAATCTATACTTCTTTTGCATATACTTTTTCAAATTATACATGCTCACTTATTTCCTCCTTCATGCCACATACTGTCCCCAACCAAAAGATTTCAACATAACTTTTTAGAAGCTAGGCTTCACCATTCTCTCCATTTTAAGAATCATCTAGGATAATAAAATCTAATTCTTCTGGACTTTCTATTTTTTGGGCTTTTCTATTTTTAATGGGTTAAGTCTCTTGGCCCAAAAAATCTTTAAGCTACCATGTGGTACTTGACACCACCACTGTCTCATATTCACATGGCCAAGATAAAGCCAACAGCTCACCATGTAAGACAACTTTTCTGGGATCTGTTTCTTCTAATGGTACTACTGTACTGTTAGTCACTCAGATTGAGAACTTGGGTTACATCTTTAAATCTTTTACTCTGTGAACCAGTCTGAATAATTATTAGGCATTTCTATCATCCAGTGACTCTTTATCCTATTCTCTCTGATAGAACATTTATTCAATAACTCTGTTGGGAAGATGCCAGAAGGGAGATGCCTCTTATTGCTCCCCTCCTCGTGTCTCTTACTCTAAAGAAGTCTAAACACTGCTTCTAGATTAATATTCTTACAGCACAAATCTAAGGTGTCATGATCAAGCACAGCCAATGGCTCTGTACTATCTACTAAATAATGTCTAAATTCATTAATCTAGCATTCAAAATCTTTAATAGTCTGCTCCCATCTAATTATCCATCCTTATATTCTACTACTTCCCTTTATATTTCCTGTGCTCCATGGAACCCAAGTACCCCACAATTTAATATTTTCCCAACTCTGTGTCATATCATCCTCTCTTATCCTATCAAGAAGTCCTTCTATCTCTTCTAACCAAAATCATATAAATTTTGAATGATTGAATAAATGATGCTGTACCTATATAATATAATAATTTGTGGCTATAAACATGATGGATTACAAAGAATTATAAATTTTAGAGACCATCTTCTATATGCCAGACACTCTTCCAGTTGCTGAGGATACAGATCTTCATGAGATATACATGACTGGTGCCATCATGAAGCACGTGATAGAGTGGGAGTTTCAAACATTGAGGAACTCATCTGAGGTGTGCTGAGAGCTTGGAAAGTAACTATAGGATGATATGAATATTTAATCTAGTATAAAAGTAAAGGGAAGCTACTTGGAGATAGCCATGTTTAAAGCATGCCTGACACATAGAAAGATAGTGCTCCTCAAATGGCTTTTGTTTCTGTGGATTATCTGTCTGTCTGTCTATCTATATCTATCTATCTGTCTGTCTGTCTGTCTGTCTGTCTGTCTATCTATCTATCATCTATCTATCATCTATCTATCATCTATCTATCTACCTACCTACCTACCTACCTATATCAATACTTACTGTATTAAAAATTAAAAAATAATAATAATTTAAAATTATAGTAAACAACATACACAGTCTTAGGACAACTATTTTTGGCATCACAAAAAAATTAGTGAGAAGTGTCATGGTTATACATTTTTACTAATCTTTTTAATGTCCAGCTTAATAAAAGACAGCTGGATTTTTACATCTACCTCTGAGTTTAATATTTTGTGGTATGTTGTTTTGGTTGAATAATATCAAGAAAATACAGTCTCACAGAGGTATGTAGTTAGATAATAGAAGAGTATTTTAATGGCTTTGTCTGAATATTGTGGATATTCTTCTTTGACACTGTGCCAAACCTCAACAAGTAGCAGTTTCTCAAAGGTTAATTGCATTATGAAATCTAAAACTCTATTAGTGAACTTTTCATGCTCTGTTATGTTAAAATAATTTAGTCTGCTTTTCTCTTTGAATGGATCTTTTATCTATGCATAATGTAACCTCACGGACATCTTGAAAAGGGCTCTCAGATCCACAGGGACTCACTGATCACACTTTGACAGCTAATGGAATAAGAATCTCTTTGATTTGACAGACAGAGGGGAGGGGGCTTGGAGGATGGAAGAATGAGGTGAAGTATTAAAGAAGTACAAATCAGTAGTTGATAGATGGTCACAGGGATGGGGAGCACAGCATAGGGAATGCAGTTAGCATTAAAACGTTGTCTAGGTGGAAGGCCAGGGGAGAGAGAGAACAATTGTTGGGATTATTTTATGAACTATATAGGTGTCTAACAAATGTACTGCATACTTGAAACTAATTTAAATAAATAAATTTAATAAAAAAAGAGTTCCTTTGACATTTAGGGGAGGGAAAAAATAAAACAAATAGTCCAATGGTTAGAAAAGCATATGAAAATGCTCAGGTTATATTACTGAATAATCAAGGTACAACATACACAGTAGGATCTCAGCTTTTTAAAGGAAAACAATTGACAAAGAATACAGTTTGTAAGAAAATACAGCAAAATGTTAATAGGAGGCCTTTACAGATCATTTTATGTGCTTTCCATATTTCCCTAAACTTTTCTATTTTTAGCAATGAGCTGGTCGTTGCTTTAAAAATTAATGAAAAATAAATGGGAAAGTAAATATTAACTATCTCTTAAAACTCTGCTTATAGGTTATATCCATTATGATGCTTTTTTAAAAAAATTTTTCCCCTATCAAGAAATAATCTAACCTTGTTTAGTGATTTTCTATCACTTAGTTTGCACTTTCCTATTGAGATTTTAATTATTTTTCACTGTATTGTAGAGGTACAGATTGTACTAGTTGTATTCTCTGAATGGTAGAAACCAGAGTTCATTTTCCTAGTATTGTGCGTAGTTCCTTAATTGTAAAAGTGGCTCAAACTGTATTAAAACCAGTATTACAACCATTTTAAATATTTAAATGTTATTACTAAATAACATACAAATACTATAGTAAGTTTGAGAAAATAAATAAAAGTATAAGTAAAACAATGCAATATGATGGTTAACAGGAAAGGCTTTGCAGTTCTATTGACTTAGCTTCTTCAGGTCCTGGATCTATTATGTGCTTTTACTATCACCATGTGGCCATGGACAACTTCCCTAATCATTGTGATTCCCAGAATTAGAGGTTATAATCAAGCCTCCTAGTGTTGTGAGGAATTTATGAAATGATGTACATAATATCCTGGTATATAATACTTGAAAAATGGTAGCTATTAATATTATTATAGTTATTATTATCTATAATCATTCATCTAGAAATTCACAAATTCATTATAATGAAGGCATTCTCTAGTAGATTTAGAGTCATTAGTCACTTAATATTCCTACTGTTAAACACCTTTGAAAGTGTACATTGATTTTAGAAAAAAGTGTATATTGATGATTAAGTTGGCTTGAGGTGATATGGTCATTTCTAAATAAAAAAGTACCCATAGAAAGTTCTAATTCAAATTATGGCTGCAAAGTTATAAGCAGTTAGAAGTGATGACAAGAGATTCAGATAAAGAAGTGAAGAATCTAATTGTCAGCAATGTTTTTACTAGAAGGCTAAAACTCCTATTTTTATTTGAGTTACATTTGTTAATGACAGTGCTGAATGACATGTTTTGTAATTTAGCTTGAAGACCATGTCCTAAGACTGCTATAGTAGCTCTCTGTGTCAGCTGAATTAAATATCTGGCCTACTAAGAGACAACATATTTGTTCTCTGCCTCTTATCATACTAAATGAAAGAAAATATGCTTAACATATGAAAATGATACAACAGACCCTCTTTAAGTATCTGGGAGTTTTCCAGATAGTCATGGCCTATTATGAGTCATACAGCACTATCTCCTTAGAATGCACTGAGGGCTGAAGGTATTTTATCATTGGAGGATTAAGTTATTCACAATCAATGTGGACTCTTCTGCATTTTTGTATACTCATATCAGCATTGGTACTTCCAGATGTAGGCTAGCCATTCTATAGCAAGAATGAGAAAGAGAGTTTTCACTAACCTACCTTATAAGTACTATGTCTACTTCTCTTCCACATACCGCTTGCTTAGCTATACCTTGAATCTGTGTGTTCCCTGGGACTAAACTAGCCCTTGAATATGCTCATATCCAGTTACCAGCTCTTAGTTGTCTCCCTTAGATCTGATGAGTGCCTTCCATTGAGGCATTTTGCCTACCCTCGTATCATGTCCCAAAATAACTTATTTATGAATCTCTGTACCAATCAAAATTTTCATTTTCATGGCATAATTCATTTTAGTTGTGAATCAAGAGTAAGGGATAGTATTGACTTACACTGATACATCAGTAATGACAGAGTTCCTTATCCTCTCAGTTTTCCTAACTACAGGTAATTCTGGGTTTCCTCATTCAACCAGTCAAAGTATTTGCTATGTATGTGCCAGACCTTTTGTTTCGGACCTGTAAATCCCAATCCTTGAGGAGCCTATGGTCTTGAAGGTAAAAAGGACATATAAACAAGAAATCATTTGTATAATACAATTTGGTACTTGCAATGATAGAGGTAGTATGTTATAGAGGAAAGGGGCCTAAATCAAACTTGAGGTTCTAAGAAAGGTGAGAAAAGAAGATATATGAACAGCATCTGAGAAGCAGGATTTACCCAAGTGAAGTAAAGGCAAAAGTCATATTAAACAAAATGGATAGCATGAGGCAACAGGGCTGAGAAAACTACAAGGAATTCAAAGGTACAGACAGTGACAAAGAATGAAACACAAGACAGGAAGACAGAGGGCAAGTCATGGGAAGCTTTTTTGTGTCATTAAAATAGCTTTGTTCTGAGGATGATGGGGAGTATTAAAGCATGTTTATAAGACTGAAAAGAAAATGGCAGGGATTGATCTGAAGATAAGCCAGAAGGAGAGAACAGAATGTGGTGATGAATACAAAAAAGAATGAGAATCAAGATTACAGATAGAAAGGTTGCCTTTGCAGGAAATACCTAGTCTTCTGAATTTTGTGCTTCTGTAAAACTTCAAAAATCTTGATTTTATACACTCCATGGACACAAAACACACTCTTGTCCTTCTATTTTGTTTACTGTCATTGTATTAGCTATTCCAGCCCAGTTTCCAAATTATATCCCTGCCTCACATCCAGCATGATAGACCATATGAAAATGGACCACAATTGACTTATTTTTGATGCATGTGATATGTGTGAGTAGCATTTGAGTGGCACTTGACAGTTTACAAGACTTTTTACACCTATTATCTCAAAACAGCATTATAAGGCAGGCAGAAAAGCTGTGGCTACACTCATTTTATGAGACAGAAAATTTAAGTTGCATGTTCAGTGTCAATCCATTTAAAATGAGTGAATGTTAGAGCTTCAACTTGAATCATCCAAGTCTTCTAATTCTAGGTCCTATATCCTTTTCACTATACTCGGATGCTCATTCATAGCTTTGTATATGAATGAATGGGTTGTATGGGTGAATAAAGAATGAAACCCATCATCCCAACCTTTTGAGTGCAATTCTATAGGCAACTTATCGCATTTGCTGGGTCAGCATTAAGTAATCATAAATAAATGAACTCAGCATATTCTCTATGGAATGGGAAACAAAACTCCATTTCATTCCTGGGTTTCTTTGTGGACTTTGTATATGGTCGCAAGAGGGATGAACAACCCCTCTATCAACTAAGCCATGTTTTTTATTAGTCATTTATACATTTATTAGTCATTTATTCTTGATTGATTTTGTTAATCACCCAATCTTATAGTTCTCTTTACACTTATTCTTCCTTGCCCCTACTTTTTTCCCTTCTCCTTAAGTACCTTCAGACCATCTCAGAAAGAGTCATAAAGGAGATATATGCTATTAAGCAAGTGACACCATATACCAGTATTTTTTGAGAAGCATTCACATTTGAAAGAATTGAAGTTCAAAGCTCAAATCCACTTTTGCTCTATTCAATTTTTCTACCTTATACTTTTTCCTCATAAGGATAATTAAAACTTTATTGTATTCATTAGCCCTCTAATTCTAATATAATGAATAAAGTATATGAATAGGGGCAAAATGAGCTATTTTATAAATAGTCTAGCATCTGGATTATACACTTCAAACTTTCTATCATTTAGCTGTCTGCTCCTGGAAGTACTTCAAATGTAATACTGTTGAAGAAAAAATTAGAATTGCTTAATTATACAAACCCTTCCACAATATATCATGCCCTCTTAGTCTTTCTTTCATCTGTGTGCAATTGTAGTCCAACATTTAATCTATTTGTGTGATTGCTGATTGTTAGTCATTCTGGGCACGTAGATGCTGCATTTGAGTTTTCACTTCCAGTCACTAACAATGATTTAGTAGAATGTGCACCTACTGTCCACTTCCTGTTGACACTTTTCTTGTTTTTTGCATGCCTCTGAAATTTTTCAATTTCTTCAGTAACTTGCTATGTGACCTAAAATTTTCTTTCTCTCTTTAAAAGATAATGCCACTGGATGATACCAAAGAAACATGGCATAGTTGATAGAGGCTTTGTTCAGCCCTTGTGAGACCACATCAAAGTTGTGACAGAAACATGGAGCAAACAGAAAGCAAAGTCACCTGGAATCTATATTAACAGAAGCATTACAACTAGGGAGAGAAATAATTAATCAACCTGCAATGGTAGAAGGTAGGAGAGGGCAAAGATATGAACCTGCCTGGTCCCAAATGGCGGAGTGAGACAGAGGCTATGACAGCCGCAGACACATCTTAAATGGGCCATGGTGATGGACTTGCTCATTATGAACACCACTGACAGGTAGGCTGCTTGGGGGATGACATCATGGACTTACAGGGGGAGACCAAGTTGGCAGAGCAAGGGCTGGAGACAAGGATCTCTCCTGAGCAGAATTGCTGGTGGTATCTATTATTCCTCTGTTGAGCCCTCCCCATTCCCAGTATGTGGACTCAGTGCCACCATAACAGAGACATCACTGAACTGGATAAAAGAGGTTGCTCTGCCCAGAGGATTCCCTGAAAATCTACATCCCCCAATTCACAGCCCACCTATGCCACATTCAATTGTATCCTCCATGGGTCTGGTGATCCTTACTGAGCCAACTTCAAAACTCACACTGTTTGCAGCTGACCTTGGCTTCTGGCATGGCTTCTTGAGGCAACTATAAGCATAGCATCTGTGGGTTGCTTGCTGAATCTTAACAGATGGACCAGGGGCACAGGCTGGACCTGAACTTGATCTGCAGCTGAACTCTGCTCAGGACTGTGCAACTGGACACCTACCACACTAATAAGACCAAGAGACTTAGGAGTTTTGCTTAGTACATAGAAACAGACACAGAAAGGAGCCAAAATGGGAAGACAAAGAAGCAAAAACTATATCAGAGAATAGAACAGAGATCTAGGAATAATGGAGTCAAACAATGTACCAGATATATAGTTAAAAAAAAAACTGGTTGTAAAGATAATCGATGAACTTAGGGGAAGAGTAGATGAATTCAATGAGAACTTTCACAAAGATTAAAAAAAAAATAAAAGTGGAAATTATAAAAGGGAACTAGTCAGAAATGAAGAATTTATTATCTGAGATGAAGAATAGATTAGAGGGTATCAACAGAATGGATAAAGAAGAGGATTGAACCACCAATACTGAGGATGAGCAAGCCAAGGACACTCAATCAGAACAGCAAGAAAAAAGTCGCCAAGAATATAATAAGATTTAAGGAGCCTATTGGACACAATCGAAGTAAAAATGTCTGTGTCATAGGGGTACCTGAAGGAAAATAAAACATTGAAGAGCTATTTGAAGGAATACTGATTAAAAATTCTCTCACCTGGTAAAGGAAACAGACATACAATCCCAGGAATCTCAGAAAGTCTCCCAAAAAATTAATCTGAAAAGGCCCATACAAAGACACATACAATTAAAATTCCAAAGGTTAAATGCAAAGAGAGAATCTTAAAAGCAGCAAGAGAAAAGCAGATAGTTACCTACAAAGGAGTACTCATAAGACTGAAAGTTGATTTCTCAAAAGTAAGTATGCAAGACAGAAGGGCTTGGCATGAAATATTAAACATGATGGAAACCCCGTATCTACAACCAAGAATACTTTATCTAGTAAAGATATCATTTAGAATTAAAGGACAGATAAAGAGCTTCCCAGACAAAATAGAAACTAAAGATATTTATTACTACCAAACCAGTATTACATGGAATGTTGGAGGAATTTCTTTAAGAAAACAAAATAAAAAACAGGAATAAAGAATGGCAATAACTACATTCTTATTAATAACTACCTCAAATAAAAGGAATTAAGTGCTCCAACAAAGTTAGAGTAGCTGAATGGATAAGAAAACAAGACCGCTAGATATGCGGTCTACAAAAGACTCACTTCAGATTGGAAGACACTCACAGACTAAAAAGAAGAGAATGGAAATAGACATTGCCTGATGGACCTAGAGGGTATTGTGCTGAATATACTAAGTCAGATAGAGAAAGACAAATATCACATAATTTCATGTACATGTGGGATCTAAAGAACAATATAAACAACAACAAAATTAAAATAAACTCATAGATACAGAGAATATCTGGAGGGCTACCAGATGGGAGGATGTTTGGGGGAGATGGCAAAAAAGGGCAAAGGGAGTAAGAAGTACAAGTAGATAGTTACAAAATAGACATGGAGATATAAAGTGTGGCATAAAAAAAAATAGTTAACAATGTTGTAATAAATATGTAAAGGGGGAAAGACTTATGGGGGTGATCACTTTGTAAGTTATATGGATCTCTAATCACTATGCGTACAACTGAACATAATATAATATTGTATGCCAACTATAATTGAAAAAAATCTCATTGAATTATACAATGTAAATATGAGCAAGTAATTGTCTATTATACTTCTATAAATCTGGAAACAAACAAAAAAATAATGCCACTGTCTTTATTCTCTGGACTCAATGCAGTGTTTGCATTTTGACTGGCTAGGACAAAAGATTTCAGTGAGGTTTGTCAGGTAGAAGGGCGTCATATTATTTCCTTGAGGATGGGGACAGGTAAAGTTTTTGACAGAGATAACTGAACCCAAATATGATATGACTAATAAAATGTTGCTTTTAGCAAGAATGCTTACTGTGCTATTATTATGTGGGTTCCTTATTCCAATTCACAAACAAGGACATAGGTAAATGAAGCACCCTGGAGACAGGACTCCCCCATTCTGTGATTGATCTTCTGCTCAATACCCCTACTGCCTTTCTATAATCTACACTAGCTATCTTAGGCTCAAGTTACTGTATTTTCCTTGGTACACCAATAGTGCTGTTTGTCTGTGAACTTCAGCTGTCTGTAATCTTTAATGAAATGGTCACAAGTTGTCAGTAAATGAGCCAGGTTTGGCATACAAATGTGTTTTGTTTGGCCTACTCAGCATTTTATGAATAAGTAAGCTTAGTTTTCCATATTTAACATAAAATCCATATTTCCTTCTTTTCTAAAAATCTGAGAAAGCTGGCAACTCCAAGTCTACCTTTCCATATGCAACTATAATGAGTAGCCTCTACCCATTAGATAGCACATGCATTATCATATTTTTCACTGTCTTTGGCACTTTCAGTGATATACATTATCTACTAGCACCTGTAGACATGCAAATTTGTAATCTGGGCTTTCACACCTTGTGACAAAATTTTTAATATTCTTCCACTGCCTAGAACAAAGCCCAACATTCTTGGTGCTCAAGAAGCATTTGTTAAATTAATGACTATTAAGTGCATCTCTAGATTTTTAAGGTTTTTGAATGAAAAATATTTTTGTAATCTAAACATCACACTCAGCATTAATAGAGTGCCCTGCTATTAGGTATTCAATATATATTTTGATGGATTATATGTAGCAAAGATGATTAGATATATAATAAATATATAAAATATAAATTTATATGAAGTATTGAATGATTTTTCTATAAGATACACACATATAACAATTTTTAACACATGTGTCATAGAAAAATTATTGATTTAACTAGTAATCAAGAATTTGAGAACTGATGTCAGAAACATGTTGGAGTGAGAAATGTTTCCAAGTTTTTCTCCTTGAAACAATAAGCTGAACATCTAAAACTCAACAGAAAACACCCAACAAGCACAGAGGGGCATCTGGAAAGATCTGCAAATAAGAGCTACCGCAGGTCAGAACTACAGGAGTCAGGTGGGACACTGGGAGAAACTAAGAAGTTGTCTCTCATAGCCAGAGCTCCCTGGAGGAGAGAAAAGGGAGAAGGTGTGTTGATTCCCCTAAACAGCCCTGCCTGAGATAGCTGTGAGTACCATGCAACATAGTGCCCAGGGATCAGCAGAGAAGTGGAGATGACAGAGAAGTAACAGTTGATTATTACCAGCCCCAGTTCCAAAATGCCAGGCTGAGGCATAGCCCCAACCCCAAACCAGAGGGCACCTGCCCCAATAACCTCCCAAACCAAACACTGTGGAACCCCAAGGGAATCTTAGCAAAAGCTACCAAAACTGTCGCTAACACTGACAGGGAATGAGACTGAAAATAGTGAGCAGGACTGAGTATATGTAAGAAATAAAAAAGGCATTATTAAGACATTATAAAAAGCAGGGATCCAAGAAGATTAGACACCACCTACTGGAAACTAAAAGAACAATGCCTTTTTTTTTTTCTTTTTCTATTTGGCAAACGGATAGAGACCTTTCTGAAAAAAAGGATAGAGACCTTTCTGAAATCTTTCTGAAAAAAAAAATCAGAGTACATTTCCATTAATGCCCAGGTAGAGAAATACTCCATTAAACAACTGGAACAATCAAAGTGACAAGGCAACTCAAAAAGAAAAATAAAAATATCTATAAAATAAGTTTAAACACATAGAAACAAGTGACATAAATGACAAAAAAATGTAGAACAATGCTTCTGAAAAAAACTCAAGGAGATCCAAATGCATACACATGAACAATTTAGGGAATTAAAGAAAAAACAACTGAATCCGAAAAATGAGTTCATTAGCAAGGAGATTGAAACACTTAAAAAGAATGAAACAGAACTTCAGGAGATGAAAAACACACTGAAAGAATGAAAAAAAAAATAGCAAGCTTGGGAAATAGAGTCGACCAAATGAAGGAAATAATCAGTGAAGGCAAAGACAGAAATCTAGAAATAAATCAGAAGGAGGAAGAGAGAAACCAATGAATAAAAAATAATGAAAGAGATTTACAAGAACTAGCTGATACCAACAGGAGAGAAGACATAAGAATAATGGGCATTATCAAAGGGGAGGAAAAGAAACAGGAATTTTAAAGCATTTTCAGACAAATAGTTGAGGAGAATTTCTCAAATCTAAGAATTGAGCTGGAGCTTGGAATTCAAGAAGTCAACAGAACACCCAATTATCTCAACCCTCCAAAGAAACTTCACGAAGACAAATCGTATTAAAATTGCCAAAAATCAATGATGATGAAACAATTCTCAAGACAATCAGAGAAAAGAAGGTGGTAACTATAAAGAAAAAAACATTAGATTGTCATTGGGCTTTTCAGAACAAAGTTACAAGCCAGAAAAAAGTGGAATCAAATATTCACACTATTAAATTAAAGGAATTAGCAGTGAAGAATATTGTATCCAGCAAAGCTTTTCTTTAGATATGAAGGAGAAATAAAGACCTATCCAGACATAAAAATTAAGAAAATTCTCCACTATGAGGCATGCATAACAGGAAATACTGAAAGGGGTCAGCTCATCTAAAATGAAATGACAATAAAAAAGCACATAAGAGTAAGGTGATTGGTTGCAGAGGAGTGCAACCCCTACTAAGAACAGGGCATAATAAACTTAAATAAGGAGGGATTTGCTATAGCAAGATAGGAATGAAAGTTCAGCATACATAAGAACAAATTGATGCAACAATAATTTAAAAGGGGAAGATTCAAAAATCCAAATTCACCAAGGGGGATGGGAAAAAGGCACACACAGTAGAAAATGGAGGGTTGTATATATAACTGTCCTCTACATATTCATTATTGTAACCAAACAGCAAAGATTCAGAACTGAAGTATAAAACATAAAATAAGAAATACCAGAGGGAAAACCCAAAAAAGCCAACCAACACACACACACACACACACACACACACACACACACACACACACACACATGGATAAGGAAGCAATGGAAACATCAAGTTACCAGAAAACAAAATTCAAAAAGGTTGTAGGAAAATGTCATATTTCAATAATCATTGTAAATTTAAATAGACTGAACTCACCAATAAAAAGTCACAAAGTTGTAGGTTGGATCAAAAAACAAAAGCCAAACATATATGCCTCCAGGAGACCTATCTCAGTTCCAAAGACAAAGACAGACTTAAAGTAAAAAGGTGGAAAATTATACTTCAAGAAAATAGCATTCAGAGAAAAGCAGGAGTAGCAGTACTAATATCATATGAAGTAGATTTCATAATATAAAAGGTAAAGAAAGATATTGAGGGACACTTCTTAATGATAAAGAGAATCATGTATCAGGAGACATCATACTTATTAATATCTTTGCACTCAATCAGGAGAATGTATATAAAATATAAAATATAATAAAATACATAAAGCAATTACTACCAGGACTAAAGGGAGAGACAGATCAAAATACTAGTGTAGCAGAAGATCTAAATACTCCACTGCTGAATGTAGAAGGATCATCCAAATAGAAAACCATTAAGGAAATAACACCCTTAAATGACACATTAGACCAACTGGACTTAATTGACATTGACAGAATCTTCCATCCCAGAACAGCATCTTATACATTCTTCTCTAGTGCACATGGAACATTATCAAAGATTGACTACATACTGGGACACAGAGAGAGCCTCAACAATTATAAGAGGATTGAAATCATACCAACCATATTCTCTAATCATAATGCTTTGAAACTAGAGATCAATTGTAAAAAGAATGGGAAGAACCACAAATATATGGATATTAAATAACATACTATTGAAGAATAAGTGGGTCAGATAAGAAATAAAAAGAGTGATAAAGAGATACATAGAAATGAATGATAATGATAGTACAGCATATCAAAACTTTTGGGACATGCCAAAGAAGTTTTACGAAGAAAGTTCATATCATTGAAGACCCAACTCAAAAACCAAGAATAAGCCTAAATAAACAACCTAACACTTCATCTTAGAAAACTAAATAGAAAGAATAAATTAAGCCTAATGTCAGCAGAAGGAAAGAAATAGTAAAAATTAAAACAGAAATAAATAAAATTGAAAACAACAACAGCAATAAAAAAATAAATGCAATAAAGAGATCATTCTTTGAGGTTAATAAAATTGACAAAATCTTGGCTTGACTCGATAGAGAAAAGAGAGCAATCACACAAATAAACAAAGTCAGGGATGAAAGAGAAGAAATTATTACAGACACCACAGAAAATCAAAGGATCATACAAGAATGCTTTGAAAACATATATAACATCATATTTAATAACTGAGAAGAAATGGACCAGTACTTAGAATAATACAGCCTTCCTAGATTGAATCAAGAAGGACTGGGACATCTAAATAGCCTGATCAACATTATAGAAATGAAACAATCATAAAAACTTACCAAAAAGTAAAAGTCCTGGATCAGATGACTTCACCAGTGGGTTCTACAAACATTCACAGAGATTTAATACCTATTCTCCTCAAACTCTTCCAAAAAAATTGAAGAGGGGGCAATACTTTTTAAATCATTTTGTGCAGCCAAAATACCCTGAAAACAAAACCTGGTAAAGGTAACACACACACACACACACACACACACACACACACACACACACACACACACACACAAAATGAAAACTACAGACCAATATCTCTCATAGATGCAAAAATCCTATATAAGATATTAGTGAAATGAATATAGCAACATAATTAAAATATTTTATACTACGATCAAGTGGGCTTATTCCCAGGGTCACAGGGATGGTTCAACATCTGCCAATCAATTAATGTTATACACCACATAAACAAATTAAAAAAATAAGAATATATGATCATGCCAATAGATGCAGAAGAACCCTTGATAAAGATACTATACCCATTTATAATGAAAATACTTAAATTCACTATAGAAGGAAAGAATCGTAACATAATAAAACCAATACATGACAAACCCTCAGTCAACATTATACTTAAATGTGAAAAAGTAAAAACTTCCCTCTAAGATCAAGAACAAGACAAGGTTGTGCACTGTTATTCACTATATCCTCTAAAGTCCTAGCGAGTACAATCAGGTAAGAGAAAGATATAAAAGTCATCCAAATAGAAAACTACAAAGTCAAACTGTCACTATTTGTGGATGACATGATTCTCTATGTAGAAAACCCTAAAGACACCACAAGAACACTACTAGAAACAATAGGCAAGTATAGTAAAGTTTCTGTATGTAAAATCAATGTTCAAAATTCCACAGTGTTCCTATAACCTAATAATGAATTCTCAGAAAAAAAAGAATAGATAAATGATTCCCTTTGCAATTGCAACAAAAAGAATACAATAAGTAGGAATAAATCTAACTAAGCATGTGATGGACCTATATAATAAAATCTATGGGACCCTATTAAAAGAAATCAAAGAATAAACACACACAAAAAGGAAGATATTCTATTCTTGGATCAGAAGAAACAACATAGTTAAAATGGCCATGTTACTTAACGCATTATACAGATAATATGCAATCCCCATCAAAATCTCATTTACATCTTTTGAATAAAACAAAATAATCATCAGATTTGTATGGAAGCACACACACACACAAAAACAAATTTGCCAAAGCCATCCTGAGAAAAAGAAGAATGAGGCTGGAGACATTATTCTGCCTGACTTCAATCATACTACAAAGCAACAATAATCAAAACAGTATGGTATTGACAGAAAAAGAGACATACAGGTCAGTTGAACAGAATCAAGAGTCCAGAAATAAACCTATGTTTGTATGGGCAAATAATTTTTGATAAAAAAGCCAAAAACATACCGTGGAGAAGGTTCTACAAACATTCACAGATGAAGTAGACTTCATAATATAAAAGGTAAAGAAAGATATTGAGGGACACTTCTTAATGATAAAGAGAATCATGTATCAGGAGACATCATACTTATTAATATCTTTGCCTCTTCAATAAATGGGAAAACTAGAATGCCACCTGTAAAAAAAAAAGAAACTAGACTGTTGTCTATTACCACACACTCAAATGAACACAAAATGGGTTCAGAACCTGAATACACTTGAAACAGTAAATTGTATAGAAGAAAACATAAGAACTAAATTCATGGACATTGAACTTAAAGAGGATTTTATGAATTTGATCTCTATGGTATACGGAGTAAGCAAAAAATAAATGAATGTGGCAACATCAAACTAAAAAAACTTCTGCTCAGCAAAAGGTCAACAAGGTAAAGAGACAACAATCCAGAATGGAAAATATTTGCAAGCAATGCCTCTGATAACAGTCTATATCCAAAATATACAAGGAACTCATATAACTCAATAACAACAAATAAACAAATGATCCCATCAAAAAATGGGCAGAGGACCTGAACAGACACTTCTCCCAGGAGGACATACAAATGACCAACACATATTTGAAAAGATGCTCAACATCATTAGCTATTAGGGAAATGCAAATCAAAACCACAATGAGATACCATCTCACACTTGTTAGAATAGCTATAATCAACAGGACAAATAATAACAAATGTTGGAGAGGATGCAGAGAAAAAAAGAATTCTCAGGCACTGCTGCTGGGACTGAAAATTGGTACAGACACTATGGAAAACAGTATGGAGGTTTCTCAAAAACTAAAAATCAATCTACAGTATGATCAAGCAATCCCTCTACTAGGTATTTACCCCAAAGTCTTGAAAACCCATATCTGAAATGAGATTTGCACACCGATGTTTATAGCAGCATTATTCACAGTGGCCAGGACATGGAAGCAACCAAAATCTCCTCCAATAGATGATTGGATAAAGAAGCTTTGGTGAATATATAAAATAGAAAATTACTGAGCCATAAAAAGAGATTAAATACTTCCATTTGCAACAACATGGATGAATCTTGAGATAATCATGCTAAGTGAAATAAGCCAGGGAGAAAAAGTTCAAAACCACATGATATCATTTATATGTGAGATATACACCTAAAAGCTACAAATGAACAGGACAGACAGAGTCTCATGGACTTGGACAATAGGCTAGTGGTTACCACAGGGCAGGAGGGTGAGGGGAGGATGGAAGTAGATGGAGTTAAAAGGGTTAAATATGAGGCAACAGAAAGAAACCTAACTATGAGGGGGGACAGACAATGCAATATATTTATATGCCTTACTGTTAAAATTTACACCTGAAACTTATTATATTATGTTAATCAATATCACCAATTAATAAATAAAATTAAAAAGGTTATCAGTGAGAAAAATATCTGTAGCATTTCTATATTCTAATAATGAATTGTCAGGAAGGAAAATGGAAAATAATAATTCCTTTTGCAATAGCAATAATAAGAATAAAATACATAGGAATAAATATAATGAAAAAAAGAGAAGGACCTATATAATAAAAACTACAAAACCCTATTAAAGGAAATTGGAGAAGATACTAAAAAGTGGAAAGATATCCCTAGTTCTTGGATTGGAAGAATCAATATAGTTAAAATGACCTTATTACATAAAGCATTATACAGATTTAATGCACTTCTCAACAGAATCCCATTGACATTTTTTAAAGAAACATAACAAAAAATCATCGGATTCATTAAAAAAGCACAAAAGACCCCAAACTGACAAAGCCATCCTGAAAATAAAGAGGCTACAGGCATTACTCTGCCTAATTTAAAATTATACTACAAAGTTATAATAATCAAAACAATATGGTCTTGGCAGAAAAAAACAGACACATAGGCCAGTGGAACTGATATGAGAGTCCAGAAGTAAACCCATGTTTATATAGGCAATAACTTTTGACAAAAAAAGCTTAAACATACAATGGAGAACGGAAAGCCTCTTCAATAAATGATTCTGGGAAAATTGAAAAACCACCTCATGCAAAAGATTTGTAGTAGATTGTTGCCTATCGCCACACACCAAAAATAAATCAAAATGAATCAAGGACCTGAATACAAGAACTGAAACAATAAAATGCATAGAAAAGAAAGATAGGCACTAAACTCATGGACTTTGGACTTAAAGAGGATTTTATGAATTTGACTTCAAAGGCAAGGGAAGGAAAAGCAAGAATACATGAATGGGACTACATTAAATTAAAAATCTTCTGAACAGCTAAAGAAACTGTCAACAAGGTAAAGAGACAACCATCTGAATGAGAAGGTATATTTATGAGCAACACCTCTGATAAGGGCCTAATATCTAAAATATACAAAGAACTCATACAACTTAACAATAAACAAATAAACAATCCAATTAAAAACTGGGCAGTGGACCTGAACAGATAATTCTCCCAACAAATGACATTAACCAATGTCACCGTAATATAAAAAATAAAAAATAAAAGAAATTGAGCTTCAATTCCCAATTCTGGAACTCACTCATTGTTTGACCATGGAGAACTAGCACAAATTTTCAGCTCCTTGGCATCCTCATCTGTAAACAGATACTTGTTTTACCTCTTTGAGTGATTAGGGCAATGAAATGAAATAATGCAGGTTCAATGCTTTTTTATTTGTGCAGTCATCATAAGTGTTTTATACCTTTTATCTGTTTTAAAGTCTTGTTGTTTTAAACTGTGTTTTAAAATGTTGTATCTGAGGTTATTTGGTGGAATAGTAGAAACAAGTTTGTATCACATTTAGTGTTTGTCATATTGTTCATACTGATACTTTGTTAATGCTAATTTCAAAGAACAAAGATATGATAGAAGAAAACTAGCATCAACTTCTATGTTAACCACATTATGGCAGGCTCTAATCAAGGCACCATTCCATGATTAGTGATAGCATGCCTTAACTGCAAACAAAGTTCTTAAGACTATTGCTGCCTTATACCTGAACTTAAATATATACAAAGATGGCAGTATACAGACCAAAGAAGGTATTAGTAATTCCATAGAGGTTAATTAGGGGGAAATATCTCTTCTTGTAAGAGTAACTGATTAATGGTTCATGCTTCCAAGTATAAATTTTGTAGTCTATGTGATTTAATAATCTAATTCCATGTTAGAAATAATTTTCTAAGATTTGGAAATGGGCAAAAAAGAAAGTCATTTCAGAGGAGAGTTGGGAGTTATATAGTGGATCCTATGGGTCTATCTGATTTCATAGCTGAAGTTATCTTCAATTAACTTGCTATTTTACAATGTTGTGGTGGTAGCTGTTAGTTGTAGAAAACTGATAGCAATGAAAATGATTCCTCGCCATAGATATGCAAATGCATTTTGCATGGTAGAGGTTCTGCCTTGTAGAAATGATCTCAAACACATTTCATTGCTTTATAAGATATTAACCAGTGTTGCAATTGCAAGTGGATTAATTTAATATTCCTGATTATATAGCTTCCAAATTCATACTCTAATCTTAAAATCATACTACTTCCTTCAATAATTAATGAATTAATAAGTAAAATCTTAGACATATTTTTATTTTTAACTTACATGATTTAACTCTTTGAAAATTATATTTGAATTCCAGTTCTACTTGTATCTTTCTAAAAGTACTGAGGAAGAATCAGAGCTAGAAAAAAAAAATGAAAGTTTTTAATTACATAGAAATACTAGCACATTGTACAAAATATATAAGAAAGTTCACTGCAGTATCACTTGGAATACTGAAAAAGTGGAAACAGTTCATGAGTACATCAAGAGGTGACTACATGAATAAGACATATACATACTAGGGGAATACTGTGCAGCCATTTCAATTAATGAAGTAAGCATATATACATATAAATATACTAATATGCGGTGATTGCTAAGACATTTTGTTGTATGAGAAAGAAAATTGCACAAAGTGTGAATTACAACCCTTTGTAAAGTGATTTAAAAAGCATCTGCATATATTATAGCCAAATAATTATATATTTTTAGACAAAAAGTATAAAACATATATAAACTGATAATGGTTATCTCTGAGGGAAATAAGATTAAAAAAGGATAAAGAGACTTAACTTTCTCTGTCTATGCTTATCATTTTTAAAACTAATAATTGTGTATCAGTTTTATCATTTAAACAACAAAAATAAACAATCAGCTAAGTAACAAAAATTTTTTAAAAGTTTTGGATCATAATCCAGCAATAAAATAAATCTTCTTTCATGAATACTGATAGATGCAAATATTTTAATAAATAAATAAATAGAGGAGGAGAGAAAAATCTTTTTTATAGAAGAATTCCAAATGGTATGGGTGTGTATGTTTATGCCCACATATGCATGTGTGCTTGATAATCTCCCCTCTGGGAGGTAGAGAGTCATCTCCCTTCCCTCTTGAGTGTGGACTTAATAATGTAGTTCCAAAGAAAAGTATGCAGGAGTAAAAATAACACTTTTATAGTGGAGAAATTTGGCAACTACTACTACCTGCGGTAGGCAGAATAATGCCTCATTCCCCCCACCAGAGATGTCCATGTCCTAATCTCTGAAACTTGTGAATATATATTTTAGACATTGCAAAGGGGAATTAAAGTTGCAGATGGATTTAAGATTGATAATCAACTAATCTTAATAATAAGATTATTCTAGATTAATGGTCTGGGTCAAATATAATCACAAGAGTTCTTAAATAGAAAATAGGAAAACAAAAGAGAAAGTCAGGGATAGATATGATGATGGCAGCAGTGTTAGAGTAATGCAATGTAAGAAGCACTCAGCCCACAGGGGCTGGCTAAAGATAGAAGGAGGCAGCAGTGGTCCAAAGAATGCAAGTGGCCTCTAGAAGTTGGAAAAGTTAAGGACTGTTTCCTAGACTTTCTAGAAAGAAATACAGCCATGCCAACACCTTTTTTTTTTTTTTAGCTCAGTCAGATCTATATCAGACTTCTGAACTCAAAAACTGTAAGGTAACATTTGTTTTGCTATAAGCCACTGAGTGTTGATAATTTGTTGTCATAGAAAATTACTGCAGATCTATTTCAACCAAGTGATTAAGATTAATACCACCAATGATCAGTCATGTAGATATCATATGTTCCCAACTATGATATGATGAAATAGGCACTTCATTTTTGTGGTATCCTTACCAAATTCCCATAGTCTTAGTCTAATAATGAGAAAAATATTAGATGAACCTGAATTGAGGGACATTCTTGAAAATATCTGACCATTACTACTCAAAACTATCAAGGTCATGAAAAGCAAAAGAAGAATGAGAAGTTGTCACATATCAGAGAACACTGAGAAGATATGATGAATAAATGCACTGTGGACTTGATCCTAGAACTGAAAAAGAATAATAGTGGGTAAACTGGTAAAATTCAAATAAAGCTTAGAGTTTAGTTTATAGTCATTTACCAACATGGATCTCTTAGTTTCAACAAATCTATGATATTGATGTGAGATGTTAACAATTAGTTAAACTGGCTGAGAAGTATGTGGGAACATTCTATATTATCTCTGTAACTTACAGATAAATCTAAAATTATTCCAAAATAGTTTATTTAAAAATATATATAATTTAGTCTAGCTACTGCATTTATTAACTGAGGAATCTAAAGTTCAGACAGGGAAATGATTTACTCAAAGTAATATAATTAACATATAAAAATATTCATCTTTCCTACTTCCAATGTATGTATTAACTATTTTTTTCAAAGCCTTAAAAATCTTTTCCCCAAAATTCAAGTATATTGATCCTAATCCACATTTTCTAGCACTTATTACCTTTTATCTTGCCATTCTAACCTTCTTGGAGTTTTTCATGCCACTGTCCTAAGAGAATATTTGTTTGTAATAATTGCTTTCATTTCCTGCTTTAGAAATTACTACTTGTCTCTAATTGCAGACTTTGTTTTACAGTATGTGTTGTCTAATATAACTGCCCCAGCTTTCTTTTGCTTTCCATTTAAATGGAACATCTTTTCCCATTCATCCACTTACAGTCTGTATGTGTCCTTACATCTGAAGTGAGTCTCTTGTAGTCAGCATATAGATATGCTTTGTTTGAACCATTCAGGGATCATATGCACTTTGAAGTATTTACCCCATTTACATTTAAATAAAGTATTGATAGGCATGTATTTATTGTCATTTTGTTGCTTTCTGGCTATTTTGAAGTTTTTCTTTTCCTTTTTTTTTTCTCTTGCTCTCTTCCTGTGTGGTTTAGTGGTATGCTAGATTCCATTTTCTTTTGTGTATCTATTTTAGGTTTTTGCTTTTCAGTTACCATAAGGGTTACATATATCTTATAACAGTCATATTTAGGTTGACAACAGCTTAAGCTTAAACTCATTCTAAAACTTTACATTTTTTCATCTCCCTCCTGACATGTTTTATGTTTTTGATTTCATACTTTACATCTTTTTAAATTGTGTATCCCATAACTAATCATTGTAGTTGGTTATTTTTACTGCTCTTGTCTTTTAACTTTTTGACTAGCTTTGTAAGTGACTAGTGCATTACCTTTACTGTATATATTTACCTTTACCTATGAGATTTATACATTCATATGGTTCTTGTTCCTATTAAGTATCCTTGTCAGTTTAAAGAAGTCCATTTTAACATTTCTTGTAAGGTCTGATTTATGGTGATGAACTCCTTTGGGTTGTCTAGAAAACTCTATATTTCTCCTTCAATTCTGAATGATAACTTTGCTTGGTTGAGTATTCTTGACTGGAAGTTTTTTTTTCTTTCAGCACTATGAATGTACCATGTCACTCCCTTCTGGCCTGAAAAGTTTCTGCTGAAAAATCTGCTGATAGTATTATGGGGGTTTCCTCATACATAAGTTTTCTCTTGCTGCTTTTAAGATTCTTTCCTTAAACTTCTAATACTTTATAATGTGTCTTGGTGTGAGCCTACTTGAGATAATTGATTAGCTGCTTTTGCATTTGGCCCTGGGGCAGGTGAGTGTGAACACACAAGACCTTAAAGAATGGTCTCTCAATGGCCTTGTGGGTGTCATGGATGTGAGAAATGTTGGTTTACAAAATTAGATGTTTTGGGGATTAGACTCTCAGGTGCAGGTATTAAAATATGGGTTGTCTGATGTGGGGTTCAAACCCTTTGCTCCTTAGGAAGAATCACCATGTTTTGAGTTCTCTCCCAATTGGGAGTCACTGTGCTGATGACAAGGTTTATGGCAAGATTATATCTTAGTCTCTCCTACATTCTCTGATGAGAATTTTTTCTTGTTTTCCTTATATGTAGGAGTCACTAAACTGGATTTTAGCATTTTTTCCCCAGAGTAAATTATTTCATACGTAGCTGTACATTCAGTATTCTTGATAAAATGTGAGTTCAGGATCTTCCTACATCACCATCATGAACCAGTAGATTCTTGTCTTTTTGATAATAGCAGTTCTTACAGGTATAAGGTGATCTCTCATTGTGGTTTTGATTTTTATTTCTCTGATGATTAGGGACATTGAGCATCTTTTCATGTACCTGTTGACTATTTGGATACCTTCTTAGAAAAAGCATCAATTTAGTTATTCAGACAATTTTTTAAAACATGATTTTTTTCATCTTTAGTTATGTATGTTATTCATACATTTTGAATATTAGCTCATTTTCCAATATATGGTTTATAAAATTTTACTCCTATTCTGTAGGTTGCTTTTTCATTTCATATCTGTTTTGCTGGTACAGAAGCTTTTAAGTTTGATGTAGTCCCATTTACTGACTTGTTTTTGTCAGTTGTGCTTTTGGTGTCATGTCCAAAAAAATTATTGCCAAGACTGACGTTAAGGAGCTTCTTCCCTACATTTTCTTCAAGGAGTTTTATGGTATCACATCTTATGTTGAAGTCTCGATCCATTCTGAGTTAATTTTTGTGAGTAGTACAAAATAAGGGTCCAACTTTATTGTACTGCATGTATTTATTTAGTCATAAGGGTGTAGTAGGACACAAATCTCAAGGGTGCATAGTCAGCACAGTGTTTTGGTTTTAAAAATATTCTTATTTGTGGGTAACTTGATGTATGTGAGGGAGACAATTCTAAGGTTGATTTAATTTTATTTTTTTAAAATTTTTCCTGAACTTTCAGTACAAAATCTCTCTTTACTCTTTCATTTCCTTTACATTAGATTTTCATGTCTAATCCATAGTTCCCCCTTTCTTTATTATTCCAATCAGGTATGACTTAAAATTCAGACAAACACTCAACTGAAAATTCTTATGGCTGAGGAAGAGGTAAACAGAAGTATGTCCATATGAAGAAAAATTTCACACATGGTAAAGGTGATGCAAAGATTATTATGTTCTCTCTTTTATTTTACGAATTAAAAAAAAATGACTCCCCCCCAAATGTCTTAGAATAACTTAAGCAACTTGCCCAGGATCTTACAGTGGCAGAGCTCAAATCTATTTCTAAAGTTCCTGTTTTTTTTTTTTTTTTTTGACTACACAAAATGGACTCCATACAGTAGGCATATTGTGGGAAAAACCAGGCCAGATTTGACACCATTTCTTGAGACAAAAAGACCAGTCAGAAGAAAAAAAGAATGATTGAAATTATGGGTAATTTTTATTGTCTTTTTATAATGTCTTTTTTTATGTGCCTTGCATGAATGGGAAGGCCCTTTTGTCTGTTCATTAACAAATTATCATTAATAAAAATCTTCTTAATCATGACTAGCCATTCTGTCTCCTATTTCTTTATTTGTTCTCTTAAAAGAAGCATGATACTTGAAGTAATGGAAGAGGCAAAGACAATAGGAGATCTTTCTTATAGAAGGGGAGCCTTTAGTTGTCCCGACCCGCGGGACCTAGTTATTCGCGGGCTCGAAGAAGGTCCAGCCTGAAAGAGAAACGGGCGAGAAAAAGGAGCGGAGGGAAGACAGTATTCTGATCAAGCCTCAAATTTTTTATTTTAGAGCTGGTATATTTATACAGAAGAACAAAGGGAGGCAGGACTGACTAGGCAGGGGGATACTTGTTACAATTTCATTGGTCCTTGAAGGGGTGAAGGGGTACAAAGTGAAAAGAGGAACAAGGAGGAGAGGGGCTCCTTGGGCAGGTCCACAGCCATTCAGTAGGTCCTTCCTTATCTGGCGGGTATGTTAATACATTCTGTGGTTAACTATTCCCTGGAGCATTATCTGCTCCTGCATTCTTTAGATTGTTAACGGCCAGGTTCTATGCTGGGGGGCTGGGCGGTCAGGATGAGGGTCTTTTGGCTCCCAACATATCCTCCCTTTCTGTTTTAGAAAAGGTGGGCCTTAACCGAGTGGGGGAACATTGACCTGGTTCCTCCCGCGGGCTATGTGGGCCCACCTAGTATTTGGCTCTTGGTATCTTTTGGGGAGGAGAGGCAGAGCCGTTTTGAAATAGTAGTTTTTGGATACCAACCTCTATGCAAACCAGGTGTGTTCTCAGGGAAATACAGAGGGGGTCTCTTTATTGAGACCTTCCCTTGCAGATGCTTTGCTCTTGCACCCATCTCGGTGCCCATACCCCCCCTCGAGTTTTCGATGGGCGAGGTGAACATACCTCTGTTCTATATGTCGTCCCGTGAGGGAGGGAGCCAGGCAAAGTGATATTTCTCCTTTTACAGTGGAACCAGTGGTTAGGGTTTTGTATATAACCTGAAAGGGATTTTAAAGAAGCCGATGTAAATTTAAAGGTGAGATAGGGGCCAGTGGGGATCTTGGGTCTTCGGGGTTTTCATTATTATAGTCGGTGGTGTCATCGCTCTGGGTAGCCAAACGGTGATAGTGAATGTGGACAGGTTTGGTCAGCAAGGCATCTACCTGTTGCTTAATAAGGTCAGTTATGCGCTGGAAAGCCCAGGGCCCAAAGGTTATAAGTAAAAGAACACAAGAAAGGGGGCCGAGGATGGGAAGGAGGTAAGGAAGGAGCCCATTCAACCCAGTTAGAAAGGGGTTCTCTTGGAGTTCTCTGCGTCTTTTGACAAGGTCTTCTTGAAGTTTCTTGATCTTATCTCGAACGATTCCAGATCTATTGGCGTAGAAGCAGCAGCGTTCCTGTAAAGCCAAGCAAATCCCTCCCTGCTCTGCTGTAAGAAGGTCTAAGCCTCTGCGGTTTTGTAACACTACTTCAGCAAGGGAATCAATTTGATCTTGTATGTCGCTTATGGTTCCTGAAAGGGCTTGAACATCATTAATTAATTGATGGGACAATTTGTTGTAGGAGTGGACTGCAACGCCAACTCCAGCTGAACCAGAGGCGAGTGCCCCAGTGATACCTAAACTGACAAGGAGGGGGATGGCTTAGATGGCTCGTTTGTGTCGTCCTGCTATGTAATCTAGGCTAGGGAGGGGGACCGGTTCGTCTCCCGGTATGATGGAGATGTCTGGAAAAATATTAGCTGATATACAGAGTCCAGTCCAATTTTGTGGTAAGGCAGTATATGCGAGATTATTTCCACATAAGAACACTTGTCCGGGAGCAGGGCATAATGGCCCAGTGCGATTAAAAAGACTAGAGCAATTGGTAAAGGTGACAAACCCTACATCAATGTCGAAAGAGTTATTTTGAAACGGACCTTGGTAGCAAGTAGAGGAGTTGAAACCTACAGGCTGAACTCTAAAAGGAGGGCTGAGACTGCAATTAAGGGTATGGTCAATAGACGAGTTTAAGACTGGGATAGCAGTGGGCATAGGGATGCCTATAGTCATGCATAGCCAGCAATCTTGAGCAAGTTGAGGATTAGAATTATTTAAGGCCCATAGAGTAGTCTCTAGGATATTAATGGTTTGGGTGTTTATGTCAATATTTCCTCGGGATCTAGGAATAGCTAGGGGATAAGAAGGGGGGCGTAAAGCCTTTTGGAATTCCTCAAATTTTTGTTGTAATTTTATATAATGAAGAGCATCAGCAGGACCATCACCGTCTGACACATAAGGCGGAGGATTGGTTGGCCAGCAAATTGTTTTTCTAACATCTTTAGATGCACCACAAGGGGCTATTGGGAAGCTTCCAGGGCCTACAGCTGACAGGGTATTGGCCCAGTTGCCAGTGTTAGGGGCATAAGGCGCCCATCTTGTTAATTTAGCGGTGTAATATGTCTTATTACCCTTGGTGCATTCAAAACAAAAATCCTACTTAGATTTTGTTGGAAAATTTGTCACTATGTTATAAGGTTTGATCACCTGGTTAAATAGGATTACAGGTCATTATGAAACAATACTTAGTTATCTATTTAACCAATGCAGTAATAAAAGATGTCAAAGGTAAATATGACTATAAAAAACCTTAGCATTCTTAATGTTAAGACTGTTTTTAAGTATCAGCATTTAATAGATTAGCAAATTTATGAATATACCAATCTTATAATTTTGTAATCTTGAACAACTAGTAGAATTAGCATACGCATGACCTGACGAATACAGGTAGAATAAAATTGTGTTTCTGATAACTTGAAGACACAACTACTTTTCCTTAACTTATAATATTAAACTATTCTTATTACCAAAGATTATCTCAGATCATGTAAATTTGACAAAACAAAAACAAAACATTTGAATTAGTTTCTATTTTTCTGACAATTTTAGGAAGACGTAATTTATAAGATTCCTATTTCTTTCTAAACCAATTAAAGCAGAGATCTTTTATTAATTTATTTTTCAATAAAAATAAATTTCAACCTAAACTGAAGAACCAGCCAGAAGGGAGACTTGACTATTCAGGACTCCGCCCCACAGACACTCTGTAAACACTTAATCAGTTTTATGTTTAGTCATTCTTCAGACCTAAATCTCTAACACAAATGCACATTCTCTGCATTGTTTTAAAAGAAACCTATGATTACCACAGATGATATCTCGCAGCTCAAAGGCTGTTTTCAGGTCCAGTGGCCCCTCTGATGGTTACTCTGTTCCAAACGTGGGCTAATTTAGCTGGCAGAACCTTTGAAGGTTGAAGGGATTGACACACTAGCTCCGTAGGCTTGGGCTTGTTTCCTGAAATCCTTAAAATAGTTAAAGAAGTATTGAAAGGTGGGAGAACATTGGACGATTTGAGAAGGAAGCCTGACCCATGTTAGTGAAACAGGTAAGAAAAGAGAAAATCCCCACAAGAGCCAACTAAGCCAGGGCTAGGATCAGCCTTTCACCTAGCATCCAGTCGGGTGGGGCCACGGAGGCCAGACCTAAGGAAGGAATCAAAATAAGTATAGGAGGGTAACAGTACATTCGGCCAGTCCAGACAGACAGACACAAGACAGACAAGACAAACTACAGATAACACAAAACGCTAGCGCATCAGAAACCAGAACCAGAACATGTACAGGGTCAGAGTCTGACGTCTCAGACCGACCGAACTAGGGAAGTATTGCTGCGTCCAGCCTTCCGCTAGTCAACCAAGGGCCCAATCAGACAGGAACAGAACTGAGGCATCTAGACAGATGTTAACGCAGTCTTATTCACCGGTGAGGCTGCTTTAGGTGGCTCGTGCCCGATTACAGTTAAAGTGAGACTTCTTTTCCTCCTGTCCTCCTGAGCAAGGCTGCTTGGTGTCTGGGGCTGAGAAACATCTCTCAGCGGTCGTCCCCTAGACGAAGCAAGTCCTTACTCAAGTTTTAGGAGATCCGGAACAGAAGTTAAAAAGAGAACAGAAGTTAATCTTTTATAAAGCTAACAGAAACTGGTCATTACAAAGATAAATGTAGCCAGGGAATTTGCTAGTTTTAAACATGGCCTTGCAGATGTTCTTGTTATCTGTGCCCTGGAATGTTGCGCTCTTAGCATATGAGAGAGCTCTTTGTCACAAGTTTCACAGCAGACACTAAGCAGTTAAAAGTTCTAGGAACTAGGCATTCTTGTCCCAATTAAAAATTGCTCAGGTAAAAATTTCTTTTGTCTAGTTTTGGGACTTTTAATTAACTTTTACCTTTTCCACATTTTAGTAGGCTGTCACATTCCCATTGGTTTTTAGGCACATATCAAATCTTGGATGTCCTTTAAATTGCGGAAACTGAGATACCCCTATTACTTGAGTAGAAAATACTATTAATTTAACAGCCTGGACTCTCTGTTTAATATACTTTATAAGGCAATTTACTATATATGGCCTAAATAGCAGTCCTTTAAAAGCCAATATTAAAGGTCTTTGTTTTACTAAGGCTAGACTATCTCGAATTATGCCAGAGTGGTTGGTATAAAAACAGCAGTCTTTACTTAAAGTTATACAATCAAAGTAAGATCTATGCTTTATAAACACATTAGTCTTATATGCATGAATTAATACTCAAGATTCTTAGTTCATTTTACAGATTTTGAAACTAAGCTGTTTAAAAGGTAAAATTTGAGACTATGGTTGATGTAGTAAATGAATATTGAAACAAACAAAAACTTTATCTAAATATTTACATTTGAAATAATGTTCTCAACTATTCAATATACTGTTTTTCTAAGTATAAGTACAATTATCTATTTATCATTGGCTTTTAACAATATGGTACACTAGTAAACAACACTTTACAGCAATTATCTTATGTGAAATTACAAGTGAAAAACAAATTTCTCAATAACAGTGAGTTATTAAATTCCTTTATCCAATAGTTGTTACAAAATTTTTTAAAAAGCCTAAACACACAAACCTGATTTCTTTGATAGTAGGCGGGTGCATTGTGCTCTTAAAAGAGCTAAGGGAAGGAAGCTTACCTAGTTTTCACTAATTTCTAATTCGAATTTAGTCAACGTTTCCTTAAAAGTCCTATTATCCTTTTTTTTTTTTAACTGAATTTTGTGGTCTATAAGCACAATGCAATTTCTACTCTATTCCTGGTACAAATTTGGGGAGCATAGAGAGGGGGCCTCTGCGGGGGCGCTGAGAGGAGCAGGGGCAAATCGGGGTTATAGTAGCGTGCCTCCTCATTTTCCAGGACAGTTGTATCTCTAGAATCTAAAGGGTCATTATTTACGGTCTTGGAGAAAATTGGGAAGTTCATTGGGGCCTCTAAAGACGAGGCTTCTTTAGGGAGAGGGGGATAGAGAGAGTTTGAAGGGAGGTAGTCTGTAGGGGCGGCTGGCGGGGCCCCTGTAATGTCTATAAACTCTGAGGGAGACTTGGAAGGGATCCTATCAGAGGAAACAGAAACCACCGAGGCCGCTTGAGACAGGGGACGGAGACAATACTCCGCAACTGACAAAAGCTGTTGTTTATCCGGGTCACCAGATGCTGCCTCTACAATGTCACGGATAAGCCCTCAATAAGAGAAGACGGCTGCAGGGACACTATCCGGGCCTTCCCAATTTAGTTTATCATTTAAGTCTCTACCGACCTCTTGCCATTTTTTCCTGTGTATTTCTGGCCCATTTACAATAAACCAAGGACAGACGTTATCAATAAACATAAAGAATTTTATCAGGTCTTTCTTTTTGACTCTAACCCCTCTTTCCCTGAAGGATACCTTGAGGTCCTTAATAAAGAGCGCCTCCTTAGAGAGTCCGCTGCCCATTTTTATTTTCTAATATTAGGATGTTAAGTAGCAGAATGAATTACAATTTTTTAGGGTCTTAATTGAAGAACTAACATAAAACAAAGACAAAACGAAAACAAGGATGGCCTTGGGCACCACCCGACTATCCGCGGCAATTCATGAGGTCTCTTTCAACGACCCGAATATCCGCGACAACTCACCGGTCTCTTTCAACGACCGAGACTTTCTTTTATGTTACTCAACTCCTTTTACCCTGAACTTCCCCTACCGGGGGGGTCTCTTTCAACGACCGAAAAACGTCCCCGTTTCTTAGACGGGCGAAACTCACCGAGGACGTTCGACTTCCATGAGCGGTGAAAGCAGTCCTCACTTCTTTGGGTGACTGGCCAGGCCTTCTTCAATTACGTCGTCCCAGGCTGAGGCCCAGGACCTCCCGTCCGGCAAGGACCCGTGCTTCGAGCCCCACGTTGGGCGCCACTTGTCCCGACCCGCGGGACCTAGTTATTCGCGGGCTCGAAGAGGGTCCAGCCTGAAAGAGAAACGGGCGAGAAAAAGGAGCGGAGGGAAGACAGTATTCTGATCAAGCCTCAAATTTTTTATTTTAGAGCAGGTATATTTATACAGAAGAACAAAGGGAGGCAGGACTGACTAGGCAGGGGGATACTTGTTACAATTTCATTGGTCCTTGAAGGGGTGAGGGGGTACAAAGTGAAAAGAGGAACAAGGAGGAGAGGGGCTCCTTGGGCAGGTCCACAGCCATTCAGTAGGTCCTTCCTTATCTGGCGGGTATGTTAATACATTCTGTGGTTAACTATTCCCTGGAGCATTATCTGCTCCTGCATTCTTTAGATTGTTAACGGCCAGGTTCTATGCTGGGGGGCTGGGCGGTCAGGATGAGGGTCTTTTGGATCCCAACATTTAGTTTCTTTTATACAGAAAATATCAATTCCATAAACTTCCTAGCACACTCACATTTATAGGCAGTAATACAGATCCACTGTGTCTTATATCATGCAATGACCTTTCCAAAACCAAAGCACTGTAGTAAATGTTTATCAGTGAGATTGACTGAGGCCAGGTTGTGATGAAGCACATGTGTTGAATTATATGGATTTTCTATTTCTAAGGTCAGATCCTGTTTTATATTACTATCTCATTATTTTCATATAGATTAACAAATCAATGAATATGTCTCAAAATCATGGTAAAGATTTTGATTAGGCGAAGACACGTTATGTTCAATTTTATTCATCAAAAAGTATTTTCAAAATACACCACTAATTTGAATCACTGAATAACAAAACTTTCTGAATATTAAATCGTAAGATCTCTCAAATCACTATGTTGTTTGATCTCTGTGTTTAGTAATATGTACTTAGCTTTTCTCTAAAAAGGAGTAAGACATGCTTATTTATCATAGCTAGTATGTGGAAATGATTATTTATAATGCTGAATTTCTCAGAGAACTATTTTTTCTATGCTTCTCTTACTTAATATATCAAATATTTACAAAAAGAAATCTAGGATTTTATATTAACTCTTAGATGAAATCAAATTTCATTAAAATTTGAACTTTATAAGTAGTGATTCTCCCTAAAGAGTTGGAACAAATTATGTACTCATTTCACTAAATATGAGATAACATGATAGTAGCTTTCAATAAAAAAATATAAGTAATAGATTTATAAAAGGTGAAAATACTCTGTGTATTTGTTTTAAAAGTGGATGATGAAAAAAGATGGATTTCCACTCCCAGATTAATATGCAGCCCTACAATTGAGATAAAACAAGGTTTTTCCCTACAGTTAGGCCACATTAATCTATAAATAGGCAGTGATGGCAGAGGAGATAGTTTAGGCAAAATAGACTGTCCCCTGGCCAGAAATATAGCCTATATTAACATACCTGTTCAACAGCTCCAAATCACATAATTGATTTGAAAGCCAAATAAAGGTGTTTGGTACATATCTAAAGATACATTCAATCCTAGATATTTTTAGAAACTATTTTTCATCAGAATGAGCAATGCTTCTTTATTTTTTAAATTTAATTATATATTAAAATATACAATATTCTCTCCTATTATGAGTAATCAGGGCATGCAAATGTGCAGGATTCATCCTTACTTTTCAACATGTTTCAGTGGAAGACAAGCAATGATATTTTCTCTCATGTATCTGCTTAGGGGAAAACATTTGATCTATGACAATTAAGGGCCTCAGGATTTAGTAATTAATTGTATTGTTAGAAAAGAATACATTTTACTAATTTATTCCAAATATCAAAAATAAATTGAGATTATACCAGTTTATTTTATGTCAATCTAAAACTTTTATATTACATCTATATAATTAGCAAGTCCCCACATCCACACACATGCAATCTATAAACAGCCATTGACCCAAAAACAACTCTAAATCCTAAATTAACCTTTTCTAGTATTTTCTAGCTCCAAACAAAATGAGATTCTCTTTACTTTCTGCATTATTCTGTAATGTTCAGGTAATATATGACAGAAACTAACTCTTTTTGAGCATTTATGAATGTGCTAAGCACATTATAGACATTATTTTATTTAATGTATACATTACCAAGAATTTATAATTCCTATTTTTTTAATCTCTACACAGAATTTTCCCTTTTGAACACCAGATGAATAAATTGTTCTCAGGCTATTCTTGAACTTACTCAGCTTGTGCTTTGTATATCATTGTTTGAATTTGGAGCACTGAAACTAGACTAGATGAGACTGTTTTTACTTAATGCGTATGGTAAAGGCGTCATATTAATTGATGAATGTCACTAATCACATAGAATAATGTCTGGAAGAAAATACAGTAAGTCTCTATCACTTCTGGATAATGTTAAAATCATATATTCCTTCCATATAAATATAAAAGTTAATCATTTATGCAATAAAAAGTTTAAGTGGAGAAAAATATGAGATAATATAATAGATAAATGAGAAAAAGCATAAGAACAGGTAATTTTAAATATTCTCTGATGAGGCTGGGCCCAAAAAGGATACTAAAAAAAAAAAAAGATTAGTAGAGCTGGATATCCAAGAATGAACAGGATCAGGGAAATGTGCAAGACCAAGGGAAGAGAAAATAGAGAATTACTCAAGAATTACTTTCCAGTGTTATCTAATCATTATTGCTGACTCATCTTTTTGGGCCCAAAAGAATATTTGAAATGACAATGGCACTTCTTCCAAGGAGAAAGTATTATATAATGAAAAGGTGATGGGCTTTTGTGCTGGATAGACAAGACTACGAATCTTTATTCCATCACCTCTAGTAGAGTGACTTTGAATAAGTTACTTAAATTTTCTCATCCTGATTCTTGATCTCTGAACAGTTGATAATGCTATGTCAGGGATACTTAAAGACTGTATAAAATAGCATATGTATAGGCTTTAGAACTGTACCTTGGCACATAGTAGGGCACTCTCACTAATACCAGCTGCCTCTTCTAAGTTCATAAAGTTTCTCTTACCATTGTGGTTTTATATTCTGTCACACTCTTGTAGAAATAAAATACTAGAGGACAGATATATATATATATATAAAATTACTGACATAAGGAGTCCGGAAAATTGGATTCTACAACTGAATTTCCAGGTTATTGGTGGACCCTGGCAAATAGTTCACTCTCAAAGTTCCTTATGAAAATCGTCAACAAGGTAAAGAAACAACTATCTGCTTGGGCAAAAATATTTGCAAGAAACTCCTCCAATAAGGGCCTGACATCCAAAATATACAAAGAACTCATACAACTCAATAACAACAAAAAAACGAAATGATCCCATCAAAAAATGGGTAAAGGACCTGAACAGACACTTCTCTCTAGAGGACAAACAAATGACCAGCAAATACATGAAAAGATATTCAAAATCGCTAGCTATTAGGGAAATGTAAATCAAAACCATAATGAGATATCATCTCACACCTGTTAGAATAGCTATAATCAATAGAACAAGTAATAACAAATGTTGGACAGGATGTTGAGAGAAAGGAACCCTCATACACTATTGGTGGGACTGCAAATTTCTACAGCCACTATGAAAAACAGTATGGAGTTTCCTCAAAACTCTAAGAATTGATCTACCATATGATCCAGCAACCCCTCTACTGGATATTTACTTCAAATACTTGAAAACTCTTATCTAAATATATATTTGCACACCAATGTTTATAGCAGCACTAGTCACAGTGGCTAGGACATGGAAGCAACCAAAGTGCCCTACAATAGATGAATGGCTAAATAAGCTGTGGAACGTATGTACAATGGAATATTCCTCAGCCATAAGAGT
The DNA here is from genome assembly GCA_030015415.1 of Cynopterus sphinx. Classification (NCBI taxonomy): domain Eukaryota; kingdom Metazoa; phylum Chordata; class Mammalia; order Chiroptera; family Pteropodidae; genus Cynopterus; species Cynopterus sphinx. The sequence continues at coordinate 65,958,435 of CM057388.1, read as the reverse complement.
AGATGAAATACTGTTATTTGTGACAACATGGATAGAGCTTCAGATAATCATTCTAAGTGAAATAAACCAGACAGAAAAGTTGAAAATCATATAATATTACTTATGTGTGAAATATAAACCTAAAGGCAACAAACAAACAGGACAAACAGAGACTCATGGACATGGACAGTGAACTTGTGGTTACCAGAGGGTAGTAGGGAGGAAGGAGGTAGTTCAGTGTCAATATATGGTGACCTAAAGAAATCTAACTATGGGAGGTGAACACACACACACACACACTATATATATATATATTAAAATGTACAGCTGAAGCTTACTGGATTTCAATAACCAACATCAGCATAAAAATTAACTAATTAATAAAAATAGTTTCTTATGGTCTCATATAAAGAATAGGAATACATTATTTCTAACAAGCATCCCAAATCTTACATTCTAGGATTTCTCTAAGAAAGGGAACTCTACAGATGAATTATTGATAAGGCATAATTCATTGATTAGACATAATTCATTAATAACAGCAAAAAGAATCTCTAAATTAAACCATGTAACAAAATATTTTAACTGGATTAAAGTAATTTCTAAAGGGTTAAACTTCTACACTCCATAAATACTTTTCAAAAATTACAATTGCATTTTATACAAATATTTTTTTTTCAAAAATATAGACCTCTTAGCCGCCTTGGAAGGAAACATTTGTTATTGTGACTGTTCTTGTATAAATTTATTTTAGTTTCACTTTTTATTACAGGATCTCTGCACGCTTTTCAAATCTCATGGCATAAACACAGTTGTAGCTTTCTAATTTTATAGATAAGTAACTAAACTATGATGCAGAAAGTTCAATAAATTACCCAATACTCATCCATAATGGACAAAGCTGGAACAGAGCATAGCTATTCTGATGCCACAAATTCCATTTTCCTGACTGAATTTCTCACCATCATTACCTGTTCCAGATTCTTGAAGAACTAATTTGCTTTTGATAAGCTGAGACATGTCATTTTCTCTCTCTGAAGTTCTGCTTTTCAGGGGAAAGTATATATCTAGTTCAAATTCAGCCCAAATCACACCACCTCAAGTGAGAAGATTATTTACAAAAACCCAACATGTGTACTACTTTAATTTTTGGCTGATATTTTGGCACTTTAGGAGAAAAAAATTATCTTGTCAGCCACTTAATAGCATTTCTCAAAGTTCTACAGTAGTATTCTGCTAAATGGCAATTAGTTTATCTGGATGTGTTGAGTTTCCAGATCATAAACTCCTAAAGAAAGAGTCTATGATTATTTGGCTAACTTGCAACTCTGGATATTTAATGAAAACTATTTCATGGTGATGATGATGATGGGGACAAGTTAATGCTCCTCAATGTGTCAACCAACCAGTCAATTTTGTGAAAGTCAAACTGGTCATTTGATGTCATTAAAAATCCAGTTACTTGATTAAATGAATTATTCAAAATGTAGCTGGTTGTTTTTATGACATAACAAATATTAAAGTTGTTTCCATATTGAGAAGAATTAAGAGAGAATGGTGCAACATAGATATACATTAGTAGTCAATTTTTATGTCATCAATTATAAACTATGAAAAATCTAAGTAAAATTGCTGTTGAAAATTATCATATATAATTATATAGGTATAAAATCTCTCAGGAATTTTCCTTAGGTGCATTTTCAAGCCATGAATCTGTCCCCATATTCTTGGCAGGGAAATGCCCTGGTTCAACTTCACTAATGATTGCCTAGTGAAAATAGAATTGTGGACTCCAAGGAGGAGACTCCCAAATATCAATTTTATTTACATATATAACTTACACTTCCAAGTTTACATTAGGAAAGATGACAGAGTAGGAAAATGCTATGCTTACCTTCTCTTACAACCACATCAAAATGACAAGTACAGAATCACTATAATTTCTAGTCACCCAAAGTCTAGCTAAACAGAAACCTAGAACTAAAAACATGCAGATGAAGCCACCTTGAAACTGGTAGGTGAGGCAGAGATAGGTCCCATACCTGCCTGCAAAGGTTAAAAATCAGAAGGGGTATCTAGGCTATGAAGGTTTCCCTGGAGGAGCAGTGTGTTCCAGACTTAAAACAGGCTTCTCAGCCTCAGGTTCCCATACTGGGAAGAGAAGTCCCCACAATTTTTGGCTGTGAAAACCAGTGAACTTTGTAGCTGAGTAAAACAAAGGATGGCTGAAGTGCCAGACACTCCTCTTAAAGGTCCCATGTGCAAACTTACTTGCTGATAGACTCAATCACTCTGAGCTCCAGTGCTGGAGAAGCAACTTGAAAGGAGCCAGGGACATATGGGGAGGAACTGAGTTGTTTGGCTTCAGGGAGAGGGCTAGAGTGGCAGGTTTCTTCCAGATAGAAGTTCTGGTGTAGGGCTTGTTCCTCTCTGTTCCTGGCAAACAGAAGGAGGCAGGTGCCATACCTGAGTCTCCATCAACCTGGCTAGCATTCATTGCCCCACCCTGGTGATTCCCTGAGACCCTGCACCATACAATTTTCTAGCCCACAAAAGTCTCTTCTGATGGATTTTCCAGGCAAATGGGCTGTCTTGGTTTATGACACAGACATTTCTAAAATCTCTCAAAGGTTCACACACCCCAAACAAGCAAAATCTGGCCTTGGTGAGCCCTGTACCTCTTGCTGAGCAACCCCAAGCCTGGCACTAGTGGTAACCAGCCTTGGTGACTGGCTTGGTCTCTGTAGGCACTTCCAAGCCCACTGTGGGTGTTAGACTTCTGTAGATTGATTGGTAACTCATGCCAGGTGGCCCTGAAGCTAAACTTTGGCCTGTAGGAGAGCCACCCCTAGGGGCCTTTGAACCGTCAAGCCAAGTTTCTGGCTTCCGATCACACAGGAGCAACATCCAAGGGCATATCTGAGGACAACACACCCAAAGGGCTGACTGTGCAGGCAACAAAGACTTGCCAAAGTGAATCCTGCTCCACAAGGTCAGACCCTGTACAACAGCTCCTCTGCTATAATCACTAGCCAGTCCTTACAACAAATCAACCCAAGAATTAATTTCTTCCATTTACTTGAAAATAGAAACCAAGAATCAACTACATGGAGGGCATACACAACCCCCCAAAATGGACACACCTGGAGCACCCAGCTCAAGTGAACAGAGAGACAGTGCCACTGGGTCCCATAGGATACCTACTATAAAGGCTACTCTACAAAGATCAGGATGCATAGCAGCCCTACCTAATACATGGAAGCAAACACAGGGAGGCAGCCAAAATGGGGAGACAAACAAGTCCCAAGTGAAAGAACAGGACAAAGCTCCAGGGAAAGAGCTAAACAAAATGGAAAAGAGCAATTTCCCAGATGCAAAGTTCAAAGCACTACTTCTAAGAATGCTTAATGTCCTCAGTGGGAACCTTAATAAAGAGATAATAAATATAAAAATAAAAAATAGAAACCAAAAACAATAAGAAATGAAAAATAACAGATGAAGAGTACTTTACAAGGAATTAACAGATTAGATGAAGCTGAGGATTGAATCAGCAATTTATAAGATAGGGTAGCAGAAAACACCCAATGGACAGCATTAAGCATACAAACATTTGCATCATACCAGAAGGAAAGAAGAGAGAGCAAGACATCAAAAACCTGTTGGGAGAATAATGATGGAAAACTTCTCTAATCTTACAAAAGAAACAGACATACAAGCCCTAGAAGTGCAGAGAATCCCAAACAAGATAAATCCAAAGAGGCCTACATCAAGACATATCATAATTAAAACACCAAAGGTTAAAGACAAAGAGAGAATCTTAAAAGCAGCTAGAGAAAACCAGTTAGCTAACTATAAGGAAGCTTCTATAAGATTATCAACTTATTTCTCAACAGAAACTTTATAAGCCAGAGGGAATGCCATAAAATAATCAAAGGGATGAAAATCAAGGACCCACTACCAAGATTACTCAACCCAGAAAATCTATCATCTAGAATCAAGGATTGATTAAGAGCTTCCCAGACACACACACACACACAAAATGATAAAATTTCATCACCTCTAAACCAGTATTTTAAAAAAATGTTACAGGGACTTCGTTAAGTGGAAAAGAATAAAAATATGAATAAAAATATAGGAATGAAAAATGATCATGAACAAAGCAAACAGTAAGAGCAGTGCATCAACCCACTATAAAGCTAGTACAAAGATTAAAAATCAAAAAGGGAAGATAATTTGTAATTACAACAATAAATTAATAAAAACACAGACAAAAGAAGTAAAAAATATTGACTAAAACATGAACATGGAGGGAGAGAGTAAAAATTGTAGTGATTTTAGACTGTATTTGAACTTAAGCAATCATTCACTTAGAATAGAATACTAAAAACAGAGCTTTGTATATATGAAGCACATGGTAACTACAAACCAAAAATCTACAAAAAGTATATAAGAAGTAGAGAGAATGCAATCCAAACACTATACTATATACAGTCATCAACATCCAAGAGAAGTCAACAAGAGAATAAAAAAAAAGAACAGTGAACCACAAAACAATCAGAAAACAATAAAATGGCAATAACTACATACCTATCAATAAAACTGTAAATGTAAATGAACCAAATGCTCCAATCAAAAGACATAAGGGGGATAAATGGACAAAAATAAAGCAAGATGCATATATATGCTGCCCAAAAAAGACCCACTTCAGAGCAAAAGGCAAATGAAGACTGAAAGTAGCGAGATGGAAAAAGATATTTTGTGCAAATGAAAACAAACAAAAACTGGGTTAGGATTACTTATATCAGATAAAATAGACTCTAAAACAAGGTCTATAACAAGTGTCAAAAAAGGCATTTCATAATAATGAATAGATAAATTCAACAGAGGATAACTCTCTCATAAACATCTATGCATTGAACATAGGAGTACTAAAATGTACAAAGCACATATTGACAAACATATTGGGTGAAATTGCCAGTAATACAATCATAGTAAAGTACTTTAACACCCATTGACATGAATGGACAGATCATTCAGACAGAAAATTAACAAAGGAATGGTGACCTTAACCAACACATTAGGCCAGACATACCTAATTAATATTTTTAGGACATTTCATGGACATTTCATCTAAAAGCAGAATATACATTGTTTTCAATTGCACATGGAACATTTCCCAGGAAAACCATGTTATCCCATAGAACAACTCTTAATAAATTTAAGAAGACTGAAATCCTATCAAGCATCTCCTCTGATCACAGAAGTATGACACTAGAAATCAATTACAAAAAGAAAACTGAAAAACACACAAATATATGGAAGCTAAGTACATGCTACTAAACAATGATGGTTTAACAATGAAATCAAAATATATCTTAAGACAAATGAAAATAAAAATGCAGTGACCCAACATCTGTGACACAGTCAAAACAGTTTTGAGAGAAAATTTATAGCACTAAAGGCCTACCACAAGAAACATCTCAAATAAATGATCTAACTTACACCTAAAGGGACTAGAAAAAGAACAAATGAAGCCAAAAATGAGTATAAGGAAGGAAATAATAAAGGTTAGAGTGGAAATAAATGAACCAGAGTCTAAAAAACAATATAAAAGATCAATAAAACCAAGAGCTTGTTCTTTCAAAAGATAAACAAAATTGAAAAATGTTTAATCATACTCATTAAGAAAAAAGAGAGGAAACAAATAAAGTCATAAATGAAAGAGAAATAACAGCAAAATCTACAGAAATACAAAGGATTCTAAGAAAATAGTAGAGAACTCAAGAGGAAGATGTTGGACTAGGTAAAAGCAGGGTTTGCTTCTTCTCAGATCCACATTGAAATTACAACCAAATTACAAAATAATCAACATGGAGAATCACCTGAAGTCCAGCTGATCATAACATGTACGTCTGATAATATGAAGAAGGAGCCACATTGAAGCCGGTAGGAAGGGCAAAGTTGAGTTTCAGTCTGAACCTGCACATGTAGGTGGTAGAGGAACACTGGGAGGGAGAGTGAGGCTGCAGCGGCTTCCCTGAAGGAGAAGAGGGTGCTGGTCTCATTCAGGGGCTCCCTAGGCCAGGGTTGTAGGCCAGGAAAAAGGAGTTTCCAAAAACTAGATAGGATTTGAGCTATCTGGTTGAGATGGAAGGAGACTGAAACCCTAGATGCCCCTTTGAAGGGCCCACATATAGGGTCTCTTACCTGTGGACACTCACCTGGGGCACCGGTGGTAGATCAGAGGCTCACAAAAGATTCATAGAGGGAAAGACTGCATTTCCTGGCACCAGAACCTGGGCTGGATGGCCAGCCACCATTGTGCCTTAGTCGCCCCCCACCTCTAGGGCAATCTACAGATGGTGCCAGCTTGCCTATGCAGACCTCTCCCACAGGGCCATTTGGAAGTGCTGTGCCGGGGAGATCAACCTGTCCTACCCAACCTGCAGATATCCTGGCTTTTGTTGTTGGTTGACTGCCACACCCTGCACCAATTCAGGGACAAACATTTGAAGCTGGCATCCAGAGCTGTAAGCGTATATTTTTGAAACAGTTTCTGGCAGATGGCTGCCAATACAACTTTGGGTGGATCTCAGAGATATGTGGGTCATTACTAGAGAGCAGCTGGTCTAGATGTTATCTGTGACTTTCATGGGATTATGTGGACACAGAAGTTTCAGCAAGACTGAGACTTTGTTAATCTGACTGCCATTGCCTCCCTGAGATCCCATCCCACCCAACCCACAAGTGGCCCCAGGTGGCCCATTGACAGTTTACCACCATCACCCTGCCCCTACCCTGGGTCTCTCAACCCATGCAGGCAAAAAAACTGCCGGGCACTGTTGGGAAATCAGTTGCAGGCAGACCTCTGCTGCCTGCAGGTGCTGCAATATTGCATGAGGTATTGCAGGGGTTTGTGGGACTACCCCAGACAGCAGCGGGACTCACTGTGATCTGTGACTACAGCAGGAATGCCAGAGCACAGAAGATGCAGCAAAATTGAGCTGTGTTGTCCTGCGGTCCCTTGTCTCCCTGAGATCTCACTTCATCCAAGCCACAAGTGTGCCTGTAGCACACTGACAGGCAGCCTCATCAGCCCCAATTTTCCCTCGGGTTGCACATTCTGCACAAGCAACAGACCTTGGCTAGCATGGTGTGAGCATTTCAGGGAAAACAGTTATGGGCAGACCATTCCTGTCTATATGAGCTGCAATATTTCTTGGGGGGATCACAGAGGTCTGTGGGACTTTCCCAGACAGCAGCTTGTCTCCCTGTGATCTGTGACTACTGCAGGAACATGCAGACACAGAAATTACAGAAAATTGAGGCTACTGGCCTGATGGACCTTGACTCCCTGATATCCTGACCGATTCAATTCCCAAAGTTCCCACTGCATATTGAAAGGCAGCTGCTCCTGCCCTGAGGTGGCACATTCTGTGCAGTCAACAAATCTCAGCCAGCAAAGTGAGCAAAGTTCAGGAAATACAGTGACAGGAAACCCACGGCTGCCAGCATGAGATACGGTATTTCTTGGCCAGATCTCAGGGATTTTGTGGGCCTATCACAGACAATAGTAGGTCATGCAGTTACATCTGATGATAGTAGGAACCCACAGTGCCAGAGCTGGCAGAAAGTTTGGTGCTATGTAGGTGTGACAGCCACAGGTCTCACTGAGAGGACACACCACCAAACCCACAAATTACCAGTGCCAAGACTGCTCCTGGACAACCTAGTCCCATCCTGTGCTTTCCTTGGGTTGAGAATTCAATAGCGAACAACAGCACTCAGTTTGTGCGGCCCAAGCAAAGCCTATTCATCCAGGAGAAGCATTCAGTGGTGGGTTACAAACTCATGCTAACGAGCTTCACTAATTCTTAAATAGGCCTCAGAGGGGTAGCAGCTCACCTTGCCGTGATTAGAAACTTATATGTGGAACCACAGAGACAGTGCTGGCATGTAAAGTGACACTGCAATGGCAGAGAGAAATGTACTCAATGGATCCAGGAGACTCTCATGGTCTGTGCACCAGCCAACATGCATATCACAAAGAGGCTCTACCAGTTCTGGAGACTTATGGGCAACTGAAAGGCAGTGTCAGATTTTGAGCAGCACTGGTCCTTCTGCTAAACTGCCTTAGATCAAGGATGGGGGAAAACTGAGCCACTGCTTACATCATTGTCTCTTCCAATTACGTATAGATCTAGCACAGGCAACAACCATCTGCATATTGCTTTGAAGATCCCACCAGGTAGCCCTGAGCAATCAAAAGCAGGAACAGACCTGGGCCTATGGGGTAGTCCCTTCCAAGGGGCCACAAACCCAATGCACCCAAAAACTGGCAGTAGACCACAAGAGAACAACCCCTGACTAGTCCCATAAGTAGTACATGAAAAGGGTGGTCCCAACAAGTATACAAGCCTGCTACAGCAAATCAGTAGGGTCAGCCCCCACAAAGCAACTCTTAAGCTGTGGGCACAGGCAATTCCTGCAATTAGCTTGAACATTAATCCCATCCACTAATACACTAACACCAAAAAAGGTTTAGTGACAACAAAATCACACACGAACCACACAAAGATCACATCCAGAGATCCAGCATAGGTGATCAGGGAGAGTGTGTCATTGGGCTGCACAAAACACCTACCACATTAGGCTATCTGGCCAAAGCCAAGAGATCAAACAAACAATCCAAACACATATAAACAAACAGAGAGGCTAATAAAATGAGAAAACAAAGAAACATGACACAAATGAATCAACAGAAAAAAAATTCCAGAAAATAAAGTAAATGAAATGTAGTCAACTTACCTGAGATGGAGTTCAAAGTAGTGGTTATAAGGATGCTCAACGAACTTAGGAGGAGAATGGATGAGCACAATGAGAACCTTAAGAGAGAGATAATAAGCATTAAAAAGGACATAGAAACCATAAAAAGAACCAGACATAAATAAATAATACAATAATTGAAATGAAGAATATACCAGAAGAATTCAGCAGTAGACTGGGTGAAGGAGAAGATCCAATTGGCAAATTGGAATACAAGGTAGCAGAATACATCCAATCAGAACAACAAAAAGAAAAAATAATTTATTAAAAATTATAGTTTGTTTTGTTGGAAACATGGTGGAGTGAGAGAGGTACTCAGATCTCTCCCCTTGAAACAACAATAAGCTGAATATCTAAAATTGAACAAAAAACACCCAAACTTCACACCAACACATATGAGCATGGGATCTGTACATAAGAGCTACCACAGGTCACAAACTTGGGTGTTGGGTGGTGGACTGGGAGAAATAAAGAAGCTGCTTCTCACAGCTGCTGGAGCTCCATGCTGGAGGAGGGGGAGGGGTGAAGTTGCTGTGACTTTCCTGAAGAGCCCTGCCAGGGAAAGCTGTAAGATAGGGGCAGCCGGCCAACAGCAGGGCCCAGACATTAGGGTAGAAAGCAAAGAAAAAGGATGGGACAACAGAGAAACAACAGTTGATTTTTACCAGCCCTGGTTGCAAAACCGAGACTGAAGTACAGCTCCCAAACTTTCCCCCTATACCCTCCAAAACTGATCGCCATGGAGGCCCAGGGGAATCTGAGCAAACGCTGCAGAGACTGAAGCTACCTCTTCCAGCCTCTGGAGCTCTCTGAAGAGGAGGAGGAAGGGAGAAGGCATGGCAACTTCCCTGAATAGCCCTGACTGAGAGAGCATGTGAGTTATACATGCAGCCAATGGCGGGGCCCAGTCATCAAGTTAGAAAGCAGAGTAATGGAACAGGACTGCAGAGAAAAAGATAGTTGAATTTTACAGGCCCCAGTTGCAAAACTTGAGTTGCAACCCCCAACTACCACCCCAGAGTGCAACTCCCCCAAAACCCTTTGAGATCAATCACCATAGAGTAACAACGGAATCTGAAGAAACACTACAAAAACTGTTGCTAACACAGACAGAGACTCAAACCGAGGGTAGAGAGTGAATAAATATCTATCAGAAAAATTTTAAAAAGGAGTTTTTAAGGCTTTGTATAAAGCAAGGATCCAAGAGGCTTAGATGCCACCAACTGAAAACCAAAAGAAAAGCATGTGCTTTGCAGCAGGCTAAAGAGACACTATTATACAATAAATCTTTTTAGAAAGACAGCAGGATACACTACCATTAGTGCAGGTGAAGAAATGGTCCATTAAACACCATGAAAAATGAAGGATAGAAGGCATCTCAGAATAAAAGAGAAAATCTCAAAAAAAAAAAAACAAAAACTTACAGATATAGAAATATGAAACTTAAATGACACAAAATTCAATATGATATTTCTGAAATAATTCAATGAATTACAAAATGAGACACATCAACAATTTTAGGAATTGAAAAACCACCTAGATGAGCAAGGCAAGAAGATTGAAACTCAAAAAAAAAAAAAAAAAAAAGAAGAGAAGATATTCTGGAGATTAAAAAAAAACACTGCAAGAGTTGAAAAATGAAATAGCAAGCTTGGGAAATAAAGTCAACTAAATGGAAGAAAGGATCAGTGATAACAAAGAAAGAAATCTAGCAATAAATCAGAAGGAAGAAGAGAGAAACCGAAGAATGAAGAATAATGAAAGAAATACAAGAGCTAGCTGATACTATGTGGAGAGGAAACATAAGAATAATGGGCATTATTGAAGGAAAGGAAAAGGAGCAGGGACTAGAAAACATTTTTGGACAAATAGTTTACAAGAATTTCCCAAAGCTAAGGAATGAGCCAGAGCTTGGAAATCAAAAAGTCAACAGAATACACAATAATCTCAATCCAAAAAGGCCTTCACCAAGACATATTGTATTAAAGTTATCAAAATCAACATATAGAATTCTCAGGGCAGCCAGGGAGAAGAAAATGGTAACTAATAAAGGAAAGCCCATTTGATTATCATCAGACTTCTCAGTACAAAGCTTACAAGCCTGAAAGAATGGATCTGCCCATTCTTGGTGATACCTGTTTCATTTTAGATGATAGATGTAACTGTTAACGAAAATTAATAATGTTAACACCCTGAAAGATGGTATAATTTGAGTAGTTATGAATGAGGGCTCTAGAGTAAGACTGGCTAGATTTCAATCCCACTCAACCAATAGTTATTTATGTAATTTGAGTTGTTACTTATTCTCTCTTAGATTCATTTTATTAAATGTAAACTAGCGACCATATCATTTCTTACTTCATAAAGCTGTTATAAGCATTAAATGAGATAATACATAAAAGGGTTTGGAATAGTACCTGGATATATTAAGCATTTAATAAATGTCAACTATTATTATCATGATAATTATTATCTGATGGAAGAGAAATTTTAATAGAGTTTTAGGCTTTATTTTTTCCAGAAGAAAAGAACTATCCAAGTGGAGAAAGCAGACTAAAGGACTTAGTTACAGTGAAAGAAAATAGCATATATGAATTGATACTATAAAATGCCAAATATTTTTAGATGCTTAGCATACCTCACTTTCTCTACACTTCAAAGTAGACTAAGTCAATAGTATTCCTAGTTTGCAAATGAGGAAGCTTTAATTGAGGAACATATATAAAGTTAAAAAGCTAACAAGTAACAGGTAGCATAGCTATCAGGTACCAGTGGGTATTTAAACCAAAGCACATTTAACTCCCAAAAGTAGCCTTTTGGGTTTAAAGACCAGAGGAAAGGGGAAAACTAACTTAAATTGTGAAGGCATGGACTGCAATTTAGTTAAATTTAGTCATTCCTTTTATTCTTCTTGTATCTACTGCCTGCCCTGTGCAAGCTTCTGTACAAAATCCACACAGTTGCCAGGCAGGGTTGTAAAAACTGTGCACTGTATAAGGTGACCAACCAAGAGAGGAAACAGGGTTGAAATCTATCCTGTGATCCCCCCGTCAAGCCTTGAACCTAAAGGCATACATTTGCCATAGAAGAGGTATGTTTTTCTATTTTACAAAAGTGAGATATGAGCCAACAGAGGCCTTAAGAATTTTTTTGATGAATATGACCTAATCCCTGCCATCTACTGATAATTTAGCGTGTGCCTGGATAATTAGATAGAAAGAACTTTAATTCTTGGGTAATTAGAAATGCCAAGTGAGATCTACTGGGCCTAAGGATTAAAAAGTAGGAGTTGAATTAAGAAATAAAATCCTAGAGCTTTCTTGCAGCAGGCTTGCTGCCAGAACACAGATGTCATGAAAACTACTTGTGACAAAATGGGAAAAGTCTAATATTAATATCATTATCTTCTGACATGTAGATTCAAAGAAGTCTACCACTACTGTCCATCTGATCTACAAATGTATGGGGGTGGTCGACAAAAGAATCACTGAAAAAATTGAGAAGTAGGCTGCTGAGATGACAAAAGGCTTCTTCAAGTATATCTGAGTCTTCAAGTATGCCTGGGTCTTCAAAAGCTGAACATGAGCATGATATTGATAACTCCCTGTGGAAATTGGAGGACAGTGAGTATCATATGATCATCATCATTGGTGCCATAGGACACAGATCTTTATCAAAAAAGATGATTACAAGTACATCTCAGGCTGACTGTACTATACTGATTGTTGCTTCTGGTGTTGCTGAATTTGAAACAGGTATCACCAAGAATGGGCAGATCCATGAGCATGCCCTTCTGGTTTACACAGTGGGTATGAAGCTACTTATTTTTGGTGTTAACTAAATGGATTCCACTGAGGCACCTTACAGCCAGAATTTGTCAAGGAAAGTAAGCACCTACACTAAGATAATTGGCTTCAATCCTGACAGCAGCATTTGTGCCAATTTATGGTTGGAATAGTGACAACATGCTGGAGCTGACTGCTAGCATGCCTTGGTTCGAGGGATAGAAAGTCATCTGTAAAGATGGCAATGCCAGTGGAACCTCACTCCTTAAAGCTCTGGATTGCATCCTGGCACCAAGTCATCCAATTGATAAGCCTTTGCATCTGACCCTCCAGGATGTCTAAAAATTTGTATATTGGTTCTGTCCCTGTGGGTCGAGTGGAGACTGGTGTTCTCAAACCTAGCATAATGGTCACCTTTGGTTCAGTCAATGCTACAAAGAAGTAAGGTCTGTTGAAATTCACCATGAAGCTTTGAGTGTGGTTCTTGTCAAGAATGTGTCTGTCAAAAATGTCCATTGTGGAAAAGTGGCTGGTGACAGCAAAAGTGACCCATCAATGGAAACATCTGGCTTCCTTGCTCAGGTGATTATCCTGAACCATCCAGGCCAAATCAGTGCTGGATATGTACATGTGTTGGATTGTCACATAGCTCTCAGTGCCTGCAAATTTGCTGAAATGAAGGAGAAGACTTACTATTGTCCTTGATTAAAGATGGACAATGGCTCAGAATTTTTGAAATTTAGTGATGCTGTCATCATTGTTATGGTTCCTGGCAAGCCAAAGTGTATTGAGAGCTTCTCTGATATCTGTCCTCTGGGCTGTTTTGCTGTTTGTGACATGAGACAGGAAGTTGCTGTGGATGTCATCAAAGCAGTGGACAAGAAGGCAGCTGGAGTTGACAAAGTCACCAAGTCTACCAAGAAAGCTCAGAAAGCTAAATGTATATTATCTCCAATACTTGCTGCCCTAGCCTTAATCAGTAGTCGAAGAATGTTCTCAAACTGCCTCATTTGGCCATTAAGTTTAATAGTAAAAGACTGGTTAATGATTACAACACATTGTAAAACCTTTAGAAAGAAAGGAGGATGCTTTGTAGGACATTTGGGATTTTTCTTGTGGCAGTTTTTAAGTTAGTTTTTAAAATTAGAACTTTTTTTGGCATAATTTATTTATTTGCGGTAGGTAGAATTAGGAAGGCATCAGCAATATAGACTCCTAACAGTAATTGTGCATAGTGTATTTAAATAGTTTTTATGCTTGTTTACTTAAAATTAGAACTTTTTAATTGAAACAACTTGACCAAAAACTGTCATAGAATTTTGAGACCCATTAAAACAAAGTTCAATGAGGAAGAAAGCAAAATCCTGGAGAGGAGGCAAAAAGTAGTAAGCTGCACCTAAAAGGGTCTTAGATATAGTAACTAAACTGTGGCATGGAAATTTAACTGTAGCCCAAGATTACTTACTCTGTGAGGTTAAATTCTTATACTCTTTACTGCAATTGACTTAGTACTGATAGGGAGAAATGTTAGGCAGTTACAACTTGATGCAGGGATTGTGTTTATAAGGCCATTCCTTAAAGAAGAGACTTGGGGATCATTTCAGCCCTAGGATGGCAGAAGCAAAGTAATGCAGGGTGGCCTCTGCTGTTTCACCACAACTTATTTTTCACTCTTTATTAAGTAATTTGGAACATTGTTTTCATCTTTAATTTTGAATTCAATTTCCTAAATGAAACTATAATGACATAAGGCTAACTATGACTGTAATTATATATTTCTTTATCTCATGGAACATTGACACAAAACTCTAATGAAGAGCATTTCTCATTTTTTAAAAAAGGACTTCATTTTATATTTCAGAGAAAGGAGCTGATCAGAAGCAAGAACTTTAATTCTGGATTTTGATTTTCAATAACAATGTCACTTCGATTGCCAAATACTCTTTTATTGTCTGAGAGTACTTCCAGTTATATGAAGATACCATCTCTAAATCTATTAATATTTAGGGGATAAATTGCATTTCTCCTTTATTAGCTTTGATATAGAATGTCACAATTAAAAGAAATAACTTTGTAATTTTTATTACAATGTAGTAGTCTCATTTACTCAGACATTTCCAAGCTGTTATAGCAGAGCAATAGTAGAGCAAGAGGTATGGAACAGAAATTCAGGTACAAAGAATAACTTAAATGCTAGGGATGTGTTTGGTTGGTTGGTATGCAATGGGAACTTACACTAGCATAACAAGGGGGATTTTATTATGAAGATATACGTTTTTCTTCCAGAACCCAAGGGCAGAAATACAGTTAGGCCTCATGAGGTAGTGGAAATAAGAATTAAAAAGCCATCTGAAAACTATTATTTCTGTTTATGTTTCTCTTTTCTTGTGGCCTCATTGTCTTTAACCATTGCTTCTGTCTACTTGAATTTTTCATTTTTCTTTATCCACAGACTTTCACAGCTTTTCCTACACAGGGCATTAGAGGTCTACTCCATGACTCTCAAGACTTTTTTCTGTTCCTTAAGGAGATTAAAATCATAATAGACCAAATAGATTTGCTATTAAACCATAATTACCAAGAAAAAAACCAGAAATGATAGAAAGAAGAGAATGATTCTTTGTTTCTGGTCCCATAGCCACCTACTATAGGGACTACCTGTATATTTCCTCTTCTTAATTTCCCCTATTCCAGAGGCATAAATTGAGTCTCTACCTAATGAAATCATTTGTCCATGTCTAAATAGATAACAATGTAATCAAGAGGCAAGTATTTGAATGTTTCAGTGACAAATAATCAATAGCATTGGAAATTAAGAAAAAGGTAAAAGTTTTCATAATGAAATAAAAACAATCTTCTACTGAACAGAAACATTGTTCTGTAATAGTTTCCATGAGCCCAGTGGCTCTTAGTATAACCTGGAGGAATTGTTAAAATACAAATTACTGTGTCATATTCCCAAAGTTTCTGATTTAGCAGAGCATGATATGAGAATTTGTATTTTCAACAGGTTTCCTGGGGCCAAACTTTACAAACCATTGTACCAGAATATTTGTCATTATTGACTTTGGCTTAATAAAAATTGATTTTCAATTTTTTCTCATATGTAACTTGGTCAGAAATACTCTGCTGTGCTGGAATTAGGTGGGCAGGCTAGCACTGATACAGGAAGGCAGTGGGCAGGAAGCAAAAGGTAATCATCTGGAGCTTGCTTGCTTTTGTAAAATACAGACTGAACCTACTACTGTGTATTTCTATTAGTGCAAAAACAGGAAAATGAAAACAAGGGCAAAGCAAACAGACAAAATCTGGCTTGATAAGATGTGATGTTGCAGAGTAGATTGCTATGTTCCACACAGCAATGTACCACATAGGAATATTAAAATGGAAAGAACAAACACTCCTGAGATTAAATGTTTACAGTCTTATATGGCATAATTTTGTAAAAAGATTAAGAATTAACTAATTCATCACCTGCAATTCAGAAAAAAAATCTGATGAGAGATCATAAAGAACTTGAAGTAACAACAAAATAAATTCTATCAAAAATGTTTTAAAGTCATATGTTCACTGAAAGAATCAGTCATGAAAAATCTCTTCCACATACAGTATGATCTGGTCTCATGTATGTTAACATGATCAAGTGCAAAAAACAAAAAACAAACAAACAAAAAAACCTAAATCCCTAGATACATGGCACTATGTGTTCGTGAAAACCCATAGAACTTTACAGCAGAAAGACTGAATCTTAATGTATATAAATTTAAAATAAATAATTTAGGAGGTCAGGAAACCCCAGGATGGAATGCAGCCTGTGAGAAAAGAATCTAACTGTATTACAAATGTGACCTTACTGAAGGAAATGTGAGAACGGATGCTGACAAAAGTAATTTTGGAAATGAGTGGCAAAAGGAACTATGCATAAACTGTCTACTGTAGTTGATAAAATTATTTACAATGGAAATACAGGTTAACAATTTTGAGACCATTATTCATGTTTACTAGAATTGAACAATTAACTAAATAAATAACAAATGATGGGGGGCCAGGCTTTTTGCTGCTGGAGTAGGAGGTTACAGATAAGCAACAAGAGATTAGAGCGATTGTGTGGTAAAGGATTAAAGTGGGAAACCTCATTATGAACTCATGTTCAGTTGAATATAGATATAGATAGATGCATACAGAAATATTTATAGATGCATATATACACAGATTGGTATACACACATATTTGTTTGCTCTACTAGTTGAGAGGGCCTAGAAGCAATGACACCTAGCAAAAAATATATCAGCATCCAGATCTTGGTTTCTACTATTATTCTTTATATGAAAGGAACCAGGGTTCCTCGGAGAAAAGGCAAATTTCAGGATTCTGGCATATAATATACAAATTGAGCCTGGAGCACCTCTTATTGCCAGAAATTAAGGTAATGCTCAAGCAATCTAAATAATGAGAATATGTCATGAGGACACAGATGCCGACTGCAAGAGCTCTCAATGTCCAAAACTAGAATAATTTGAGTAACAAAATAAAGTAGTATGAAATTACAGCCCAAGGTATAAAATATATAACCATGAGCCTATACTGATATAAGTCAATGATTGAATAAATTGGGGAGAAGAGACAAATCTCTCATGAAGATAAATTCCAAATAATTTATGTAGACACTGCCCTCAAGATGTTGGAGTATAATTTTCAATTCTTGAATGTGGGCTGTACAGAGTATAGATGGGACAAAAATAGAAAATTTATAGTGGAGAAAACTAATACTGTCTCAGCCAGATGAAGGTCAACATCATTAACGATGACATATGGATAGCACATACCCTTGATGTGATGTGATGAGAGTGGCACTTTACATTTGTGTTTTTTTTTTCTCTCCCAAAAACTATAACCCCAGTCTAATCATGAGAAAAAATTTTTAAAAAACCCCTATCAGTAATTCTCCAAACTGTTAAGATTATCAAAAGTAAAGAAAGTTTGAGAAACTATCACAGCCATTTTGTTTCTATCTAGGAAAGACTAGTTAAAAAGCAGCTTCAAACCTAAAGAAATCAGCCCTTTTCAAGATATTTGTTAGATTTGACCAAGTTTGGGTTTGTGAAATCTGAGAATCACTTAAGAAGGTAACAATTTGAATTATGATCTGAGTGAGATCTGGTCAGGTGGTGAGGGAGGAACTATGAGGATAGAGAAACCACAAGGTGAAGACCCAAGAAGGGAAGGAGTCTGGTAATGAAAGGAAGATGGTGACTATGTTTGCAGAGGCATGAAGAAAGGGTGCTAGATGAGATTAGGGAAGGAGGCAGTTGGTGAAGTGATATCTTCTTGATTAGGGTGCGTTGTTTGACTTTATTCTTGTACAGTGGTAGTCATTTGAGGATTTTATGTACCAGAGAGATATGACATAATAAACATATTTTGGTAAACTATTTTTTGAAGTAATACAAACTTACTTTATTTTTTTTATTAAGTTCATTGGGGGTAACATTGGTTAATACAATTATATAATTTTCAGGTGTATATGATAGTTTGAGTTTGATATATTCTATTGTGTGATTACCACAAAAAGTTCAATTTCCTTCAGCTACCATATATTTGATCCCCTCTACTCATTTTACCCTCCCTCTACCCCCCTATATTTGACCCCTTTTACCCCTTCTGTCTCTTCTCTTCTCTCCTACCCCCTACCTTCTGGTAACCACTAGACCATTGTCCATGATCCTAAGTCTTTGTCCTGTTCATGGACCTTGAAATAATCATGCTAAGCAAAATAAGCTAGGCTGAAAAAGTTGAAAATCACATGATATCACTTATAGGTGGGATATAAACCTAAAATCAACAAAAGAACAGTAGAGACATACTTTAAATAAATCTTACATTCAGATTAAAGTGCTAATTCATGATGAGTGACTATCCAAATGTTTAAGTGTTAATTGACCTCTAATATCAATATAACTCTGAAAGTTTTTTCCCCTCTCTTTGCTTATAAAAGATCATTTTAATTGAACCATGTGAAAAAATCACAGGTCATATGTGGCCTGTTGGAACAGATTGTTAGCTCTGACACTCAACTTCCTTTGACACTCAAAAGATTAAATGGTAGAGTATAATGCAAAACAACTTTCTCTAAATGACCTTTCTCTGCTTTTTCTTCTGACGTTTTATCTCCATTTTATAACTAGGTTGCTCAGTTCCACAGTAGCTCAGAATTCTTAGAGAGAGAGAAACATTTTCCTTTTTTTTTTTTTTTTGCTGTTAATATTCTGACATATTTTCTTTAACTCTTTGTACACATTGGTTTCTTTTTTATACACTTTTTATTGAGATGTAACTCATATCATAAAATTAACCCCTTGAAGATGCACAAGTCAGCGTTTTCTGGTATAGTCACACAGTATGGAGCTACCACAAATATCTAATTCTAGAACATTTTCATCACCCCAAATGAAACTCTGTACCCTTCACCTTATCCATCAGTGCTCTCATCACTCTCATATCCATTTTAGAAAATCATTAACCTGATATCTGTCTCTAAAGGTTTGTCTATTATAGACATTTCATACAAATGTAATTATGTAATATGTTCTTTTTGTGTATAGCTTCCCTCACTCAGCATAATGTTTTCTAACTTTATCTATGCTGTAGCACAAACCAGCAGTTCATTTATTTTTATGATTGGATAATATTCTGTGGTATGGATAAATGTTCATTCAATGCACATTTATTTGATAAATATTCATCAGCTGATATTCATTTGAATTGTTTCCCCTTCTATTACAAATAATGTTGCTATAATCATTCATGTACAAGTATTTATGTAGATATATGTTATTTTTTGTGTTTTTCCCTAAGTGAAAGTGCTGGGTTATGTGGTAACTTTATGTCCATTGTTTAAAGAACTTCCAAGCTATTTTCCAAGAGGCTATACATTTTATATTCCAATCATCAGTGTATAAGGACTCCATCCCCTTTACATTCTTGTCAACAATTAAAATTATTTGTGTCTTTGATTATAGCCACACTAGTGAGTGGATTTGTTTTGCATTTCCCTAATGAGTAATGATACTGAACATCTTTATACATCACATGTCTAGCAGCCAAGAAATTTTTATTGCTTTGTGCAGTTGTTTTTTAAAACAGAAATAAAAGACATAAAAATGCATTTATACTATCTATTTTATTTTCTATTGTGTTACTTTTTGAGGTGTTATTTTGTTTATTCATGAGGATTCAAGTTACCATCTATGTTCCTTCATTTCAGCCTTAGGACTTCTGTTAGTATTTCCTACAGGGCAGATTTTCTAGTAAAAAATTATTTTAATTTTTGTTAGTCTATTGTGCACTCCAACTATTGTCTACCATTCAGATACCACAATGTTCACAATTGCCTATGGCTGCTTTCAACAAATGCTCCCAAAGGAAATGCTGTTTGTACTGAGCAACCACATCTATGGTCTTCCTGCTAATTCTACAACTTTTTCCTAGAACAACAGGTGAAAGACCTTTAGAATGACTATTTAAAACACTGGGTTGAAGCAGGACTCATAGAAAAATGAACAAGATGGCATGAATAGAACATCAATTAAGTTCAAGAAGCTCAAGTATTAATTATGTCTCACAAAATGAAATAGTGATATTTTTATCAATAATAAGTATGAGAGTGACATCAGACACATGGCAGAGTGAGAGATGTCCCTAGATTTTTCCCCTTGAAACAAAATAAGCCCGAACATCTAAACCTCAACAACAACAACAACAAAAAACCCAAACTGCACATCAGGAAATCTATGCATGAGATCTGTACATAAGAGCTCAGGTCAGAACTCTGGGTGTCAGGCAATGGACTGGGAGAAACAAAAACAAGCTGCCTCTTGCAGCCATTGGAAATTTCTACAGGAGGAGGGAAAAAGGAAAAGGTTCCCTGAACAACCCTGCCTGGGAGAGCTGTGAGTTCCATGTGACTAGGGGCAGTGCCTAGGAATCAGGGAAGAATGCAGAAAAGTGGGGACAGCAGAAAAGCAAGGACAGCTGAGAAACAACAGTAGATTTTTCCCAGCCATGGTTGCAAAACCAAGGCTGAGCCACAGCCACTGCCCTCAACCCAGAAAGCCTCTCACCCTGTACCCTCCAAGGTGGAACACCACGGAGCCCCAGGGGAATCTGAGCAAACACTACCAAAACTTTCACTAACACTGGCAGGAACTAATACTGGGGGTAGAAAGTGTGATTAGACATATACAAGGCTAGAGAGGCCATTATATAATAAATCTTCTTTCTGGAAAGAAAAAACAGAATACACTTCCATTAATGTCCAGGTAGAGAAGTAGTCCATTAATACCATGAACAACCAAAGTGACAAGGCATTTCAGAAATAAAAACAAAACTCTCCAGAAAATTAGCTTACAGACATATAAATATGCAACTTAAATGACAAAGAATTCAAGATAGCACTTCTGGAAAAACTCAGTGATATCTGAAATGGGTCATATTGACAATTTCAGAAATAGAGAAAACAGATGAACAGAAGGAATTCTTAACCAAGGAGACTGTAACTATCAAAAAAAACAGAATAGACCTTCTGGAGATAAAATTAATAAATTAATAATAATAATAATAATAATAAAACAGCAGGAGTTAAAAAATTAAATACGAAGCTTGGAAAATGAATCGACCAAACAGAGGAAAGGATTGGTTATATAGAAGACAGAAATATAGAAATAAATAAGAAGGAAGAAGAGAGAAACTGAAGAATAAAAAATAATGAAAGAGAAATACAAGAACTAGATGATACCATCAGGAAAGGAAACATAAGAATAATGGTCATTCTCAATAGGGAAGAAAAGAAGCAAGGATTAGAAAGAATTTTCAGACAAATAGTTGAAAAGAATTTCTGAAATCTAAGGAATGAGCTGGAGCTTGAAATTCAAGAGGTTAACAGTACACCCAATTATCTCAACCCAAAGAGGACTGCACCAAGACAAATTATATTAAAATTATCAAAAATCAACGACAAAGACAGAATTCCTAGGGCAGCCAGGAAAAAGAAGACAGTAATCTATAAAGGAACACTTATTAGATTATTGTTGGAATCCTCAGCACAAACCTTTCAAGCATGAAAGGAGTGGAATCAAAGTGAAAGTATTAAATGAAAGAAACTATCAGCTAAAAATAATGTATCCAGGTAAGCTCTCCTTTAGATATGAGGGATAAATTAAGACATACAAAAAAAGAGGGAATTCTCCACTATGAGACCTGCTTTACAGGAAACACTGAAAGGAGTCAGCTCATATAAAACAAAATAACAACAAAAAAATACATAATAAAGAGTAAGGTTACTACCATACTGATAGAAACAGAGTGCAACCCTTACTAAGAACAGGGCATTACAAGCTCAAACAATAAGAAGAGATTTGCTATAGCAATATAGTAATGAATGTTCAGCATACATAGGTTCAAAATGAGACAATGACTGAAAAGGGGAGGATTCAAAGATTCAAATTTAATAAAGGAAATGGAGATAATGCATATGCAGAAGAAAAGGGATGAGTGTGTATATATATATACATATATATACATACACATATATGCATATGTGTATGTATATACATATATATACACATATACATATATATGTATGTATATATATACATATATATATATATAAAACTATCCTTTACATATTCATAATGGTAACCACACACCAAAGATTCAGAACTGAAATATATAACATAAAACAAAAAGGACCAGAAGGAAAAACCACAAATGTCAAGCCAAATAAAGAAAACAGAAACACAAGGACAAGAAAGCAATGGCAACACTGAGCTAACAGAAAACAAAACATAAAATTTCTATAAGAAGACCTCATATTTCAATAATCACCCTAAATGTAAACAGACTGAACTAACCAATAAAAAGATACAGAGTTGTAGATCATATCAAATACCAAAACACAACCATATGCTACCTCCAGGAGACACCTCTTAGTTCCAAAGACAAATATAGACTAAAGCTGAAAGTGTAGAAAATGTTACTTCAAGTAAATGAGATATAGAGAAAAGCAGAAGTAGTGGTCCTAATATTGGATGAAATAGACTTCAAAATAAAAGAGGTAAAGAAAGATACTGAGAGACACTTCATAACAATAAAGTGAATCACATACCAAGAAGATATAACACTTATTAATATCTATGCTCCCAATCAGGAAACCCTGAAATATATAAAGCAATTACTCACAGAACTAAAGGAAGAAATAGACCAAAACACTATCATAGTAGGGGCCCTAAATACCTTACTGTTGGATATGGACATATCATCCAAACAGAAAATCAATAAGGAAATAACATCCTTAAAAGACACATTAGACCAACTGGACATAATTGACATTTACAGAGTCTTTCAACCCAAAAGAATTGCTTATACATTCTTCTCTAGTGCACATGGAACATTCTCAAGGATTGACCACATCCTGGTATACAGAAATAGCCTCAACAAATATAAGAGGACTGTAATCTCGCCAATCATATTCATTGATCATAATGTTTTGAAACTAGAGATCAATTTTAAAATGAAAGTGGAAAAAACGACAAATGCATGGAGATTAAACAACATGCTATTGAAAAATGACTGGGCCAGAGAAGAAATAAAAAGAGGTCAAGAGATACATATAAATGAATACTAATGATAGAGAAACACATCAAAACTTTGGAACATGGCTGACGTGGTCATAAGAGAAAAGTTCATATTATTGCAAGTCTATCTCAAAAGACAATAATGAGTGCAAATAAACAAACTAACTCTTAATTTAAAAAAAAACTAAAAAAGAAGGAAAAAATAAAGCCTGAAGTCAGCAGAAGGAAGGAAATAATCACAACTAGAGCAGAAATAAGTGAAATTGAAAACAACAACAATAACAAAAACAATAGAAAAAAATGCAACAAAGAGCTAGTTCTTTGAGAAGGTTGATAAAATTGACAAAACCCTGGATAGGATCACTAAAGAAAAAAGAGAAGGAGTACACAAAATCAAAGTCAGGAATGAAAGAGAGAAAATTACAGCAGACACTGCAAAAATACAAAGGATCATACAAGAATACTATGAAAAAAGTATATAACACCAAATTGAATAACCTAGAAGAAATGGACAAGTACTTAGAAAAATACAATCTTCCTAGACTAACTCAAGAAGAACCAGAAAATCTAAATAGAATGACCAGGAGGATGTAAATTGAAATAAACATCAAAAATCTACCAAAAAGTCAAAGTCCAGGACCAGATGGCTTCACCAGGGAATATGACCATTCAAAGAAGAATGAATACCTGTTCCCCTCAAACTCTTCCAAGAAATTGTACAGGAAGCAGTACTTTCCAACTCATTTTATGAAGCAATATTACCTTGATACCAAAACCTGGTGCAGATAATACTAAAGAAAAGGAAAACTATATACCAATTTTTCTCATGAACACGGATGCAAAAATCCTAAATAAGAATCTAGAGAACTGAATCCAGCAATATATTAAATAGATTATACAGCACACTCAAATGGGCTTCATCCCAGGGGCATAGGGATGATTCAACGTACGTAAACCAATTAATGTGATACACTACATAAACAAACTAAAAAATAAGAATCATTTGATTATATCAATATATGCAGAATAACCCTTCAAAAATATACAGCACCCATTTATGATCAAAACACTTAAAAAATAGAAGGAAAGTACTTTAACATAATAAAGGCCATATATGGCAAACCCTCAGACAACATTTTTAATGGTGAAAAACAAATCTTTCCAAGATCAGGAACAAGGTCAAGCTGTCCACTATCACCACTGTTATTTACTATAACATTGGAAGCCTAGTGAGTGCAATCCAGCAAGAGAAAGATTAAAAGGTATCCAAACAGGAAACGAAGAAGTCAAACTGTCACTATTTGCAGATGACATGATTCTCTATTTAAAAACCCTTAAGACTCCATAAGAACACTACTAAGAAAGAATCAGGAAATATAGTAAAGTATATGGATACAAAATTCCACTATGTTCAAAAATCCATAGTGTTCATATACTCTGATAATGAAGCATCCGAAAAAGTAGAAAAATAATTCCTTATGCAATTACAACAAAAAGTATAAAATACCTATGAATAAATTTAACAAAACATGTGAAGAATTTATATAATCAAAACTATAAGACCCTATTAAAAGAAATCGAAGAAGACACAAAGAAATGGAAAGATACTCCATGTTTTTGGATTGGAAGAATCAACATAGTGAAAATGACCATATTACCTAAAGCATTATACACATTTAATGCAATCCCCATCAACATCTCATCAGCATTATTTAAAGTAATTGAACAAAAGTTTATCAGATGTTTATGGAAGTACAAAAGACCCTGAACTGCCAAGCCATTCTGAGAAAAAAGAATGAGCCTGTAGGCATCAGTCTGTCAGACTTCAAATTATACTACAAAGCGCCAGTAATCAAAATGGCATGGTATTGGCAGAAAAAGACAAATGTACCAGTGGAAGAGAATCAAGATTCAAAAAATTTACCCATATTTATATGGGCAAATAATTTTTGACAAAATGCCAAAAACATACAGTGGAGAATGAAAAACTTCTTCAATAAATGATGCTGACAAACCTGGAAAGCCACATGCATGCAAAAGAATGAAACTAGACTATTGTCTATCACCGTACACCACAATAATTTAAAATGGATACAGTACCTGAATATATGACCTGAAATAATAAATTGTATTGAAGAACATATGGGAACTAAACTCATGGACCTTGGACTTAAAGAGGATTTTATGAATTTGACCTCAATGGCAAGAAAAGTAAAAACAAAACCAAATGAATGAGACTGCATCAAACTAAACAGCTCAGCAAAATAAACTTTTAATAAGGTAAAGAGACAACCATCTAATTGGACAAATATATTTGCAAGCAATGCCTATGGTAAGGGCCTAATATACAAAATATACAATGATTTCATATGACTCGATAACAACAACAACAAAAACCAAATCATTCCCTCAAAAAATGGACAGAGGACCTGAACAGACACTTCTCACTAGAGGATGTACAAGTGGCCGAGAAATATATGAAAAGATGTTCAACATCGCTAGCTATTAGGGAAATGCATCTCAAATTCCCAATGAGATATCATCTCACACCTGTTAGAATAGCTGTTATCAACATGACAAGTAATAACAAATGTTGGAGAGGATATGGAGAAAAAGGAACCCTCATATACTGCTGGTAGGACTGCAAATTGTTACAGCCACTATAGAAAACATTATGGAGTTTCCTCAAAAAACTAAGAATATATCTACCATATGATCCAGCTATCCCTCTATTGGGTATTTACCCTAAAGTCTTGAAAACTCTTATCCAAAAAGATGTTTGCGCAGCAATGTTCATAGCAGCATTAGTCACAGTGGCCAGGACATGGAAGCAACCAAAGTGTCCGACAATAGATGATTGGATAAAGAAGTGGTGGTACATATATACAATGGAATATTACTGAGCCATAAGAGATAAAATACTGCCATTTTTTGACAACATAGATGGACTTTGAGATAATCATGCTAAACAAAACAAGCCAGACAGGAAAATTATAATATCACACAGGATAACACTTATATGTAAGATATAAACATTAAAGAAACTAATGAAGAGGACAGACAAGCAGAGACTCATGGACATGGACAATTAAGGAATGGGGGAGGGACCTGGGGAGTGGTAGATAGTTAAAAAATTTAAATGTTTTCTTCAATTAAAAAATAATTTGAAAAATTTAACTGTGGGGACAGTTGTACAACTCCACAAATATACGGGAGACCATTGTATTGTGTACTATTTAAATGTGTGAATTTTATTGCATTTGAATTATATGTCAATAAAGCTGTTATGTTTTTAAAAAGAATGGAAAACAATGGAATGAAAAATCCTCCAACATATGCTGAAACCTTTATTTACATTGAGATGAAAAATTAATAGTAGCATTACACATGCTTTCAAATCTCTACACTCCAACATGTCTAAGTATCCTCTATAACATAAAAAAATGTGCCTGATCAGAAGTGATTTGTTGTTTTTCCAAGCTTAATTTAAAATAGGAAGTTGAATGTTTCAAGAAGGCACAACCTGAGAATATTAAGTATACCTAGGAAATAATATCTATATGGAAGTTTGGCATGCAGAGTTCATTCAAAGCAAACTAGAGACCTCTATAACAGACTGCTAAAGCTCTGTAGGCACATATACCAGGCACTGTGGAATGAAGATGCTGGCAAACTGAGTTTATGGTAAGTTAGCATTTTTTTTTTCACCTTTCAAGGCATGAAAGCAGCATGTCATGTACATAATGCCATGTCAAGCCTGGCTTATTTTCTCCACTTTCAGGATCTATAAGAAATGCTATTTACCTGATGCCTACAGGTTCAGCCTGGTTTGCATCTCCAGGCAAACCTAGTTTCAAGATGAATTAAGCATAAGAACCATACTTACAGATCCAAAGTTCTGAGATTCGGTATCAAGTCAGAGATACTGCCATTCACACTGACCTGTCACCTAGTTTCAGTAAGTACCAGGATAGTGCTTTTATTCCTTATATTAAAAGTCTTGCCTGAACCATTATATACATGATACCATTATGGTTTTAGAACATTCAAATTAAAAGGAAATCAAAAGAGAGTCAAACAAAGCAAAGGAGATAAAAGTTTCAGAGACAAGTTTCTTTTCTAAATCACATTTTTCATCTAATTTTAATACCAATGCATTATTTTACTGAAAGATGTGTGCTTTGGTGGATCAGATATTTATATCAGAGAATAATAAACTGGCTATTAAAAGTCTTATCTTCTAGTTATTTGTCTTTGAATGAAAGGTCATCACATATTAACTGTGTAACATTTCACTCTCCCACACTCAGTTTTCTCATCCAGTTAATGAGGACAATCATAAAGTCATTGTACAAATTAAATGAAAATATATCTTTAAGCACTTAACTTCATTCCTGGCACCTATTAAGCTCTGAAGGAGGAGGAGGAAGAGAAGATGGAAGAGAGAGGAGAGAAATCAAGGAAAAGAAACTAGAAGGAGGAAGACAAATAGAAGTATTAAGAAATGGCAATGGTGTCTTTGATGGTGGTGGAATGATGGTTAATAACATGAGTTTTGGCCACAATGCTTATGTGACCTCAAGCAAATTAGCTCATTTCTTTTGAGCCCACCTCAGTTTTTTAAAGTGTAAAATCTAAAATATGATGATTGTTATGCATACTTATAGGACTGTTGTCAGAATTAAATGAGATAATGAATGTGAAAACATTTTGATACCTACTAACTTCAATAGAAACTTAAAAGACTATTACCACAAAAACCAGTCCACAAAGCCTTTGCTAGGCAAATATGTAATAAAGATAAGTGCTGCTTGACAAAAAAGCTTTTTTAAAGCTTCTTCAATAGTATCAATTTCAATCTGTATTGACCTTTGGAAGAGAGGCCAGGTGTGATCTAACCACTCTTTAGGTTTTTCTATGGGCAAAATGGAGTATTGTGTTTGAAGTTGACTTATATATGAAACATGTTGTAGACTATAAATAACCTTTGTTGTATTAAATAAACACCCTTATCTGTATGCGTCAATGGTTTAGTCTAAAACTATTTAAATTCTTTAGAGAAAGATACAGTTTAAACAAGCATATGAAACAAGATCAAATACTCTAGCAATCAATTCAATTAAATCAAATATATCAAACTGTTTTGTTTTGTTTCACTTTTAGCACAGACACAGTTCATGAATAAATTCAGCCAATGACCTTGAAGCATTCAACCTTGAGAAAATATTTTTAATGAGTTGCCTGGACTCTTCTATCCTTAAGATGGAAGGATGGGGTTTCATGATCTCCTTCCCCCAGCCACTTTTTGGCCCTGTTCCTAAACACACTAAAAAAAAAAAAACTTAAGGATAAGCTTCTATTTCCATGCCCAAATTCCCTAAATTATAAGATCTTGTTTTCATACTGACCTGTCTTAGTCCCCGGAACCTCCTAATTCAAACGCTTAGCAGAATTGAGGTCTTAGAATCCTATCTCTTCTCCCTTGGTTAGCCAATGACTCTTTGAGAGCTTGTTAGGTAGGTAGGTAGGTAGGTAGGTAGGTAGGTAGGTAAGAAGGTAGATAAAAAGACATTCAGAAAGTTCTAAGTAAGAAGCGAAAATCTACACAAAATCATCTTAATTATGTAGAATCATGTTGCTATCATTTTTTTGTGGTAAATTAACTAGTCTTGAATGTTTTATGAAAATACACTGATATAATTCTCTATTATAAAATAGTCTTGTTCTTTAAGTATTTGAATGTAGTTGATACTATAGTTATGAATTTTTACAATAGTGTTTACTTGTCAATAAGGAAAGTTTTTAGTAGAGAAAAAGTCAGTGATTTATAGCAAAGGTAGGAACTAAAGAAGTTCTAGAAATCCTATGGATAGAATACTATTATAGAATGAAATTTCACCTCTCTGGATCTTAATTTCCTAATTATATGTTGCCTCATAAAATACAGAATTCCCAGTTAAACTTGAATTTTCAATAAATAAAAATATTTTATTTTAAGTATTCCAAATATTGCACAGGGTATATCTATGCTAATTTTTTAAATTGTTTATTGAAAATTAGAATTTAACTGTGAGCCCTGTATTTTAATTTGCTAAATCTAGCAAACCCTGTGGGAAAATGTTAAATTCAGAAGGGGTGAACAAAGGTAACTTCTAAAGGCTCTTATAGTTGGAAGCATCCATATTTCTATCGCAGGAACACTTACAACTATATTTTTGTAAGACAGTGGTTCTCAAACTTCACTCTCATATATCTTATGAAATTATTTTATTTAGTTAGTTTTTAAAATTTAAGTATAGTTGGTATACAATCTTATACTGGTTATATTAGTTTCAGGTGTACAATACAGTGATTCAAGACTTTTATGCCTTACAATGTGATCACTCCATTAATTTTAGCATTCATTTGCCAACATGTAAAATTATCATGATATTATTGAATATTTTTTCAAATAGATTCCATGAAAGAGGTTAGAAAGAAGCTTTATTCCCTTTCCCCTTTTTCCCCACCTCCTTCCATTTTGGTAACCATCCCTTTGGTCTCTGTTTCTATGATTCTGTTTTTTGTTTTTTTTTTTTTAGATTCCATATATAATTGAAACCATATGGTATTTGTCTTTCTCTGCCTGACTTATTTCACTTAACATAAAACCCTATTGACATTTATAGTAATACTCTATGAAATTGTGATTCACCAGTTCTGGGTGTGGCCAAAATATCTGTACCTTTAACAGGTAACCCAGGTAACTCTGATGCAAGTATTTTAGGACCATACTTTGAAAACACTGTAACTTTCTCCTGCAAATGCAAAAATTATAACTACATGAATAACAGAATTTCCCCACCCATCATTCATTTATGACCATATTAAAAATTGAAAACCAATGTTCTAACCACAAATAGACTGACTCCGAACTACTCTGAACTACTAACTCTTTTTTAACTAACATACATTTAATGCTAAATTGGTTTTGAAATTAATTTTCATTAATTTTTTGAAAATGAAGAACATTCAACTTAATCATATTTAGATACAAATATGAACATTCTAGAAAAAGTAAAATGTCAGTTCCTTTTAATAATGGGAAATGACTTATTGAATATTAGACATGGCAATAATAGGACAAACTGGAATGGAGAAGCAGTGTGAGGCAGTGTGCTGACAAAAGAAAGCTAATTATTTTAATCCTATTCAACCTGCTATTTACTGCAACTCTAAAAAATCGGAGAATACTATGTAAGATCCCTGCAAAAAGCTCTTCTCCAGTGGAGATTCATATTCTGCAATAGTCCTTTTTTTCCCAATTCAATATTTTAATACTTCCCCATTAGTGTGTGTCTAAGTTAACATTTAATGCTCTCACCAGAAGCTGCTATTATAAGCACAGGTAGTTCAACTTGAGTTATTTATTAGACCAAAGTTTGACTGCTTTGTGGCAGCCAAAAGTAGCTTTTGATTGATCTGATCATGAATGATTTAAACTCAAGTGTGTAAATATTGTATAAAGACACATCAACACACTCAAAGATAGCTAGCAAGATAAAAAAAAAAGTACCTTAATCGTAAGTTTGAGTACAAAACTTTTTTTTAATAAGAAATTGTCCCACTATAACAAATTTCTATGATTCTCTACTTTAATTTGTAAGGGTCTGGATTTCCATCTTGTCAGAAGTAACTAAGATAAAACTATTACAGAATGATGTTACAGAATTTCTTGGATAGATTTGTTTTTACCATGTGGAAATAAAAGCAGTGAACTTAAAATAGTAGAAGTCTGATTCTGGAGCCATAATTCTTGGGTTTAAATCAAAAATCTGCATCTTGTTAGCTGTTTGGCTCTTGAAATGTATATAGTTTCTCTTTGCCTAAATTTTTACCTCTCTAAAATGGGGCTAAAACCTTCCTCAGTAGTTGTTCTGAGGAGTAAATGAGGTAATGTGGATAATGTCCTGAGAACAGTGCTTGGTGCATGATAAGTATATTAGTGGAGGATCAGGGGTTGTTCTTATGCTTCTGGTTCATGGACTTTCCAAACATTTCCTGACTGGTGGCAATTCTCTCCTATCATTTTGTTCACAGTTCATTCTTGGGGATCAAATAAGCTCTGTTACAGCATGTTGAATTCTCAAAGTATAAAGTATATGAGATGAAAATACAAAGTAGTTAGACTGTGTTCAGACATTGTTTATATAATTAGTTTCGTGACCTTCTCATACATTGTATGTTAAAGATAATGAAAAAACCCATGATTTCACAATGCTAAAGTTGGCACAGTTCTGGAAGACAGAATCATTTTCTTCCCAGCATCACACTTAAGTCTGCAAAATCTTTTTGGAGTCCAAAGTTATGAAATGTTTCTAGAATTTTCTATTTAATATTTTCAAACTGTGGTTGATCATGGGTAACTGAAACCATGAAAAATAGAACCTTGGGTATGAGAGACTATTGTAGTTAATGATCAACATCTCAGGTGATGAGAAACACCAACACAACTCTATAAAAGATACACAAAGACAAATTTAGGAAATACTAGATGACATTTAATAGAAAAGTAACTGGAACCTGCAGAACAGTTAGTTAGGTGTTTAACATGACAGGAGGGTGGAGAGACTCATTTTGTGTCTTGGGGAACAAGAGAACCTAACAGATATCTCATGGAGTCAGTTAAGAGATTCATCTCTTGAAATATTAAATCTCTGAAGTCTTAACAGGAGATAACTTCTAATGGATAGGCACAGTCCCAACTTGGTCTGCCTTAATATCCTGCAGGGGGCTTCTAGTAAACGATACTCATCTTATATGTCAGGCATGGCATGTGGGGAGAGATTTACATCAAGCAAAGTTGACCAGATTTACTTAGGCATATAAAATTTTCATATGAGTTACCTATAACGTTAAATCTTTCTTTTTCTTTCAAAAAGTTCTTTTTAACAATCATCTTGATACTTCAAAACATCTGTAACTTTGATGAGCATTAAATTTCTTTTTTTAGAAAGTGAAAATTACTGTTCTCAAATTGAAACAAGTTTTACACCAAAGAGCTTGAATTTAATGCAGAGAGGGAAAAAGCCAAATATGTAAAATACTCTAGCAGCTGGAACTAATACTGGCAAAGGCTATTTCTAAACATGCAACATAAAGAGGCATGAGGTGGTTTTTAAATAATTCCATAAGTTTTACACCTTTATTGTAATTACCTGAACATCCAAACTGTAGTATATCTGAGCCAGTGTGACAAGAAGACTTAATTTAAACCTCCCCTTAACTTTATATAGAGAAATGCAGACCCTATTCATATACTACACACCTAGATGTTTAGAAAAATCTAGATAATTGACTGCATTTTTTATTCTTCATCCAGATGCCCAACAACATGGAGCCAAAACTGAGACCAGTGAGAATATTTATAACTTTTCCAAAGGGCAGAGAAAGTTGTTCTTAAACTATTTTGTGATGGAGAGAGAAAGAATGAGGTTGTAGCAGCCTAATTACAAATACCTATTAATGCCATAAATCTGCCTTAATACCCAGAGCCTATGCAAACTCCTAGAGATGCAGCTAAGATCCTCTTCTATGATCTGTAATCACTGTTGGCTACCTCTTTGTCAGCAAATATTGGTTCAGTTAGAAGGTCACATTTTGATAAAAATATTATTAGAAAAATAAAAGAGTCTTAATGTCTCCTAATTGCCTAAATGCTCACTTAAAAAAAAAACAATAGAAGGAAGATGTAGCTGTTTAGTAGCAAACTCCGACTTGATAATTTAAAAAAAAGAAAAAATACACTCTAGCAGTGCTGATTCAGTTGACAATAAGATTATCAAATGTTCAGTCTCAACATTCCCCATGACTAACTCTACTGATATTGTGCCTATGTCTAAGTGACTGCATAGGAAGAGAGGAGGAAAAAGAGGAGCATGGGAGAAAGAGAGGAAGAAAGGTAAGGGAGAAGATAGGAAGGAACTGAGGAAAGAGAGACAGAATTCATTCAAATAAGAGGACCTCAGTTTCGGTATGGCAGAGAAAATCAGTTTATATACTTTCATGTAGCACGGGCTTCTGTTAAGCCTGCCTGCTTATTGTTAGGTGTAATTTATAAATATGTCTGGCTCCCAAGCTTACCCTGTCAGGGTTGGTATAGAGAAGGGAGGCCTGATATATCGATCCTTCTCCAAATATGGGTTGATTCCAGTCAACTGAATCAATCATTCCCATTATGTAGACAGAAACACTCACCAAAACAGAAATTGGACCCCAAAGTTTTTTTTGGTTTTTTTTTTGTTTGTTTGTTTGTTTTTGGTTGCTAAGTGAGTGCCACAAAATGACTGATTCCTTCACAGGGACAAGATTCTCACAGCTGAGCAGGAATGAGGGAGGGACTGTATCTCTTCATTTGTCATATGAAAGGAATGAAATTTCACTGGTAAGGATGAAACCAAACTTTTAACCAGGGATGTAACAGCCAATGTGGTTGAGAAAGGGTATCTGATAATAGAGAAGAAAAGAAGTAAACTAAAGAAAATGAAACTAACAGCACAGGATCTGAGTTAGAGTTCCAATGAATATTGGCAGAATGGAAGAAATAGTAGAAACTTGTGTGACAGACCACATCTGTAACAGGTTTTCAGTACTCCTTTAAGTAAAAATATTTGGGTGCATAATTCCCCTCTCAAGCTAGCTATTTGAAATTCTAAACCAAGATTTTCATGGTGTGTGAATATAGTTTTCTATTTTCTTTGTGACCATGTATATTTGACAAATGGATTAACTTCATAAAACATTTTATTTGGGCATTATTTATTCATTTTTTTAAATTCCCTTACTAATAACATACAGATTAGGGAACAATGAATAATTGTGACTCATTATTTAAAAATATGATCAATATGATTTCTTTTTACTTCCATAGGTTAGTGAAATGAAACAAACTGGTCTTTTTCATGTGGTTGTTAGAAGAAATGTCTTAAAAATGACAATTATATCTCTTCTAAAAACACTTGATCCATGAGATCTTCAGTCTAGACATACAAAAGTAACATTGAGTTAGATTATTGCTATGTCATGCACATAAGTTTGTTGAATTTATTTCCTTTTATCCACCCATCTGAAAATCGATCTTACTTAGAAGTCTCCAAGGTGAAATTTCTTTTATTTCATATGACCATGAAAACTCAGGTTCGCTTTATCTCTTGAAATCTTTTTCAAACAAACTTTTTATAAGGCTTTGTCTACAGGACACAGTCAGGAAAAGCAAAAAGAGGAGTTTTCTGAGCCACACTAAGATTCTTCAGACCCATCTATTTAATTGTACTTGCTCAAGCAAACAAGTTGTACTAAATGATAAATGCTAATGAGTTTGACCAAATACTCTCCCAACATTGCATCCAGAAAATAATAAGTGATGAATTGATAATGAGACATAGGATGATTTATTTCCTTGTGCAGAGGATGAGCAACCATCAAAAATAATTCATCACCACAAGCATGCAGGTGTAGCACAGTGAAGATGTTTTTTTAAAGAGAAATTGAGGGAGGAAATGCCTATCTCAAATCTTTGATAGAGAAACATGTTTTATGCTTTTGTTTGAGAATATCAGTTTATTTAAATTCAAGTGAATTAACTCTCTAAAATATAATTGTATAATTCCTACAAATTTAAAGACTTTAGACTGTCTTAAGAATTAGAATTGGGGAAAAGCCAATATTGCTCTTTAAAACCATAGTAATCTTTCCTTCATTTAGGAAATAGCTTTAAAATTAATATGTTTGATCATTAGGCATGAATACTTTACAAAGCTTTCTTGATTTCATTCCTATAAATCCCTGTAACACTGCAAGAAGTAATTTATGAAGCTGAGCTATTGATTGTGCTTATCTATACAGTGATTACTAGAGGTAGGCTAATAAGTAGGTGCTGCCTCTAAAGTATGCTTTAGAGGCACTATATAGAGCTGCAGTCAAAAAAATGTGTTCCTTTGGGCCTGAGTAGTCTGGTAAACTCATGCTACTTATTAAAATATCAATGTTCTTATGCAGGGATACACCCTAAAATATTTTTATTAATTAATCCATTCACTCTTTTAATAAATATATTGAATTTCTACTATGCATATTGTGCTTTGAGAGGGTTCAAAAATAAGTATTGTCTGATTTCTACTTTAAATAGAATTAGAAAGGATTATCTGGCAAATAAGAGGAGGAATGAAAACCAGAATAGAAGCCTGGTAGGAAGACAGAATTAGAAAGAGGCATCTTCAAAAATATGTAAGAGAAAATGGACAGAAAAGTCAACCAAATATATCTGAATTTTGCACATTATAATTGTTCTCTATTTTTTTTTTCCTTTCTTTAGTTAGCCAAAATGGTGCAAGCAGATAGAAAAGTAGCTAGGCTTTAAAAGAACCAGCTACTACGAAAGAAAATTGTAGGGAGAGTGAAAGAACTAATCATCCATTCAGCTGAGAAAATCATCAATTTTGAGAGATTGAATTACAGACATGAAAATGAACAGCTCAGGGCTAAAAATCTAACTATAATCTGTGTTTATTTCTTAACAATCTAAAAAAGGGAAACAAAATAAACTGATATGACAAACCTATGTAGCTTGCAAGAACTATAAATGAGACCTAGGTGCAAAAGATGAGTACAGAGTTTAGTTTGAAATTGAAAATATATTGGAGAATTTACTGTTTTCCATTTTTCCCTTTGACAAGACTTTTAGTCTGTGAGAGTTTTTCAAACTTCTTTTTTCTTTACAAGACTCTAAATATCTATGGAATTAGCTAAAGAACGAATTTAGGAAAGCCTAACAACATTGACACCACAACTTAATAACACTCAAAAGGAAACTATTATAATGATACTAGGAGAATAATAACCATCAAAATCTTAAACAGATAAATGGTTATGATAATGATTTGCATAATTTTAGAAAACACTTTATGGCAAATATTTGCTGCTAAATACTCAAATTTATCTACTTCAGCTATAAGATGTTTATCATTCTTAAATGTTTTTTAAAATATTAAAAATAAACTTCAGGAGGTGGGTAAAGCAAAATCTCAGTGAGAAGCAGTATGTTGATGAGTGGAAAGTGTGCACACATATAATATAGATATTATTAGGAATACAGAAACTTGCCTATTGTGTATTCTATCTAAGCCAAATCACTAAGTGCTACCTACCCTCTCCTCATTGCATGCACGCAATTGTCTAATGGGTAGCCATTTGTTTCCTCATACAGTCACAAAACGGGTCTTCTAAACCTCCTCCCCAGACATGAAAATGGATGTGGTTGGATTTTAATGCTCCAACCACTCAGAGACTGTGTTTGTTATCAGTTTATCCAGGCTGTAACCCTTGTAACAATCTCAACTTTATTACACAACCTAAAATGCAAAACCTCAGAATAAATCTTTAGATCCAGCTGAGATATCCCCTTCTAATATCTAATACTCCAATGTGTACTCATGACCACCTACCCTTGCCTTTTCAATGGAAGCCTGGCATTTCATTTCGTCACAACACTAGAGCTTTAATCTCTAGGATTCATGGAAGGCTTTATGGAGGAGGCTGTATTTAATCTGACTCCTAATTAAGTAGGCAACAATATGAGCAAAAGGAATGGATAGTTATGTGGTGAAAATTACAGTGATGGGGTTTTATAAACAATATCTTAGTGTTTCTCAAAATGTAGTGGTTTTTAAATACAAAAATATCTGAGCTCCAAATTATCCCTAATGAAAAAGAATCTCCTTGGATTTGGGGTCCAGGACCCTACATTTTAAAAAGATCTCTCAGGTGGTTCTGATGTACCTCAGGAGTCTATGATACTCTATTTAATGTTAGCCTTGCAAAATCAAAGTCAAAGTTTTGCATAGTCTCTGACACAATGACTCATGATTTTGGTTATAGTGGAAACATGTCAATTGGCTCCCAACATTTCTAAGAAAAAGTTGTCTGGTCTAATATTTTGCCTATTTTTTCAAGACATTTTTGAGAAAGACAACTTTACATACAGTTGGGAAATAAAGGAATTTGGAAGAGTACTGCAAAAGAAGATGAAAATGATACTCTCAAAGTTGCAATAATGGATGTTTAAACAGTTTAAAGACTAGTTTTGGACAGGAAATTTGATATAACTTAATACACAAGCTTTGATCGGAGTATGAAAATTTACACTGCATATTCCCAATGTGTTTTGGAAGGACCTCTAGCAAAATGATATCAAATAGAAATTCACTATATTTATATAGAATTTGAGATAAATTAAAATTAATTCCTTTTTCAATTAATTCATAGTGGACTCATAAAATGCCTTTATGTTCAGTAAGGCCCTTCAATATTCAAACTCCTCCAGCATACCATGTATTCATTCTTTTGGTGCATTTGCAAGTTTCATCTCAGTGACAGAGAGGTTGGAAAGCTGTACAGCTTTAGAATACTTTAAAGATTCAAATATTTGAAAAGCATACTACTACTGAGAAGTCTTATGATGCTTGTTCCCTATAGTGTGAAAATTTTAGTCAATGAAATAAAGTGATATTTGTGCAGCCAATGCAGGTTTTGATGATGTTATTTGTCTTAATTCAGAAATCAAAGATGTTATTTTTCTTCTTCAGACATTCTAGGTGAAATTATTGATATACCTTGCAGACAGTATGCTAAATCTTATAAAACTTTGTAAATTATTAATCAAAAAATTCCAAATATGAGTTGATGACATTCTTCTATTTGTGGCATATTACTTTTCTAATTTCAAATGTCAGTAGAATTTATTTGAATTAATTTACCTGTTACATATAATAGCTCATTAGATATTCAGGAAGATTTTACAGTTTCAATTTTAAAAGGTTATGTCAGTATTTTAAATATCTTTTTTTTCCTCAGAAAAAGGAGAATACATTTTTTTCAGAAATTAAAATTTTTACCCCAGAGGTTTGAAATTAATCTGAAACAGAGAAAAATCTATATTCTTAAGAAAATCCATTTCATAAACTATCTTTGTTAAATTAAGAATTCCAAGCTATAAAATTCTCATTACATTTTTCCATATTATAAATACAAAATAATTCAATGACTAATTCATTAAAATGTATTTTAATATTAATATTAAATACCACAAATTCAACTAACCTATTTATTTACTGATCTCTCAGACTAAAACAAAGATAACATCAAGATGGTGTCACAGATTCTTTTCTTCTCTTTGATACCAAAGGAAGGCACATAAATATAATATTCTGGCATTTAAATGGTAACCTGAGACTGTTCTTAACACAATACAATAGGGTAAATTTAAAAACCTCACTGCTGTTCTACTAATTGTTGGCCTAATTTGTAAGTTATTTAAATGAGTAGATGTCAATCTTCTCCATCAATGTGATGAATAGAACCTGTATGTTTCAAAGAACACCTTATGGAAGGTCAACAAATCTTTAAGGGAAAATTTTTGATAAATGCTATTAAATGTACAAGGCCTGAGTGTATTGCTTATTGATATGTTCTTATACAATTTCCACTCATTCTTGAAGGTCAAACCAGTCATCTTTTGATAAATCATCAGCAACAAGATTATTCTTAATGAATTGCAGATCTCTTGGTCAAAAAATTAAGGGATTTTCATAAAGTTAAAATAAGTTTGATGGAAAGAGGGAGAGAAAACAAAAGGGTTGCTAGGGAGCTAGAGAGAGAAAGCAGTTTATATATATACAGTTGTTTTTCTTCTTGAAAATAAGGCAGGAAATGCTTCTTCTGGTTTCTTAATGAGGGTACGATAGAAACTCAGCTTTTTAATTTGCATATTCAGACATCATGGAATTTGTACAGAGCATCACAATACTCAGACATCTCTCTGGTAGCTGAATGTTTGTTTTCAAAGTGCCCTTGGATCACTAATAGCTAAAAAGGCATTTGTGAGCAGATGGCAATAGTGTGATTAAAAAGTCTAATTGTATTTGCCTTCTCTAATGGAGAGAGAGCCGTGACACTCAGGCAGGTCAAGGCATGTGGGCAGAACCAACGTACTGTATATAAGGAGAAAACTTGGAAAGGTCAGTTGGACAGCTAATGAGACAACTTACTAGCCTCTAGGCTGATTCTGTGTCTGAAAAATGATGAGGAGGATAAGAATTGAAACACTATCTGATAAAATATAGGTCATAAGACTCCTGAACACTTCATAGAACATTGAAGCATTAACACCAAACAAAAATGTTTTCATGAATCACAGCTATACCATCTAAAAACTGTGACACTAGAAAAACTAATCTATCTGTCAAAGCCTTAGTCTTCTTGTCTATAAAATGTTAATGGCAATACTCCTACCATAGGTGGCTATGAGGATTATGTAAAATATAAATTAAAAATAGCACTTAGTATTGTGTTTGATTCATAGTAAGACCTCAATAAATATCATCAATTAGTTTGGGGAATTTTCTAAATAATGAAGGCAAAAAGTGTTTGGGGGCTTTATTATGTGTGTTCCCTAGAGGCAGAACCTGAGACAGGGGTTATTTAGAATGAAATACCAGTGACAATTTCAGGGCCACTTCCCTCCATGTTATGATAGAATCAACAATAAGCTATCTCAAAAGATGACTGTGAATATCTCTTCCCAACTCTGTGTTCACGGATATTATACCAGTAGCTTGAAATCACCCATAGTGGGATTATTTATACCAAAGAAATCAGCGAATGCTGTAATCAGCCTCATTAACTCCTCCCCCTCCAGTCAGTTATTAAACAGCTACCATCACACCATCATGACTAAATAAGGAAAAGATGTTTCAAAACATGATCCTCACCTATGATTTCTAAGATTGGGTGAAACCTGAACTGGGAAAGGTCCCAAATGTCTACTAAAAGTAAAGATGTTTTCAAACAATGGCTTTCTTTGTGTGCAAAAAATATTTTCCTATATACTTAATTTCATCAATGCTATCACCTTCCATCATTTCTGTTTTTTTTTTTTTTTACTCACCCTTTCCCAGTCCTCTGCTGATAAATACTCTGGCACTATCAATGGATTGAGCTACTTTGCTAACATGACCAACAATAGACTGGGGAGATTCAGCAGGACAGCAACACAAAACTGAGTCTCTTAGTAACCTAAGGAGGAATAATAGAATCATTTATACCAGTTATTTCCCCCAAACATCCTGACCCATATAGAGTGTTGAAAGTTAGTGATACTATTTCTCAAACCAAGTAATCAAATTCACTAGAAAGTTTTTGAGCCATGCCTAGGATCCTTTCAAATCAGTCTACCTCCATGTCTTGTGAACAGCAAGTATGTAGGAACAACTGCACACTGGATCAAATTAAGAGTGCAGCAAAATTCTCCCTTAAGGATTCCTTTCAGTGGTGAGAAACAATAATTTAAAGTAGGAAGTTCTGTCTTCCAAATCCTTGATTATAATCTCACCTTTTAAAGAAAACAAAAAAAAAAAACCCTTATTTTTCAAATTCATTCATGTCTCCTTAGAGAGTTAAAAGATATTTAGATAAAAACAAGTTGTATTAAACCTCTGAAGGTACTGCCCCACCCCAACCACATGCCAAGAATTCAAAGAATAAGAAATTGCTCAGCTTCATTCAGCAGCACATGCTATTGATAGATTACATTACAATACCTAGCAAGCTATCTTAAATCTAATATATATATTAAAAAAACATAAGCAGCTTTTTCAAGTTCCCCTGAAACCTAAATCAATACAGTAGAAACTCACAAAGAAATCTCTAACATTTGGAAGGCCCCTTAGGTTTATCCATGGCTTTAGACACTGGATCATTACTATATTTTATAATAATAAATGCTGAGTATAAAATAACAAGTATGGTGGGGTTATATTTTTTATAACTCATTGCTTAATTATACTTTAACTGTACAAACAATATAGGTTCTTGTTTAAAAAGAGTTATACAAAGAGTTATAAAGTTCTAGAATTATTCTCATGGCTGGTCCTTTCCAATTCCTTTGAATTCAATTTCAATATGATCTCCTAAAAGAGATCTTCCTTTTCCAATACAGCCCTTCTGGTTTCTATTGTTCATTCTATCAGTTCTCTTTTCTTATGCCTTTTGTTGTGTGATCTTTATTACACATTATAATTTATGATTATTTCATTCAACTTATCACATAAAACCTAACATGCCATCT
Organism: Cynopterus sphinx; assembly: GCA_030015415.1. Taxonomy (NCBI): domain Eukaryota; kingdom Metazoa; phylum Chordata; class Mammalia; order Chiroptera; family Pteropodidae; genus Cynopterus; species Cynopterus sphinx. The sequence continues at coordinate 65,917,054 of CM057388.1, read as the reverse complement.
ATTTTTACAAACTCTATTTTATAAATTAAATTGGTACAGTGGTTTCTTACTATATAATCTTACAATTCTCCCTCTATAATGTAAACTGCATGAAGGAAGTGATTTTGTCTTTCTTCTGCACTGTTACATTTTCATCGCCTAGAAAAAAAAAAAAGGCTTAATGAGTATTCACTGAATGAACAAATCTAATAATGTTAATCATCCTACTCTGAATATTCCCATGTCAGTATATAAAGAGCAATTGTTTTATTTTTAAGAGTTTTATATTATTCTATTGTATGTAATAATTTTCAGATGGCTATTAACAATGTTTCTAATTTTTCTGCTATTGAACAATGTTCAATGAAGATTTAGTACACAAAATTTTGGGTAATTGTTTAAAATCTTTAGGATAAATTCTTTGGAGTACAATTGTTAGGTTAAATGTATGTGTATTTTTAATTTGAATATATATTGCTAAATACAGTATTTTCTGTTTCTGAACACACAACATAGAAGAGATGTTCTAGTTAGTTATGTCTGAAGTAGCCTATTTGGAGAAACACCCTTCTCCCTTTACATTTTGTTTTTACCTATACATGTATCCCAAGTACCAAATATTACTCTATATTTCTTTAAAACAACAACCTCCAAGATGTTCTGAGTTTCACCAACCTCTCTACTTTAGAAGAGACAGAGAACTCCTACCTCCTTCAATCTATCCTGCACACCATCATTAGATTAGTTTACTGTAAATACTCTTTTAATCATTTTAATCTCCTGTTAGAAAAAAGTTGCATTGGTCTGGGATTCTGTGCACATTTTCTTCTTCATACTTTTCCGTGTTTTCCAAATGTTCCAAAATATACATGTACTGTTGTCATAATTGAAAATGATATCAATAAATGGAAGTAGCAGACTCTATCTCTTGAAAACCAATAGCAAATCAACATGAATATGTTTATGTTTCTAACTAGAAAAAGAAAAATACTAAACCATATACACACACTTTATTTATTTGTTTGTTAGTTTTAATTCCAACAACTGCCTACTCCACACAAGTTTAAAATATCACAGTCTGTTAATTTGAGGTTTTCCATAATCTGTTCTCAACCTAAACTTCTAAAGTTGTAAATCACCTTTGTAAACTCTTTGTTAAAGACATTATGCATGGTCTCTGGAAACTGCTTTGCATTGTGGCTTTTTTTGTATCTTTTGCCTCCTCATTTAAAATCTCTTCTCCTTTTCCTCATTACAAACCCTAAAAACCCTGAAGTCCAAATCACAACCTACTTCTTTGGGGAAGACTTTTCCCTTCATAAGTTTACTCTGAAAGCTGTTTTCTTCATGCTGTGAGATAACACTAAGTTGACTACTATTTTATACTGATGAATTATTAGTTTTCCATATATGTATTGTCCAAATATAATTTTAAGAACCTATCGCTACACTCTGCAATAGAGTAGTCACAAAATATTTAGACTTACATTTAAATTAGTTTATATCTTAAACAATTATTAGTTAATCACTAAACTAACCAAATGGAGACTTCAGTGCTCACACATGACAAAGAATACAGACTTTAGAGAATTAGTTCAAAAATACCACTAAATAAACAAACAACAAAAAACAAACAAACAGCAATAATAAACCCCAGGAATAAGGGAGAATCTGATTTCCAGAGTTGTCACATTATATTATTTTAAAAGCTCAATTTTAGTTTAAAAAATTTAACAAAAAATAAGCTGTGAGACATGCAGAAAAAATGTATTGCCCATACATAGGAAATCAATCAATCAATATCCCTTAGGAAGGCCAGATATTGTACTTCTTGGACAAAGACTTTAAATTGGCTAGTTTAAATATGGTCAGACTAAAAAAAAATCATATCTAAAATACTAAAGAAAAGCATAAAATTGTGTACTGCCAAATAAAGAATATCAATAAAAATATATTATTTTAAAAGGCACCAAATAGAAATTCTGGAGTTGAAAAGTATAACTGAAGTAAAAAAGTCACTAGACAGGCTCAGCAGCAGATTTGAGCAATTAGAATAATCCATGAACTTGAAAATAGATTGATAAAGATTATGCAATATAAATACAAAGAATAAAGAAAAATAAATTATGCTTCAGAGACCTGTGTCACTACATCAAACATACTAAGATACACATAGTTTGAATTCCAGAATGAGAACAGGGAAAGGAGAGGGCAGAAAGAATATTTAAAGAAAGAATGGCCAAAAATATCTCAGATTTGATGGAAGTAGGACAGTAATGTACATATCCAAGAAGCTAAACAGACTCCAAGTAGGATCGATGGAATACAATTTTCAATATAAATTCCCAGTTACAAAAGCCACATTTTAAGAGTTCAATAGCTGCATGTGATTAGTAGTTACCATATTTGACATTACAGATACTTTTGTAGCCACCAGGCCCTGATACACACACAGATCACCAGAAATCAGTGAGTTATAGGAAACACGTTCTTTATTCAGCCAGCTGAGTCTGCCAGGGATATGCAGACCCCAAATCAAACAGCTCCAAAATGTAGAGGTACAGGATTTTTAAGCCCTAAACTCCTATTCTTCATGCTGTTTGAATGCACAAGCTTATTTTTCTTCTTTTTACTGTTAGCTCACAGGTTGGCTGTGCAAGCAGGGGTACAGAAACAGAAAGCTTATTGTTAGAGCATTATGTTCCCATGGGCAATAGACAAGCAGTAATTTTCCAGCCAGTTACATTCCCCACTGGCCTTAGTAGAAAATCAAATCTTTGATTCTTCATGCGGAATTTGCTCATAGCCTCTATTTTGTATTACTAAAAGTTTAATAGAATTAATTTTTTCTTATGTATCTAAACAAGAAATTGAGGAAACAGGCCAAAAGTTAACAAGAGGAGGAGAAGGATTAAATTTTTAGCTACAGCAGATAGGAGGGTTGTTAGCCATGGTGACCAATTGAACATCCTATGAAACGAGTTATCTGATTCTAGTCTTTTTTTCTCCCTGGCATATAAATTTCTCTGTACTAGTAATAAGCTTTCTCTAATTATTCCAGAGTTATTGGCATAGAAGCAACAGGTTTCACCTAGAGCCATACATAAACCATCTTGTTCTAAAAATAATAAATCTAAACCTCTTTTATTTTGGAAGACTACTTCTGCTAGTAAATCGACTTGAAGTTCTAGCCTGCTGAGCTCAGTTAAATTTAGTGGAGTTCCTGCCCCAACATAGTAAGGGGGTTTGGGTTTAGACACAACCAGAAATCTTGTCCTATGTCTGGGGTGATCTTATTTAAGACCTTGTGTATTGTCATTAACAAAGTTATTAATGCTCTTTCTGGTTTTGTTTGTGGCTGGTCGAATGCCTGGGCTAAAGAGTCAAAAAGGAAGAAACAGAGGGTTAGACTTATGTATGCTTGAGTCTTAGTCTTAAGGGCCTGTGGGAGTGATGAATACTATAGTCAGCGTCATCAGGTAGACAGTGAAAGGTCCTTTCTACTTGGGTTCTAGTCCTTTGAAAGTGAAATTCCGGATCCACACAGAGTCCTCAGGCTAAAAGTGATAGGAAAGTCTAACCCCTGAAGCTGAGTGGGCAGCACGAACCCAGGACCAAATCTCCTTCTGTACACTTTGAGGGTCCTGTAAAACCTTAACACAAGGTTACATGGTTCTGCCTTTTTCTCATCTTCTATTTTAGGTACTAAAGGTGGAGATTTTCCAAAAAAAAAATTCAAATGGGATGAATCCATTAATATACAGAGTACACCACAGAGAAGATCGAAGGGGAGAAGTTCTACCCATGTCCCACGAGTTTCTAATCCTAACTTGACTAATGCCTCTTTTAGGGTCCGATTCACTCATTCTACTTGGCTTGAACTTTGGGGCCAGTAGGCACAGTGGAGTTTCCATTGCAAATTTAGGTAGCTAACCAATTGTTGTGATACCTTTGCTAGGAAGGCTGGCCATTATCCGACCCTAAAGTTCCAGGGAGACCAAATTGAGGGAGAATTTCTTGTAGTAGTTTCTTGGTAACTACTAAGGCAGTCTCTTTCCTGGTGGACAAGGCCTCTAACCATCCTGAAAAGGTATCTATAAAAACAAGTAAATATTTGTATCTATCCACAGTTGGGGTTACCTCAGTGAAATCAACATCTCAGTGGTCCCCCAGATAAATTTCTCTTTCGCTATGCCTAGGCTCTTCTATCTTCTCTTTCTTTGGATTAACTTGGGCACAAGCCAGGCATCATGAGGCAAACTCCTCTGTGGTTCTTCTGCCTTCCAGCAAGTGAAAGTAGGGGTCTAAACCTTGGAGCATCTTAGTTAGCCCTAGGTATGTGGTCTGGTGTAACTGGTGGAGGAGAGTCCTTTCAAGAGCCCATGGGAGCCCGATTTTTTTATCTGGGGTCATCTACCACTTTTGTTGGTTCCTAGTGGCTCACTTGTCTTAAAAATGTATGTTCTCTTCTGCCATATAGGCTGGAGATGGAGGCAGTTCTGGGTAAGAGACCACAGTCAGTAGATGTGGTGGAGGCCCCATTGTCCTTGTGGCTGCTGTTCTTGCCTCTGCATCAGCTTGTTGATTTCCCTAAGCTTCAGGACTATTCCCTTTTTGATGCCCTTTACAAAGAACAATAGCAAGAGCCTTAGGCATCTATATGGCTTCAAGTAAGGCTAAGATCTCCTACTTATTCTTAATGTCCTTCCCAGTTGAAGTCAGAAGCCCTCTTTTCTTATAGATGGCTTCATGTACATGAGCAGTGGCAAAGGGTTATTGGCTATCAGTGTATATTGTGACTGCCTTATTCTTTCCCCATCTTAGTGCCTCAGTGAGGGTGATGAGTTCGGCCTTTTGAGCAGAAGTCCAATGGGGAAGAGCTTGTGACCATATGGTGCCAGTTAGAGTTACAACCGCTGCCCCAGTATATCTTCTTTCTTTCTGCATGAAGCTGCTCCCATCCATGAACATAACTTCATCAGCCTCAGGTAGAGTGGAGTCTTTGAGGTCTGGCCACAAGGAACACACAGCATCAGTGAAATCTATGCAGTCATGAATGGGGTTCTGGCAACAGATTGGCTGGTTTGATGACAGTAGCTTTGGACTTTAGCTATATGTTTGAGGTCATCTGGTGCCTCCCTGTTGTTGAACATCTTCTGGACTATTTCAACACATTGGGACAGATTCATCCCTGAAAAACCTTCTAATTTTTGCAATTTACGCCATATATCAGGGGTTGACTGAATAGCAAAGGCTACATCAATTGCCCGCTGGTTCTCAGGAACCTCAGGATCAATGGGGGTGTATACTCAGGATGCCTCCTGTAATCGTTCAAGAAACACTCCAGGAAACTTTTGAGGTCCCTGTATAACTTCAGTTACCTTAGAAAGGTTAGCTGGGTGACGAGCAGCCACCCTAATTCCCCCAATTACAATCTGGTGGTACCAATCTAATGCCATTCCCCTGCCTGAGAATTGTGTCCCTAGTCTGGGTGGGTGGAAGGACATTTCTCCTCAATCTGTTCCTGTGCTTCCTCAACTTTTCTCCCTCCCACAGCTATCTTTTGTGCTTTGGCTGGAATGCGTCCGTGTTCTTCCACAGTGAAGAGGGTAACTAAAAGCTGTTGACAATCATCCCAGATGGGACAGTGAGTCTGTAAGACACTTTCTAAGAGTCCCATTAATGCCTGGAGTTTCTCAAAGAAAGGCGGATTCTGTGCCTTCCAATTGTACAGGTCACTAGTTGAGAAAGGCATGTTAACCATAAAGGGCCTGTCTATGTGATGTCTCTGGGGTGGTGCTTCTCACAAGGGGAGGATGGCTGGGGTGGTGGTATTGGCTGGTGTCCCTCCTGGAGCAGGAGCAGGTGGCGCATATGGGTTACCTGCCCATGTCTGAAGAGATGAGGCAGTGCTATTTGGCCTTTTTGTCCTGGATAATCAGGGGTAGGGGGAGGTCACTGTCCTCTGGTGGAGATTGGAGGACTGAGGGACCAGGCTGTCTTAGAGATTCAGTTGCTATATGTTTTGTGGTACCCACAACTAAGACTCTCACTCCTAGAGAAAGGACACACTGGCGGAGCCAAGAAGGGGGTTCTGAACGTGGTTTAACCACTGATTAATATAGGGAAACTGATCGGGATTCCAGGGTCTCCTGTGACAATCTTCCAAACATTCCTCACTAAATCCCTATCAAAAGAACTCTCCAGAGGCCAGTTTACACCAAAAGATGGCCACTCAACTTCACACAATGTTCTTAGTCTGCCTGGAGAAAACTTTATACCATAGTCAGCTCCCTCTACAAACCTTTCTTTGAAATGTCACAGGAGACACCCCAAGGGTGTCTTTTGTGAACTTGGACCTCTCTCCATCACTTGTGCAGAAAACACTAAACAGACACTCAGATGAAAACAATTACTGGGGTGTAGATGGACCCGGAGAGGTCCGCCACCTACAATCTAGACAAGACCAAAAACAATAGACAGACCCGATGACAGGGCACAGGAGGTGGTGTCCCATGGTCTGGTCATGGTCTGGAAGATATGACTGTGTCTAGTCTCTCCACAGACCCCCAATGACCGGTTAACAGAAAAGTACCTTTTTAACCAGATGCCAAGGCCTCGAAGATTCTCGGAGAGATCAGGAATAAAGAGTGCATCCTAGAGGTTGTGTCCCTGCTGATTGCATTGACCTCGTCATGGCATTAAAGGGCCCTGGAACATCTCAGGGTGGCCACCACTTTGAGTCCATAACACGAAGAGCAACTGCTTCTGAGGCCAGTCTGGTCTTAGATCTCAGGAACATTCCCTGAGATTTAGCTTGGGCCTCCAAATGTTGTGGCCTCTAGCCCCCAATAGACACATGGACCACCAGACATCAGTGAGTTATAGGAAAAGCACTTTATTCAGACAGCTGGGTCTGTCAGGGATATGCAGACCCCAAATCAAGCAGCCCCAAAACATAGAGGTACAGGGTTTTTAAGCTCTAACCTCCTGTTCTTCATCCTGTTTGAACACATAAGCCTATTTTTCTTATTTTTACTAATTGTCAACCCACAGGTTTGTTGTGCAAGCAGGGATACAGAAGCAGAAAGCTTGTTGTTAGAGTGTTATATTCCCATGGGTGATAGCCAAGCAGTAATTTTCCAGTCAGCACAATATAGGAAATTTAAATAATTGCTGAAAGTTCTAATGGAGAGCAGTGATCTAGAATGTAAGGCCAGTGTCTTAGAGACTGATGTTTGTCCTTCCTGGTTTCCAGTATTTGAATCCCTTCAATTCCTTACCTAAAGCCAATCCTTCTCCCCTACCCCCAACACAAACGCATCATTAAGCTCAGCTCTATTTCTAGAACAAATAAATTATAATCCTGTAAGACAAAAGGTGTTTTAGGAGTTTTAACCAGGATCACAAGACTCAATATTATGTTATTCTTGCTCATAATCCCATTCTTGTGTTGTGCTCTAATTCTGATGACTGGATTTCTAACTTGTTTTTATGACAAAGTGGCTACCTTTAGACCTTGCAGTTGGATTCCAATTTGTATTTTTTCCCTGTACCAGAGTAGTTTCCTGTCTTGTAACCCTAGGACCATAGTTCTAAGACTGAAACCCTGCTTTGCCTATGCCATTTCATTCCCAAAAACTAAAGACCTTTAAAACTAAAGCTCAAAAATGAATTTCCTACTGCCAGTTTACAACTTAACTAAACATTAATATGGGAGAAGTCCCACTAATTGCCATACGCAGTTTAACTGCTGTAGTTCTCTGTACAATTATGAATCATTTTCTTTATAAATATAAATATAAATGTAAATGTAAATGTAAATATGTACACTTCTGTTTTAGACATAGGAAATCAAAGCTCAGAGGAATTACATAATGTGTCTAAAGTCACCTAACAAATAAGTGACAGACCTGGAGTTTTCATCAGATTCATCTGGCTGCAGAATCCTTGTGTCTTCTACTGTTCTACATGCTCAACATCTGGGACTAGCCCTTGATAATACAGTCTAAGCTAGTGAGAGGATCATGGAACCAGAACATGATCTGTTATATGGTCATGTAGCAGACATCCCTTTTTCTAATTCTATTTCAATTGTTCACTTTCTGTAGACCCAGGATTGCTTATTGCTATGCTTGTCTCACCTACTTCATTTTTTCCAGATGGATTCTCTGATTTTGAGTGTGGTAGTAAACTACTTGCTTGTAGTCTCCTAATGATTATATTTTGTTGGTTCTAGAATTTCTTTCTAGAACCTACATTTGAGTTTGGCTCACCAGAGCCTACTCTAAGGGTGACATCTAGTTCCCTGGTCTTGACCCCCTTCAATCATTTCCATCTTAATGCCATTAAACAAATCAAGCCTGGCCTAAATATGACACTGCTTTGCACAGGCTTTCACGTAGTAGAGATCAGTACATATTTGAAGTGGTTATGCAAATAGTAATTTTTAATATAAAGCATTTAATAAGGTGCATGCAATAAGTCTTAATTATTCAATTTCAGGTATGGATGTCCCCTGTATGGTAAAACACTATTGGAACCAAACAAGAAAAAAAATCAAGTAGTAACACAGAGTCAGAGAAAAAGAAATTCTTTGAGTCAAGGTAAGTACAACCAATAAGAAAAAACTTATACTACAAAAATTTTTAATAAAAATATTAGTGCTATTAATTTTAAAAGGTGATAATAAACTACCATTTATTGAAGATTAATACCTCAAAAATTTGGTAAGTTCTTTACATATTTAATCTCACCATATTGAAACATAGGTTAGTCAGTCATTATTACCTTTGTCAAAATTAAAGTTTAAGTACATTGACCTAGATCAAAGAATAACTCCAGAATTTCTATAGAGAAGGTATTTAGTAGTGGAAAACAAAGGGACTTATCTTGAAGTTTTTTGGGAGAATAAACCATTATCTTAGATAACAAGGTGGCTTTAATTAGCAGTTAATGGAAATTATGGGCAGGGGAAAGCAGTGATAAAGGTATTGACACTGCAATTGAGTAAATTGTGAGCTGGGATTTAACTATGGGTTGTCTGAATACAAACCTAGGACTACTGCACCATTACACTTCCACTCCAACTTGCTTTCCAACTAAGGACTCCTACTCTGGGAGGTGGGCACTAGGATCCGAACAGGGATTCATATTTAAGAAATAGATTAGCTCAGGAGGACCTTCATCTGAGGCTTTTGTGTTTTAGTAAAGCAGTGGGCTGTTTTTATGGTGGGTCTTTTTTTTTGGCAAAATAATTGAAAAGTTGTTCAGATTTATGTTTGTAGATATTTTAGGTCATTATATGGAATAGTTTTTCTTGGCTACTCACAGACATTGGGTGATCTTTCAGGAGGACTTTCTTGGTTCATCCATCAGTGTGACTTCTCATTTCCTGTCCACTTAAGAACATCCAGCTGACCAATAACTTCCGCAATACACATGATTTCTATATCCACTAATAAAACTCTGCAAAAGGAGGGTGAATGACTGCTAAGTTTCTCCCTTTATAACTGGCCAAATCACCCATCAATAGTGTCACCCTCAGGCAACTATCAAATAAGACAAACTATGAGAATTAAAAAAAAATTCTTACAGAAGATAACTTGATGTCCTTGGCTATAATGATTGTGATTTTTTGTCTCTCATATTGCAGGACCTAGGGCTCTGTGAGAAGTGCAAATATCTTTAGTGAGCAAGTTACTGTGTAAAGTCTGCCTATTGACTGATTGCTGAACAAGTGACATGAAACTCCTGTGGGTTTTGAAATTGTGCTGATTTTAGCCTGCCTTTGTGCTATAGTACATTACCTAAAAAAGGCATATGATGACCCAGGTCATATTAATTTTTATTTTTATGTTCATTGCTTATCCAAACATATAAAATGTGTATGTGTATACTTATGCCTCTTGTTTGTTTACCACTGCTAGAAAATCCAATCAGTATCTACAAAAAGGTGCTAATGTTTAAGGAGGAGGCACAGAGGGTTTAAAGTTAGATTGATGCCAATTAATGTTCTAATACATAATTCAAAATCCCTTCCTGAAACGCCTGTGACCCTTAGAGATTTACAAAAAGAAAAAGCCCTTTCAACGTCTATTTCTGTTTGGTGGAAGCTAGATGGCCACAAATCTACCATGGTAGAGTACTTTTACTAAAATAGAATGGTTTGTGCTTCGTTCCAGTCACTTCTATGTGGTATTCACTTTCAGAATTCATATCTAGCTTGTCACATCATAAAAGGTCCAACGGAACAAATTCTGAGTCATTTTTTGAATGGTATCATGATGATCTGAGAGATCTAGTCATTCTCAAGAAGGTATATCTAGATCCAAAGGAAGATTATTTAATCTGAATGACAAATACAAACAAATAAAATAAAAAACAGGACTTCTACATGAAAGAAAATAGAGCAAACTCCTTTATTTCCCCCATGCTTGACACTACTTCTGGCCTCCTTCCTTTGTTAGTACTAGACTGGAAAAGCAGGACTTCTGACCCTACAATATTGTCTCTGCTTCCCTCTGGTCCTCAAAGCTGAGTTTTCAGGGTGCTTCCATGAGGCTCAGGTATATACTAGCTCCTGACTGAGACAGTATATCTATAATCTCAACCATAACCAGACAATGGTGCTTAGAAGCAAGGCACCAGGCCCAGGCTGAATTCCAATCACAAGTTAAAGGCCCTTAAATTGTTTTCCAGTTCTACATGGCTGTCAGGAATGCCTGTGCTTTTATGCCTAAATACACCTAGGTGCCTATCTTGCTTTCCCTTGCCACTGCGACCCTAATATTGAGTTCACAGTTTTTGCTTTGGTTATTAAAGTTTACAAGTTTGGGGTCTAGAATTATATTTCAAGGTTTATATCCCAACTCCATCACTGACTTGCTATGAGAGTTTGTACAAATAACTTAGTGTCCTTGAACTTCAATTTTTAGAACTTTAGAATTAAGATAATAATTATACATGCTTCATAGGTTCATTGGGAAGATTAAATAAGACACATTTAATGCATTTAACAGAATGTCTTAATGAATACATGCTAAATGTTACCTGTTGTTATAATTATCCTTTATTACTCAACTAACCTGCTTGGTACCCTGATCCCCTTATAGGTCAGGAGCTTTCCCAGAGCTGCATACCCAACACAGTGGCTGCATGGGGAGTTGTGAGGGAGAGAGAAGTAATGTTCTGCATTTCCCTTCTCAGTTGTAATGTCTCCTTAGGCACAGATCTCCCAGATGATGAATGCTACTCACCTACCTTCTATACATCCTACTCAAGTGGTCCATAAACCCCAGGCCATGTACGAGTATCTACCCATGGACTATTAGGAACCGAGCTGCACGGCAGGAGGTAAGTGAGCAGTCTAGTGAATGAAATTTAATATGTATTTGCAGCTGTTCCCCAGCGCTAGCATCTCTGCCTTAGCTCCACCTCAGATCATCAAGGATCAAATTCTCATAGGAGCACTGGTTCCCGGTGCCACTATGGCTGGGGAATGCTGTCCTATTCAGTTTTTTATCAGCTGGATCCTCTCTACCTGATTGAAACACTGAATCCATCTTTATCCTGTACTGTGACCTGGTATGCCACTAGTTGTACTCTCAGCTCCATCAACCCTGATTGGACATTCACAGATATCCTGTTACAATAACTCAACCTCTTCCTCTCATTACCCATTTAATACTACTTCTAGTAATTCTGAGTTATGTCAATAAATGATAGGCCAATAGCCCCCACTAAGGGTTCTTTTTACCTTTTGCTTTCTTGAATCAAAAGAAGAAAGAAAGATGAGGTCAATAAGGTTGTCCTTTCACAGAGGCACCAACTTAAGTGAATATTAGAGACATTTTTTAAAAAAGAAAAGACACTATGATTTTTTCCTTGTCTTCAAAAAATATGGCCGCATACCTATAGGCCAATGGCAGAAATTCCATGGTTACAATTGTTCCTAATTTAAGAACACATCTTTGGCTCAGGCAAAAGTCCACTGAAATGCTAACATCAATCTACTATTCAGCTAATATTGTCACAGTCTCTGTTTGGTCACTTTCAGTACATACTTTCTCTATGTAATGGGCCAATCTGTAAACTCAAATTTACCCTACAGCATGAGCCAATTGCAACAGAATCAAGATTCATGTTATCATTCATGTTATTATCATATACTGGTTCCTACCCTGACCCCACAGAGCATAAGAAAGACACACAGTCCTATTTTCAACAGTTCATACTCTTTGTCCAAGCCACCAGGCTATCATTTCATATATGTAGAAAGTTCTAAAAGTAATATAAGTTTATAAGCATTTATCACCTGGAAAGGATTTGGGAAAATAAAAGAAGTAATGCAAGTTTGAGAAGGCTGATGCCTCCTAGAATGAAAGAAGAACCAAGAGATAAACATGCACAGTTCCACACACATGTGCATGTTTGCAAGTGTATGTACACACTCCTACTGAAAGTGATAGATTAATAGAGACAGAATGTACAAATGAAAGGACAGGGAAATGGAGTAGGAAGAGGTGAGGTGAGATAGACAAACAAGAGTCAGTTTAAAATGATGCTTATTGAAAAATTAAGGCAATGAAATCAGGTGAACAGGGAGCCATACAAGTGAAAATGATAATGTTACAAAACAGAAAATTAAAGTGTCACACTAATACATTCATTTGCGGATATTAAGATGTGTAAGATTAAAAGGTGAGTTCTCAGTGTTGGCAAATACCACTGGCACTGCAACAATCTAGCCCAAAATGCTATCTCTATTTTTAGATGAATAGGTCCATGGTGTTGTGGTAAGAGTTTTTTATTTAAAAAATGTATTACTCAACCAAAGATAATTATCACATAATTCTTTCTGTAACATTTTTGATAATGATCACCCACATGATACAAAAATTAAATATAAAAACATGTGCAGTGAAAAGTCTCCCTCTCATACTTTTTTTTTCTCTGCCCAATTTCTATATTTCTACACAGATAAATGTTCTTCATAGATTCCTGTATAACTGTCTGGTGTTTTTTTAGGAACATGAAACATGAGTATCAACAATTATTCTTATTATTCTCTCCTTTTAATAAAAATGACTACATAGTAAACATAATTTTCTTCATTTTTTTTCTCATTTAATTATATATCTTACAGATCTTTGTCAGTAAATCCAGAGATTTTTCATTCATTTTTTATAGCTACATAATAGTCCATGTTATGGAAACACCACTATTTACTGAGTCAACCCACTACTGGAAGACATTTACATTACTTTTAGTATTATCGACAATGCTGAAATTACTAAACAGGTAGATTTATCAATACGTATTTCACTTTGTACATTGTGAGAGTATATTTATAGATTAATTTTGTAAAAGTGAATACATTTGAATATCGAGAGATTTTACCAGATGGGGCTTCTTACTAATTGTGCCATTTTGTACTTCCATCAGCAATATGTGAGAGAACCTATTTCCCTTTGCTATAGCCCCACTAGCTTTTGGATTTATTTCAATCTGAAAATTATAAATGGTATCTCAACATAACTTTAATTAGCATCTCTCTTATTATGAATCAATAAGAATAAATTGAATACAAAGGACATATTTAGTTATTTTTTTGCATACTATGTTTATATTCTGTGCCTAATTTTCTATTAGTTTACTATCTTATTCATTTGGGGATGCTCTTTATATACTGAGGTGATAAACCCTTTGTGTATAAATTGTCTTGTAGTATCCAGTGTACACTGGACTATCCATTTCTTTCTTCAAGGCTTTTATTACCAACTTAGCTTCCATATATACACTTGCTCAGACTACAAATGTTTAGCGTTGAGTTTAACTTTTTATTTCTAAGGGAAGTTTTGCCTCTATGTATGCTCAAATGTGCCGCCTATGGCTGCATGATGCTGCATTTATGGATCTCTTTAATCAATATGCACTTTATCTTCAATTTCTGCAGGCTGAACATTCTCCTGACACTGTGGTGATAGCAGTATATTATAAACCACTTTTAATAAGAAAAGTTAGTTTCTTCTAAAATATAAGCTAAAATGAAACTGCATATTTACACAGAAACATGAAAATCATGACATTTCATGGATGACACAACATTAAAAACCCACCCCCTATATCATCATTAATAATAGTAGCAGTTGAATATTTGTGCATGACATTACAGATAGCACCACCAGATAAAATTCAGGATAACTGGTTAAATTTGAATTTTGGAAAACAAGATTTTTTTAAGTATATGTACATTCCAAATATTATATGGAATAAATATACTAAAAATTATTTATTTTAAATCTAAAATTCAAATTTAACTGGGCATCCTGTATGTTTATTTGCTAAATCTGGTAAACCTGGTTATATTTTTCCATTTTTCTGAGAACAAGATTCCATGACTATGGTTTACTGATTTAGAAGCATGTGCCCAACTGATAATACATGAAATTTTGAAACATGATGATTAAAACTTCCAAAAAGGATGAGAATTTTTCTAAGACCATCAATTTCAGCTGTACATTTGATGTGGAAATGTTATCTGTAATGTCCTTCACAAGCAGTCATTCATCTTATAACTGGATACTTTCAGTAGCAGGAAACTGTTACTACACAAAAGACAACTCAGTTGATGTTTGGATTGATCATTTAGTAAACCATTTCTCAAAGTAAGTAAATTTGTTTCTCTTGACACTTTTTTCTGTGCATCCTAGTCCTAGTGGCTACTAAAATCAAGTTAAATCCCTCTTTCATGTGTCAACCCGTCAAAATATCTGAAGACAATAGGGCATTCTTGAGATTTTTCTCTTTAATATTTCAGTTCTTTCAACTATCTCTTATAAAACATGGTTTCAAGTCATCTCATGCACTACCAAATATTGATTTTTTAATACTCTCTACATGTCAGGCACTGTGTTAGGTGAAATGACACAAATGAACAGTATAATAATTCGTCACCCCTCAGGACATTCTTAGTATAAAAGTGGCAAATATTTACAAAGCTCTCTGTAAAAGTGCTATAACAAATTTATAAACAGGATTCTTTAAGGAAATTGTGTAAAGAGTGTCTAAATATACCTGAAAAAGAGAGGGGAGAATGGGCAGCAGGGGGAAGGTTCACAGACAGTTTATCATGTGATATCTGAGCGGAACCTTGAAAGTTCCAGTGACAGGTAAAGATGGAGCAAGTAAAGGGCTCAAAGAGAAATGCAGTAGTAGAAATGACAGGAAATGATGAATGACATTGATTGTGTGTAGGGAATAAGGTAAAATGAATCAAGAATAATTCCCAGGTTTCAGAATAGGGTTAAAGCAGGTGGGTGCCATTATCAGAAATTAAGAATGTTCATGGAAGAACATGTTTTATTTTGTGGGCACTGGTAAAGTAGTAGATGGTGACATATGGGGAAGAAATGATGACTTTGATATTTGATGTCTTGAATTTGAGATGCTAAGAGAACAATGATTTAGAGAAGTCTGGAAAGCAGTTGGAAATAGAAAAATGTAGATGTGAGAACCAGAGAAAGTTTCTGTTCAGAGATATAGATTTGGGAATCACTGATTTTTTTTAGGTAGAATTGTAACTTTTGCCTTTATGGTATAGAATGAGAAGTAAAGATTCACTTGCAGGGCCAAGAATCTAATACAATACTCTAGATGTGGTCACCTCACCCCTTCTACACTCGAAATTCCTGTTGTTATAGCTTAGGGTCCCACTTGCTTCTTAGCAGTACTGACAGATAATAACCAGTAAAAATAATGTAGAAAGGTGGCAAGAGAACTAAATGTTAAATCAAGCTATATTCAGACCTTAAAATGTGCTGCTGCCAGACCAAGGGAAGATTCCTGCTGGGATTACTAAGAAACCATTTGCCGCACAACAAAAGTAAAACGCAGTCTTTAAGTCATGCTCTACACAAAAAAATACAATCGTTCACTTTCTAAGGCTAAAACTATGGGGAACCTATGGATCAAAGGCTAGCTTGCCTTTCTCTCTACATACCCTTAATTTTCACACTGTACATCATACCATCAACGGAAAATAGGTAAATAAATTATCTAAAATGTAATTCATAGAAACTAAAAATAATAAAATGAATTCCCTGAACACTTGGGGTCTTTGTCTCTGTCATTCTCATTGTCTTTCTACCTCTGTCTCTCTTCCCTCTCCCTCCCTCTCTGTCTCTCTGAATCTCTCTCAGGCTCACTTACTCTTTGTCTCTGAGAGGAGAACATACTCTGTCTATGGTGTGTTATCCATTTTCTAATAAACCTTCCTTTTGACTAACTGTGGCATGTGCTTGGATTCTTTCCTGTACACAGTCAAGGACTCTATCTTGAAGCAGTGCTATTCAGAAAAATTTGCCTTGCCGAGCATCAAAAAGATGCAAGTTTCTTATTCATAGTAGCTGTTGTATTTCCCCAAATGAATACATATATGATTGCTTTTCTTGATGTAAATGTATAACCTGGTATTCATCTATGCTAAATTACCTTGTTAGATTTGACCATTACTCTAGTATATTCAGATCTTATCTTGATTCTGTCATTTAATATGTTTACTATCTTCCAAATTATTTCATACACATGGATTTTAAGGTATGCCTTTCACACAACACACAAACCTTTAGTAAACTGTTTGAAGAATCAGGGTGAGAAAAGGTTCCTCACTGGAAATCTCTCTTTAGAATAGCAGTCTATTAATCAATTCCTTTGGCTATGGCCATTCAAGCAGCTAATAATTCTGCTAATTATACTAATAACTAAAAACATTTCTGTATTTTTCCACATTTATCTTATTTCATACTTAGTCAAATATCAACTCAAATCTCACTAATAGTCTAAATTCTTTTAATTAGTGAATTTCCCTGATATCAAAGTGTATTTTGTTATACTAATATGATCATGACACTTAGTGGCTGATAAACTATGTTTATAATAAATCATTCTAGAATTTAGTTCAGAAAGAATATTAGGTTCACTATAGTCTCTTAAAAACTAAGATGTTTTGACCTATTTCTAATTTTCCACCACCCAATTTACAATGAGGGGAATACTGAAACTTTTACTTCCATTAAATATGCTCATAAAAACCTTTACATTGCACACATAAGAGATTAAGTCTTCAATGTGACATGCTAAAAACATAGATAGTGACGGTAGTCTTTAGGGCAGTTAAGTGATACTGTATTCAGTTAAGTGACACTGAAGATTTCATTCATTTAACCCTGGAAACTGAAATACATGGCAGAAGATGACCCTCCCTGTGTGACAAAGCAGTCTTGCAAAAGCAAATCCTAAAAGTTCAAAAGATCAGGCCAGAAAATTGCTCAGTCATTAACAACATAATATACAGGAAAGAACACTGGGCCCTCATCCTTGTTTTACTCTGAGAGAGGTTACACCTACTACCTCTTATCTTGGGAGGAAGTAATTAAGAGCAAGTACAAGGTAAAATGAAAGTGAGCAGAGAAAATTATCCTTCCTTATGTCAACCCACGTCTTATTTCTTAACAGGTACATAATCCTGGTGAATATCATATGGATGGTGAACCAAACCCACAATCACAACTTTAAACATCATAATAACAATTAACATACTTATTGAGTAAGGTATATAAGAGCCCAGGGATAGGAAATACATGATTAGAGTAAGCTTAATTAAGAAAAGCTTCTTGGAGGAAGTGATTTTATTGTTTTTAATAAATCATATTTGTTTAATGTGTTCAAGATGATGTTTTGCTATACATAGTGAAATGACCACCACAGTCAAGCTAATTAAAATATCCATCCCTTACAAAGGTATATTTGTGTGTGCATGTGTGTATAACGAGAGCATCTGAAAACTACTCTTTGCAAATTTTCACAATACAAAAGTAGGTGAGTTTTGAAGACATTTTAAAGGGAGGGAGAGACTTAGATTAAAACCACAGTACAGGTCGGGACACTGACCAGGTGTGAAACCCAGCGGAAAAGTACAGATAGAAAATAATTGAGCCCCTGTAATATAAATCTTTCTTTTTTGCAATGTAAATGACTGACTTAAGCTTTGATTACACAGGAATCCTATTCAAAATCCTATTCAAAGGGTCATCCACTAAAAAGATTGCGATCTCAAATAAACACACTTCCAGTCATAGGACTACATTTAAAAAAACAAACAACAAAACAAAACAAAAAAACAAGATCACTTCCCCCCAACAAGTCTTCTTTGTTTTAGAGGTCTTAGTTGATTTCAATAACTGACCATTTGAACAACTTTTTTTTTCTTCTTATGCTTTAAATTCCTGCTCTTAAGTTTCAAATTCACCAATAATGAACCTATGAAATCGTAAGCCCTCACTCTTGATCCCAATAAAAGCAGAATCCCAGGCACATGTTGTCTGAGCATGTGATATCTCTTCTGCTTGCTCCATGATACCCTTCACTCTCTGTCTCTCTTCCCTCCCTCTCTCCCACTTCATTGTGTACTCCCAAGTATACTGTGTAATTTCCAGGTTATATTAGTAACAAATGTCTATTTTTTTCTAAGTTTCTTAATGGCTATTGCTGAGGGCATCTTGCAATTATAATACAAACCACAAGAGCCAGTACAGCTAAAACAATAGTTGACAGGCCAAGATCACTACAAAATAATTGACATAGTGGGCAAGTCATGACTGCCCTTGCAATTATCCCAGTGATGGGCCTTTACCTGAAACTTGCTTAAATCTAATCATCTAACTCATTTGGCAAAGGAGCACCACTTGCTAGGGATCTGTTGCACTATGTGTTTGCACATATTGCATCTATCATGTGCGTCCTGAGGTACCCAATTCAAATAGTCACAGCTGCCATAAGTTAATTATCTACCTATAACTGTGTTCAGGGCCATTTAGTCTGACAAGACAATTAGGCTATAATTAGAAAGTCCTTAAGTAACTAGTAATGTATGTGAGTGTCCTCCATGCCTTGAGGTCAAACAGAACTAAAAGAATAGATTAAATAGCAAAGCTATTGTCACCACCCAAAAAGAGGCTCTGGGTTAAAGGCCATAGGAAATGATTCTTGTAGGTGAAGTGGAAAAGAAACTTCCACCAGCAACTACTGAATCGGTGGCTCATGCTCAGACTATGTATCATAGACCAGAAGAGTAAAATAGCCTTGCAACCAGAAACCAATGGTACCACCATAGGGGAAATACAATAGAGGCCTATGGTTTCTGTGTCACCACTTCACTTATTACTGTTGCCCTTTGTACACTAACCTGTTAGGATATTATAGGTTTAATCTCTGGCATGATGTTTCTAATAAGTTAATGAATATAAATGTCCTGAACATCTGGTGCCAGTGTCTCCTAAGAATCCTCAGGAGGTACACCAGCTCCTTGATAAATGCAAAATCCCATGGAGGCTTCTTGGGATTCACTCACTGCCATGCATACCAACACAAAAAGATTCTGATATATGCTCCAGAAGCCTAGGGGCTTTTTTCCAAAGGCCCTGTACATATCTTGTTAGTAGAGGGAGATACCAGTCCTGGATGAGACTATTGGGACACCTTGGAAAGGAAAGGAGCCACCTTTGAAGAGGGCTTACAGTGATATCCAAAATTTCCAATGACATGTAAAATACGGTAAAAGGAAAAATTTGAAAAATAGAAACTAAGATTTAAAAAACTACACCTTAATTGGAATTAAAACTTCTCATTCATTTTTCATTTGAAAATGATTTTCATTGACAGAGAATATAAGAATCATGTAAGAAGTAAATAATTGTGATTTCTCTTGTCATTTATCATTTTACCTAGTATGCCTCAAGCAGGAGATATTAAACTAATACTGGTTTGCATAGGAATGACCCAGTTTTAGCACTGCAAGTCTCATGTCATAGGAAGATACACAATGCTGGGAAAAATGGAATGGTTGGACATCTTAGCTCTAAAATCTTTATGATCCTAACATTTGTTTAAGGCCTCATATAAGTTGGAACATTAGCCTCTAAGAATCTCTATCTCTCTCTTTATGGTCATGTCACTCCTTTAATATAGCATTCTAGGGATTACAATTATTTCTTTACGTTCTCCATTCATCATTATTAGAATCAATTTTTTTAAATTTGTTTTCGGGAACTTAATTTTACAAAGCTAAATTAATCTTATAGCACTTTATTAAACATCACCAGATTGTATTTAGAATTCAAGAAAAATAATGTATTAGTTCCATTAGGGCTGCTATGAAAAAGTACCGTAAACAAGGTGGCATAAAAGAACAAATTTAGAATGTCAGAAACATGGTGGAGTGAGAGACATCTCTAGATCTTTCCCCTTGAAACAACAATAAGCTGAATATCTAAAACTCAACAAGAATCACCCAGACTGCACAGCAGCATGTCTCAGAGTGAGATCTGCACATAATAGCTACTACAGGTCAGAATCTCAAGTTTTGGGTAATGGACAGGGAGAAGTAAAGGAGCTGCCTCTCACAGCCAGAGCTCCCTGTAGGAGGAGGTGGTAGTGGAGAAGGTGTGGTGAATTTTTTTAACAGCCCAGCCTGGGAGAGTTGTGAGCTCCATGTGGCCGGCAGCAGTGCCCAGCCATCAGGACATAAAGCAGAGATGGGGGGGGATGGCGGAGAGCAAATAAGCAGAAAAACAACACTTGATTTTTACCAGCTGTGGCTGCAAAACCAAGGCTGAGCTTCAGCCCTTATACCCCCAAACAAAAGGGTGCTTACCCCCATACCCTCTGAGACATAACACTGCAGAGCCCCATGGGAATCAGAGCGAATGATAAGGAAAAGATTGCTAACACTGACAGGGACTGAGATTGAGGGTAGCAAGTCTGAATAAACATCTATAAGGAGGAGGGGAAGCATTAAACTTTTATATAAAGAAGAGATCCAAGTGATTTAGATGCCATCCACTGGGAACCAAAAGAAAAATGCCTTCTTTGAAAAAGGCTAGAGAGACCTTTATATAATAAATTTTCATTCTGCATAAAAAAGCAGAATACACTTCCATTAATTCCCAAGTGGAAATTACTACATTAAACACATTAAACAACCAAGGCATAAAGGAATCTCAGAAAAAAAGAGAAAATTTTCTAGAAAATAAGGTTACAGACAGAAATATGCAACTTAAATGAAAGAGAGTTTAGAATAGTACTTCTGAAAAAACTCAGTGAGTTCAGAAACAAGTCATATCAACAATTTCAGGAATTGAAAAAAAACACCTAGGTGAGCAGAGCAAGAAGATTAAAGCCCTCAAAAAGAACCAAATAGAACTTTTGGAGATGAAGAACACACTGAAACAGGTTAAAAAGGAAATAGCAAGCTTGGGAAATAGAGTTGACAAAATGGAGGAAAGAATCAGTATATTGAAGCCAAAAATCTAGAAATAAATCAGAAGGAAAAAGACAGAAAACAAAGAATGAAAAATAATGAAAGAGAAATACAAGAACTAGCTGATACCATCACAAGAGGAAACATAAGAATAATGGGCATTATCAAAGGCAAGGAAAAAGAGAAGGAAGTAGAAAGCATTTTCAGACAAATAGTTGAGAATTTTCAAATTTAAGAAATGAGCTAGATTTGGAATTCAAGAAGTCAACAGAAAACCTAATTTCCTCAACCCAAAAAGGCCTCCAACAAGATGCATTGTATTAAAATTACTAAAAATCAATGACAAAGACAGAATTCTCAGGGCAGCCAGGGAAAAGATGTCAGTAACCTATAAACCCATTAGATCATCGTCATACTTCTCAGCACAAATCTTACAAGCCAGAAAGGAGTGGAATCAAATTTTCAATCAATAAATGAGAGGAACTATTAGCCAAGAATAATGTATCCAGCAAGGCTCTCCTTCAGATATGAAGGAGAAATAAAGACCTTTCCAGAAACACAAAAACTGAGGGAATTATCCATTGTGAGCCCTGCATTACAGGAAATATTGAGAGGGGTCAGTTCACATAAAACAAAATGACAAAAAAAAAAAACTTAATTAGGAGTTAGATGACTAGCTGTCTTATAGAAGCATCAGTGCAACCCTTACGAAGAACAGGGCATTATAAACTTAAACAATAAGAAGAGATTTGCTATGACAATATAGTAATGAATGTAGAGCATACAGACAAACTTAGACAATAGTGACTGAAAAGGGGAGGATTCAAAGAGCCATATTTGCAAAGGGGAATGGAGATATAAGGCACATACAGAAGAAAATGGTGACTGTATGCATATATAACTATCCTTTACATATTTGTTAAGATAACCACATGCCAGATTTAGAACTAAAATAAGTAATATAAAACAAAAAGGACCAGAGGGAAAACCCTTAAAAGCCAAACAAAATAAAGCAGACACACAAGAATAAGAAAGCAATGGAAACACCTACCCAAAAGCAAAAGATAAAATGGCTATAAGAAGACCTCATATTTCAATAATCATCCCAAATGTAAATGGGCTGAACTCACCAATAAAAAGGCATGGAGTTACAGATTGTATCAAACAACAAAACCCAACAATATGCTACCTCCAGGAGACACATCTCACTATCAAAGGCAAATATAGACTCAAAGTGAAAGGGTGGAAAATGGTATTTCAGAAAAATGGCATTCAGAAAAAAAGCAGGAGTATCAGTACTAATATCAGACAAAATAGATTTCAAAACAAACAAACAAAAAGGATACATTATAATGGTAATCATGCACCAAGAAGTTATAACACTTATTAATACCTATGATCCCAATCAGGCAGCCACAAAATGTATAAACCATTAATAACAGAACTAAAGTAAGAAAAAAACTGTAGTAGGGGACTTAAATACCCCACTGTCAGATTTGGACAGATCATTAAAACAGAAAATCAATAAGGAAATAACATCCTTAAATGACACATTAGACCAACTGGACATAATTGACATTGACAGAGTCTTTCATCCCCAAACAGCTGCTTATATTTTCTTCTCTAGTACACATGGAACATTCTCAAGGATAGACCACATACTGGGACAGAGAGATACCTCAACAAATATAAGAAGATTGTAATCACACCAGTTATATTCTCTGATTATAATGCTTTTACACTAGAGAGCAACTGTGAAAAGAAAAAGGGAAGGGCCACAAATACATGGAGATTAAACAACATACTACTGAGGAATAACTGGGTCAGAGAAGAAATTAAAAGAGTGATCATGTGATACATAGGAACAAATGATAATGATAGTACAACATATCAAAACTTTTGGGACATGGAAAAAGCAGTCATAAGAGGAAAGTTTACATCTCCAAAAACAAGAAAGAGCCCAAATAAACAACTTTTAATGCATCACATTAAAAAAGAAACAATTAGAAAAGGAAGAACAAATGAAGCTTAAAGTCAGAAAAAGGAAAGAAATAATCAAAATTAGAGCATAAATAAGTGAAATTGAAAACAAACAAACAAACAAAACAATAGAAAAAATAAATGCAACAAAGGGCTGATTCTTTGAGAAGGTTAATAAACTTGACAATTCCCTGGCTAGAATCATGAAAGAAAAAAGTGAAAGGATACACATGAACAAAATCAAGGATGAACAAGGGGAAGTAACAACAGACACCACAGAAATACAAAGTACATACAAGAAATCTATGAAAAAATATATAACACCAAATTTAATAACCTAGAAGAAATGGACCAATACTTAGAAACATTCAGTCCTCCTAGTTTAAATTAAAAAAAAAATTGGCAAATCCAAATAGACTAATCAGCAGTATGGAAATCAAAACAAACATAAAAAACCTACCAAAAAATAAAAGTCTGGGACCAAATGGCTTCACCAGTGAATTCTACCAAACATTCAAAGATTTAATACGTATTCTCAAATTCTTCAAAAAAATCAAAGAGAAGGCAATACTTCCCAACTTATTTTATGAGGTCAATTTTATGCTGATACCAATACCTGGTAATGATAACACAGAAAAAGAAAATTACAGACCAATATTTCTTATGAACACACATGCAAAAATCCTAAATAAGATATTATTGAACCAAATACAGCAACACATTCAAAAGATTATGCATTACAATCAAGGGGACTTCATCCCAGGGCCACAGGGATGGTTCAACATTCACAAATTGAATAATGTGATATAGTGCATAAACAAATTTAAAAATAAGAATCATATGATCATATCAGTAGATGCAGGAAAGGCGTTTGACAAGATATAGCATTCATTTATGTTCAAAACTCTTAACAAAATCTGTAGAGTTCGTATGTATCTTAATATAACAAAGGCCATATATAACAAATCCTCAGCCAACATTATTTTTAATGGTGAAAAATTAAAAATCTTCCTTCTAAGATCAAGAACAAGGCAAGGCTGTCCACTATTGCCACTATTATTGAATATAAAATTGGAGGCCCTTGCAAGTGCAATCAGGCAAGAGAAAAATATAAAAGTCATCCACATAGGAAATGAATAAGTAAAATTGTCACTATTTGTGAATGACATAATTCTCTATATAGAAAACCTTAAAGATTCCACAATAATACTACTAGAAACAATGAGCAAATACAGTAAAGTCTCTGGATACAAAATCAACATTCAATAATTCATAGTTTTCCTATATCTAATAATGAAGTGTTAGGAAAAAAGTGGAAAAATAATTTCTTTTGCAATTGTAATGAAAAGAATAAAATACCTTTCATTAAATTTTTTGAAACATGTGAAGGACCTATATAATGCAAAGTATTAAACCTTTTTAAAAGAAATGAAAAAGATAAAAAGAAGTGGAAAGGTATTCCATATTCTTGGATTGGAAGTATCAACATAGTTGAAATGACCTTATTATCTAAAGCATTATACAGATTTAATTCAATCTCCATCAAAATCCCATCGACATTTTTTAAAGAACTAGAACAAAAATCATTAGATTTGTATGGAATTACAAACTACTTTGAATTGTCAAACCCATCCTGAGAAAAATGAATGAGGCTGAAGGCATTAATAATCTGCTAAACCTCAAATCATGCTACAAACTGACAAAAATCAAAATGGCACGGTGTTGGAAGAAAAAGACAAAAAAAAAAAAACAGTGGAACAGAATCAAGAGTCCAGAAGTAAACCCATATTTATACGGGCAAATAATTTTCAACAAAAAAAATGCAAAAACATACAGTGGAAAAAGAACAGCCTCTTCAATAAATGGTGATGGGAAAACTGGAAATCTACCTACAAAAGAATGAGATTACTCTCTTGTCTATTGTCACACTCCAAAATTAACTCAAAATTGATTAAGAACCAGAATATAAGACCTGAAACAATAAAATGCATAGGAAAAAATATAGGAACTAAACTCAAGGACTATGGAGTTAAAGACTACATCAAACTACAAAGCTTCTGCACAGCAAAAGAAATTGTATACAAGGTAAAGAGACAGCCATCCAAACAGGCAAATATATTTGCAAACAATGTCTCCAATAAAGACCTAATATCTAAAATATACAAATAACTCATACAACAATAACAACCAAAAATACAAATGATGCAATCAAAAAATGGGGAGAGGTCCTGAACAGACACTTCTCCCTGGAAGACATACAAATGGCCAACAAATATATGTAAAGATGTTCAACTTTTCTAGCTTTTAGGCAAATTCAAATCAAAACCACCATGTGATACCATCTTTCACCTGTTAGGATAGCTGTTATCAACAGAACAAGTAATAACAAATGTTGGAGAGGATGTAAAGAAAAAGGAATCCTCATACACTGCTGGTGAAACTGCAAAATTGTTACAGTCACTATGGAAAACAGTATGGAAGTTCCTCAAAAACCTAAAGATTGATTTACTCTATGATCCAGCAATTCCTCTGCTGGGTATTTACCCCAAAGACTTGGAAACTCATATCCAAAAAGATATTTACACACCAGTGTTCATAGTGGCATTATTCACCATGACCAGGACAAAGAAGTAACTGAAGTGTCCTATGATAGATGATTGGATAAAGTATTTGTGGTACATATATACAGTGGAATATTATTCAGCCATAAGAATATATGAAATACTGCCATTTGAGACAACATAGATGGACCTTGAAATAATCATGCTAAGTGAAATAAGCCCAACAGAAAAAGTCCATAGTCATATGATATCACTGATATGTGGGATGTAAACCTAAAAGCAACAAATGAACAGGACAAACAGAGACTCATAGACATGGACAATGGACTAGTTGTTACCAGAGGGTATGGAGGATGTGGGTGTAGGGAGGTAGATGGTGTTAAGGACATCAAATATGTGGTGACAGAAAGAAATCTAACTGTGGAGGTGAACACAGTGTAAATATATATATGCCTTACTGTTAATGTGTATAGCTGAAATTACTGGGTTTCATTAACCAACGTTACCATTAAAAAATTAATAAAATAATTTAGAGTAAAAGGCTTACAGCCTAAAATAAATGGAAGGAAAAGTCATTTCATGTAAATGGAAATGGAAATGGAAAAAAAATCTAGGGTACCAATACCCATACCAGCCAAAGTACTTTAAATCAAAGGCTATAACAAGAGACAAAGAAGGAAAAGTAATCCCACTTCTATCTTTTCACCTGAAGAAACCCAAGCACTACTTTGAAAGGACATGTGTATTTACATGTTCATAGCAGCATTATTGATAAAAGTCATGATATGGAGGCTAGCTGGATGTACATGAATGGATGAATGTATCAAGAAGTGGTACATATGTAAAATGAAATTTTACTCAAACATAAAAAGAATGATTTTTGCCATCTGCAACAACATGAATGGACCTAGAAGATATTATGCTGAGTAGAGTAAGTCAGATAGAAAAAGACAAATGCCATATGCTTTCATTTACATGTGGAATCTAATGAACAAAATAAAAGAATAAACAAACTCATAGAGAAAATTTTGATGGTTGCCAGATGGGTGGGGGTTTGGGGGAATGGGTTAAAAAGGGGAAGGGATTAAAAAATGCAATTTGGTAGTTACAAAATAGTCATGGATTTGTAAAGTATAGCATAAGGAATATAGTCAATAATGTTGTTATAACTATGTACGGTGTCAGATGGTTACTAGATTTATCAGGGTGATCACTTTGCAAGTTATATAAATGTCTAATCACTATGTTGTATGTCTGAAACTAATGATGTAATAGTATATCATAACTGTACTTGAAAATACAAAAAGTATTATAAAAAACTATATATAAGGGCTTGGAGAGGGATATATAAGTGGAGCACAGAGGACTTTTAGGGCAGAGACAACACTCTGTATGATATAATATTGGGTATATGCTATACATTTGTCTAAACCCATAGAATGTGCAACTCCCAGAGTGAATGCTAAGATAAACTATGGACTTTGGGTGTTAATGATGTGTCAATGTAGGCTCACCAGTTGTAATAATATACCACCACACTGGTGGAGGATGTTGACAATGAAAGAGGCTATGCATGTGTGGGATCAGGAGTATATGGGAAGTCTCTTCCCCTCAATTGTACTGTGAAACTAAAAACAAATGCTCTAAAAATAAATCAGTACTTTTTTTAATTAAAAAAAATTGGCTGCACAAAACAATGCTCAATGGAAAGTGATGCATTGATTGTTAAGGCACAGGTCAACGTTTTTTATAAATTGCACCTTCAAATGT
The DNA here is from genome assembly GCA_030015415.1 of Cynopterus sphinx. Lineage (NCBI taxonomy): Eukaryota > Metazoa > Chordata > Mammalia > Chiroptera > Pteropodidae > Cynopterus > Cynopterus sphinx. The sequence goes on along the minus strand of CM057388.1, from coordinate 65,889,445 downwards.
TAAATAACAATTTTGATATTATAAATAGTATTAATAGTTCAAGAGAGATGATAGGAAGTTAATTGCTATTGAAACATAAATTTGTACTGTGATGTACTTGTGTCTCCTGAATTACTAGATAGTAAATAGTCCCATGACTGGAAACTTATCATTCCTACAGTAAGATCCTGTTACCTTATCAATTCTCTGCCAACCTCTAGTCTGACAATATAATGCTGAAAAATTGGCTTACATTCTAGCTTTGGTCTTGGCTCTCCATGCTTCAGTTATTAAATATAAAACTGTTAATAATGAAACCCTTGTTCTATTTTCCTCAAGAAAAATATAGCTAAGAATTTTATGGACCAACAACTAAGTGAGTGATAAACTGCTCACCATTTAAGAGAATCTATGGACAAAAGGCATCAGGTACTACAAATATTTTCTGAAAGGCTATATTCATTGGCCAGGACTACTTAGAGGTGACAAAATATTTCCTCCTTGCTGGAAGACTGCAATAACAGAGTAAAATTTTAGGTGCATTATTTGGGTTCTAAACTCAATTACTTAATAGCTGTATGAATTTTGACAAGTAATTCCTCTATATTTCAGTAACCTCATTTAAAAAGTGGCAATAATTATAAAACCTAGCTTACCTTGTTGTTTGTTGTTAGGATTAAATACCATAGGTAAAAAACTTGGAACAGTACCTCGCACAATATAAGCACTCAATATATATTAATCAGTTATATTACTATTGGTGGTATTAGTAATGGAAGTAGTGATAATAGTAGTAATCATGTGTAGTGATAGTTTGCTGTCTTTGAAACATTAAGCTAAGTTAGCTACAAATATAATTTTAAACATTAAGGGGTACTATCTAGTAATGCTATAATTGTGATTAGGAGAATTTCCTTAACCAGAATACCTTCCTAAGAATACACTTCAAAACCCAGGGTGAAGAATTAAAGCAGTAACTCCAGAGGTTGTTATTACTAACATTTCTGAAATAAACTGAGGAATACTTGAAAGAAACCAGGTACCTGCCATCAGAGAATGTTAGGACTCTACTTGATTGTTTCATGATTGTTTATCTTCTGATAGTTTTTGTGGAGAAAAATGAAATCTTTCTACTTTCAGAGAGATCAAGAGTGGAAGTAACCAGGAATGTTGTCTATGGTGGCAGTGATGAAAAAGGGATGAGCGGGGGTTGGGGGGGGAGAAATAGAACTTCAGCAGATTGTACAAATAGTTATGGGTCTGTATTTGGCCTAATCCTTGGCCCAGCAAAGGAAGGTCAAAATACTTTCAGGAGAGGCACTGAGTAGCTCAATAAATCAAATAGTAGGAGAGATGATAGGCAGAGGGTAGAATTGACTGAACATTCTCTGAAGGTTTTTGGAGAAAGACAAGCCAGGAACCATTTTCACTGGAATGAAGGATCAGATTAAACTTGCAACTGAGAAGTAATTTTCCCCATGAAGTTGCGACCGCCCCAGATACAAGTGAATAGAATGTCCTACTATGATTTCCCCTGGAATCCTCTCCCAGGCTAGACTACAGTAAAGAGCTCTGCAAAGTATATCACTATTATTGCTATACTGATTAGAATTGGAGACAATTAATTACTTATTTATCCCCTCCAAAGGTTCTAGATAGGTCTTTCTTTTGGACAGTATATACAGCTGGACTATTCAATGGTTCTCAGATCTTAGTGCAACAGAAATACTTTTTGAGAATATATAACACTAGGTCCTCCCCGACAGAAATTCTGTTCCAGCAGTAGGTTTGCAGTGACAAAGGCCTAAGGCATCTGCATTTTTAACCTGTTCCCTAAATAAGCCTAATGAATGTGATTCATAAACCACATTTGAGAAACAATGAGATATCTATGATCTCTGGGGTGCCTTGCAATTCCCTAGTTGCACCCCAATGCTTAAACAATCTCAGTGCCACAATGTCTGAAATTTTACCATTGGAGCAATGATTTTTTCCTCTGTGGCAGCACACTTCCTTTGGAGAACATTTCAGAATTTCCTGGGAGTTTTTACAAATTGCCCCTCTTGTTCTCATTTCCCTTTATTGAGAATCATTGACACTGACTAAGCCACTGTTACTTCTGAGTGTATTCTTTATTCTAATGCTGGAGAGGGAAAATGTTACAGTACTAATATCTAACAGTTTTGATTACTTACTGCTTTCTAAGCACTATGATAATCACTTAATATCACATGTGATAGAACTTATTACTATATCCAACCTGTTACACAAACTTCCTACCATCACCCGGACCTAGAGATAGACACGTAGAGAAGATTTGACTGCCTCTGTATAGACCCTAATTGCAGTTTGGTATAAAACCTAATAGTACTAGCTTTATTTTTACTTGATATCTTATAGCAGCAGAGTATTAAAAAAAATTCAATGGTGTGTGAGATTTGTATGAACTGATCTGGTCAAATGAGATTTATTTTCCAGCTTTGCTACTTTCTCTGCTTCTTTTCTATGTAGTTGCTCTACTTGGTTTCAAAGCCCAAGTATTGGTTCTGCCCTAATTTCACTTGGTCTTAATGACCCAGTCCTAATCTTTCCTTCACTTCTGTGAGCTTAGTTTTTATCTATTACTGCTCTCTATCTGCTAAAGCCTCATGTCGCCTTTTCTACTTGACTGAGCACTCACAATTCCAACCCCTTTATTTGTTTAAAGCAGAAAGACAAAGCCACAACCATCTATGCCCACCATTTGTATTTCTGAAAACCATAATTGTGTTTTTCCGAAAGATTTTTCTTCACCTAACAACCTCTCTATTGTTTCTTTTTTTTTCTTCTGTGTGAAATAGTTTGGTGTTCTCTCTCTCCCACCTGATCAAAGGTTAGCTGGCTGTTATATAAAGTTTACATTTGATTGTTTCCATAGCAACCATCACACAGGATTTGATATAAACTGTTTTTTGATATGAACGCTTTCTGATAAAGGGCTTAAAATTGCCAAACTAGATTTTCTAAAACAAAAGTTTAAAAAATACATTTAAGCATAATTTAGCAAGGTTAGGGAATACATATAAAATTCACCAAACATTGTCAAAATGCAAATAACTCTAAGGGTAATTGTATTTTAATACCTTAAGGATTTTATTTTAAATAAGAGTCTATAGCTTAGGAGATGTAGTTGCTGTCTACTTTACAGAGAAGACTGAACTCCTGAAAACTGCCATGCCTCCATGTTATATTTTCTATCTCTATTCTTTCCCCTTCTCTCCTGTCTTGAAAGAAGTGTACTTTCTACATTCCAAGACTAACCCTTTTGCTGTGCTCTTGTTTTTATCTATTCCTGTCTTTCTGGCACTTCATCTCATCAATCATCTCTATCTTTAGTTTCTCCACTGATTCCTTCTCCTTATTCAGTAGATGTGTAAATCTTTCTCTATCCTATAAAACATTTCCTTATCTCTGCTTCTTTTACAAGTTACAGTCTCATCTTTCTAATTTCTTCAAAGTTTTATTTGTAAGCATTTGCTATCTCTATTTTCTCACTTAATAGTACTCTTTAATAACTTACCATCTAGCTTCTAACCTATCTTATCAGATTTATATTCTATAGAAATGACCACCTAATTAATAAATTCAGTGACTTATTTTTGATTCTCCTTTTGCTTGACTTCTTGACAATTGTCAACTGCTAACTCCATCTCTCCTGCTTCTGAGACACTTAATGTTCCTATCCTTTTGTATCTCAACCATATCTTTTTGTAGTGTCCTTGTATTTTCACTTTTACTGTCTCCTCTTTTATGTTAGGCATTTGTTGAAGTGCTACCTGTAACTGCCTCCTCTTTTTATTCCACATTTTTCCTCCTCCCATAGATTCAGAATCACCATAATATCATAATATATCTTCTTATACCTATCTCTTTGCTGATTCTCAGACCAGTTTATTCAAATACAAGTAAATATATAGATCTAAATATGTATTTCATAGGCTCCTCAAACTCTACATGCATATCTCTGAATTAATTACCTGCCCACTTACCCCATCCATCAAACTTGCTTCTTTCTTCCTTATTTTCCTTTTCTAAGTGTCATTGTCATCCTCCCAGGCACTCAGGCTATAAATCTTTGAATTATCTTCAACTTTTCCCAGCCTATAACTTTTCCCCTTCTATAGTCAATCGATAAAAGAGCATATGAGTCCAACCAGGGAAGCATGTCTTACCTCTATCGTGTCTTCTCTACTTCCAATTAGGTAGTTCAGATCTTGCTTAAACTAATTAAAAAATGTCCTAACATTCCCTGTTTTCTAATTCTCTCCCCTCTGCAATGCATCCTATAAATCCCATCCAGACTCACTGTCCTAAAGCAAATTAATTATTCATTTAAGATATTTGCTGAGTGCCTATTATGTCCAGTTTTTATAAAACTGCACAACACTCGGGTACATTCTTTGTATTATAGTATATGTGAATGCCACCCACTGAAATTATGCAGGTTATAAACTTCAATGCTATAGACAGCAGCACAAATTATTACTAGGTACTACTCTAGTCACTAGGGGCATGGCAGTGAACTGAACAGAAAAGAATCCCTGCTGTCTTGGAGTTCTCAATCTAGTGGTGAGAAAGATAATAAATGAGAAAAGGCACAGATCTGAGTGTGTCAATTCTAAGCTCAAAGCCTCAATATTTTTATATTACAAACAGAAAAACTCATTTTTGTGATACTGTAGTTATTTCAGAGTTCACCTATTTTTCTACATTCTTTCTATGTTTCCTTACAATCTAGCCATGCCAAACTGCTTCAACCAATTCTTCAAAATATGACTTTTACTGCACTGCCATTTATTTGTTTGTCCTCGCAGTAGTAGAAATATCATTCTACTACAATTCTACCTGTTGATGTTGTAGTCATTGGAAACACCTGTCTTAAATGTTACCCCTTCCCAAAACAACCCCACCAAGATCTTCATAATTAATCCCTTATATCTCTCAAGTCAGCAGTTCCATTGTAAAAAACATAGGCCTTAGAAGCAGATAGAGCCAGATTTGAATGCTAATTGTTTCAATAATAGCTGAGACCTTTGAAAGTTAATATAATTCTCTCAGATTCAGTTTCATGATCTGTAAAATTATGGCCATAATACATACCTTGCAGAATTGTTATGAAACAAACATAAACATAACACATATCGAGTAATAATACTAAGTATGTAGCAGGAACTCAATAAATAATAGTTATTAAAATGCTGTTGATCATGGACTTAGATTACTTCCTTTGCTACTTATTAACTAAATAATATTGAGCTAGATTCTCAATTTACTTGAAATCTAGTTTTTGACTATGGAAAATAGAGATAACCATAACTAAACCTCAGGAGTGATTTGACAATAGGTAAATTAAGCCTCAGGGTTGTTTTGAAAATAGGTAAAGTGTCAAGAATAGTGCCTGGCTCACAGAAAGAACTTGAACAGGTATGAGTTTTTGTGTACCACACTCTGACTTCAACTATGGCATGTATGTGCCTTCACACATGCACATGTCAGGCTCAAGTCTATTTTTTCCACTAGCTTACAGACTCCTTAAACCACATACTATGTTTTCTCTCATCTTTCTATTGCCTGTACTACTCTTGACAGTGACTCAAACTTGGCTGACATTGAACTATTTGCTACATTTCTATTCCTGTCCCCAACTCTTCCCTTCTTCCCTTTTCTGAAATTACCTAACAATTTGTATATATTTTTCTATGGCACAAATAACAGCCTTCCTCGCTGTGCCTTCATCTTGTCATATATGTTCTAACCACATCTTTCTTTCTACACTGCTTCCAGGTAAGTTATAAAATGCCTGAGTAACTGAAAGATGCTTGAGTGACACGTTCTCTGTGTCTTCCATGAGTGGGATCTTGGACTGGGCCTTTTGTCAAGGAGCTAAATATCTTGGCTAATTTGAATTAAATCCTTATTACCTGGACCATAAAAGCATCTTATGAGAGCTTTAATATGGATTAATCATGGAAAGTACAAGAGTATAAGAAATTATCCACAGAGTGTATTTGGATGGAACTGATTAATTGTTGAGGCCTAAATATGCTGAGTATCTGTGTGATGACTGATGCATTTCTTAACTCATATACTTCAACCACAAAAATGAATGTTCATGACAGTTTTTACAAGCAAGGCCCAGCTGATTCTTTTGCTTTTGTTTACTATATCTGTATTTTCATAGTGACACATTCATTAATTGCTACAATTTCATTAAGATATTATCAGAACATTTATTTTCTCAAGATATCAACCATAAGATAAGGAATTACAGTTAGAAGTTGATGATGCTATAGTTTTTTCTGCTTTTGCCCTCATTATCTTTGATCATAGTATTTTATATTAAATTTCTACAAAAAAGTCACAAAGGTGACTTCTCAATTGGGCTTTAAACATAATATATAGCCATAAACTGCTGTGGTAATGCCCTCTACAGAGATCCATTTAAAGCATTAGCTCTGCCCTGACAAATGTGCTGACTTCTGGCAAAAAGTGTCCAATGTATTTTGTTTTATGTTGCTGGGTTTCATGTTAGATGATGAAAGTATACAAGTAAGGATACTGATTTTGTCAGCAATCAACTTTTTTTATATCCATTTTATCCACCCATAATATAAATTCAGGAACCATTGTAAAGAAAACAAAATGGCCATACTAAGGACCCACAGTGAACTAAAGATTATTAGATGGTAAAAAGTGGTCCTAGTGGTCCCACACCAAATTCTTTCCACTTGTCTTTATTTTATTGGACCTGTGCAGAGGGACTTAGCAAAACAGTCTATGACTATATATTAAATCAAAGCCCAAACTCCAAACAATTAAAGAAGTTACATACAAATTATAATATGTGTATAAAATATTATGAACGTATTAAAAATGACATTATCTACATGTAAAATGTTCAAAACATTAAATTTAAAAGCAGGATACACACACATATGTATGTATGTATGTATGTATGTATGTATGTATGTATGTATGTATGTATATATGTATATATAAAACCCTCACAATTGCCTTCCTGGCAATTATGGAAGCTATGTAGGGCAACTTTTGTAACATAACTGGAGGCTGGAAAAAAGATACAGTTCTTTAAACATAATAAAGTATAGGAGATAATGATAAGAGGAAATGACTCTTCCCAGTATAAAGACTGTTTTATTCATTCAAGAATATACCCTCTCATTGAGGGCTTATTTTTGTTCCTTATTTCCCACTCAAAGATCCCAAACTCCCAGTTCTTCATCCACTGGCTGAACTGAACAAAATGCACAAACTTACTGACAATTACTACCATATGGCCAGACAAAAAGGGAAGGACTTTGGTTCTAAATGACCAGGAAACAATGGGAAATGAAAGAAAACAGTTATAGCTGAAGTGCTGGCTACATGACATGGCAGGCTCCATATCTATGAGGCTTGGAGATAATTTCAAAGGAATAAGAAAGTTGTACCTAAATCTCCACCACCTTGTAGAGTCTGTGAGATAGAACTGACCATTTAAACCTGAGAATTAAAATAAATATTAATCATTCTTCAACATTCTGAACATTTTCTTGTTTTGCAATCTTAACATGGATTGCATATATCCCTCCCTTTCCTGATAAAGAACATAGGACCAGAATTAATTACATTTATAATTACATCTTCCTAACAAATAGGTAAATTAAGCATTTCTAGAAAAGACTTTATGATATTCTACCAGGTGATTTAACTTCTGTATTATTGAGTGCACAGAGGAAAAAATGACTAGCACCGTGACTTACAAACATATAACATAGGAAGCTATAAAACTACCTCTATAAGGCTGTATTTAAAACTGAAACTCTAAATGTTCCTGATCAGTATGCCTTCTGAGATGGCTTCTAAGATTCCTGCCCCCTATTGTACAAGCCTGGTATAATTCCCTCCCATTGAGTATGGACAGGACCCATGCATATGATGGGATGTCACTCCCATGATTAGTTTGTTAGATAGAAAAGGTAAAGGAATTCTGCTCATGTAATTAAGGTCCCAAATCAGTTGATTTTGAATTAATGAAAGAGAGATGATCCTGAGAGAGTATGACCTAATCAAGCAAGCTCATTCAAAGACGCTCTAGAGGTCAGAGACAGAAGTTCATAGACTCTCTTGCTGATCTAGAAGTAATCTTCTATGAGTTTCACAGTTACAGGGAAATGAATTTTGGTGACAACCATGTGAGCCTGGGAAAAGGACTCATGACCTCAAATCAGACCCAGCCCTGTCTGACACCCCAAGCAGAGGACTCAGATAAGCTGTGCCCAGATTCCTGACCCACGGAAACTATGAAATAATAAAGTGTTGCTTGAAGGTGCTAAATTTGTTGCAATTTGTAACACAGAAATATATCACTAATAAAATAGGTCTGGGTGAGGCATTTCTAATAAGCTTCCAGGTGACTATTGATGATGCTGGTGCATATCCACACAGTGTTACAATATATCACACAATTATTTCAGAATGATTATTCTAGACTCAGAATGATAATGGATATTAAGGATGAATGACTGGGTATGCTTCAACCTTAAACAAGTTTAATTATTTATTTCTAATCCCTTAATTTAACCTCTATTTTCTAAATTTAACTCTCATATGACATTTGTGGGAAATTCCCACTTAAACTTCCAGACATCCATTTTCAATTAGATTCTCATCATTTTCCTACTTTTGCAAGAAAATTAAATATACTCCTAATCAAATGCAAATAGCACAAAACAGAGAGGTAATTAGCATTTTGATCTATTTTATCAATTCAGTTCAATTCTTTTTAACCACATTCAGTATTATATGTAACAAGATCTTAATGATCAGACTTGAGAATATTAAAATGAGAGTGAGCAAAGTTGAATTCTTGTTTTTGCCAAATACAAGTTATCATTCATAAAATAAGTTTTCACTTACTATCTTATTAAACCCCTTTTTATGATTTCCTTTTTTTTGACTGTGATATTGGATACCACTAAGTATAGAGGAACATCTGTTCTACACAATGTGGTTTATTTACTTGGACAAACTGCCAGAAGTATTAGGACTGAAAGATTTATCTCCATGGAACTACAGGTTTCAGGATTCTACTAGCTAATAACTTCATTTATCATAGCAATCTGTCTTGTACAGATAAAGAAGAGTACCTAACCCAGAGATCACTGAAGGTAGAACCAGAAAAACTCAATTATTTCATATCTCTTTTTGGATCTGTTCTATGAAAAGAGTAAGTAATTTTCTCTGGATCATTTCTTCTATATTTATTAAGTGGATCTTACTAAACTTTCCGTTCAGTTCACTCTAATTTGATTCATTTCAAAAAGTATTTTATTTAGTGTTCTACTGTTCTAGGAGAAAAAGAGTGTGAATAACACATAGTGCCTGCACATATGCAGTTTATGATCTAGTAGGAATAAAACAAAACACTATGCAATTATCATATAGAATAACTACCCTAGAGAAGTATAACTATAATGGATGTAATATCTAATTTTGAATTTAAAGTATGAGTAAGATTTTGTCAAGTAAAGGAAAGAGGGAATTCCTAGCAGAAGGAACAGTGTGCTCTGTGGGTGAAAGAGTGAAAAATAGAAAACTCAATGTGGTTAGAAAACAGGTAAGAGGCAGAGAGAGAGAGAAAAAAAAAAACTGGAATAGAATGTAGGGGCCAAAACATAATGGCTGGTGAACCACATAAAAGAGTTCAAACTAATTTAAGGCAATAGTTTGCAAACTTTTGGGTCTCTGGACCCTGTTGTAGTCTTAAAAATTGTGGAGGACCCCAAAGAACTTCCATTTATGTGTTACATCTCTCAATAATTATAATAATAGAAATTAGAAATAAAAAAATTTTAATATTCATTTACTGATTTAAAATAATTAAAAACTCATTACATGTTAACATGGGATTTTATAAGTTTATTCAATATATGGCTTATATAGAAAACTGGCTGAAGCTCACATCTAATTTCAGCAATCTACTGTAATGCCACATAACCTCTGGAAAATCCTACTGTACAGTAATGAAAAAATGAAAGTTAAAATTGCAAAAATAATCTCAATATTATGACCATTGTTTTAACTTTGCAATTTATCTCATAGATCTCTAGGGATCTCACAGACCATAATTTGAGAACTACTTTGTTAAGACAATGAGAAAACCTTGAAGGGTTCAAAGATGGGAGCTAGACATGATCAGAGTTTCACTTTTGGAAACTTACTCCGCAGAAAAGAGAATGTGTTCTAGAGAAATAATAATAGGATTGAGTAGGCTAATATCAATTCCAAAAATATATATCTGATTATTGAGCTACGCAGAAAGGGTTTTAAATGATATCACAGACGTCAAATATTTATTACAGAGTTAGCCCTCAGTGCTGCTGCTATAGAAATCACCAGTTTAGTATGAGTCATCAGGGCAAAATCCAGTTTAAATCTAGAGTCAGAAACAGAGTAAAGCTTAGCAAGAGATGTAAATTCCTTTAAAAATTTGCAGCTCAACCAATCAATCACTCCCCACCCCAATTATATGCTATTCATCAAAAGAATGGATGAAAGTAGTGTTTGGCTAAGGACCTGACAAAGAAAGCCCACGACCAATAATGACAGTGCATAGAAAATAAATAATAATAGTAACAATAATAAAATATGAACCAGGAAAATCTTTTAGGATTTACTATATGGTAGGCACTGTGCTAGGGGCTTTATCATTTTAACTTAAACCTCACAACAACCTTATGAACTAGAGTGAACTGAACATTGTCATTCTCAATTGGTACTATTATCATCCCCATATCCAAGATGAGAAAACTAAGGGGAGGGGAGTTCGGTAACTATGACTAGGGAAAGGCAAAACCAAGTAATTCAGCCTCCAATATTATAAAACTAATAAAAGGAGTACCTAGGATTTGCACTTACATCTGTCTGACTCCAAAGCTTGTGTGTTAGCAACTGTGTTTAGCCACTACTACATGGCAAATAATGATGTAGAGTATACCGTAAATAAAGCCAGATTCTGTATTAAGTGATAAGTGAGTGGCTTATACTAGATAAATCCTAATACTTAAGAGTCAACTAACATTTTGGTCCACCCTAGACAAAAAAAAATCTAAAAGAATATAGTTTACTACTGAGATTGGTCAGTAATATTTAGGGTGAAGGTGTATCTTTCTGGAGAACATATCTATGATAGTTTATATTTTGATTGTTGTTTACAAATTCAAAAATCTAGCCATTGATTGAGAGGAAATGCAAGATAGTGGTTAGATCTAATCAGACTGTCTGGATTTGAATACCAATTCTATTACATACTAACTATATGACATCGGTTAAGTCATTTATCCTACCTATGCCTCAGTTTTGGTGCCATTAAAATAGAAACAACAGTAGTACCTAATTCATGTTTTTTTAGAATTAAATGATATAATTTATGCCAAGTATTAATAGAGCATATCACAGATTAAATCTCAAAATTTAAAAATATCACAGATTAAATGCTCAAAATTATTATTATAATTAAATTCTACCCCAAAATATCCTTTTATTATAATTTTTAGGATATTATTTAAACATTCTTAAGGACCTAGATTTTCTCATATGTACATAAAGATGTACAAATGGATATCTAAGATTCCTGCTAGTTTCAAGTTTCTGTGTTATTAAGTTGGCCTAAAAATTGCACTCTCCTCTCCATATTGCCACAATAATAAAATACTCATTCAAGTAGGAAGATTTATAGTCCCAGAATCAAACTAACTAGATTAGGGGATGAACTTTTGATAGAATGAGCTAGATGTTTTGGAATTTTTTGAATAGTACCTTAATTTGCCAAGCATATCATACTTTTTAAAGAGCTTAAATTTTAAGGTGAATTGGGTTTACTGAGAGGTAAACACTCTAAATGTCAAGTAATTATAAATATCATTTTACCTGTGACATTGGAAAGCATGAACTCCCTGTACTTATAACAATACTTTTTTTTTTTCTTTTGAGGCACACTTATCAACAGAAGGCACAACATCAACACAATTTCACAAGGTTATTTTTTACTTTCATACACACACACACACACACACACACACACACACACACACTGCTTGCTATATGCTGAATTTTATCATTCCATTTTGCTTAGTTAAGGACAAAGGCTGTCATTGTGGGATTGAAACAGTATCCTTTGGCTTCTAGGGAGAAAGTGATAAACAGTTTATACTTCACTGGCAATGTAGTCTTAGTTGAGTGAATTGCTGTCTCTGAGAGCTGCTGTCTTAAGAGTAGTAGTTGATGCAATTGTTTTATTGATAACCAAGCTACTAGGAATCACTGATATACAAAAGCTCAAGTTCTGACTTTACAAAATACACTCAAAATTATAAAAAATGTTTTTAAAAAGTAGGCTAAACAGATGAGTGCTAGTGTAATCAGGGGGTATCACTTCATAAACTATATAAATGTCTACCCAATGTACTATATATCTGAAACTAATATAAAATAAAAACTTGTAAAATATAGGCTAAAATCTAACCTTTATCATAAGGATACCAGAAGAAGAGAGAGCAAGGAATGGAAAACTTATTTCAAAAAATAATGATGGAAAACTTTTCTAACCTAGCAAAAGACATAGATATACAAGCCCAAGAAGTGCAGAGAGTTCCAACCCGGCCCACACAAAGACACATCATAATTAAAATGACAAATATTAAAGACAAAGAGAGACTCTTAAAAGCAGCAAGAGAAAAGCAGTTAGTTACCTACAAGGGAGCTCCCATAGTCAGCTGATTTCTCAACAGAAACTTTGCAAGCCAGAAGGGATTGCCACAAAATATTTAAAGCGATGAAAATCAATGACCTGTAACCAAGATTACTCTACACAGAAAAGTTATCATTTAAAATCAAGAAAAGATAAAGAGCTTCCCAAACAAGCTAAAGCTAAAAGAGTTCATCACCACCAAGCCAGCATTAAAAAAAGAAAAAATAAAATGGTAGAGGAACTTCTTGAAGAAAAAAATATAAATATTGATAATAAAATGGCAATAACTACATATCTATCAACAATTACTTTAAATGGATATGTATTAAATTTTCCAGTCAAAAGGTAGGGTAGTTGAGTGGATTATAAGACCCTTACAGAGGCTGTATACAAGGGATTAACATCAAACTGAAAGACATACACAGACTAAAAGTAAAGGAGTAGAAAAATATATTTCATAAAAATTGAAATGACAAAAAAAATGCTAGAGTAGCAGTACTTATACTAGACAAAACAGACTTTAAAACAAAGTCTACAACAAGAGACAAAGAAGGACCCAGTAATCTTAATTTGGGGTATTTATTTGAAGAAATCCAAAACACTGCTTTGAAGGGACATATAAATCCATATGTTCATGGCAGCATTATTTAAAACAATCAAGATATGGAGGCAACCTACGTGTTCATCAGTGAATGAATGAATAAAGATAGGTGGTACAGTGAATATTATAAAGCCAGAAAAAATAAAATCTTTCCATCTGAAACAACATGGATGAACCCCTATAGGGTATTGTGCCAAATGGAGTAAGTAGGACACAAAGATAAATACCATATCATTTCACTTATATGTGGCATCTAATGAATAAAATCATGTATACTTTTGCTTTAAGAATATAGAAAGAAATTAATTATCAACAAAATAAATGGGAGAAAACATTTTAAGAAAAGTGAAAAATTCAATTAATGACAAAAATAATCAGAGAAAATATAGTTCTTTGAAAAAGGTAATTAAAATAATTCTTAACATGACACATCATGAAAAATAAACATAATTTACTAATTTTAGAATTGAAAGAGCAACTATCATTATAGATTCTAAACATATTAAAATTACATAATTGAGAAAAAAACTTTAGGTCAACAAATTCAACATAATATTTTGCAAGGAATGGACAAATTACTTGCAAAACATTACTTGACAATATTGACCCAAAAGAAATAAATGAATTCTATTTTTAAGAGAATATAATAAAAGTCATCAAAATTATCTACTGTTCACTGATGAATTCTATCAAATATTTAAAAAATAAATAACATTAATATTACATAAATCTCTTTGGAAAGAAAAAAGAGGAAGAGAAATCGCTTTACAAATCATTTTATGAAGTCAGTATTGCCCTAATTCGAAAACCTGACAAAAACATTGCAAGAAAACTAAAATCCAATACCCCTCATGAAAGTATAAAAATTCTTAACAAAATATTCGCAAATAGAATTCAGCATACACAAATGTTTAATGGATCTAAGAAGACTGCAGTTTATCTGCAAATGCATGATTTATTCAATGCTTGAATATCAATTTATGTAATGTACCACATTAAGTAAAAAAGGAGAAAGAAACATGATCCTCTCAATACATCAGAAAAATTATTTAACAAAATTCACCACCCATTCATGATTTTTTTAAAAAACTCAGCATATAAACACCTATGTGTGTGTGTGTGTGTGTGCAGGCACACATTTACATACACAATGAAATATTATTCAGGCATAAGAAAATGAAATGAAAATGAAATTCTATCATTCTTGACAACATGAAAGCACCTTTAAGGCATTATGGTAAGGAAAATAAGTCAGACAAAAACCAATACTGTATATTCTCACTCATATTTGGAATCTAAAACAAAACAACCTTACTGTTAAAGCATATAGCTGAAATTTATTGGATTTCATTAATGAATGTCACCATAAAAATAGTTTTATAAAGATTTTAAAAATAAAAACAAAACAAACAAAAGAAAACAAAAAACACCAAGCTCATAGAAAAATATTAGATTTGTGATTACAAGACAAAGGGATGAGGGGAGGGAGAATTGAGTAAGGTGGTCATAACATACAAACTTACAGTTTCATAAGATAAGAACAAATGATGTAATGTGTCACATAGTGACTATAGTTACCAATGGTGAAAGTTGTTAAGAGAACTCTTAAATGTTATCACTACACTCACAAAAATGGTAATTATGAGAGATGAAAACATTAACTTTATTTTAATAATCATTTTGAAATATATAAATGTATCAAGTCATCATGGTGTACACCTTAAATTCACATGTTATACGTCAATAATAAAGTAGCGTGGTGAGGGGAAGATGTTCAAGAACATTAGTTATGATAAAAATGAAAATGGAAACCACAATCTAATAAGCACTGCACACCTACTAAACTGGCTCATATGTATAATTAGGTCTCAAATAGAAAATGCTGGCAGGTTTGTTGAACAAGTAGAACTACCATATGTCACTGAGGGGAATGTAAAATGATACAATTATAAAAAAACACTGTCAGTTTCTTATAAACTTAAACATATACCTTCCCAAATTTTAGGTATTTATTCAACAGAAATGAAAAAAATATGTCCACAAAAATATTTGAACAATAAATGGTGCTGAGAAAACTGAAAAGCCTCCTGCCAAAGAATGAAACTAGTGTATGTCTATCACCATACACTAAAATTAACTCAAAATAGATTAAGAACCTAAATTTAAGACCTGAAACTATAAATTGCATAGAGGAACATAGGAACTAAACTCATGGACCTTGGACTTAAAAGAGGATTTTATTAATTTGACCTCAAAAACAAGGGAAGTAAAAGCTATAATAAATAAATGGGTCTATATCAAACTAAAAAGCTTCTGCTCAGCAAAAGAAATCATCAATAAGATAAAGAGTGGATCATCTGAATAGGAAAATATATTTGCAAGCAACACCTCCAATAAGGGCCTAATATCCAAAATATACAAAGAACTCATACAACTCAATACTAAGAAAAAAAATGATCCCATCAAAAAATGGGCTGGAGATCTGAACAGACACTTCTCCCTAGATGTCATACAAATGACCAACAAATACATGAAAAGATGCTCAACATCACTACTATTCGAGAAAAGCAAATCAAAACGACAATGTGATACCATCTCACACCTGTTAGAATACTGTTATCAACAGGACAAGTAATAACAAATGTTGGAGAGGATCCAGAGAAAAAAGAACCCTCATACACTGCTGGTGGGACTGCACATTGGTACAGCCACTATGGAAAATAGTATAAAGGTTCCTCAAAACACTAAGAGTTGATCTACCATATGATCCTGCAATCTCTCTACTGGGTATTTACCCCAAAGGCTTGGAAACCCATATCTAAAAAGATATTTTTTCCACCAATGTTCATAGCAGCATTATTCACAGTGTCCAGGACATGGAAGCAACCAAAGTGTCCTATGATAGATGACTGGATAAAGTAGCAGTGGCACATATATACAATGGAATATTACACAGCCATAAGAAGACATGAAATACTGTCATTTGTGAGTACATGGATGTGCCTTGAGATAATATAACTAAGTGAAATAAGCCAGATAGAAAAAGTTGAAAATCACACAATATAACTTATATGTGGGCTATAAACCTAAAAGCAAAAAATGAACAGGACAAACAAGAAGAGACTCATGACATGGACTTCAGACTAATGGTTACCAGATGGTAGGGGGGAGTGTGAAGAGGGGAGGTAGACAGAATGAAGGGGGTCAAATATGTGGTGACATAAAGAAATCTATCTACACACAGTGTAAATAAATAAATATAAGTATATATATATTATGCCTCAGTGATAAAATGTACAGCTGAAATATTGAATTTCGTTAACCAATGCCATCATAAAAAATGAAAAAATAAATATTAAAAAAAATACTTGAACAAGAATATTCCTAATAGTTTTTGTAAAAATACAAAAATCAAAACTGAAAAGAACTCAAGTATCTACCAAGAGAGATATGGATAAACAGATTATGGTACATTCATATAATGGAATACTATTCAAAAGTGAGCAAACTATACTCAGCACAATATGAATGAATCTTACCAACATATATACCATCTTCCAGTATGTGAATAGACTTGCAAGATACGGGTCCCTTCCTTAGGTCCTAGTAGCAGAGAGGCAAAATCATGGGCTTTGCTTTGATAGCATGCACAGAGAGCTTACAGAGCAGCTGAGCAAATTGATGCTAATTACAGGTTAATTTTATTGTTCCCCAGCTTTCTCCACACCTCGCACCTCTAAATCTCTTAACTCAAAAACAGTAGTCTCATCCTCTGTTCTGTGTTAAAGCAGTGCCAATTTATAACTTCTGCCAGAATCATTTATAATGTTCCTTTAGAGAATGATTATTGTTTGAGAAGTGATGCTGCATTTTCATGAGAGAGAATGATTTCAAGCAATGCATTTGAGTGTGGCTTTAGAGTTGCAGTCTCATTTTGAGAATTAAATTCTCAGGTGTGCACTTAGGCTTGAACTATCAAGCAGTATAGTAGTGAATGTTTTGCAATGGGAAAGAACTATATATGCAGACAAATGACACAGAGCAACTAAAAAAATATACTGTTTTGAAATTATATGGGGGACTCTCATGGTTTTAAGTTCTTGTAAAAAGTTTCACAACAAAATTGTGCCCTTTAAGTCATCTAAAATGAATTCTTGCTAGAGATAGAAGCAAGTTAATTAGCTTCTCTGCTGGTAATCTTAAAAGAGAAAACAAGCTTGTCCATATATAAATCTTTCTCTCTCATATATCTTCCATACAAGTCAAAAATCCCACATAAGTCAATAATACAAATATTCTGAAAGACTGGGCAAAGAATTTAACCAAAACCCACAAAATATTATGAACAAATGGCCAATAAACACACACGAAAGCATGCAATACATAACTATTATTACTCTCTCACACACAGAGAGCAAAGTAAACTCATAATAATCATTATTAAGAGAGAGGGATCTTAAGTGAGTAGATGGAGAGCTAGAGGGAAACTTTTCAGGGATAGACTATTGGTGCCCAGGAGGAAATTCTTCACTATTGTGCAGATGACTGCTGGGGAAATCCTAGATAGCAAGCTCATGGTGGTCCAAGCAGAGAATTCTCATCTGGGAAGTAAGCTAGAGAGGAAATCTTGGTCTACATGCATCCATGTGAATTAGTGCACCCAGCAGGGCTCAAGAAAACTCTTGGGTGCACCCGGGAAGCAGTATTGGGGCCAGAAAAAATTTAAGCAGATCATGAGGCTGAGAAAAGAATTGTTGAGTGGTCAGCCTCCAGGACTGAAAACACTTACCCTGGGCTGGACTATGTGATTCCATTGTGCTGGAACTGGAAAAACCTACATAATCAGAAGTATGATTATATACATATTAACTGTGTTGAAACTGATGCACCGCTCAGATCCCTCTTCAGAAGACTTATTGATCCCAGCTGCTGCAAGTGGTATTCGAAGACAGCTTTTGACTGCAGCTTGATAGCTGCCTTATTCAAGGCCATACCTCTTTCCAGGTGACTGACATTCAGGATATGATTCATGGAAAATATGTTGGTGATTGTATCCTGATTGTGGTGGTTGTCAAACTCGTCAAATTGTACTTTTAAAATTATTGAACTTTAGGTAAATTGTATCTCAAAACTGATTTTTAATAAAAGGCTGCTTGCTATGAGTTCAGTCTCAAGACAAGTGCCTTAGTGCTCTTTCCAAACCTATCACCACTTAATGCCCTGTACATAGAAAGTTTGGAGCTTTTGCAATCATTAATGCTTGTTTTGCTTAGATTTATTATTAACTTTTCACTTAAGAAACTTTTTTTAGATTTCACAACTTAATATTTTTTCCATCCTTTTTTTAGTTTAAAAGTTATGATGTTTAAAATAATACAAACAAAAGTTTAAACTGGGCATATGTTCATCAGAAATACTTTGGTCAGTCAGCAGACACAGGCTCCCCAGAGCCAACAGAGTCACTCAACAAAAGTGTCAATAAACCCTCTACCCTGTGTCCCATTATCTCTCATCAATAGCAGTATCAGATAACAGGAAGAATTTATCTTTTACAGCATGTCATAGAGTATCTTTGGTTTGGAAAAACTCATAAAATCTTAAAATGTTTTAAATGGCAGAAGTAAATATTGAGTTTTTCTAAAATCTAAAATATACAAACTGAGAATGTGTAAAGCAAGTGATAGATATAATTCAATTAAAGGAAAGTTTTATAATGAGTCATTATTCTGCTTAAGGTAGTATCAACTTGCCAAATTCAAAAGAACCTTCTCTAAAGCAGTTAGTGTCAAATCCATGATGTGAGAGGTGTTTTAGTTTCAGCAAAACATTGGCCATTGTAAGAAATTAACATTGACAATTTAGTTGTAATATGAGTTGTATTTAATATGTAGATTTGTTTTGATTTTATAGCTGCATAAGAATTGTCAGTATAAGAAATTAATACCTAATATTGGGTTTGGACATATTAAAGCTACATTATACTAAAATAATTTAAGTATAATAATTAAATTATAATAAAAAAAGATTCAAATCTGAACAAAGGTTTTTACTTCATTTTTCCTAGGTGCCCATACTTTAGCTAGAGTATTCTTAAACCTAATTATACTTAAATAAAAAAGTCTGCTGAAAAGGCAAAATCCAGTGCCATTTTATACTTAAATCTGATATTGATTTTTAACATCATCCCCAAGTAAATTTTTACCAAACTCTCCAGGTGATTCTGATAACTCAGAATTTGGAATCATTAAACTGTTAGTGATGGTGTTTCTCTCTAGAGTATTTTTCTATCTTTGTATGTTGAAACCTAGCTCATTCTTCAGGGAACATTTCAAACTCAGTCACCAATGTGGTGCCTTTCTTGATATCTCCTATTATGATAGAAAAGGGAAGCATCATTCCCAGGGCACAGGAGAGCACTGGGATATGACAGCCAGCACAGAGTTAGAAAAAGAGCTGTAAGTTTTACTCTGGTATTTCCCAATAGAGTTTGTGTACTTGGATAGCTGCAAGAGCTGTAAACAGTAAAAACAAAACAACTTGCAAGAGGTCTCTGATTTATACAGACTTGAATTCAAACCACCTATTTTGGAAGGAAGATTGGAAGCTACTTTATATACATAATCTATGATTAAAAGGAGAAAGTGCTAAATAGAAGGCTGCTGCACAGGTGAGTAAATGGGGGAGGATGTAAAATACTAAAAAGAATTTACCTATTGTTGAATAAGAGAGGAGAAAGAGCTTGGGACTGCAAGGAAGGTAAGAACTGTCATATCCTAGGCCAGTGTTTTGTAATGTGTAGTCCCTGAATCACCTGCATGAGCACCATTAGGATTCTGGGTAAAATCTCAGCTCTTCTAAATTACATCACTTGGGGGTGAGACTTAAGAACTTATAGTTTAAGAAACTTCCTAGGTGTTTGTGATAATAAGCCATCTTTGATATACACTGGACTGGAGTTCCCAGGTACCTTCTCTTCTCTAGTACTAATTTCCTAGTACTCTAGTACTAATTATTTCATCTCTTATGGCTGACCTTCCAAAAGAAGCATTGTAAAATTCTGTAAACACAGGGAGTGTTTATACAGTAGTCTTCCATCGCAAATATTTCTTATTATCTATTCATTGTTATCGACCAACTCAATGACTTAGCTGTTAGAAGCAAGAGTGAGAAGCTCCAAATAAGTGAAGAGAGTCATTTGAATGCATGGTTTAGTGGGGCTCCAGCAAGCAGAAGGAATAGCTATCTCTACTGATTCTCCCAAGCCTCCCTTAATTCAGCCTGCACTGAAAATTATTTTGTTCATTTTCTTTTATTTGCATGAACAATAATGACATGCCTGAAATATGAATTTCTGATAAACACCCAATAAAATTTAGCATCAATTATATCCCTTGCAATATTTGGGACATATTTATATTTTAACTGTTCTTTATTTGCTAAACCTGGCAAAACCTAGCTGAATGAACAAGCAAGAGAATGAAGAAGGAAGTCTCTCTAATTTGCCTCTTCACTAACTTCACCTTCAGCAGGAAAAGTAGTATTGTTTCTTAGAAAGGTTTAGAGTCAAGATGAGTTTTGCTAACTTATTAAGTGACCTTAGAAGTGTACCCCACTTGGCCTTATTTCCCCATCTGTGAAATTAGAGAATTAAACTAGATGATTTCTCAGCACCCTTCCTGCTCTGAGAGTCTGGTGTTTTATCACTTTTGTAAAGCTGTCTATGTACTACTGTGCTTTCCAGATACATTTGAGAGCCTAAAAACATAATTGATAATGAGTCTCCAAGTAGGAATGTAGCATACAGGGCTATCTCTATAAAGTATTTGGCTATATTTGTCATTTGTCAACCCTCATTGTAATAGGTAAGAAACCATTCGGCAGATCAATCACCAATCCCCCTTGAAACTGTAATGTGGAAAGGCACATTGGTTTAGCAAGAACTCGGGGTCTGTGTGACCTGAGGGAGAACCAAGTAAAGGTTTTTATCTCCTTTTGCCTTTGTTACCTTCAATTTTTGCAGTTCCTACTTCTTTAAAACATATGCCTTGAGATAAATCACTCGATTGTACATTTTTTCTTTCCTTCCATCCCAGGAAGGGTTTTAACCTAATCTTCCTACTATCATCTAGGAATGAAAATTACATATATGCTCCCATCCTAGTAAGAAGTTTAATTAATGAGGAAAGAAGGGTGTCACTTTGCCAGTATTTATTTTTACACCATCTCCCCAGAGAAGAATATTAATGCTATCATTCATGGTCATGAATTCGCTTGCATTTTCTTCACCAAAAACAATTTCATCATCCAATAAACCCCATGATTTTCAGTTCTAGTCTGTGCTAATTGATTTTTCCCTATTTCTCCAGATAAGGTAGATTTCATTTTCAAGTCTTCATTATGTCTAGAACTCCATTCTGTTTGCAAGTTCTTTCATTACAGCTGAAAATTAGTGTTCCCTAACTCCTTTCTATTAATTAATTAATTAATTAATTACTATCTTTATAAATAGTATGACTTCCAGAAAGAAAAGAAATGGTTAATCCTAAAAGACAGGGTCTTTTCCTCTGAAAACTGCTCCAGACATACATAAATATTGGTCTCAGTATGATGTTTTTGCCACATAAATAGCTTAAATTGTCTTAACTTGTTATTTTCAAGCACTAGTTGAAAGAAGACAGGACAATTGAAAATTGAAACCTTTCACAGCATGCTAAAGCTAGATACAGCTATTAATGACACAGTTATAAGCACCTTCATTAATTAGCATCTTATCTACACTTGTCATGAACTGTCTTTTGTTTTAATGGGAGTGATTTTTTTTCTGCAAGGGAGATGATGTTTAATAATAAGCTTAAATCTGACAAGTTGTGAAATGTGTATCTTGCATTTATTTCATTTGAATACAATATTATGTTCTTCAAAAGGGCTCAAGTCTTAAGTAGATAAATAATAATGAGCCACATTACAACAGAACCCTCATTCAGGCATTTTCTATTAGTTATTATTTATAGACATTAGATGGTAATTCTTAATTATCACGAACCTCAAGTGGAAAAAATTCACAATACAGATGAAAGAACCTTGTATGTTATGTGTAGGTTTATAACATTTCAGCATCTTCAAATTAATTTAGCCTACAAAATTTACCTTGATGAAGGGAATACATGAAAGGAAAGCTCAATATAAAAAATAAAATCTTGGGTTTTATTCCTTAAACCAGAATTTCCAAATAATATCCCTCAAATGGGTCACTAATGTGCCCAGAGATTGTTCTCATCTACCCTTGGGTAGCTGAGTGGGATCTGGGCATCCTTCTCCTAACTTCAGTGTACCATGCTTATGTGTGCTGTGATATGAAAAAGGTTGAGAAGACTTTATACAACCTACAGAAAGATCAGAATTACATTCATGCTCCAATACTATAATAATTGTTGTCTAGTGAGTCTCTGGTACTCACAGGAGTTTATCATATGTATTATGTGTTGAACTGGATAAAGCTTGAGAACAACCTTACCCATACTCTGTGTGTGGTTGGGGAGGGAATACAAGAGAAATTCAAGGAAATTTACACTAAAACAAAGATATGATTATATAAATACTCATTTTGGCCTATAAAGCTGTGTCTTAATATTCCTTGTTTCTTCTCTATCCCTGGTTTGGTCATATACCAGCTATCCAAAGAGAAATTGTTATCGAATACATTGGCTTAAAAATGAGATCCCACTGGCCTATAAAAGGATGTTGTTGGCCTAGGCATTTTCAGAGAGGCCAGTGTGTAGCAGATACTACTGAGGAGGTAGAACATAAGTTCCTGACTGAAGGATTTAACTGTACAGGCTGAAGTTAAAATTTAAAGTAATTTCTCTCCTATGTCTTGTCTTTTTTTTCTTTTCTCCTGTCTACAGTCCTTTATCTCCTTCACTTAGCAGTATCCTGTTCTTCCTTTCTTTTTCTCCTTTCCACACTCTCTGTTTTTTTCCCCTTATCTTCTATAGAAGGTCTTCATTCGTATTTGTTAAGGTGGTAAGTTCATTAACTCCTTTTTGTTATCAAATAAAAGTCCTTTTTCCTGGCTTGTGATTGGGAAGAAATGCAGGCTTGACTAGTAAATTTCTTTATGCTATTTCAATAAATAATATTAGTGAAATTCACTCATTTCTTTTGCATAAAATGATCTGCTCACAGATATTTGCATGGCTCATTACATACTTTTTCCAGGTCTCTGCAAAATAGAGAAACCTTTCCTTGCTACCACATATTAAAATAGCACCACTTCACCCTACTCATCATTTTTATCTAGTTTTTTACTCTGCTTCTTCATAGGACTTACTACAATCTTAAATAGTAAGTGATTATGTATGTATTTGTTTATCATCTTTGTCTCTTAGCTAAATTGTAACATATGCACAGGCACTTTGTTTCATTTATTATTTTATCCACAGTTGCTAGTGCATATTTTGCATTCAGTAAATATTGGTTGAACAAATGAATAAACATCCACATTTATAAGCATAAAAATATGAGCTCCAAGGCTATATTTTAATAAAACTCCCTCAGTCCTGTGGATAATTTGAACCATTATTAAGTGAATTTGTTTACAATCAAAATAGGGGCAAAACTCAGGGAGTGAATTAAAATGCCACCATGCCCAAGAAGCTTCCTTCAATAAAAGACTCTTCAAAGAGATGTTTCCAACTTTGTAATTCATGTGGTATTGCATATCACTTAAAATAAGCTACCCCATCTATGTATTCTTACACAAGCACATGTCTGGTCCTTTCTTTTGGCTAGATTGTAAGAACTAGATTTATCAGGGCAGGGAGCATGTCTTATATAGTCTCTTATCTTTCATGCTGTGGCAGAGTATCTTTAATATATTAGACAGTCTCTAAATGTGTGATACATTTATTGCTTATTTGCTGTTTATCGCCCTAATGTGGGTATCAGGGAATGCTTCCATTACCTAGTCTGTCTAATGAAGGGTAGAACTAAGTAATTTCTAGGGTCTTTTTAAAACTGATTCTCTATGATTCTATAGCCAATATACATTCAAAAGGCTTTTTTTGTTGTTGTTGTTCAACTATAAGGTGGAAGCATTCCTAATTAACTCTTAAAAGAATGTTTTGTTAAATTAGTTATAAATTAGCAACTGTCTGAGATGTCAAGCTGAATGAAACAATGAGCTTAGTTGAAAAATAATGAATTCATTATTCTTTTAACACATATAATTTAGAGTGAGCTAAAAATGACTTCCATGAAAATGAACCATGCTAAGAAATTGTCTACTACATAACTGCTAATATTTTTACATTGTTAGAACAAACCTATACTCCACAACAAAGCCATGAAACAGATTGTTTGATTTTCTAACTAATCAGACCTTTTTGGTCTCAGAGTTTGAGACTGGTTTACCCTCACCATTCTAGTCTCCATCTCAGATGCTTAACTATCATTTTATTGAAATATATACATGTTGTCTTCAGTAATGTCATGTCATTCTGTTTGCATGTTTTTACTCTTAATCTCAGCAGTCCCCAAACTTTTGGCACCAGAGACCAGTGCTCCTATGAGAATCTAATGCCTGATCTGAAGTGGAGCTGAGGAGGTGATGTGAGTGCTGGAGAATGGCTGCAAATACAGATGAAGCTTTGCTTGTTTGCCTGCTGCTCATCTCTTCCTGTGTGGCCTGCTTCCTAACAGGCCATGGACTCAGTACCAGTCTGCGGCCCAGGGATTGGAGATCATTGCTTAATCTAATTATCTTCTCTTCCTATGATTCCTGTGCAACCTTAGGGGACAAAATGAGGGGTTTTCATCCTAATTCTGTAATAGGGAGTTATTGTTACCAGATAAATCTACTCCAAGCACTTCTCTCCTTGAAGGCAAACACTGACCATCTCCTAGGACAAACATAATTCATTACTCTATACCGCCTTGTAAGGGAGAACCAGAATTCTCCTCATCCCTATATAAATGAGAGTAACAGAGTCTATGTCAAGCCACTAGTCCTTCAGTTAAGATATGGAACTATCCTAAAAGTTTTCTCTCCATAATTATAATGAAAGTTAAATATTCTCCTTACATGCAAAATCTCATTTTATTCTTATTTTTTATCTCAAGAGTGATTTTCACTATAATTATTTTACAGATGTGAAAACTGAGACTCAAAAATATTAAGTGACTTACATGTTAATACAGACAGTACTCAAACCCTGGCCTAACCTAACACCAAAGCTCACATTTTTAACATTGAAGTGTATTAGCAGTTTGGAAGGAGACCAGCACTGGAATGCTTAGTCAGCATCCCCTAGACAGGTATTTTTTAAAAGCTCATTGAACATTCACATAAGTTACCTTAATTACTCACCTAGTAATTATAAACTAAGGACATGAGCAAAGATCCCCATGGCAAGAGAGAGACTTTGCTTTGTGTAAGGAACTTTTCTATATGATAAAGGTTTATAGAATATTAGAAAGCACTGTATGATTCTTAGAAAAAAATATTATTTGTATGCTTAAATACATGTGAACATATGTATATATGTGTGTGTATGTGTGTGTTTGGGTGAATATATGTCTGTGTTTGTGTGTGTGTATAACATCATGCATATGTATATTACACATATATCACACACACACTATACATTTTAAAAGATAGAATGGGCATATAATTACATGCCAAAATCATAGGTTACTAAATTATTCCACTAGATTAGAGTCTAATATGTCTAATATTTTCTTTTATTTCTTTATGTATTTTTCCATTTGACAATTCTATGAAGGTAAAAATAGATTAAATGCCTAATATTTCAGTAAAAAGATTGACTCCTTGCTAAAATCTATGTTTTTCTGAACTATAGTTGCTATGGACCTGCCTTCTTATAGAGGTTTGGAAATAGGCACAGTATAACTATAGTGTTCTACATATCCCCTTTATATATGTGCCCAAACTTATCTCATCACCCATATTGGCACAGACCTTCCATTACTCTGGTCCTTTGTCGCAGTCACATCTTATAATACAAAATTTCCCACAATGTTTAACATACAAAACAAATCTATTGAGAGAGAAATATTAATCTTGAATGGTGGAATTTTACACACAATAATGGGAAGATAATCTTCATATAATCACCTGCTAAACCCCACATGTCACTACACTCAAATGAGTTCATTGTAACTTATATATATATATGGTCACTTTTGGACTCATGGTCTAGCATACTGTGTAAGAATATTGATAGCCTAAAAAAGTGTTTTCCAATTTTGACTGAGCATAAATATCACCATGGGATACTTGTTAAAAATATGTATACCTATACCATTCCTCAAAATAATTGGATTCAGGTCATCTGTGGTGGGATCAGGAGTTTGTAAGAGCATTCTGAGTAAATCTGATGTTTAGCCAGCTTCGGGAATAATAACCTTACAAAAATCCAGTGAGTGATGATGGTTATTGTAAAATATGCCATTATTATCAAATTATTATCAAATTTTGCCATTATTATCTAGGACATATGCAATAAGGTAAATAAAAATACGTACTTAAACTTTCTATGCAATTTTAACTTCTTTCCTGCCTAAGTTGAGAGTTAATAATGCTTCCAATCTGAATTTAGCTCATCTTCTTGGATTGCTATACTATCTCCATTCATATTTTCTGGTGAGGAAGCAGTTCAATAGATCTTTGTCAATAAAAAGCTGGACTCTTATTACCATAGCTCACTTAGTATAATAGGAACTCTCCTATCATTTGTTTTTAATGGAGTTTAATACAATAAGGAACATTTAATAGCAAACCAGACACTATTGTATTTTATAGCTATATCCTGATTTATCTAAAACTACTTAAACTTAAGTTTCACAGCGAAACATTTATTTTTTTTTGCAACAGAAGCTATTAATTATGTCATCATGTAGAAGTGTACTATTAAATTAAAATATTTTTTTTTCATAAAGACAAGGTAATGAACCACAGCAGTCAATTGTAAGTTTATAGACATCAGAAGCATGATGGTGTGAGGGGTCCTCTTGATCTCTCCCCTTGAAACTATAACAATTTGAACAGCTATAATGCAATAGAAGATTGCCAGTTTAACATACAAACACTTCTGAGACATCTGAGCATCAGAGCATCTGAATAGGGGCAAATAGGGGAGAAGGCAAGGGAGAAGAGTGGAGATGTCAATGCAGCCAGGAGCTCACTGTGGGACCCAAGGAGAGAGGAGGAATCAGGTTTCATCATGCATTCTCTGTAGCTCTGAGCATTCTTGTCTGAGTGATCAACATATAGTATGACAGAACCCAATGATCAGGGCAGAGATGGAATACATGGGTGCAAACAGCTGTGTTCTAGCATCTTCCATTGCCAAGCAGAAAACAAAGTTCTGGGGCCTGGCTAACTACCCCAACTCTCTCAGATTTCACCTCTCAATACTCTCCTAGAGCTAGCAGCTGGCCCCAGAAGAAACTGTAGCAGGGAGTTTTGGGCTACATAGCAAAGTGTCTGAAGATTTATGAACTGAGGGGACAGCTCCAGAGTGTCAGATGCACACTGCAGCTAAACCCAGAGACAGGGGTGGAGATACAAAGGTGAGGCAGCTGAGCTCTGGCAGTCACCATTACTGGGAGAAAAACAAAGCCATAAACAAACCAGCAACCTCTCCCAATCCACCCATTTGAGGCTAGATCTAGCAGAGACCTGAAACACCTCAAGCAGAACAGTACAGCATCAAGTGCTAGGACAGCACCAAGACTTAAGGGGATTTCTAGGGTCTGGAAACTTCATTTTCCACCACATTGTCCCATAGGGGTGGAGCCCAAAGATTGAGGAAATCTGATCACAGAGGAAACAAACATTTATCCAGGGGAAAAAAGGGCATTTATTACCCAGCTGAGATCCAGGGGAGGCCTGGGAAGCACAGGAGACTCATGTGACGCTTACTGGAAAACAAAAGAAAAACATCTTAACCTGTTAAAGGAGCATCACTCTTAATAATAATAAAATTTTTTAGAAGTAGAGCTTATTTCTATAAATGTCTAGGCAGAGAAATAATTCATCAAATACCATAAATTACCAAGGTAACAAGGCAGCTCCATAAGAAAATGAAAAATCTCCAGAAAATAAACATAGAAATACATTTAAATTTAACATAGTACTACATGATTTAAATGACAGAGAATTCAAGATTGCATGTCTGAAAAAACTCAACAAGATGTAACAAAACTAGAATAAGCAGTTTAATGAACTCAGACACAAAATAAAAGAACAAAAGAAATACTTTACCAAAGAGATCAAAACTTTGAAAAAGAACCAAATAGAAATTCTGGAGCTGAGGAATTCAATAAAACAGATGATGAATAAAATAGTGAGCTTTGGAAATAGCTCTGGCCAGATGGAGAAAATAATTAGTGATATTGAAGACAGCAATCTGGAAATGAAGCAGATGAAAGAAGAGAGACTAGAGAGTGAAAAACTGAAAGAACTCTGTAAGAACTGACTCTGTCAGAAAGAGCAATATATAAATATAAGGTATACCAGAAGGAGAGGAGAGGGAGAAGGGAATGGGGAGCTTATTCAAACAAATAGTGGATGAGAATTTCCCAAAAGTAAGGAAAAAACTAAATCCTCAAATCCAAGAAGCAAATACAGTACCTAATTATAACGTGCAAAGGCACGTTATATGAAAACTGTAAAAAAATTGATGACAAAGAAAGAATTCTCAAAGCATCCAAGAAAAAGAAGATACTACCCTACAATATAAATATTTATATAAATATAAACATTCAAACTATTGAAAGAGAGAAATTACCAGCCAAGAATAATATATCCAGCAAAGCACACCTTTAGATATGAAGGAGAAATAAAAACCTTTCTAGACAAATAGAAGCTGAGGAAATTTTCTACCACAAGGCCTAAATTACAGAAAATATTGAAGCAGATTATTCTACCTAAAATAAAAAAGATAACAAGACACACAACTATGAGTAAGATGACTAACAGATAGACAGAAGCAGAAAATTTCAACCCTTATTCGGAAGAGAGTATTATACACTTAAATATTACATATGGCTAAAGGAGGTAAAACATTTTTAAAAAGAGAAATACTTACTGCAACTTGGAAATTAGCTCACAGCATAAATAGAATAATTTGTGAAAACAAAACATAAAAGAAGAGAGTATAAAGATATGAACTTATAAAGGGGAATGGAGATAAGACACATGCTGAAAAAAAAGAACTACTGTATATATAAAACTTTTTTTTTTACATAACCTTAATGGTAACCACAACAGCAACAACAACAAATCTGGAACTGAGACATATAATATGAAGCAAGAGGAAAAAGGAAGAAAAAACACATAGAATACCACCAAACTAAAATAATAGACAGAAACAGAAGGGCAAAGAAACAATGAAAATACAAAACTACCAGAAAAAAGATTAAATGGTTGATATATTAATTATCACACTAAATATAAATGGGCTGAAATCACCAATAAAAAGGCACAGAGTAGCAGATTGGATCAAAAAAACAAAACCCAACGGTATGCTGCCTTCAAGGGACACATCTCAGCTGCAAGAGTAAGTATAGACTCAAAGTGAAAGGGTGGAAAATGATACTCCAAGCAAAAGGCATCCAGAGAAAAGCGGGTGTAGCTGTACTTATATCTGATGAAATAGACTTCAAGATAAAAAAAGGTAACAAGATAAAAAGATTCATACTTCATGATAAAGGAGACAATACATCAAGAAGAAATACATCAATATATATGCCCCCAATCAGGGAGTACCAATATATGCCATGCATATTCTCCAACCACGATGCTTTGAAATTGGAGACCATTGTAAAAAAAAAAAAAAGCATGAAAACCACACATTTGTGGAGATTGAACAACATGCTACTAAAGAACGACGGGGTCAAAGAAGAATAAAAGGAAAGATCATGAGATACATAGAAACAAATGAGAATGAAAATACAATATAATAAAACTTTTGGGATACAGCAAAAGGAATAATAAAAGGCTTATCTATCACAAATAAACAACCTAACATTACGTGTTAAAGAACTAGAAAAAGAACAAATGAAGCCCAAAATCCATAGAAAAATGAAATAATTAAAATTAGCAAAAATAAATGAAATTGAAAACAAAAAAGATAACAGAAAACATTAATGCAACAAAGAATGGTTCTTTGTAAAGATCTACAAAATTGACAAAACCTTATCTAGACTCACTAAGAAAAAAAATAGAAAAATAAATAAATAAAATCAGAAAGGAAAAAGGAAAGTTTATGACAGATATTATAAAAATACAAATGATCATGAAAAGTTACTATGAAAGACTAAATGTCACCAAATTTAATAACTGAGAAGAAATGGACAAGTTCTTAGAAATATATAACCTTCCTAGACTCAATTATGAAGGACTAGAAAATCTAAATAGACTTATCAGCAGTAAGGAAATTGAAACAATCATCAAAAATTTCCCAAATAGTAAAATTCCATGATCAGATGGCTTCAGTAGTTAGTTCTACAAAATATTCAAAGGTGATTTAATACCTGTCCTTCTCAAACTCTTTTTAAAAACTGAAGAACAGGCAAAACTTCCTAACTCATTTTATGAGAACAACATTATCCTGACACAAATACCTGGTAAAGATAACAGACACACACACACACACACACACACACACACACACACACACACACGCACGCACACACAAAACCTAGAGAATAATAACTCTGATGAATATAGATGCAAAATCCTGAACAAAATATTAGAAAATAAAAAACAACAATACATTAAAAAGATTATACACCACAATCAAGAAGTTCATTCCAGGGGTGCAAGGATGGATCAACATACATAAATTGATCAATGTCATACACCACATAAACAAAACAAAGAATAAAAATCATATAATTGTATTAATATATTCAGAAAAATCATTTGGTAAAACACCACATTCATTTGTGATTTAAAAACTTAATAAAATAAATATAAAAAGAAAGTACTTTAACATAATAAAAGCTATAATAACAAACTCTAAGCTAATATCATACCTAATGGTGAAAACTGAAAATTTTTCTTCTAAGATCAGGAACAAGACAAGGATACCTGATCTCACCTCTCTTATTTAATATATTATTGGAAGACCTAGCCAGAGTAATCTGGCGAGAGGAAGAAATAAAAGTCATCCAAATTGAGACTATCAAACTGTCACTTTTTGAGGATGAATAATTTTCTATATAAAAAGTCCTAAAAATTCACCAAATAACTATTAGAAACAACAAACAAATACAGTGAAGTAGGATAAAAACATCAGTGTACAAAAGTCCATTGTGTTCTATATACTAACAATGGAATTTCAGAAAAAGCAATTAAGAAAAACTTTGTTTTGCAATTGCAACAACAACAAAAAAAATACCTGGGAAAGCTGCTGTCAAGATGGTGGGTTAGGTAAAAGCAGGGTTTGCCTCCCTCCATGACTGCTTTAAAATTACAAATTAATTATAAAATAAACAGTTTTGGGGGAACCTGAAGTTTAGCTGATCATAGCACATATCTGAGGATATAAAGAGAAAGCCACTTCGAGACTGGTAGGAGGCGCAGAGACATAAACTGGTCTGGTCCCACAACTGCGCCAACTGTTGACCAGTGGGAGGTGCAGAGCCACCCCCAAGGAGTGAAGGTACCTAGACCTTCACAGGGACTACCCCAGCCCAGGGTTCCAGTCACAGAAAGAGGAGTTCCCACAAATATCTGACTATAAAAAACACTGGGGATTCTGGCCATCTAAATGAAGCAGAAGGAACCTGAAAACCTAGACGTCCCTTTAAAGAGCTTGTACACAGACTCACTCACCAGAGACACTCAGCCTGGGCTCCAGCAGAGAACTGGTGAATCAGGAAGCAAAAGAGACATATGGGGAAAGACCATGATGTGTGGTGCTAGGGCGAGGGATAGCCGCCATTACTCCTTTGTTGGGCCCCACTCTATGGCATTCTGCAGATGGGCACTATCTTGCCTGTGTTCAACCCTGCACCACATGACCAATTCTGAAACTATACTGATCCAGTGAGATCAGTCCACTGCACCCCATATTTTCCTTGGGCTCCATATACTGCAGCCTACAAATTGCCCCCAGTGGCCCATTGTTGGGGAGCTAGGCATAAACCATGCTTTCCCTGGGCCACATATTTGTTGACAGGCAGCAGCCCTCTGCTCACATGGCCTGCTCACAGCCTGCACAATTCTGAGGAGACTTAGTTGAGGGCCATTAGTGCCACCCTGAACTGCAGTTTCTCTTGGAAGATCATAGGAGTCTCTGGGCCTGAAGCTAACAATGGTTGGCTTTTCTGTGATCTGAGACTTTCACAGGAAGCAAAAGATGCAGCACTGGCATGAAACCTGATTCTGCATTGCTTGGATGAAATACGCTTGCTTTACCCTGGTGACTCCTTGGGTCTCAACTCCAAACAACTTTCTTACCACCCAAAGGCTCTTGCAGCTTCCCAGTTATACAGGCAGTTGACAGGCAGCCCAAGGTCTTGAGATGCACTGATTTTTTTGATAAGCTGCCCTAAGCCCAGTACTGGGGGTAACCAACCTCAGCTACAGCATGGTCTTTCCTACTTGTCTCCATATTCAGCATAAGCAGCAACCATCTCTGGATCACTTTGTAGCTCCTACCAGGTAGCCATGAGCAGACAAAGGCAGCAGCTAATTTTGGCCCAAACAGAAGCCTCTCCCAAAAGGCCACAGAAGCAACACACACAAAAGCTGGTGTTAGACCACAATAAAGCTCTATAAGCTGCACACAAAAAGGGCAGTCTCAACAGGTACATAAGACTACTGGGGTAAATTTTGCTCTGTGGTGCCAAACGCCACACAGCAGCCCATATACTTTGGGCATGGCCAATCCCCATAGCCAGTCAGCCCAGATGTACCATACATGGATGTACTAACAGCATCCAAGACTTAGCTACAACAAGAGAACACACACAACCACACAAGGAACATTCCCAGGTTCCTCAAACAGGTGATCAGGGAGGAGACTGTGACACTGGATCATACAGAATACTTACTACATAAGGCCACCTGACCAAGGCTGGGAGATGTAACATAACTTCCTAATACATAGAAAAAAAACACAGAGAGGCAACTAAAATGAAAAAAAAAGAAACATGCTACAAATGAAACAACAGGAGAAAACAAAAATAATATAAATCTAAATAAAATGGAGGTAAGCAACTTACAAGAGACAAAGTTTGAAACACTGGTTATAAGGATGCTCAAAGAACTTAGGAAAAGAATAGATGATCTCAGTGAGGACTTCTACAGAAAGATAGTAAATATGAAAAACAAACAAACAAATCATAGAGACTATAGAAAAGAACCAGTCAGAAATGGAGAATACAATAACTGAAATGATGAATATACTAGAAGTAATCAGCAGTAGTTAGATGAAGGAGAGGATCAAATCAACGAGTTGGAAGACATGGTAGCAAAAAAATAATTCAGAACAGCAAAGAAAAAGTATCTTAAAAAATGAAAGTTTAAGAGACCTCTGAGATAACATCAAATGTATCAATATCCATGTCTTAGAAGTATCAGAAGAAAAGAAAGAGAAATGGATTGAGAACCTATTTGAAAAAAATAATGAAAGAAAACTTCCTTAACCTGGTGAAGGAATTAGAAATACAAGTCCAAGAAGAGCAAAGGGACCACAAACAAAAGGAACCAAAATAGACATACGCCAAAGCACATCATCTTTAAAATGCTAAATATTGGAGACAAATAGAGAATCCTAAAAGCAGTAAGAGAAAGACAGTTTGTTACTTACAAAGGTACTCCCATAAGACTGTCAGCTGATTTTTCAACAGAAACTTTGCAGCCCAGAAGGACTGGCAATACATATTTAAAGTGATGAAAAATAAGAACCTACAATGAAGACTATGCTACACAACAAGGCTATCAGTTAAAATGGAAGGTGAAATGAAAAACTTTGCAGATAAGAATAAGTTAAAGGAATTCAACAACAAATCAGAATTACAAGAAAGGTTAAAAGAACTTCTATAAAAAGAAGAAGGGAAAATACCATAAATACAATGATAAAGTAGCAATAAATATGTACTTATTAATAATTAGTTTAAATATAAATGGATTAAATGCTTCAATCAAAAAACATAAGGTAGTTGAACACATAAGAAAATAAGACCCATGCATATGCTTTCTACAAGAGACCCACTTCAAATCAAATTTTACACACATGTAAAAAGATGGAAAAAGATATTTCATGCAAATGGAAATGATAAAAAGGTGGGGTACCAATACTTATATCAAACAAAATTGACTTTAAAAAAAAGGTTATAATAAGTGACAAAAAAGAGCATTACATAATGATAAAGGGATCATTCCAACAGGGGAACATGACCCTAGTAAACATATAAACACTCAACATAGGAGCACCTACATATGTAAAGAAATTATTAACTGACATAAAGAGAGAGATTGAAAGTAATACACTCATATTAGGAGACTTTAGCACCCCATTAACACCAATGGACAGACCTTTCAGACAAAAATCAACAAGGAAAGAGCAGCTTTAAATGATACACTAGGATAGATGGATTTAATTGATACTTTTAAAGCATTTCAGCCCATGCAACATAAATATGTTTTTGAAGTGCACATGGAATGTATTCCAGAATAAATAACATGTCGGGCCACAAACCAAGTATTATTAAATTTAAGAGATAGAAATCATATCAAGTGTCTTTGACCACAGTGGTATGAAAATAAAAATCAACTAAAAGAAAAAACTGAAAAATATGCAAGCACATGGACTCTAAACCACATACTATTATACAATGAATGGGTTAACGATGAAATCATGAAAGAAATTGAAAGATACCAAGAGACAAATGAAAATAAAAACACAACAACTTAAAATCTATGGGACACAGTATAAGCAGTCCTGAGAGAGAAGTAATTAGCAATACAGGCTTACCAGAAGAAAAAAAAATATCTCAAATAAACAATCTAACCTTACACTTAAAAGAACTAGAAAAAGAACAGCAAACAAAAGCCAAAGTGAAAGGAAAAGAAAAAAAAATGATCAGAGTAGAAATAAATGAAACAGAGTCTAGAAAAACAATAAAGACCAATAAAACCAAGAATGATTCTTTGAAATAAACAAAATTGATAAACCTTTAACCAGACTCATCAAGAAAACAGAAGAGAGGATCCAAATAAATAAATTAGAAATGAGAAGTAACTATGGAATCCACAGTAATACAAAGGGGTATAAGAAAATACTATGACTGACTAATTATATGTCAAGAAACTGGACAATCTAGAAAAAAAAGGATGCACTCCTAGAAACACACACTCTCCCAAGACTGAGTCAAGAAGAAAGAGAAAGTCTGAACAGACTGATTATCACCATTGAAATTAACTCAGTAATCAAAAAACTTCCAAAATAAATATTTCTGGACCGGATGCCTTCATAGGTGAATTCTGACCAAACAGTCAAAGAAAAATTAACACCTATTCCTTCGAAAGGATTTCAAAAAATTTAAGAGGAGGAAATGCTTCCTGACTCTTCTTATGAGGCAATCAACATGCTCATTCCAAAATCAGACAAATACATGACAAAAAAATAAAAATAAAACTATAGGCTAACATCCCTAGTGAAGATTGATGAAAAAATTCTCAACAAAATATTAGCAAACCAAATTCAGCAACACATTAAAAATATCATGCACCATGATCAAGTTGGATTTATTCCTGGGATGCAAGATCGGTTTAATATCTGCAAATAAACGAATGTGATACACAATATTAACAAATTGAATGATAAAAATCATATGATCATATAAATAGATGCAGAGAAAACATTTGACAGAAAAATTCAGCATCCATTTATGAGAAAAACTATCAGCAAAATGGGAATTAACAGAAATTACCTCAACAAAATAAAGGCCATATATGACAAACCTACAGCTAACATCATATTCATTGAGGAAAAGCTAAAAGTGTTTGCTTTAAGAGAATATAAGAATGTCCACTTTCACCACTTCTATTGAACATACTATTGGAAATCTTAGCTACAGCAATCAGACAAAAAAGAGAAATAAAGACATCCAAATTATAAAAAAAGTAACACTGTCATTATTTTCAAATGACATGATACTACATATAAAGAACTGTAAAGATTCCACCCCAAAACTGTTAGAACTGATCAATGAGTTCAGTACAGTAGCAGGATACAGAATTAATATTCAGAAGTAGGTTGCAATTTTATAAATCAATGGCAAACTATCAGAAAAAGAAATTAAAACAATTCCATTTACAACTGCATTAAAAAATCTAGGAATTAAATTAACTGAGGAGGTAAAAGGCCTGTTCTCAGAAAATTTAAAGTCATTGAAAAAATAAATTGTGGAAGATACAAGTAAATAAAAGGATACCATGCTCATGTGTAGGAAGAATCAACATCATTAAAATGGCAGTACTACCCAAAGTAATCTATAGATTCAATGCAATTTCTCTCAAAACACAATAGCATTTTCCATAGAACTAGAACAAATAATGTCAATTTATATGGAACCATAAAAGTAACTGAATATCCATGACAATCTTGAGAAAGAACAAAGTTGGAAGTATCATGCCATCTGATATCAACTATACTACGATACTATAGTAATCATAACAACATGATAATGGTATATAAAACAGACATATGGATCAATGGAACAGAACAGAGAGCCCAGAAATAAATTCATGCCTATATAGTCATTTAATCTAAGACAAATTGGTAAGAATATACAATGGAGTAATGACAATCTCTTCAACAAATAGTGATGGGCAAACTGAACAGATATTGGCAACAGCAACAACAAAATGGAACTGGACCACCTTCTTGTATAAGAACAAACTCAAAATGAATTAAAGATTTAAATATAAGACCTGAAACCGTAAAACTTCTAGAAGAAAACATATGCAGTATACTCTCTGATATTGCTACTAGGAATTTTTTGTTATACATCTCCATGGACAAGAGAAAAAAAATTAAACAAATGGAACTACATCAAACTAAAAAGTTTGTGCCCAGCAAAGGAAATCATCAACAAAATGAAAAGACTATATACTGAATGAGAGAATAGAGAATATATTTGCCTCTAATACATCTGACAGGGGGTTAATATCCAAAATTTATGAAGAATTCATACAACTCAACAATAAAAAATCAATCTAATTTAAAAATGGGCAAAAGATCTGAATAGGTACTTTTCCAAAAGGACATACAGATGGCCAATAGACATATGAAAAGATGCCCAAGGTCAGAAAATCGTAAAAATTAAAATTAAAACCACAATGAGCTATCAGCTCACACCTGTCACAATAAATGAAAATAGAAAGAATGCTGGTGATGATGTGGAGAAAAGGGAACCCTCGTACACTGTAGGTGGGATAGCAAATTGATACAGCTACTATGGAAACAGTCTGCAGTTCTTCAGAAAATTAAAAATAGAACTATCTTTTGACCCAACATTTATATTTCTTGTTATTTATCCAAAGAAAACCAAAACACTTGTTCGTAAGAATTTATGCACCCCTATTCATGGCAGCACAATTCATAATAGCCAACATATGGAAACAACCTAAGTGCCCATCAATAGATGATTGGATAAAGAAGACATAATACATATATGCAATGGAATATTACTTAGCCATTAAAAAAATTAAATCTACAGATAGTGGGAAACATGGTGGAGTGAGAGACGTCCTCAGATCTCTCCCCATGAAACAACTATAAGCTGAATATCTAAAACTCAACAAAGAACACCCAAACTGCACACCAGCATGTCTGAGCATGATATCTGCATAAAAAAACCTACCACGGGTCAGAACCCTCGGTGTTAGGTGGTGGACTAGAAGTAATAAAGAAGCTAACTCTTGCAGCTCCCGGAGCTTCATACAGGAGGAGGGGGAAAGAAGAAGGAGCAGCAAGTTCATGAGGCCAGTTCTTTGAACATTCCTGTCTGGAATAGTTGTGAGTTCTAGTGGCTGGCTGCCTGGCTGCAGGATCCAGTCAACAGGGCAGAAAGCAGGGAAGTGATACGGGACCACAGTGGAGAAACAGCTGATGTTTGTCAGCCATAATTGCAGAACTGAGGCTGAGCCACAACCTCCAACCCTCAACCCAAAGGGTCCCAAGCCCATACCCTCCAAAACAGATCATTGTGGAGCCTGAGGAGAATCTGAGCAAACACTGCGAAAATGTCACTGATGTCAACAGAGACTGAAACTGAGGGTAGCAAGCGTGATCAAATATCTAAAAGAAAATTAAAAAGCATTATTAAGATTTTATATAAAGCAGGGATCCAAGAGGCTTAGAATTCACCTACTGGAAACCTAAAGAAAAGTGCCTTACATGCAACAGGCTAAAGAGAGAACTTTATATAATAAATCTTTCTGGAAAAAATGCAGAATAAACTTCCATCAATACCCAGGTGAAAAATTAAACACCATGAACAACCAAGGTGACAAGTCATCTCAGAAAGAAAAAGAAATATCTCCAGAAAATGAGCTTACAGACATAGAAATATATGACTTAAAAGACAGATAATTCAGGGTGGTACTTCTGACAAAACTCAATGAGATCCAAAACAACTCAAATCAACAATTTCAGAAATAAAAAATAAACTAGATGAGCAGAGTGAGGAGATTGAAACCCTCAAAAAGAACCTCGGAGATGAAGAACACACTGCAAGAGTTGAAAAATGAAATAAAAGATTGCAAAATAGAGTCAACTAAATAGAGAAAAGGATCAGTGATATTGAAACCAGAAATCTGCAAATAAATTAAAAGGAAGAAGACGGAAACTAAAGAATGAAAAATAATGAAAGAGAAATTCAAGAACTAGTTGATACCATCAGGAGAAGAAACATAAGAATAATAGGTATTATTGAAGGAAAGGAAAAGGAACAGGGATTAGAAAGCAAATCTAGACAAATAGTTGAGAATGATTTCCCAAATCTAAGGAATGAACTGGAGCTTGGAAATCAAGAGGTCAAAAGAACACCCAATTATCTCAACCCAAAAAGGCCTTCACCAAGACACATTGTTTTAAAATTTTCAATAATCAATGAAAAAGACAGAATTATCCAGGTAGCCAGAGAGAAGAAAGCAGTAATTTATAAAGGAAAATCCATTAGATTTTCCTAGCCTATCTCAGTGCAAAGCTTACAAGCCAGAAAGAAATGGAATCAAATATTTAAACTATTAAGTGAAAGGAACTACCAGCCTAAAATAATGTAGCCAGCTCTGATCTCCTTTAGATATGAAGGAGAAATTAAGACTTTTCCAGAGATACAAAAATTTAGGGAATTCTCCACTACAAGGCCTGCACTACAGGAAATACAGAAAGGGTTCAGCTATCCTAAAACGAAATGACAAAAAAAAAAAAATCTATAATTAGGAGTAAAGTGTCTAGAAGGCAAATAGAAGCACAGGAGTGCAAACCTCACTAAGAACAGGACATTATAAGCTTGAAAAATAATCAGAGAATTGTTATAACAGGATAGTAATAATGAACAACATACATAAGAACAAGAAAATGGACAACTGTATATATATGTGTGTGTGTGTGTGTGTGTGTGTGTGTGTGTGTGTGTGTGTGTGTGTGTGTGTATCCTTTACATATTCATAATAGTTACCACAGGTCAAAAATTTAGAACCATTGTATAAAACATAAAACACAAAGGAACAGAGAAAAACTCACAAAAGCCAACCAAAATAAAGAAAAAAGAAGCACAAGAACAAGGAAGCAATGGAAACACTAAGATACCAGAAAGGAAAAGATAAGATGGCAATAATAAGACCTCATATTTCAATAATCACCCTAAATGCAAATAGAGTGAACTCACCAATAAAAAAGCACAGAGTTGCAGAATGGATCAAAAAACAAAACCCAACCATACACTGGCTTCAAAAGGCATCTTAGCTCAAAGACAAATATAGACTCAAAGTGAAAGGGTAGAAAATTATATTTCACGCAAATGGCATTCAAAGATAAGCAGGAGTAGTGGTACTAATATCGGATGAACTAGATTTTGAAATAAAAAAGCTAAGGAAAGATACTGAAGGAAGCTTCATAATAATAAAGGGAATCATGCACCAAAAAGACAAAACAATTATTAATATCTATGCCCCCAATCAGGGAGACCTGAAACATATAAAACAATAAGAGAACCAAAGGGAAAAAACAGACCAAATGACTATTGTAGTATGAAATCTAAATACCCCACTGTCGGATATGTACAGATCATCCAAACAGAAAATCAATAAGGAAATAACATCCTTAAATGACATGTTAGACCAACTTGACATAATTGACATTTATAGCACCTTCCATCCCAAAACATTCTTCTCTACTGCACATGGAACATTCTTGAGAATCAAAACATACTGTGACACAAAGATAGCCGCCAAAAATGTAAGAAGGTTGAAATCATACCAACCATATTCTCTGATCATGCTTTGAAATAAAGATCAATTGCAAAAAGAAATTAGAAAGAACAATAAATACATGTAGATTAAACAAGATGCTGCAGAAGAATAACTGGGTGTGAGAAAAAATAAAAAGAGAGATCAAGAGATACATAAAAATTAATGATGATAGTACAACATATCAAAACTTTTGGGACGTGACAAAAGCGAATATAAGATGAATGTTCATATCATACAGGCCTATCTTCAAAAATAAGAATGAGCCCAAATAATCAACCTAACACTTCATTAATAAAAAAAAATGAGAAAAGGAAGAACAATGAAGCCTAAGGTCAGCAGAAGAAAAGAAATAATCAAAATTAGAGCAGAAATAAAAGAAATTGAAAACAAGAAAACAATAGAAAAAATAAATGCAACAAAGAAGTGGTTTGATGAGAAGGTTAATAAGATTGACAAAACCCTGGCCAGACTCACTAAAAATAATAATAAAATGGATACAAATAAAATTAGAAATAAAAGAGGGGAAATTATGACTGATATATTAGAAAAAAAGAATCATTCAAGAATCCTATGTAAAAGTATATAAACCAAATTTAACAATCTAGAAGAAATGAGCCAGTACTTGAAAAAATACAACCTTCCTAGACTGAATCAAGAAAATCTGGAAAATCTAAATAGACTGATCAGCAGTATGGAAATTGAAACAATCATCAAAAACCTACCAAAAAGTAAAAAAGTCTAGAACCAATGTCTTCAATGGTGAATTATACCAAACATTCAAAGATTTAATACCTATTCTCCTCAAACTCTTACAAAAAAATTGAAGAAGAGGCAACAATTCCCAGCTCATTTTATGAGGCCATCATTACCCTGCTATCGAATCCTGGTAAAGATAACACAAAAAAAGAAAACTACGGACCAATATCTTTCATGAACACAAATGCAAAAAATCTAAATAATATGCAAGCAAACCATATACAGCAACATATTAAAAATATTTTACACTATAATAAAGTGGGCTTCATCCCAGGGGAACAAGGATGGTTCAACACATGCTAATTGATTAATGTGATACATCACATAAACAAAATAAAAAATAAGAATTATATGATCATATCAATAAATGCAGGAAGAGCCTTTGACAAGATACAGGATGCATTTATGATCAAAACACTTCACAAAAATTGGTATAGAAGGAAAGTACCTTAACATAATAAAGGCTATCTATGATAAGCCCTCAACCAACAGTATACTTAATGATGAAAAACTGAAAACCTTCCCTCTAAGATGAGGAACATGAATGCTATCACCACTGTTATTCAGTATAACATTGGAGGTCCTAGTGAGTGCATTCAGACAAGAGAAAGATATAAAATGCATCCAAATAGGAAACAAATAAGTCAAACTTTCACTATTTGTAGATCACATGATTCTCTCTATAGAAAACCCTAAAGACTACATAGGAACACTACTGTAAACAATAAACAAATGCAGTAATATTTCTGGGTACAAAATCAACATTCAAAAATCCATAGTGTTCCTATACTCCAACAATAAAGTGTGAGAAAAAGAAGTGGAAAAAAATAATTCCTTTTGTGATTGCAACAAAAAGAATAAAATATCTATTAATAAATCTACTGAAACACGTGGAGTACGTATATAATGAAATCTGTAAGACTTTATTAAAAGAAATTGAGAAAGATTCAAAGAAATGGAAAGATATTCTGTGTCCTTGGTTTGGAAAATCAGCATAGTTGAAATGCCCTCCTTACTTAAAACATTATACACATTGAATGCAATTCCCATCAAAACTCTATCAGCACTCTAAAGAAATAATACAAAAAATCATCAGATTTGTATGGAAGCACAAAAGACCCTGAACTGCTAAAGCTATCTTGAGAAAAAAAGAACAAGGCTGGAAGCATTATTCTTTTCAGCTTCAAATTGTACTACAAAGCCTCGGTAATCAAAACAGCATGGTATTGACAGAAAAACATATACATGGACCAGTAGAACAGAATCAAGAGTCCATAAGTAAACCCATATTTATATTGGCAAATAATTTTCGAAATTACAGCCAAAAACATACAGTGAAGAAAGGAAAGCCTCTTCAATAAACGGTGCTGGGGAAACTGGAAAGCCACCTGTAAAAGAATGAAACTAGACTTATCTATCACCATACACAAAAATTAACTAAAAATAGATTAAGGACCTGAATATAAGACCTGAAATAATAAAGCTCATAGAAGAAAACATAGGAACTAAATTCACAGATCTTGGACTTAAAGATTTTATGAATTTGACCTCAAGGTCAAGGGAAGTAAAAGCTAAAATAATGAATGGGACTATATCAAACCAAAAAGCTTCTGCACAGCAAAAGAAACCATCAAGGAGGTAAAGAGAAAACCATCCAAATGGGAAAATATTTTTGGAAGCCACATCTTTTATAAGATCCTAATATCCAAAATATACAACGAACTCATACAACTCAATCAAAAAAATAAATAAATAAAAAATAAAGACAGTCCAACCAAAAACTGGGCAGAGGATTTGAACAGACACTTCTCCCAAGAAGACATAGAAGTGGCCAACAAATATATGAATAGTTGCCATCATCGCTAGCTATTAGGGAAATGCAAATCAAAACCATGGTGAGATATTACCTCACACCTCTTAGAATAGCTATAATCAACAGGACAAGTAATAACAAACGTTGGAGACAATGGGAAGAAACAGTAATCCTCATATATTGCTGATGGGACTGCAAATTGGTACAGCCACTATAAAAAACAGTATGGAGTTTTCTCAAAAACTAACTATTGATCTAGCATATCATCCAGCAATCTCTCCACTGGGTATTTACCCTAAAGTCTTGAAAAAATATGAAAAGATATTTGCATTCTGATGTTCATAGCAGCATTATTCATGGTAGCCAGTACAGAAAGCAACCAAAGTGTTTTATGATACATTATTGGATATAGAAGCAGTGGTTCACATATACAATGAAATATTACTCAGTCATAAGAAGAGGTGTATACTGACATTTTCAAACATGATTGGACCTTGAGACAATCATG
Organism: Cynopterus sphinx; assembly: GCA_030015415.1. Lineage (NCBI taxonomy): Eukaryota > Metazoa > Chordata > Mammalia > Chiroptera > Pteropodidae > Cynopterus > Cynopterus sphinx. The sequence goes on along the minus strand of CM057388.1, from coordinate 65,845,478 downwards.
ATAATTGAAATAAGCCAGAGAGAAAAAGATGAAAATCAAATGATCATTTATACATGGGGTATAAACCTAAAAGCATCAAACAAACAGAACAGAGACTCATGAACATGTATAATAGACTGATGGTTACCAGATGGTAGAATGGAGGACGAAGAGGGATGAAGATGGGGTAAAAAATGTCAAATATATGGTGACAGAAAAAAAATCTAAACATGGGAGGTGAACACATAACTAAATATATATGTATATGCTGCTGAATTCACGTTGCTGATATTTTGTTGAGGACTTTTGCATCTATATTCATAGGAGATGTTGAACTATATTTTTTCTAAAGTTTTTATCTGTATTTAGTACAATGTAACTCACAGATCTCATAGGGAGTTAATATTCAAAATATATAAGAAATATACTACTCAATATCAAACTACAAATAAAGTGAATATAATTTTCCCAAAGAATCCAATAAATGGCTAACAGATATATGAAAAGATGCTAAATATCACTATTCATCAGAGAAGGGCAAAACAAAACTACATTGATATATCACTTTATGCCTATTAGGGTGGCTATTATCAAAATGGAAAAAGGTAAGTGTTGATGAGAGTGTGGTCCCTTTAGTGAATTTCTTATTTCAGTTACTGATTTTCTTTCTGCTCTAGAATTTCTATTTGGTTCCTTTTAAAATATTTTTTATTAATAGCTTTTTTTTGTTGGCTGATCATTGTTTTACCTCCTTTAATTATTTAGACATAATTTATTTCTTTGAATAAATTTTTAATAGATGATAGAAAGTCTTTGTATAGAATGGCCAACATCTGTGCACTCTCAGCAACAATTTCTATTAACTGCTTTTTCCCCCTGTGTATGGAATGTATTTTCTTTTTTCTATGTGTCTCGAAATTTTTTGTTGTTGTTGAAAACGACCTTTCAGATAATGTGACAGCTCTTGAAATCAGATCTCACTTTTGCAGGTTTTGTTGTTTTTACTCTTTGTTGTTTTTGCTGCTGTTTGATTAATGACTTTCCTGAGCTAATCCTGTAAAGTTTGTTTTCTCTATTCCGTGTGAGGGTGAGGCCAATCTAAGTTCTGCTTTGGTAGGTTACTGATTGGCTAATGACTAGGCTAAGATTTTCTTAAATTCTTAGATTCATGAAGTCTCACAGTCTTTGCCAAAGAACTCTATGTATTGGAACACACTTTCAACACAGCCAGATAATTTACACATGTGACAACTGGCTTGTAGAATGTCTCAAGATTAGCCAAAGATGAAAGTTTGCCTTCCTCTCAGGTATTTCCTAAACATGACTGGTATTATTTTAGAACTTTTTAAATCCCCCATTAACATCTTTTTTCCCCCATATATTTTTTTTCAATAATTGTGGTTAGCTTCTTCTTGGGCAGTAATAACCTAAGAATTGTAGTATTTAAAAAATGCCATATATTGTTACTGACAAATGCCCCGTTGATAGGGCTGTTCTTCAGAGTCAGGTCAGGTTCTGCAAAGAGCTGAGTCAAGTTTTAATGACATCACACTTAGAATGGGGTTTTTCCAGGGAGATATGAAACAGGTCAAAGAGTGGCAAAGCCTTAGAAATGGAAATGCTCTCGGAATGAGAATTTTTGAGGCATCCTATACCCAGTCCACCCCTCCTGAAATTGCAAGCCTTCAGATTTTCATAGTTATCAATATTTGCAAGGCTTTTGATTTTCAAGGGCTACTGCAGAGTTGTAAAGAGTGAGATGGGGGAGTAGGTTGAACTACAGGACCATAAATCCTGATATTCTTACTAACATTCAGCAGTTTTTTCTAAAATAAATGATCATCAATTATTGTAAGATTTTGTTTAATTTCCAGGATACTAAAAATGTTAATTTTGACATTTTTGCCAGTGTTTTTGCTATTTTTTTTTTGGAGGGGCATATTTACACAAGTTATACAATGGTTCTCATTTGTGGCAGTTTCTATCCAGTGCTCTTGTGTGACTTGACTCTGCCAAACTCTGGTAGTACACCTTATTTTTTTTTTTTGTCTACACAACAGATCAAAACCAGAAGATATTAATGTAATTGGAATATTAAATATAATTCATAAATGGTAACATAGTTATAGATGGGACAATTTTATAAAACAAATCTCTCTCACACACATACCTACTAAATAAATACTATCCTTTGTAAACAGAAGTGATGCTACAAATGTAACACCAGCAAAGCTTATTAATAAAGTAATGGTGATCAGTATATATCCATTCAACAACATTTCCATATTCAGTTTCTTGTGATAAACAGAAGGTAACTATCAGGAAAGAAGGACAAACTTAATTGGTTCAATGAGAATAGAACCCAAAACTTTGGCTTTCATTTCATGGTAGTCTGAGTTAATTGATGAACACTAACTCTGCAATATTTCAGTAAACTCTGTTATTCCTGCAAGGGTGGAGCATGGATGAAAGAAAAAAATAATCTTCATTTAAACAAGGATTTCAAACTTCCCAACAAGTATTTGAGTGCATCCTTATGTTTCTTTCACATGGCTATCTTCTGAAAAAAGAGTTAACAAAGAGAGATGCAAACCTATTTACTAAACTATTGGCTATTGGAAAACTGGGAAGTGACATTAAGAAGCTACATAGAGAGGGAGGAAAAAGTGGCATACATTAGAGGCTCTATTCATCCCTCTGGCAATTAAATTAAACTTGTGATGGACACAAGCAGCAAATAGCAAGAAAAAAATCACCTGGGATCTAGATGAACAAGTCATACACAGGGCTGCCCGGTCCCAAGCAGCTGAATGAGACAGAGGCTGTAGCAGCAGCTGCTACAGATGCCTCTTAAAGCGACCACATCCCCAAGTGGACTTTCATGGCAATGGACCTGCTCACTCTGAGTGCCAGTGCGGGTTTGGCTGTGCACAGGGGTCACCAGGATCTTAAAGGAAGACACTGAGCTGTTTGAATGAGGGTGGAGGCAAAACTCGCTCTATTACAGAAGTGCCAGCAATATCCATTGTTCCTCTATTGAGCCATCCCCCTTCCCAGTGTGTGCATGCAGCACATCATCATCATAGCCCAGACATCATCAAATTGGGTAAAAGGTCACTCCGCCCACAGTTTTCTTTGAAACTCTACCTCCCCCAACACATGGCTCAACCCAAGCCACATCCAGATGTGTCCTGCTTAATCAAGTGCCCCTTGCTGAGTAGCACCTAGACTCACACTTGGTAGCAGCTGCCCTATTTCTGGTGTAGCCTTTTGAGGTTTGGGCTAAATTTGACCTGCAGCTGAATCCCTCTCAGGACTGTGCCACTGGACACCAATTACACAAATACATATTAATAAGACCAGGAGACTTAGGAGCTTTTCTTAGTACATAGAAACAGACAAAGAAAGGCAGCCAAAATGAAAAAATAAAGAAGCAGAAACCATATCGGAGAACAGAGCAGAGATCCAGAATTAATAGTCAAGTAATCTAATAGATGCAGAGTTCAACACACTGATTATAAAGATGCTAAATAAACTTTTTGGAAGTGTAGATAAATTCAGTGAGAACTTCAATAAGAGATTAAAAATAACAGAAAAATAGAAATGGGAATTATAAATGGAGAACTAGTCTGGAACGAAGAACACATTATCTGAGATAAGAAGTATCTCAAATGGAATAAACAAAGGAATAAATAAAGTGAATAAAGAAAAGGATTAATATATATAGTGGATGGGAAAGCCAAGCACATTCAATCAGAATGGAAAGTAAAAAGAAGCCAAGATATATAAATAAATTGAGGTTCCTACGGGACACTATTAAAGGTCAAAATAGTCATCTCATAAGCATACCTGAAGGAAAACAAGATGTTGTACAGCTATTTGAAGAAATAATGATGGAAAACTTCTCTAATCTGGTGAAGGAAATAGACAAACAACCCCAGCAAGCACAGAGAATCTCCAAAACCAGGAATTCCAAGATGCCCACACAAAGACACAACATAATTAAAATGCCAAAGGTTAAATACAAAGCGAGACTCTTAAAAGCAGCAAGAGAAAAGCAGGTAGTTACCTACAAGAGAGCACACATAAGTCTGGCAGCTAATTTCTCAAAAGAAACTATGCAGGACAAAAGGTCTTGGCACAAAAAAAAAAAAAAATCAATGTGATGGAAACCCAGGATCTACAACCAAGAATACTTTATCCAGCAAAGCTGTCATTTAAAGTCAAAGGACAGATAAAGAAATTCCCAGAAAAAAAAAATAAGGTAAAAGAATTTATCACCACCAAGCCAGTATTACAGGAAATGTTGGAGGGACTTCTTTAAGAAGAAAAAATATGTATCAAAAACAGGAATAAAGAATGGTAACAACTACATTTATATCAATAAGTACCTCAAATGGAAAAGAATTAAGTGCTCCAGTTAAGAGTGAGTGGATAAGAAAACAAGACTCCTACATACTATTTACAAGATACTCACTTCAGATTAAAAGACACACAGACCAAAAGGAAGGGGATAGAAAAGACATTGTTTTGATGAACCTAGAAGGTATTGAAGTCAGACAGAGAAAGATAAATACTATATGATTTCACTTGCATGCAGAATCTAAGGGATAAAAAGAACAAACTAATCAAAAACAGACTCAGAAATATAGTGGACAATTTGGTGACAGACAAAGGGGATTTGGGCGGACTGGGAGAATGGGGTAAAGGGTCAAAGAAGTACAAGTTAGTAGCTGATGGATGGTCATGAGGATGGGTAGCATGGCATAGGGAATGCAGTTAACATTAATATATTGGCTAGGTGGAGGATCAGGAAAGGGAGGGAGCAATTGGGGGGATCATTTTATGTACTATATAGATGTCTAATTAATGTACTTGAAACTAATTAAATAATTTTTTTTAAAGTATAAAAATAAAGAAGTTACATAACATACATTCTGGGGGATTACTCATTTAACAGATACCAATTAAAGGAATAAACTGGCATTCTTATTCCAGTTTCTTATAAGCAAGAGAAAAAAAATGTTTTATAATTATATATTTATAAGTATAAAGTCTCCATAAGTAAATTGTCTTTAAATTTTGCAAATTTAGGGGGGAAATGAATCTTCATCGGCTTAATAATGAAACAGAAATAAAAAATGAGTCAAGAAACTTCATTTGCATAGTTATAATTGTTGTAGCATTTGAACTCTTCTGACTTCAGTATTGCTGAAGCAGTTAAGATATTCTTTATACAAAATTATTCCTTACCTATGCACTCCTGTTACATCTAAGAACAGTGTACATAAATGGAAATATAGAAATAGTTGTGCATGTGTAGCACAGGGAAATTTAGAGACATGTTTAGCAACAAACTATGGCAGGCAATAAAGCAGTGCATCTTAAACTTTCATATGCATGCAAATCACTTGAGAGAAATTGTCATGAGATAAATTCTGATACAGGGGTACTGAGATAAGGTCTGAGATTCTGCATTTTTAACAAGCTCCCACATGAGGCTGAGGCTGGTGTTCCTTGGACCACAGTTTCTGTGTAGCCATAAAGTGAATAAATCTGGGTTCTGGTTTTGCTTCTACTATAACACATTATGCTTGTCATTTAGATTTTTCTTTCTTTATTATTCTGTTGTTAGGTGTTTCCTCCAATGCTTTCTGGTACTAAGAAAGGCATAAAAATGGGAAATATCAACATTACCAAAAGTATAAACAAAAATAATATACTTAATGAATAAAGTAAAACATGTTCACACAATTCAAGAAAAGGAAATATGTCAAAATATCTAGAAGACAATATAGCCAGCTAATTTAAAAGTAGCAGTGATACTACCCCAGTTTTGCATAGAGCTCTGCAAAATGAGCCCTAGACGGGTGTCAGGATTTCTGAGTTATTGCATGGACTCTACTTTAATTATCTTTATGTGTGAGACCTCTGGGAGTCTGTTAGCCTCCTTCGCCTGGGTTCCAAAAGAAAGGATTTGGAAAAATCTCCAAATTTTCTTGCAGCACTCTTTTCTTCTATGTTTCTCCTATGAAACACTAGGCCAATGTAGATAATTTTTTTCCCCTACAAAACTCATTTTTAGCATTTTTTTTCAAAATCTGAGAGATGACATAATTCCTTTAGAGTGAAAGAAAATTTAAAGTTACTTAAGAGTGGATAACTAAACCATGCCAAATTTTCAAAAGATAATAGTCCATTTGCTGGCCTTTCAAGTCTCTGGTGAACCTAATGGACTTCAATTCCCCTGACAGAGCATCAACATAGCTGGACTTTGCCCAAGGCCACAGTTCAAGTGGGGATTCTGTCAAAGGCAAATACCTGAGCTGAGAGGAACTTTCATCATTTCTCTGGCTTCTCCAGATTGTTAATTAATTATAAATGAGGTTTACTGCCCATTTATGTTCATGATAGGCCAACCAAAAGACCAACCAAATCCTTCCAGACTTCCATGAGGACTGTTACTGTAAGGAGATTAGTGATAATGCATCTGGAAAACTGACCATCCAAAGAAATATTAAAAGTGTCATACAAAAGTAGAGACATTGTTTTCTTGTCTTTGTAATTGAGTACAGTTTTCTGGTTATGAGTATGCGATGGTGTTTGAAACTTTATTCTAACTATATGTCAATGGGAAAATTGACCTTTCTCTAGCTCAATTTCATCCTTTTTACAATGTTTTTATTTTGAGGATTGAATGAGGTAATATATGTCCTTATTATTCTAAATGTAGTTCACAGACCGGCAGCATCAGTATCACCTGGGATTATGTTAGAATTGAAGAATCTCAGGCCTCACCTGACTTACTGTAAGAGGTATTAGCACTGCAGAAAAACTTGGAGATTATTCCAAATCCTTTCTTTTGGACTCCAGGAAAAGGAGACTAACAGACTCCCAGAGGTCTCACGCATAGAGATAATCAATATAGGGTCCATGTTATAAGTCAGAAATCCTTACAATTGGAATCTTTAGTGTAAACAAGAGTCCCATATGTTAAGCATTCAGCATAGTGTCTGTTTCACAATAAGTGTTCATTAATCAGAAGTCTCTGTTATTCAGATCTCCTTGATCTTCTTTCTCATTTTACACTCATCATCATCTTGTGGGGTAAGTATGATAGTAATTTCTAGCTTGCCAAGTTCCATGCGTTCATTACTAGAGCCCACCACCAGCCTCCCCATCACCAGAAGGCCATCTGCCTTTCTTCTACTTGATTGCCAAACTCCCTTTTATCACTCCTAGTTTTTGAAGGTTTAAAGGTTCATTTAAGAAACACCATGCTACCCAACATATGGAGATTCTTTCCAGGTTTCACACACTTATCGCATATTTACTCTATGGACTCAATCATGTCAAGTTATATTTCATATTTTAGTTATTTTTGATATAGTTGTTAACATAGGCTCTGAAGTTGAAATTCTGTCTCTACTACTTACTAGTTTTGTAATGTTAGGAAAGTCACTTAAATTCTTTGAGCTTCTTATGTGAAATGTAATTTAAATGTGCTAATATAGGTAAAGCAAGCCACAGTTAAGTGCACAATAAATGATAGCTCTTAATATCATTACTGTACATTGTTAATTTTCATAATCATATTATCTCTGTCACATTACCCTCACAAAAAACAAGTAGTATTACATCTACTTTCAGATAAAAAGATGAAGTAATAACTCACCCAAAGTCAGATGATTAATTTGTACAGAACCAAGTATAGAATTCAGTTTGCCTTCTCATTATATCACATTCCTTCATAGGGTAAGTAACATGGAATATTAAAAAGGAGTCTGAGTGTGGGCATGAAGACAGGCTAGAGAATGCCAAATGAGGCTATAATCAATTGTCAGTCTGGGGAAATGGTCACTATTGTAATCCAAGTGTATCAAAATCAACTAAACTAAAATTCAAGTTATAAACATAAAATGAGATACCAGAAAAAGATTCTGAATCAAACAGCCATCTCCACAATATCAATTTTAGGAGTAGTTCAGAGACTACTGATTGTTTACTAAGCCAACAAATCTTCTTTCTGCTTTGCCTTATTTAGAAGACCACAACACCACTATTGGCACTTTGAGTTTGGTCAACTGTAGGAGGCCAAATGAGTTAATGAGGAAAAAATTATTGGCAAGTCCAAAGTGCCTAACCTCTCTGTTGAGATTGGCTTTAAAAATCTGTTTAATATGGATTGAAAGGGAAGGGCACATGACACAGGTGGAGCCACGTTAAGTTTTGCAAAGAAGAATGATCATTTCGATCTTGAGACACTAAAAGGAATGAGAGAAGATGTATTTAGAATGTGTTGATAGTTGGGGAAGTGCCTCCTTGAAGATCTTATTATTGCTAATGGCAGTGGGAATTGATACAGGCATTTTGCAGAACAATTTTGAAATATGGATCAAAGCTTTAAAATACTTTTGAACCTATAATTCTATTTCAGGGAATTTGTCATATAGAGATACTATGAAATATAAGGGGGAAAGTTTTATTCTTAATGAAAGACATGTGACATATTTGGCAATCTTGGTAGCATGATTGATGAAAGTGAATCTTTAAAATGTTTCTCCCCTTCAGGCTCCATTGGTAGTGCTGAAAAAAATGGGTTTAGTTTGGCAAGGACTACCATTTTTATTTATTTTCTTCTTTTTATTTTTTATTTATTTTTATTTTTTCTATATTGAAATAAGATAAACAGTTTTTTGTATTTACATTGTACAATTCAATTAATTTTTTTCAATTATAGTTAGTATACAATAATATGCCAGTTACAGTTGTATAGCATAGTGATCAGAGATCCACATAACTCGCAAAGTGATCACCCCACTAAATCTAATACACCTTTTTTCCCATACATATGTATTACAACATTATTAATCATCTTCCCCATGCTACACTTTACGTCTCTATGTTTACTCTGAAAATATCCATGTGTACTTCTCTAATGCCTTTGCTTTTTATTGCTCCCCCAACACCCCTCCCATCTGGTGTCTCTCTAGTAGTCTCTATATCTATGAGTTTATTGCCGCTTTTATTGTTGTTGTTTATTTTGTTCTTTAGATTCTACGTGTATGTGAAATCATGCAATATTTGTCTTTCTCTATCAGACCCATTTCATTCAGTGCAATGCCCTCTAGGTCCCCCAAGGAAATATATTTTTCCATCCCCAGCCTTTTATTCCGTGTATATCTTTTAATCTAAAGTGAGTCTCTTATAGGCAGCATATCCATTCAGTCACTCTTTTGCTTGGAGTACTTAATTCTTTCCCATTTGAGGTACTTATTGATAGGAATGTATTTATGACCATTCTTTATTCCTGTTTTTGTACATGTTTTTTCTTCTTAAAGAAGTTCCTCCAACATTTTCTGTAATACTGGCTTGGTAGTGATAAATTTCTTTACCTTAGTTTTGTCTGGGAAGTTCTTTATCTGTCCTTTGACTCTAAGTAACAGTTTTGCTGCATAAAGTATTCTTGGCCATAGATCCTGGGTTTCCATCGCATCAAATATTTTGTGCCAAGACCTCTGTCCTGCATAGTTTCTTTTGAGAAATCAGTTACCAGACCTATGGGCACTCCCTTGTATGTAACTAACTGTTTTTTGATGTGTCTTGGTGCGAACCTCTTTGGGTTCATCTTTTTTTTTGGAACTCTCTGAGCTTCTTGCGATTGTATATCTATTTCCTTCATCAGGCTAGGAAAGTTTTCCATCATTATTTCTTCAAATAGCTGTACACCGTCTTTTTATTTTTTTTTTCTGGTACCCCTATGACATAGATATTTTGACCGATAATAATGTCCCATAGTCTCCTTTAATTATTATTATAGTCTTGACTTCTTTTTTCTTGCTGTTCTGATGAAGTATCCTTGGTTTCTTAATCTTCTATATTGGTTTTTCAATCCTCTTCTTCATCCACTCTGTTGATTCCCTGTAATGTACTCTTCATTTCAGACAATGTGTTCTTCATTTCTGACTGATTCCTTTTTATAATTTCCATTTCCATGTTTATATTTTTTATCTCCTTGTTGAAATTCTCACTGAAGTCATCTACACTACCCTAAGTTCATTGAGAAACTTTGTAACCAGTGTTTGGAAATCAGCATGTTAGATTGCTTGACTCCATTATTTCTGGATCTCTATTCTGTTCTCTCATATGGTTTCTGCTTCTCTGCCTTCTAATTTTGGCTTCCTTTCTGTATCTGTTTCTATATACTAAGAAAAACTCTACATCTCCCAGTATTATTAGTGCAGCTTTGTGTGGTAGGTGTCCAGTGGAACAGTCCTGAGAGGGGTTCAGCTGCAGGTCAAATTTAGCCCTAGCCTGTGCCCTTCTGGAGCCTACTGTTAAGATTCAGTATGCAATCCACGGATTTTGAGATTATAGTTGCCTCAAAAGGCCATCCCTGAAACCAAGGCCATCTGCTCATCAAGGGGCATGTGACTAAGCGAGGATGCACCTGGATGTGGCTTGGGTGGGGCCACAATTGGGGTAGGCAGAGTTTTAGAACAACCACCGGGCAGAGTTACTTCTATTATCAAGTTTGATGAGGTCTCTGCTATGGCAGTGTTGAGTCCACACACTGGATCCTCAGGGGAAAGCCTAACAGGGCAACAATGGACACTGCTGGCACTTCTATAATGAGCAAGTCTCACTTCAGCCCTTATTCCAACTCAGTGTCCCCCTGTAACTCCCTGGTTCCCCTGCACAGTTGAACTTGCGCTGGTGCTGAAAGCAAGCAGGTTTGTCACAGTGAAAGTCCACTTGCTTACAGGGCCCCTTTAAGAAGCATCTGCAGCTGCAACAGTCTCTGTCTCACTCAGCTGCTCAGGACTGGGTGGCATTGTTTCCTCACCCCTCCTACCTTCTGCTGTTGCAGGGTCATTTCTTAGTTCTCTTCCTAGTTATATGGTTTATTCATCTAGATCCCAGGTGATTTTCCGTGCTGATTTCCTTGATTCTGGCACAACTTTGATTTGATCGCCAGGGATATGAACAGAACTTCTATCACCAATGTCATTTTTTTTCTCTTCTACTTTTTATTTTTGTTACATGAACATGAACCTCTGGTTTTAACTATTTACACATTTCCTCACACTATCAAAGGCTGACATCACTGAGGGATTATTCATTTCATGAAAAACTTGGGTGTGTATTTTCTTAACTATCAAGTACTGTTCAGCATATTTATCTACTTCCTTATAGAGAAAATTTGAGGTGAAAAGGCAGACTGTCCTACCCTATGCAAGTTCTTCCCATGGAATAGTTAGAGTATGGGCAGCATACCAACTGAAAGTCAAACAACAATGTTATTCCAGAGCTATTTTGATCTTCAGAAAAATAGATTTCCATGTAACTTTTTAGGAACATAGCTATTTCATAGAACTGAATACATCTGGAATTCTTTTCCTGACAAATCTATTCTGCACAGCAAGGTTTAATGCAAATGCCCTGCTCATTTTATTTTAAACACATATCTGAATATGGATTACCTTCTTGGCTATTACTAAAAGACCTGAAATTTTCAAAGTTAGCATAAGATGAAAAGGTTTGGAAACACCAGAAAAAGTTAAATGCCAAGCCACTATAATGTTTATGGTCAGAGAATATTAGAGATTATTCTGAGTTGGTAGTTTCACAATAATAATCTCTTACATTTGTTATATGACAGTGTCCTTGGGTTCTAGGATAAAATTAATTTTAAGTTGACCATCTGTTTATGTAATAAGTATAATTATGCTTTATGAAATAATTACTGTAAGTGCAAGTAATTAGCCATTATGTATAATTATATAATTCAGTCATTGTAAAAAAAAATCCTTGTGAAACTGAATATGATGCTTTGTACATTTGCAAAAAATAGATACTTTAATTTTTTATTTGGAGTAATTAAATGTATTTTTGTCTGCTTTTGGAGCGGTTACTTCGTTCAAGTGTTAAGAGATTCTACATAACAATAAGAAGTCCAGACAAGATAGTGGAGTAGGAAAACACTGTGTTTGCCTCCTCCTATAATGACATTAAAATTACAACTAAATTATAGAACAATCAACCTGAAGAACCATCTGAAAAAAACTTTAACAGAAGTCTATAACTAAGGATATAAAGATGAGACCATGTGGAGACTGATAGGAGGAGTGGAGTTGCAAAATTAGCACACCCCACAACCATGTGTGGCAGTTGAACATTGAGCAGGATATCTCAACTACAGAGGTGACGATCACCCTCATGAAGCAAGGGGTCCCAGGCCCAAATGGGATTCCTCAACCCAGGTTTTTTATTGCTGGTAGGAGTCCCCACAACATCTGGCTCTGAAATTCACCAGGGATTCTGTCTATCTGGGTGAGACAGAAGGGTACTGAAATGCAGACATCCTCTTAATGGCCTGTGCACAGACTCACTCATTCATATGTACTCACTCTGGGCTCTGCTGGAGGGACAGTGACTCAGGAGGTACCAAAGATATACAAGGGAAGCCTGAGTTCTGTGGCTTCAGGGCAAAAGTTGGAGGGACAATTGTCACTATCCCTGTGTTAAGCCTTCTTCCTATGTACCTGACAGGTCAGCACCATCTTTCCTGTGTTCAACCCTCTGCCTACCCAGCCAAATCTAAATTTGCATTAGCCTGGTAAATTTTCTTTACTCCACTCTGGTAACTCCCAGGGACTTGCCCCCACCCAGTTTGCATGTCAAAAGCACTTTCAATGGCCAGGCACCAAGCCTTGCTCTTCATACCACAGCAGGCTCAGCAGGCTCTTTTAGCAGCAAACAGTTGGCCTTGGCCTTGGGGGTCTGCAGGCCCCAGGCAGGAGGAGGCTGATCTCAGTGGGCTCTGAGACACTGCAAGTGGTCCCAGTCTCAGCACTGAAGCCAAACTTGAAACTGCATTAACCTTGTGAAAACTACTCACCTAACACTGGTGACTTCCTGGGAACCAGCCTTACCCAACTTATGTATGACCAGAAGCTCTTTTAGTAGCTGAGGTTTATGGCCAGCCAGCAGACAGTATCAGGCCTTGGGGATCCCTGGGCCTTTTTATAAGCTTCCCCAGGCAAAGTATTGCTGAAAACCTACCTTGATTTTCAGTGTGGCCTCTCCCATGTACCTCCAAATCCAGAACAGGCACTGATCAACCATGAATCACTTTGTTGTTCATACCAAGTAGTCCTGATATAGACACAGACAATAACTGAACTTGGCCTGTATGGAAGCCCCATTAAAGAACCCCTAGAACCAACACAGCTGGAGGCCAGCTTCAGACCACAACAAAGCAGTAACTGATTAGCCCCAACACTTCCAAAGGGTGGTCTTAAAAGGCACATGAGACTGCTGAAGCAAATCCTGCTCCATGTGATCAGCCTCCACACAACAGCTCATATGCTGTGAATATGGCCAATACTCGAAGCCAGTCAACCTGAAATTCAGTTCAACCACTGACTTGCTAATGCTAATAATGATCAAGGTTCAACTACAACAGAAGGGCACACACATCCACACAAGAGACACTTTTGGAGGACCCACATCATGTGACAAGGGTGACTGCATCACTGGGCCACACAGGGCACCTACTATATAATGACACCCTGCAAAGCCTGGGAGACATAGATGTACCTAATACATAGAAACACAAAGAGGCAACCAAATTCAGGAAAAAAGAAACATCTGAAATAAAAGAACAGAACAAAGTTTAAGAAAAAAAACCCTAAATGAAATGGAGGGAAGATACCTATCAGATATGAAGTTCAAAACACTACTTATAAGAATGCTTAAATAACTTAGTGATAACTTCAACAAAGAGATAAAAAAGGATAAAAAAGGATATGTAAACAATAAAAAAGAACCAATCAAAATGAAGAATACAATAACTGAAATGAAGAATACACTAGAAAGAATCAATGGACAATTAGATGAAACAGAGGATCAAATTAGTGATTTGGAAGTCAAGGTAGGAGAAAACACCTAATTGAAACAGTAAAAGTAAAAAAATAAAAATAAAAATGAAGATACTTTAAGGTACCGCTGGGAAAATATCAAGTGTAACAATATTCACATTATAAGAGTTCAAGAAAGAGAAGAGAGAGAACAAGGGATTTAGAACCTATCTGAAGAAATAACTTGGTGAAGGAAATAGACATATAACTCGAGAAAGTGCAGAGTCTAAAACAAGATGAACCTAAGCAGACCCAGACCAAGATACATCATGATTGAAATGCTAAAGGTTAAAGACAAAGAGAAAATCCTAAAAGTAACGAGAAAAGCGCCTAGTTACTTACAAGGGGACTCCCATAAGAATGTCAGCTAATTTCATAACTGAACCTTTGCAGATCAGAAGGGATTGACGCAAAATATTCAACGTGATGAAAAGCATGGACCTAAAACAAAGACTAATCTACGTAGCAAAGCTATCAATTAAAACTGAAGGTGAGATAAAGAGCCTCCCAGACAGGAAAAGCTAAAGAAATTAATTATCATCAGGACAATATTAGAAGAAATATTAAAGGGGCTTCTTAAAGAAGAAAGGAGAAAAACAGAACATAAATGTGAATAATAAAGTGGCAAAGACTCTGTACCTATCTAGAATCACTTTAAATATATTGGGTTAAATGCCTCAATCAAAAGACATAGGGTGGCTGAATGGATAAGAAAAAAGATCCATACGTATGGTGTCTATAAGAAACTCACTTAAAATCAAAAGACATGTACAGCTGGAAAGAGATGAAAAAAGATATTTCACACAAATAGAAATAAAAAATAATCTGGGTAGCAATATTTATATTAGACAAAATAGACTTTAAAACAAAGGCTGTAATAAATAATAAAGGACGTTACATAATGATAAAGGGATCGATCCAACAAGGGGACATAAACCTAGTAAACATATTTGCATCCAACATAGGAGCATTTAAATATGGTAAGCAAATAATTACCAATACAAAGAGAAAGACCAATGGTAACACACTCAAAGTAGGGTATTTTAACATCCCACTGACATCAATGGACAGATCTTCCAGACAGAATATTAGCAAGGAAACAGAAGACTTAAATGACACACTATACAAGATAAATTTAATTGGTGTTTTTAGAGGATTTCATCCCAGACCAAAAGAATATACATTCTTCTGAAATGCACATAGAGCATTTTCTAGGATAAACCACATGTTAAGCCACAAAAAAAGTCGCAGAAAATTCAAAAAGACTGAAAGCATATCAAGTATCTTCTCCAACCACAATAGTATGAAACTAGAAATCGATTACAAGGAAAAAACTGGAAAATACACATCATATGGAGGCTAAATAACATGGTACTAAACAACAAATGAATTAACAATGAGACCAAGAAAGAAATAAAAAGATACCTTGAGACAAATGAAAATGAAAACATAATGTCCCAGATCTATGGGACACAGCAAAAGCAGTCCTAAGAGGGAAATTCACAGCAACACAGGCCTATCTCGAGAAACAAGAAAAATCTCAAATGATCTAACTTCTCACCTAAAGGAACAACAAAAAAGAACAGCAAACAAAACCCAAAGTGAGTAAAAGGAAAGTAATAATAAAGATCAAAGCAGATAAACAAAATAGAATCTAGAAAAACAATACAAAAGATAAATGAAATCAAAACATGGTTCTCTGAAAGGAAAAACAAAATTGATAAACATTTAACCAGACTCATCAAAAGAGAGAGAGAGAGAGAGAGAGAGAGAGAGAGCTCAACAAAATAAAATTAGAAATGAAAGAAGAGAGTGACAAATGGCTCCACAGAAATACAAAAATTTATGAAAATGTTATGAGCAATTGTATGCTAACAAGTTGGACAATATGGAGGATATGGGTACATTGCTAGAAACATGCAATCTCTCAAGACTGAGTCAAGAAAAATACAGGAAATCTGAACTGACTGATTACTACTAACAAAATTGAATCAGTAACCAAAAAGCTCCTCTCACACAAAAGTCCTGGACTGTATGGATTCAGAGGTAAAATTCATCAAACATTGAAAAGAGTATTAACACCTATTCTTCTCAAACTACTCCAAAAATTTTAAATGGAAGAAAGTCTCCCAACTCGTTTTATGAGGCCACCATTACCCTGATTCCAAAACCAATAACATTACAAATAAAATATATCAGTTGATATCTCTGATGAACATAGATGCAGAAATCCTCAACAAATCATTAACAACTGAATTCAGTATACATTACACATTGAAAAGATCACACACCATGATCAAGTTTGCAAGGTTGTTACAATATCCACAAACAAACTAATGGATAAACTACATTAACAATTGAAAGATAAAAATCATATGATCACATCAATAGATGCAGAAAAAATTGTTCAAAAAAAAATCTAGCAGTTGCTTATGATAAAATTTCTCAGCACAATAAGAATATAGGAAATAGACCTCATCTTAATAAAGGTCATATATGATAAACCCACAGCTAACATCATACTCAATGGAGAAAAGCTAAAATTGTTTCCTTCAGATCAGGAACAAGGCAAGGACGCCCACTTTCACCACTTTTATTCAACATAGTTTTAGAAGTTCTAAACACAGCAATAAGAGAAAAAAGAGAAATAAAAGGAATCCAAAATGGAAAGGAAGAAGTAAAATAATCATTATTTGCAAATGACATGAGGCTATATAGAGAGAACCCTAAAGATTTCATTAAAAAACTATTACAACTGATAAATAAATTCAGTAAAGTAGCTGAGTACAAAATAAATATTCATAAATTATTTGCATTTCTATATTCCAGTAATGAACTATCAGAAAGAGAAATTAAAAAAACAATCACATTTACAATTGCACCAAAAAAATAAAATACCTAGGTATAAATTTAGCCAAGAAAGTAAAAGATTTGTATTAGGAAAATTCTAAGACACTGACGAAGATATAAATAAGTGGAAGCATATATCGTGCTCATGGAAAGGAAGACTTAACATTGTTTAAATGACCATACTACCCAAAGCAATCTATAGTTTTAATACAATTCTTATCTAAATACCATTGGCATTTTTCATAGAGCTATAACAAATCACCTAAAAAGGCATATGGAACAATAAAAGATCCTGAATAGCATGGCAGTCTTGAGAAAAAAAAAGAAGTTGGAGCTATCGGGATATATGATAACAAATTACTACAAGTCTATAGTAATCAAAGCAGCGTGGTACTGGCTTAAAAATAGACAAAGAGATCAATGGAATAGAATACAAAAGCCAGAAATAAAACCACAACAATATGGGCATTTAATCTACGACAAAGGAGACAATAATATACAATGAGGTAAAAACAGTCTCTTCAATAAATGATGTTGGGAAACCTGGACAAATATGTGCAAAATAAATGAATATGGACCATCTTCTTACACCATATACAAAAATGAACTCAAAATGGTTTAAAACTTTGGTAAAACCCCAAACAATAAAACTACTAGTAGAAAACACAGGCAATAAACATTCTTACATTGTTCTTAGCAATATTTTTTCCTGATATATCCCGTTGGATAAGGAAAGCAAAAGAAAAAATAAACAAATGGGACTACAATAAACTGAAAAGATTTTTCACAGCAAAGGAAAACGTGAACAAAACGAAAAGACAATCTACTGAAAGGGAGAAGATATTTTCCAATGATATGTATGATAAGAGGTTAATGTACAAAATTTATAAAGAACTCCTACAAGTCAACATCAAAAAAATAAACAATTCAATTAGAAAATAGAAAGAAGACATCCAAATGGCCAATAAACATGTGAAAAAAATGCTCAATGTTACTAATTATCAGAGAAATCTAAATTAAGTGTAAACATGGTGGAGTGAGGGACATAACCAGATTTCTCCCCTTGAAACAACAAAAAAAATGAATATCTAAAACTGAACAACAACAACAACAACAACAAAACACCCAAACTGCACACCAGCACTTTTGCAAAGAAGAGGTACCACAGGTTAATACCCAAGGTGTCAGGAGATGGACTGGGAAAAACAAAGACATTGCCTTTCCCAGCAAGAGATCTCTGTAGAATGAGGGGGAGAGGAAAAGGTATGGCAAGAGACCCTTGAACAGCTCTGCCTGTGAGAGCTGTGAGCTCCAACGGCCATTGACTGGATCCAGTCATCAGGGAAGAAAGCAGAGAAGCAGGACGAAAGAGAAAAAACAGCAAAGCTCTCCTTAGATGTGAGGGAGAAATAAAGACTTGTCCAGACATGCAAAAATCCTAAATAAGATACTAGCGAACCGAATACAGCAACATATTAAATATTATACACCACGAGGAAGGGGCTTTATCTCAGAGGGACAGGGATGGTTCAACATAAGCAAATCAGTTAATGTGATACACAACATAAACAAATTAAAAAATAAGAATCATATCATCATATCAATAGATGCAGAAAAAGCCTTCGACAAGATACAGCAACCATTTATGATCAATACACTTAACAAAATCGGTATAGAAGGAAAGTATCTTAACATAATAAAGACCATATATTGCAAAAACTGAATAAACATTACACTTAATTGTGAAAAACTAAAAACCTTCCCTCTAAGATTATAAACAAGGCAAAGATGTCCATTATAACCACTGTTATTCAATATAACATTGGAGGTTCTAGTGAGTGCATTCAGACAAGAGAAAGATACAAAAGGCATCCAAATAGGAAATGAAGAATTCAAACAGTCACTAATTGCAGATGATGTAATTCTCTATATAGAAAACCCTAAAGACTCCACAAGAACATTACTAGAAACAGCAAACAAATATAGTAAAGTCTCTGGATACAAAATCAACGTTCAAAAATCTATAGTGTCCATATACTCTAATAATGAAGTGTCAGAAAAAAGAAGTGAAAAAATTAATTCATTTTCCAATTGCAACAAAAAGAATAAAATAACTGAGAATAAATTTATCAAAACGTGAAAGAACTATATAATGAAAACTGTAAGGCCTTGTTAAAAGAAATTGAAGAAGATAAAAAGAAATGGAAAGATATCCCACGTTCTTCAACTGGAACAATCAACAGTTAAAATGACTTAATTACCTAAAGCATTATATGGGTTTAATGCAATCCATATCAAAATTTCATCAGCATTTTTGAAAGGAATAGAACAAAAATATCATCAGATTTGTATGGAAGCACAAAAGATCCTGAATTGCCAAAGCCATCCTGAGAAAGAAGAAAGAGGCTGGAGGCAGCACTCTGCTTGACTTCAAATTATAATACTAAACGACAGTAATCAAAACACCATGGTATTGGCAGAAAAACAGACACATGGACCAGTGGAACAGAAATGAGAGTCCAGACGTAAACCCATATTTCTATGGGCAAAGAGTTTTTGACAAAAAAAGCCAAAAACATACCGTGGAGAAAGGAAAGCCTCTTCAATAAATGGTGCTTAGAAAACTGGAAAGCCACCTATAAAATAATGAAACTAGACTTATCTATCATCACACACAAAAATTAACTCAAAACAGATTAAGGACCTGAATATAAGAACCGAAATAATAAAGTGTATAGAGGAAAACATAGGAACTAAACTCAAGGACTGTAACTTAAAGAGAATTTTATAAATTTTACCTCAAAGGCAAGCGAAGTAAAAGCAAAATTAATGAATGGGAATACATCAAACTAAAAAGCTTTAGCACAACAAAAGAAACCATCAACAAGGTAAAAAGACAACCATCTTAATAAGAAAATATATTTGCAAGCAATACCTCCGATAAGGACCTAATATCCAAAATATACAAAGAATTCATACAACTCAACAACAACAACAACAGCAACAACAACAACAACAACAACAACAACAGAAAACAAACAATCCAATCTAAAAATGGGCAGAAGACCTGAACAGATACTTCTCCCCAGAGGACATACAAATGGTCAACAAATATTTGAAAAGATATTTAACATCACTAGCTATTAGGGAAATGCAAATCAAAATCACAATGATATATCATCTCATACCTCTTAGAATAACTGTTATCAATGGGACAAGTTATAACAAATGTTGGAGAGAATGTGGAGAAAAAAGAACCTCATACATTGATGGTGGGACTGCAAATTGGTACAGTCACTATAGATAACAACATGGAGGTTCCTCACAAACTAAGAATTGATCTACAATATGATCCATCAATCCCTCTATTGAGTATTTACTTCAAAGACTTAAAAACTCATATCTGAAAAGATATTTGCACACCAATGTTCATAGCAGCATTATTCACTGTGGCCATGACATAAAAGCAACCAAAGTGTCCTACGCTAGGTAATCGGATAAAGAAGCTGTGGTACATATATACAATGGAATATTACTCAGCCTTAAGAAGAGATGAAATACTGTAATTTGCAACAACATGGATGGACCTCAAGATAATCATGCTAAGCGAAATAAGCCAGACAGAAAAAGTTGAAAATTACATAATATCACTGATATGTGGGATATAAACCTAAAAGCAAGAAACGGACAGGACTAACAAACAGAGACTTATGGACATGGATAATAAACTAGTGGTTACCAGAGAGTAGGGGGCAAGAGAAGGGGGTAAGTAGATGGGGTAGATTGGTCAAATATGTGGCGACAGAAAGAAATCTAACTGAGTGGTGAACATATAATGTAAATATGTATATGTTTTACTATAAAAATGTACAGCAGAAACTTATCAAATTTTGTTAACCAATGTTCCCATAAAAATAACCAATTAAAATAAATAAATAAACAAACAAGCAAGCAAACATACAAACAAATAACAATTAAAAAAATAGAATTACAGTAAGTTAGCACCTCACTCCTGTCAGGTTATCATCACTTTATCAAAAAACAACAGTGTTTGCAAGAAGGCGAAAAAGGGAACCCTCATGCAGTATTGTAAGGATTAAAAACTGATGCAGACACTATAGAAAACATGTTTGGAGGTTTCTCAAAAAATTAACAACAGAACTACTATGACGAACAATTCCATTTCTAGATAGTTATCTGAAGATATCCAAAACACTAATTCAAAATGATCTATGCTCTGCTGTGTTCATTGCAGTGTTATTTACAATTGCCAAAATATGGAAGCAACCTAAGTGTCCACCAATGCATGAATGAATAAAGAAGAGATGGTATACACATACAGTGGAATATTACTCAGCCATAAAAAGTGAAATCTTACTATCTGTGATAACATTGATGAACCTAGAGGGTATTATGCTAAGTGAAATGAGTTAGAGATAGACAAATTCCACTTAGATGATCTCACTTAGATGTGCAATCTAAAGAACAAAATAAATGAACAAACAGTACAGAAACCTACTGATAGATACAGGGAACAAACTGATGGTTGACAGATGGGAGGGGTGTTGGAGAGCTGGTTGAATAAGGTGACAGAATTAATAAGTATAAATTGGTAGTTACAGAATAGTCACAGATATATGATATACAACATAGGGATTATACTCAATATATTGTAATAACTATGTATAGTGCCAGGTAGGTAGTAGACTGGTGGAATTGGTTTGTAAATTATATAAATGTCTAACCACCATGCTATATATCTGAAAATGATATAAAATATTTAATGTTAAATGTTATTAAAAAATAAAAATATAAAATATAAAAGATTTCACATAACATTTCAAAGAAATGACTAGCTTTCTGTTCCCCATCTTCCAAACTTCTTGATAATAATACGACTGTTCTTGAAACCCATCATTTCTCTGGTGCACACAGACCATTTTAAAAAGTTTTCTAAAACAATAAAATAAATAATAAAATAAAATAAAATAAAATAAATAAAATAAAATAAAATAAAATAAAATAAATAAAATAAAATAAAATAAATACAATACAATACAATACAAAACAATACAATACAATGCAATGCAATGCAATACAATACAACACAACACAACACAACACAACACAACACAACACAACACAACACAATACAATACAATACAATACAATACAATACAATACCTCTCTATACAAGGTTTGGGGCTTTGAGGATTCTCAGGCATAACACAAGATGACACTACCAAGAAACAAATAATGAATGTATTTCAAGTCTCTTTACATATAACTGTGTATATATGCTTATGTGAGAAAGTTATTATTACAGATTGGGAAACTATATTTAAGTTCTTTGGGTTTTTAAATAATCTAACGGAAATTATTTATTTATTTGTTTGTTTGTTTTGCTTATAAGGATGGCTTGAAATAGGAAGTTTTTAATGGTGACCTGCCCATGATTTGTTTGTATGTTTGTTTGTTTGTTTGATTTTGCTTTTCGGTAATATAAATATGAATTAAGTTGATATTTAAAGGTGATATTTTTTAAAAATTTAATCCATCTCAATCTAAAGAATGCAGCTGTTGTTATTGTTTTGTTTCTAAGAAAGTGCATTTCCAATCACTAAAATCAGCGAAGCAAAGGTGCTTTTTGAAGATGACTTAATTGGAATACTTTCATAGAATTAGAAATTTTGCTAAGTGACTCTTGAAGTCCCTTTAAAGTCTTAAATTCTACAATATCTCTTTTTATGAATACAGGCAAATAAGAAAATTAGTTATAATGGAGAGGAAAACATTACATTGCTATAATTGTCTGCAGTCAGTGAAGAGATAATTGTCCTAAACAATTGGGAAAGTCAACAGTGAGCAAAACTGAATAAGGAAAATATTATCTTTGCTTATTAATATAACTTTAAATAAAAATAAGTGTGAATCCATATTGATCTCTTACCTGTATCAAGTCCCTTATTAAATGTGTTTACATGTTTTATCTCATTGAATCTTCCCAACAAACTTGTGAGAGGGAATTATTTCTAACTATTTTATTGATATATAAGCTGACACTTTAAAATATTATTATTTATCAAATGTGAAATAATTAGAAGTGATTTGGCCAGGATTTTAGCCTCCATGTATGTGAGTCCAGTTCCTGGGCTCATAACCATGCTTTTATATTGCTTCCTTCCAGAACATTTGGTCCCTTTCCTCTGCCATCTAAATCCAAGGACTTCATGCTATCCTCTACTTTCAGGTAGAAGGAAGCTGATATATTTATTTATTCATGCAGTTCTGTTTAACTAATGCCTTGAATACATTGCTTGTCACAATGATATTTAATCCTGGCTGCAATCCTCACCAGGAGAATTTTTTTTTAATGCCAGTGCAGTCTCCAGTTCATATTTATTAAATTAGAATTAGGGTGGGTGGGACTCAGGCATTAGTATTATTGAAAACATCTGGCCTACAGAATAAATTTCAAACACCAAAGCCCTTTACAACTTGAACACTGACTCTATTTCCGCTCTAATGACCCCCTTTCACTTAGACCTCTCTGCCATGCCCTGAGTGTGTTCTTTTTGTCTGGAGTAACCTGGCCTTCTTTATTTGGTTGTCTCACTTATTTTCAAGTGCCTAAATTATTTTCCTTGCCTGCAAAATCTTCCTTAACATCGTATGTTGAATTAGTAATTCTCTTTTTCTCTTTTTATATCTTCTCTCACAGTTATTTATACATCTAGTTCAATGCTTCCCATTAAGTCCGTCCACTCTCCTTGACTAGAGTGTGTGTTCTTTGAGGTCATGGATTGGTTAATTATTAAACCCCAGATGATTAACACAATATCTAACATATAGAAACAAGCCTCTAATATTTTCCCTATTTTTAATGAATGAATGTATGGATATAGTAATTAATAAATTCAAATAAAATGTATTTATGATTTTATTTTATTTCCAGGAACAATTTTATTTAAAATAAAGGTTGCATGGAAATAATTGTGTTTAAAACAAAGAAATACATCATTAATGGTGGCATTTGCATCGGTGGGGAAGATTTTTATGTTCAGAGTCTTTTCATATGATATCATTAACATGTATAATTATTCTCCTTAGGTGTAAATGTAAGACCACAGGAGAAAATATGCTCCTATGTCAGATTACATATTTCTTCTCAGCTCTAGCAGGTGGAATGTGAGAAGCATGTATTTCTTCTTTCAAATGGCTCAGTGCCCAGGTTTCCCCAGTGCTCCATCCTGTGTTTCTGACAAAGTCCAGGTGATCTTGCAAGCCAGATTGCATCAGTTCAATCTCATCTCTCCTATTGAAAGATCATTAACAGCTAATAAAAAAGATAGGAGGTCACCAAATAATAGTGCTAGGTGATCACTGTGATCTACCCACTGATATACACAATTCTTTTCAGCATGATTACTGATCCTTCTATCATCATTTCATATAAAGAAAACAAATAGTGTTGGAGTCATTAGCTTTCATCATTCTCAGGAATTTTCCAACAATATTTTTCATGAGGCATGTTCCACAGTGATGTTATGTTATTATGTAATAGGCCTCCATAGCAGCCAGTCTTTCTGGTTTGGTTTTGTTATACAAGTATTTTTAGAGGAAAACTTAAAATAATGACCAATGATAAGCACAGAAAAATCCCTGATAGTTCAGTGATATGAATTATTAAAGATAAAGCTAAACGAGAGGAGGTAATGTGTTGGGAAATTTAAGATAAGTTGAAATCTGAAACCAACTCTGATGGTTGGCAAGTTTTGTAGCAAATCAAATAGTATTGAGTGCAGGACAAGCTCTCTCACCACCACACTTCTTACCTCCACTTATCATCCTCTTTCAGACACTAATTAGGCTTGAACCATAACAGACAGTAGTACCTCCCTGTCATCTGCAAGAACAAGTGGAAAATCAAGATATACCGTCACCACTGAGACTAAGGATCCTAACCAGGATGATGGGGTAGTTCAAATTTAGAATTCAGCTGAAGGAAGAGTGTGGAGGTCCATTCTAGAATAGACCTAGCCACACCTCAGAGCACCCTGGGCCAATGAAAATCTCAAAAGTATCTGATATTTGAGGAAGATCTAAAGCCACAGCAATGTTTAAGGAATAAATAATCCTTAAACATATTACATACATTTTGAGGACATGGAAGGTGAAGATGTCTTTCAGAATGAAGGAGAAATATCTTTGCTACATTCAGAAGCTTGAGGACTTGAGCATTCCTGGGAGCCAAAAGATAACAGCACAATGGCTTGAAAAGAATAGTAAGGCAGAGAGAGGGGATTCTAGAAGTAGCATTGGAGAGTGAAGATGATCCAATTCTCTCAATTTTGTTTCATACTACTTACAAGAAATAATCTCTGCAATCTTGCCCCAACATAGGAGAACTGACAAAGGGAGAGATTACCAAAGGGCCAGTAGAAGGAGTCAAGAAATTAAGATATGAGGCAATGAAAATGGACAGGAAAACACAACATGGCTTTAAGGCTTCTTAGTAAAGCAGTGAGAAGATAGGAACAGTAAGTCCCGGAAGCAGAACTGAGGTAGATGATATGTCTATAGGCTATAAGTTATGGATGAAAGAAAGTATAGTAGATGTTTCATGTCAAATCTACTACCTGTGTTCAAAATAAAAATAAGTTTACCTTTATTTTCCTCTTGATATGAAGTTGATAGATGCTGTTAGATAGCTAGTCAGACATGAGTGACAGGGGAACAAAGGAACATAGGCCCAGCCCAGGGATTTCCCAAAGAACATCCTCTACTGGTAGTTAAAGACTCTTTCCTGCATCCCCAGAGGCAAAAGACTGGAGGGCCGAAACCTATAGCTGGTTTAATATGGCCACAGATGCATGAGCAGAAGGTACTACCCAAACCTTCATACAACCTCAGCCTCATTATGCCATCATTATAATACCATGTTTATGCCAGAAGTTCATGACAGACTGAAGTTATAACATACTGAATTCTAGGTAAGCACATGCACACTAGGCAGAATTATATAGCAGCCAAGTGTCAATCAAAATGGACTCATGTGCCAATCACCTAGGAACGAACGCCTTTGTAACCACCTTAATATAACACAGATCTCCTCCTCCCCCGGGGTGACAACTCTATATATTCCCTTGCTGTGTAACCCATTCCCCACTACAGTGTGTATCCTCAATTCCATGTGGGTAGCAAGATTAGGCTTGACCTGTCTTCTACCTCAAAATGTGCCTTTAATAAATAATACTTCTCGTAATTGTCACTGAGTAGAAATTCATTTCTTCATCAGTGATAAGGACCTAGACCTGTGTGTTACTGGAACTCTGATCACCTCAACAGTAATAATACTATGGTTAAAAACTGTAACAACACAGAATAGATTATTAAAAAAAAATAACCCTGTCCCTTCTAAGAAACAAAATCACTCTAAATTTAACTGCTTAGAGATGATCACTGTGAGCATTTCAATGAAACTACTTTCCAAAATCTCTGTAGGCATGCATACAAAGCCATTGAAAAATAATAAAGAGTTGTCCTATAGATGCTCTTTTATGACCTAATGTTTCTCTCATTAATATACTTTTCTATATTTTTAAATATCAATCATTTTAAGTAGATATTATTCTGTTTTTAGGATGTACCATAATTTACTTAACTAATATCCTATTAAACAATATTTAGGATGATTCTTGTTCCTGGCTTTTCTCTAAGAGAAACAAAGATCTATGAAACATACACAACTTTGTGCACATGACTAATTCTTAGAAATGGAACTGCTGGGTAGAAGTGTATACATATTAAAATTTATTATACTGTCAAATTGCTCCCTGCCTTCACCAGAAAGATTACACTACTTTATACTCCTATGTCAATCTACTTCAATTTTATGAGTATTTTGTGATATCTTATTATTTGTTTGTACTTCTTTTATTTCTAACGAACTGGTCATATTTCCATTTGTTTATTGATTATTTATATGCACTATGCTGAGTGACAGTATGAAAAAAGCGTCAGCTAATTATAGGCCATGAGCCAAAAATCAGCCAATCTGCCAAATCTGGCCTCCTACACTTTATTGTGTAGCCTACAATCTGAGAATGTTTTTATATATATTTTTTAGTGGTTGATAAAAATATCCAAAAAAGAATAATATTTTATGACACATACAAGTTACATGAAATTTAAATTTCTATGTCCATAAATAAAGTTTTATTGGAACACAGCCACATTATTCTTTTACATATTATCTCTGGCTGATTTCTCACTACAAGAATGTTGAGTAGTTTTGATAGAGACTGTATAGCTGAAAAGTCCTAAAGTATTTATTATATGGCCATTACAGAAAACATTTTGTGAACCTGTGGTAGACAGTAATGATTAAAAGTACAAAATTTGGGGCCAAGACATCTTGGATTCAGATACCTGTTCCATCATCTGCTATTTATTTGACATTAGACAATTTATTTAATTCTCTATTCCTTGGTTTTTATTCATCTGTATAACAGAGAAAGTAATAGTACCCAACTTGAAATGTTTTGAAGATTAGGTTAATTTGGTACTTAGAATAGTGCCTAGTATAAGTGCTATATAAATATTAGCTGCATTTATATTCTTTTTAATATAAATTATCTTCCATATTTTTGCCTATCTTTACTTTCAGTATATGTTATCTATGAAATTAAGGAAACTTTTGCATAGTAGAAATTTTAGCTCTTATCTATGATATATTGTATTTTTTCCCAGATTTTTCATCCTTAAAGTTGACTTCAATTTACTCTAAGAAAGCATAATTTCAATTCTGTACATTAATTCTACTTGTATTTTTATAAAATACTAGTAAACAAAGAGAAAAAATGAAATCATCTAGTCCAACTCCCCTTTTTAAGCATGATTAAGTAATTGAGAATTTACTACCTTCTAGTGAACTGGAACTTTTCACTGTTACCAATCTTAATTCCTTAGGACATGAATGACAAAGCTAAATATTTTCCCTTATATAAAACCTCCAAACATGGGAACACTGCTATGCATATTTTAACTTCACTCTTACCTTCCTCCATCCACATCTCCATTTCATATCTCCATTTTTATATGCTAAACCTTCCTAAGGTCTTCAAGTGGTTTTCCTGTAACAAGGCTTTATGGATTCCATTCACTATTACAGTTTTCTCCTCTTAAAACAGTCCAATTTGTCATTGTGCCTTTTATTTTGTGCCTTATTTTGCAATGTAAAAATATCAGTCTTGTAATTAACTTCTAATATCTCTTCACATATAATACCTTTTTTAGGGCTTAGAAAGTTCATGATTCTAGGAGGTTTTCTTTAATTGATAGAAATCATTTATATTTTAAATTGCTTGCTCCTGAGAATGATTCAGACATCAGTACTATGTAAAATGAGACATGGAGATTTTGTACAGCATATTAAATAAGTTATTGCAAGATCTTGCCCATCATGACATTTGACACTAGGGTGAAAATTATACTTACTGCTGCCTCTAACAATTTGGGTCATGAAACACCTTCTCATCATCATAATGATGCTTTGGGTTTTGATGCACACATAGCTCAAGTCATAGAACTGGAAGGGGGGAGAGGAAATGGTATAGATAGCAGAGGCTTTACTCATCCCTCTAGCAACCAAATCAAAGTTGTGACAGAAATACGGAGCAAACATAAGGAAGGTCACCTGGGATCTAGATGAACAGAAGCATTATAAATAGGGAGGGTAATTAATCAACCTGCAATGATAGAAGGTAGGAGGGGGCAAAGATATGAGGCTGCTGGGACCTAGCAGCTGAGTAGAACAGAGGCTGCAGCAGTGGTAGCTGGCAGCAGAAGATGCCTCTTAAGGGGCCTAGTCTGAGAGCAAACTTTTGTGGTGATAGACCTGCATGCTCTGAGCACTGGCACCAGGGGGGTGTGCTCAGGGAACACCAGGGACTTACAGAGGGACACTAAGTTGTCACAATGAGGGCTGAGAGGTGACCTGCCCTGTATAGAATAGAAATGCCAGTGTTATACATTGTTCCTCTGTTGAGCCCTCACCCGATCCTGTTGTAAGGAGTCAGTGCTGCCTAGCTGAGACATCAAACTGGATAACAGAGGTTGCTCCACCCAGAGGATTCCCTGATACTCCATCTTCCCCAACTCATGGCCCCACACAAGCTATATTCAGTTGTGTCCTCAGCGAGTCCAATGTTCCTTGCTGAGCAGTGCCAAGACTCATACTAGTAGCAGCTAGCCTGTGTTTCTGATGTGGTTTCTTGAGGCAACTAAAAGCACAGCATCTATGGATTGTTTGCGGAATCTTACAGGTGACTCCGGAGAGGCACAGACTAGGAATAAACTTGGCATTCAGCAGATCCCCTCTCAGGACTGTGCCACTGGACATGTACCACACAAAGCCACACTAATAAAACTTGGAGACTTCGGAGCTTTGCTTACTACATAGAAACAGTCATAGAAAGGCAGTCAAAATGGCAAGACAATAAAGCAAAAACCATATGACAGAACAGAACAGATAGCCAGGAATAATGGAGTCAAGCAATCTTACAGATGTGGAGTTCAAAACACTGGTTATAAAGATGCTCAATTAACTTAGATGAATTGAGTGATAACTTTAACAAAGAGATAAAAAACACAAACATGAAAAAGGAAATTATAAAAGGGAACCAGTCAGAAATTAAGAACACATTATCTGAGATGAAGAGTATATTAGAAGCAATCAACAGAGTGGATTAAGGAGAGGATTGAACCACTGATATTGAGGATGGGGAAGCCAAGGACACTTCATCGTAATGACAAGAAGAAAGAGGCCAAGATTATAATAAGAATTTAAGGAGCCTATGGGACACTATTAAATGTAAAAATATCCATGTCATAGGGGTACTTGAAGTAAACAAGATGTTGAAGAGCTATTTAAAGAAATATTCTTGGAAAACTTGTTTCACCTGCTGAAGTAAATAGACACACAGCCCCAAGAAGCTCAGAGAATCCCAGAAAAGATGAATCCAAAGAGGCCTTCACCAAGACACAGCATAATTAAAATGCCAAAGATTAAATACAAAGAGAGAACCTTAAAAGCAGCAAGAGAAAATCAGTTAATTACCTACAAGGGAGCATTCATAAGACAGACTGGTGGCTGATTTCTCAAAAGAAACTACGCAGAACAGAAGGGCCTGACACAAAATTAACGGTGTGTTGGAAACCCAGGATTTATAACCAAGAATACTTTATCCAGAAAAACTACTATTTCAAATCAAAGAACAGATAAGAGCTTCCCAGACAAAAATAAGCTAAAGGGATTTTTCAACACCAAGCCAGTTTACAGGATACGTTAGAGGAACTTCTTTGAGATGAAAAAGAAAAACACATATCAAAAACAGGAATAAAGAATGGTAATAACTACATATCTATCAATAAGTACCTCAAATAGAAAAGAATTAAGTGCTCCAACCAAAAGTTAGAGTGGCTGAATGGACAAGAAGACAAGACCCCTACATATGCTGCCTATAAGAGACTCACTTCAGATTAAAAGACATACACAGGATAAAAGAGAGGGAATGGAAAAAGTTATTGCCTTGATGGACCTAGAAGGTATTGTGCTGAATGAGATGGGTCTGACAGAAAGACACATTGCATGATTTCACATATGTGTGAAATCTAAATAACGAAATAAACAACAACAGCAAAGGCAGAAATAAACTCATAGATACAGAGAATATTTTGAGGGCTTTTAGATGGGAGGGTTGTTGAAAGAACAAAAATGTGTCAAAGGAATTAAGAGGGACAAATATGATTGCAGAATAGACATGGAAAATAGAGTGTAGCATGGGGAAGATGGTTAACAATGTTGTCATAAACATGTAATGAGGAAAAGGGGTATTAGATTTAGTGGGGTGATCACTTTGCAAGTAATGTGGATCTCTGATCACTATACTGTACAAATGAAACTGGTATATTAGTGTATGCCAACTATAATTGAAAAAAAAACACTCGTTGAATTGTACAATGTAAATATGAGCAATTAATTGTCTATTATGTTTCAATAAAGTCAGAAAAAATGAAAAAGACATAGACATAGACTGAGATGTGCCTATATTGATATAATGATATAGAATCTTTGTCTCTTATAAAATGAGATTATATATAATATGTACACAGATAAAATCTATACATATTTAATATATATTGCAATGAGTATGAGGATAAATATAAACCTGTGAAACAATCACTATCATCAAGAATATAAACATGTATATTACCTCCAAAAGTATCTTTCAATCCCCTTTATTTTATTTTAAGAAGCTTGTAATTAATATTGTTCCTGTCTTGCCATGAGAGTAAGATAGTCTCCTGCCTAGCTTCGAACCTATTATTTTGAAAAATGCTTATATTAGAGAAGACTTTATTTTCCCATTGTAAAATTGCATAATTTTTTTCCAGGGCCGTGCCCTCCTATGACTGTAACCAGAACAGGTAACCAGGAGGATTTTTGACCCTTACCTTAATCTGGATATCTAGTTCTGAGAGGAACCCTTTTTACTTTCCTGTGCACTCCAAGCAACTTGTTTACAATATGCCAAAAATACTCCCATTTGCATATCACCAATTTGTCAAGAATTGATAGATCAGACAAATACTCCCAGATAAAATAGATCCTATTTATAAACTTTATAAACTGGGAGAAAAATGAGAAGCATATAAAGTGATAGAAGATACAATCTACTGATAACAGCTCAGCTTAATTAAATAGGAAACTCCAAATGAACTATAATGTGAGACAAAAGTAGAGAAAAAAAGAAAGCTGATCAAATTTGCATATAGACTCCTGCTATTTGAGGGGAGAAAACAGTATGAAACACTTGATTTCAAAATCAGCCATTCTTTTTACATTTATAGGGATGGGAGTTCCAGAGTGAGAAGGGATATGATAGAAAATAAAATAATATCTTGTCTTAAACCTCTGAGGTGAAGTGTGTAAATTTTGACATGTATATAGTATATACACAGAAAAACTCATATGTACATAAACTTAAGCCAATTCTCCCATATATTTCTTCTGTCTCAATAAAGGACAACATTGTTATCCTCCTTCCTAAATGGAAAAATGAATAAAGTAAGAACAAAAAGGGGAAATTTTATTTATTTATTTACATATTTATATTGTTATTTTTATTTTTTTCATTAAGTATATTGGGGTAACATTGGTTAATGCAACTACATAATTTTCAGGTGTACATTATAATTTGATATCTGTATATTCTATTGTATGTTTACCACCTGAGGTCCAGTTTCATTCAGCTACTATATATTTGATTCCTTTACCCAATTTAACATTCCCTTCTACCCTATACTTGAACCCTTTTATTTGATGTAGTCTCATTTATTTATTTTTGCTTTTACTTCCCTTGCTTTTGAGGTTAAAATCATAAAATCGTCTTTAAGTCCAAGGTTCTTGAGTTCAGTTACTATGTTTTTTTTCTATGCAATTTATAGTTTCAGGTCTTCAGATCCTTGATCCATTTTGAATTAATTTTTGTGTGTGGTGATAGACAAGAGACTAGTTTCATTCTTTTGCAGGTGGCTTTCCAGTTTTCCCAGCACTATTTATTAAAGAGGTTTTTCTTTCTCTACTGTATGTTTCTGGCATTTTTGTAGAAAATTAATTGCCTATAAAATATGGGTTTACTTCTGTACTCTTGATTCTGTTCAACTGGTCTGTGTGTCTGTTTTGTTGCCAATACCATGCTGCTTTGATTACTATCAGTTTGTAGTATAATTTGAAGTCAGCCAGAATGATGATTCCAGCCCTGTTCTTTTTCCTCAGAATGGCTTTGGCAATTGAGGATCTTTTGTGCTTTCATACAAATCTAATGACTTTTTGTTCTATTTCTTTCAAAAATGCCGATGGGATTTTGATAAGGATTATATTAAATCTCTATAATGCTTTAAGTAGTAAAGTTTTTTTTTTTTAACTATGTTGATTCTTCTAATCCAAAAACATGGAATATCTTTCCATTTCTTTGTATCTTCTTTGAATTTTTTTTTAGTGGGGTCTTGTGGTTTTAATTATGTAGGCACTTGTTTCATTAAATTTATTCCTAGGTATTTTATTCTTTTTGTTGCAATTGCAAAAGGAATTATATTTTTAACTTCTTTTTCTGACACTTCATTATTAGAGTATATAAATGCTATGGATTTTTGAACATTGATTTTGCATCCAGAGACTTTATTGTATTTGCTTATTATTTCTACTAGTGTTCTTGTGGAGTCTTTAGGGTGTTCTATATAGAGAATCATGTCATCCTCAAATAGTGACAGTCTGAATTCTTTGTTTCCTATTTGAATGCCTTTTATATCTCTCTCTTGTCTGATTGCACTTGCAAGGACCTCCAATGTTACAGTGAACAACAGTGGAGATAGTGGACAGCTTTGCCTTGTTCCTAATCTTGGAGGTTTTCAGTTTTTCACCATTAATTATAATGTTGGCTGATGGTTTCTCATAGATGACCTTTATTGTGTTAAGGTACTTTCATTCCATATCAATTTTGTTAAGAGTTTTGATCACAAATTCATGCTGTATCTTGTCGAAGGCTTTTCTGCACCTATTGATATAATAATATGATTCTTATTTTTTAATTTGTTTATGTGGTGTCTCACCTTTATTGATTTTTTATGTGGAACAATTCCTGTGCCTCTGGGATGAAGCACCCTTGATTGTGGGGTAAAATCTTTTCGATATGTTGCTATATTCAGTTCACTAGTATCTTATTTAGGATTTTCGCATTTTTGTGCATGAGAGATATTTTCCTATGGTTTTCTTTCTTATTGTTATCTTTACTAGGTTTTGGTATCAGAGTAATATTGGCCTCATAAAATGAGTTGGAAGGTATTGCCTCCTCTTTGATTTTTTGGAAGAGTTTGAAGATAATAGGTTTTCAATCTTCTTTGAATATTTGGTAGAATTCACTGGTGAAGCCACCTGGTCTTGGATTTTTACTTCTTGGTAGGTTTTTGATGATTGTTTCAATTTCCACAGTGCTGATCACTTTATTTAGATTTTCCAGTTCTTCTTGCTTCAGTCAAGGAAGGTTGTATTTTTCTAAGCTTATAATGTTGTGTTCTTAGTGGAGTTGCACTCCTCTGCTTCCATTTGTCTGATAGTCACTTTATTCCTAATTTTTTTTTGTCATTTTGCTTTATGTGAGCTGACCACTTTCTTTATTTCCTGTAATTAAGGCCTTGTAGTGACAAATTTTCTCAATTTTTGTATGTCTCAGAATGTCTTAATTTCTCCATATCTAAAGGCGAGCTTAGCTGGATACATTATTCTAGGCTGTTAGTTCCTTTTACCTCATAGTTTAAATATTTGATTCCATTCCTTTCTGTCTTGTAAACTTTGTGCTGAGTGGTCTGAGGATAATATAATAAGTTTTCCTTTATAACTTACCATTTTATTCTCTTTAGATGCCCTGAGAAGTCTGTTGCTGTCATTCACTTTTGAAAATTTTAATAAAATGTGTTTTGGTGAAGGCCTTTTTGAGTTGAGGAAATTGGATGTTCTGCTGACTTTGAAATCCAAGCTCTAGCTCATGCCTTAGATTTGGGAAATTTTCATCAACTCTTTGTCTGAAAATGCTTTCTATTCATTGCTCGTTTTCCTCACCTTTGATAATGCCAATTATTCTGATGTTTCCTCTCCTAATGGTATCAGCTAGTTCTTGTATTTCTCTTTCATTATTTTTCATTCTTTAGTTTCTTCTTTCTTCTGATTTATGTCTAGATTTCTATCTTCGATATCACTGATCCTTTCCTCCATTTGGTTGACTCTATTTCCCATGTTTGCTCTTTTATTTTTGAATTCTTGCAGTGTTTTTTTTTTATCTCTACAAGATCTAATCTGTTCTTTTCAAGAGTTTTAATCTCCTTGCTCTGCTCACCTATGTGTTTTTTTCAGTTTCTAAAATTGTTGATAGGGATATTTTCCAAACTCACTGAATTTTTTCAAAAGTACCATCCTCAATTCTCTGTCATTTAAGTAGCATATTTCTGTGTCTGTAAGCTTATTTGTGGAAATTTTTCTCTTTCTTTCTCAGATGCTTTGTCACCTTGGCTATTCATGCTGTTTAATGGACTATTTCTATGCCTGGGAATTAATGAAAATGTATTCTGTTTGTTTGTTTGTTTGTTTGTTTCCAGAAAGATTTATTATATAAATGTCTTTCTTTTGCCTGCTGCAAAAAAAGGCACTTTTCTTTTCATTCCAGTAGTTGCCATCTAAGCCTGCTTTATGTATAATCTTAATAATGCTTTAAAATTTTTTTTAATATTAAATCACACTCACTACCCTCAGTTTCAGTTGCTGTCAGTGTTAGCAACAGTTTATGTAGTCTTTGCTCAGATTCCCCTATTCTCCACTGCGTTCGGTCTCAGAGGGTATGGTCTCAGAGGGTTTGAGCGTTGGGGGCTGTGGCATAGCCTTGGGTTTTCATCAGTGGCCAGTAAATATCATCTTATGCTTCTCTTCCATCCACTTCTCTGCTTTCTGCCCTGATGACTGGGCCCTGCCACCTGCTGTGTGGAACTCACAACTCTCCCAGGCAGGATTGTTCAAAGAACTCACTTCACTTTCTCCCCTCTTCCTTCCCTACAGGGAGCTCTGGCGGCAGCTGGGAGAGCCAGCTTCTTTATTTCTCCCCATCCACCACCTGGCACCTGGTTTCTGACCGGTGTTAGCTCTTATGTGCAGATCCAATGCTCAGACATACTGGTGTGCAGTTTGTGTGTTTTTGGTTGAGCTTTAGATATTTGGCTTATCGTTGTTTCAAGCGGAGAGATCTGGGGCCATCTCTCACTCTGCTGTGTTTCTCCAAACATCCAGTAAATTTTAAATGACTTCAAGTCAATTTACATGTGCTATGTTAGTGTCTAGTTGAAGATGGCATTACAGGGAATTCTTCCTAAAGTAGGTGAATTCAGAATCTCTGTCACTTCCTTTAGTCAAAGGAGTGGAGCTCAGATTTCCATAAGCAAAATCTATTATGAATGTAATCAGTTCTGTTTGTCTAAGTCATCAAAGGGATTCTTGGGCCTGCCTTCATCCTCATCACAGGCAAAATTCTTTTAATTTTGCTCAATTCATCTGAGTGGGTCTCTCTTCTCTTGAGAAATTCTTTTATAGAATCCTCAGCTTCGATCACATCTGCTTCTTTAGCCTTTTCTTGCAGGGATAGAACAGGGTAGGACACGCTGAACTGAGCAGTAACCCAGAGAATTGTGGAGCCTTGCCTGAGGTGCTGCAGCCGAAGCCAATATGTTTAAATGTTATAATTTATACAAGAATAATTTGCAGGAGAAAAATCCACTCTTTTCTCCTGAATCTTGAATATCCAAACATAAGTTACAGCAGATATTTTATTAGGAAACTTCTACAAGATACTATCTTTTGTTTTACACCTGAAGAGAGGTGACAAATATCATCACAGTAAAAAGCCTTCACAAATTCAAATAGAACACATCTGGTTATTACCTTCTACCTTTCTCCCATCTCTGTTTTCAAAGGGAGTCAGACTAAAACTCTTCTTTTGTGGAAGAGATAGAGAGAGCATGCACACCTCCTCTTATTTCCCATGGCAATATGGTCATGGTGAAGGGAGTTCTGAGGAACTGTCAATAAGTTCAAGACTCCCCAAACTTGATTGTCCCTGAGAATCATCTATACAGCTTGTATTTTATCCCCAAACACACATTTATGAGCCCCACCTCTATCTTCTGGATCAGAATATTCAATTACTTGGAGATTTGTTTATTCATAATAGACAATGCATAAGTAAAGTTCAGAATTCAGAAAGTATAAATATAATTATTGGTATACAAAAAAACAGTAATCTTTTTCACTCTTCCCTAGTTCCATTATCCTGAAGAAACCACTGCTCCCAGTTCAGTGGGTATACTGTTTCTAGTTTTTTGAGTATGTTTTGAAAATAACTTGCATATATTCAAGTGAATTTGTGTGTGTATATCTATATCTATCTATATCTATATCTATCTATATCTATATCTATATCTATATCTAATCTATCTAATCTATCTATATCATCTATATATATCTATATATCTATATCATCTATCTATCTATATCTATATCTATTTTATTACAAAGAGTAACACACAATACACACTCATTTTATCCACTTTCCATAGTGCTTAGAAATGGTTTCGCATTATTACACAAAAATAATCTACAATTTTTTTTGTTGTTTTGTAGCATTTCATTGCTTGAAGATTTATATTTTCTTTCCAACTTTTTGCTTTTACAAACAATGCTACAGTGAATATTCTCATATTTATGGTATTTGAACAAGCGCAAGTTTCTACATTCCTAGAAATAGAATTTTCTGATCAAAAGGTATGTGATTTTTTTTATTTTAATGGATATTGTCAAATACCTCTCTACCAAAAAAATGTGCCAATTGTCTTTAGGCATTTGTATATTCTATAAAATGTCAAAGTAATATGATCAGACAAAATTATAGATCAGTAGTCTAGAATATTAGCTTGTATGTGAAGCTTGGATTTATGAACTGAATCCTTTGCCTGCTTCTCAGCAAAACCACTTCTTCTATGAAGCTTTCTCTGTATCATCTAGCCCAATATTTCTCCAAATTTAATGTGCATATAAATCTTTAGGAGTATGATGGATCTTGTTAAAGGGCAGATAACTTGAAAACTTGAAATTATCTCTAACAAGCTCCTAGGTGAGAGGCTAATGCCATTGGTCCATGAACCACAGTTTGAGTAACAATGTCCTGAGAGTCTCCCACGACCATGGGAGCACATTGACTAGCATTTAGATTGTATTGTTGAGTGATTGCAGTGGTGCACAAACTTTTTAATCTCAAGACCCCTCAAAACTCTTAAAATTAAAGATCCTTCCCAAAAAGCTTTGTTTATGTGGGTTAGTGGGTTACATCTTTTTATATTTACCATGTTTAAAATTAAAACAAATTTATTTTATTTCACATAATAATAAGCTCATTACATGTTAACATAAAGAATATTTTTAGGAAAAAAAATCAAAATAAAGTTAGCAAGAAGAATGGCATTAATTTTTGTAGCTGGATTCTTATATGTGTTTCTGTATGCGATCTGTCATGTATTGCACATTACGTAGGCTCCAGAAAACTCCAGTGTAAACTCCCGAGACAAAGAGTGAAAAAATCAAATAATGTCTTTGTATTATCATGAAAATAGTATTGTATTTTTTTTTTATTCCATGAAAGGGTCTTTGGGGTCTCCAGGGGCCCCAGGATCACACGTTAAGAATCTCTATTTTAGTGCGCATTTCTTCTGCAATACCTGTAAACAACAAGCTTCTTAAGAATAGAGATCATTACCTTATTCTTGTTCTTTATTTCCATAGAGCTATCTCAGATAAAAGTGCTGAATCAATGTTTCTTTATTTGCTGATTAAGAGAATCAGATTTCACAATGTATTCTCATCCTATTTCCTTTCCATGGGCAATTGTGAATTGGAACATGGGGACATCAGTGGAGAGGGGGAATGAGCCTCCTTTTACTCACCTCCTACACAAAGGAGGGTTCAAATGTCAAAGATAATAAAGCTTGCTTATATAGAAAATAATTTCATCATGGCATTATAAAGTAATTTTACATCAATTTTTTTATTCAATACTAAAAATAAACCTGGAAGCTAGGTAGAACAGTTTTTATTATGCTCATTTTAAAAATAATGAAACAGAGTCAAACTAATTTTTCCGTTTTATAGCTTGTAAATGATTACTGAAACAGGTTTAGGAAAATAGAATTCAATCTTGAACTATCAATAGGTTGAAAAAATAGTTTAATGTATTTTATTGTACACGTTTTGTGTGTGTGTCTTGGGCAACCAAAACGATTCAGGGTTGAGAATATTTACAATAAAGTGCCTTTATGGTGATCAAATGCTTCCAGTTCTCTGGGGCATTCAATCACCTGCTAAAGCTGTTTATTACCTGATGAGTGACAATGAACATAATCCTTCCAATTGATTTCTGCTATACAGCTGTTGAATAATTAGGTTTTGTAAGAAGTCTGTCTTGCTGTCATCATAATTTTCATTAGCATAGTGAGTAATGACAGCTTCCTCTGCTACCAGATTGATGTGATTATTTCTCAATAAACCTGGTATATTACCTTTCAAAGGAGAAGACCAGGATGACGATTCAGGAGTTCAGAGTCTCTAAGGCCAGATAATTTCTGTTTGATAGCAGTAGAAAGGTCTATATTCATGGAAGTAACTCTAGAACCATGCTCTAGAATACCAGTTCTCTAAATCCCAGCTCCAGTTACCCAAACTGGAAATTGGAATTAATCTTGTTGCATTATTTCTAGGTGGATTATAGACTGCTTTGGCCATATTAAATACTTTGGGCTCTTAAAAATCCCTAGCAAAAATGCTTAGAAGGAAGAAATGCAGTGGTGACTAGGATGTTTTTCTAAAAGTTCAGTCCAGGCATCTGTTAGTTGTGAAGTAACAAATGAATAATTAATGGCAAATGCTGATTCTATAAAATTCAGATTTCAATTGTTAGCTGAAAAGTCCAATCAGAAAATTTTGTGTTAGACAAAATATGTGGACTGAGGCTGTATGTATCCATGAGAGAGAAAGAGAGAGAGAGAGAGAGAGAGAGAGAGAGAGAGAGAGAGAGAGACAAAGACAGAGAGACAGAGAGAGAGAGACAGAAGGAGAGAGAGAGAGAGAGAAATTTAAACCTAGCTATTTGGTATCCTCCAGAAATTGCCCTTAGTAAAAATCAATTAATAAAAAAAATCAATTAATAAAAGCTCCAATTTCAAACGTGTTATCTTTATTTAGTTTAAATATATGTAGGGATATAACTAAAAATAAATACCTTTTTTTTTTTTAGTATAACTCATCCATAAAACATGAAGAGTCACCAATGATACTACAGTTTAAGAAGATGACAAGAAAGAACTTTGAGTGCATGCATGTTTTCTTTTACTGAGGATAAATCTTCCAGCTTATTAAACAGTTCACTTTCCATTAAAATTGGTTTATACAATACTTTTCTATATAGAAATAGCAACTGTATTTTTTTGTTGTTTGGGGGGGGGTTATGCATATTTTCTTCCTGACCTTCCTCTTAAGCTTTATATACTCAGTGTTAGAAGTGTCCAATGATAAAATTGGATTTGTACTTCACCCACTAAGTTTTTTAGTGGGTGGTGGGATTATATATTCCACTGAGTGGAAAAACACAGAAGATCCTTGAAAAATGACAAGAGTTGAGTATGTGCAATAACTACCATTAGGGGATAATAAACTTTGTAATTTAGAATCCACTGCATAAATAAAACTTAAGGTCCTTTTTTAGAGTTATTATGTAAGATAAAAATTTCATAATTGTGGAACAAGCCATAGACAAGTAATCAAAGCAGGTTTTATATAGCCTGCATGTAGCAGAAATCAGGGCAGAGGGAATAGAGATGATTCTACTTAACCATCATTAACAAACACAAAGAACTGTGAGAAATGTTTTTATTTGAAAGAATCTAATGAGATTAAAAGAAAATTGCCAGTTTACCTACAGCACAGAAAACTAGGCTTCAGAATATTGTCTCCACTCTTTATCTTTTCTCTTCAAAATAATCAAGCTATACAGCCTAGCAATTCTCAACAAATATTTCTGTCACCATCAACATTCTTGTGGTCACTGCCTTTTACTAAGTCAATATTTACTGAGTGCTGAGAATGAGCCAATAGATCACTATACAGTTCATTATAGGTGGTTATTAAAAAAAAGAAGTGGAGTATTGAGTCTTTGCCCTGATGGCTTTTATAATCAATAAAGATTAGAACCAAATAAATCATTTATGCCAGAAATATGTAATAAATGTATATATTACAGCCCATATGAAGACACCAGCTTGCTTCTAAATAAGATGAACTATCTGGAACTTTCTAATCAGCACCTGCTTAAGTATACAGAAAGGTTGATCCAGAGCTTAATACAAAAATTGATTTTTTTTAGTACAAAATGTTAAATGATGACATCACACTTTGAATCATTGAATAAAGAATTTTTATTTGCACCTGTACCAGTCATGTTTGGTAGCAATTTGTAAATAGATCATTTAAGAATGATCATTTTCTGATTATATTATTTAAGCAACTGCTGTATACCCAGCAATGAGCTACATTTCCTCATAGACAGGCAAACAAATCTGTAGGGAAGAAGTTGTAAAATATTTAAGTAAACCACAGGTCCCTCCAGTTCCAACATTATGTGGCTATATATAATGTGAGTATTATTTCTGCTACAGTGTGAAATTTTCTCAAGAAATGTAGAGATCAATATCCTTCAGTTCAATATAACAATTTTGAGAGCATCTACTATGCCCAAGCTCTCAGCACATTGTTCCAGGGTGTATAAACATGAGGAAGTCTCGACCCTGCCCGCAAGGAATGTGTAGACAAGTATATAAATAACTCTAATTTAAATCCAAATGTTATTGTTAGCATTAGAGAGGACCACTCAAGGTGCTATGAGGATCTTATATTAGGAATAGTAAAAATGCACCATCTTGTGATGAGAAAAGACTTCACAAAAGAAGCAGGACTGAAAATAAACTGAAAGATAGAATTTCAGAGCAGGATTGGAAATCATAGGGAGGAAAGAAAACTAAAGGCGAACTCAGAGACTAATAATTTTTTCTTTTGGCTTGAAAGGAAAATGCTGGAGGGACTCAGTAGAGTACCTGGAGAAACTGGTGGAATTAAGACTACTGTTGTGGCCCTTTACTTTCACTCATATTGTGGCCTGTGGCTGAAATGGTCCCTTCTTCTAAATGCCCCACTCCACTCTATTCCTCCCCTTCCTTCAATAGCCAACTTAATTTTTTACTTTCTTAGGCTTCTTTTGACTATTCCAGACCTTTTCTGATCAACCACAGCACTTAATATGTGTTATACAATTTAGTACTTAATGAACCACTGTCTTGCATTATTCATAGTCGTGCCTGGTCACTGGCCATGAACATGCCAAGTTCTTCCTGGCAACCTTTACCACCTCCAAGGCAAAATTAGCTTAATCATTAAAATTAAGCTTAATTCTTCTAATTTGCTTCCTCTTATCAGAGGCAAGGTGTTCTTAATTGCTCTGCACCCCCAGGACCAAAGCAAAACTATAGTTAAAAGGGCTATAGGTTCAGGGCTTAATGCCATTTTCAAAACTTAGTTATTAACAAAGTATCAGCAGTTTTCCAGAATTTTCTATGAGATTCTTCATCTCACTATATAACAAACAGTGCCAGATAACAAAAATAATGTTAGCATATCATAACTAATTTTAATAACAACCTCAAATATTCATTGAGCATTTTCTGTGCCAAAAGCTATGCAAGGTGTTTTGTCTGTTTTAGTTCATCAAGTTATTGCAACAACCTGGTGAAGTGGGTACTCTTATCAGTCCTATTTCATAGAAGAATAAATTGAGGTTCTCAACTTGTTAATACTAGCTAATGGAAAAAACTTGTCCGACTTGAGTGCCCTTGCTCTTTATCTTCTACTTTACTGCCCCTCATTCACAGGTTAACTTTATTCAGTGCTTCTTTAATATGAATAATATTTTACAACACATTAAATAAAATACAGCAGGAATCTGATTTGCGTACATGAAAACTTTGTACACACACACACACACACACACACACACACACACACACACGAGTCTCTTCTGAGTGGCACTGTAGCTGCCCCTGTGAGAATTATAATTTCTTCAAATGTTCACCAGAGCTAAAGCTCTTTTTCAAATATTCTCCTAATAAAGTGTTAGCTCAGAATGGTGTCACCCTTTAGAGAAAGCTTGCTGATCCGTCAACCCTGGCTAACACTTCTGTTTATTTTTACTTCACACATTATCTCAACTTCTTAAGATAAATCTCTAAAAATACATATTTAAATAGAGCATAACAAGATTTATTCTAAGAGCTATAAAATCATTTATCTATTTGTGCTGTGACATTTCAGAACAAACCACACTAAGATGTGCCTCTGGTATGCAGATCACTTTGAGCTAAAGGCAACTTTATAGCTACAAGCTCAAGAAAAAATTTTGCCACCCACTCCTAACTACCTAGAAGAATTTGAATTAGAAACCTTTCCCATAAGAGATTATCATAGATATCTTCTTTTGACCTATCTATACAGCAAGACAAATTTCTTTTTACTAAGTGGTCTGTTCTTACCATCCTGAAATAACCCTTTGAAACTCCCAAGCTGTATAATTTCATCCCTATCTCAGCATGTCTTATATACCCATGTTCCCTTTCTAGCTCTGGACTTCTCTTGTATGTGGAGTCTGACTCTCTTATGTATGCAAGGTTCCATGCTTATGCATGTATTAAATTTGGTTATTTCCTCTTGCTGATCTGTATGTTTATTTGATTATTAGATGAGTCAAAAGAACCTTGATGGTAGAGAAAAGTTCGTTCATTCCGCCACAGCATAAAATAGAACCATATATCATCTACTAATCTCTTAGCTATGAAGACTAAAACTAGCTATTTGAGAAAGATACATCATATAAACCAAAGCTGGGTTAAAATTCTAAGCATAACGGTACCTGCCCTGAAAATATCTGGGGGGAGTCATAGCACTGGACCAATCAGAGTACAGCAAGCTATTATTATTATTATTATTATTATTATTATTATTACTATTACTATTATTATTATTCATGTGTGACTATTGTAACAAATTACCACAAATTTGGTAGCTTAACATATTACAGAAATTTATTCCCTCATAATTCTGGAGAACAAAAGTCCAAAGTCCATTTTGCAGAACCAAAATCAAGGTGAAGTAGGGCTATATTCCCTTTTGAGATTCTGAGGAAGAAACTAATTCTTGACTCTTTAACCTTCTGGTGGCTACTAGCATTCCTTGATTTGTGGCTGCATCACTCCAATCTCTGCTCCGTGGCCATACTGCCTCCTCATCTTCTGTCTGTAATTTTCCTCAGCTTCCTATTTAGGAGGGTATATGTGATTTCATTTAGGGCTCACCTAGATAAT
Source organism: Cynopterus sphinx (assembly GCA_030015415.1). Lineage (NCBI taxonomy): Eukaryota > Metazoa > Chordata > Mammalia > Chiroptera > Pteropodidae > Cynopterus > Cynopterus sphinx. The sequence goes on along the minus strand of CM057388.1, from coordinate 65,801,616 downwards.
CCAGGATAATATTGCCATCTCTAATCCTTAATTTTATCACAGTTACAAAGACCTTTTTTTCCAAATTAAGTAACATTTATAGGTTTTAAGTATTAGGAAGGAATATCTTTGGGGGCCATTATTCAACACACCACAGATAGAAAAATAGTCAAATAAAGAAGCTAGTTGATTTAACTGTGCTTATATTAACAATATGTCCCATTTGTTCACAGACATCTTACTATAAAAACAGTGACCTTTCTGCCGTCAGTTATTCTTCTCCTCCTCCAGCCAAGCATTTTTCACACTACATTCAGTATGGTCTTTCTGGAATACTTATTTCCATGTCTCTCCACTGTTTAAAGCAACATAACATGCAAACCTGTTATTATGGTATGGTTCCCCTCTGCCTCTCATTCTCTTTCTTTTTCATTGACTGAACTCATATTTTTCTTAAGCCTAAATATCAACATCCCCTCTTGCATAAAGCACTTCCTCAGGACAGTCTGGTGTCCTCTCTTCTGTATTCTCAGCCACTTGTCCAGGCAATATCTTTTAATTATCACATTTAATTATTAAAATCTGTTTCATGTCTATTATCTTATGCTATTTTATAAACTAGTTCAAGGGTAAGGTACTATGGTAGGCTCTATAATGATCCAAACTAAAGATATTCAGGTTCTAGACCCAAGAATTTTTTAATGTGTTGTCTTACATGGCAAAAGGATATTGTAGATATACTTAAGGTGTGATTATCCTAGATTATCCAAGTGGGGCCAATCTAATCACACACATTCTTATAAAAGAAAGACAGGAAGGTCAGATATATAGAGAAAGAAAATGTACAGATAGAAGCAGAGGTCAGGTAGGAGAGAAGGGGCTATATATACTGCAACCTTTGAAGGTGGAGGAAAGGGACATAAGCCAAGGAATATAGGTTGCTTCTAAAAGTAGAGAAAGGCAATAAAACAGATTCTCTTTCCAAGAGCCTCCAAAAGGAACATCCCTGTTGCACATCTTGATTTTTAGAACTTCTGACCTCTAGAATTATAAGAAAATAAATCCAGGTTGTTTAGAGTCACTAGTAATTTGTTACAGTAGCAATAGAAAAAGAATATGGGCACTGTCTTATCCTCACTTTTAATCCTAAGCATAGTGCCTGGCGCATAGTGGGTGGTCAATTTGTTTACTGAATATGTGAACAAAGATAGAACTGCTATATTGGTAAAGATTCTGCTGAGATATTAGGTTAATATCATAGGTTCTAATACCCCTTTAGTGTGGAGCATAATTTTACCCCTAGTAAGCTTTCTCTTAGCTTACTGGTCTTATTAGAATCTCAGAGGTCACTGAAAAACATTTCTGAGAAACAGACATAGTTGAGAGGATGTTGTTTCTACAAAAATTCCATACTCCATTTCTATTACTCAGACCAGAAGTATATAAAAGACAACCAAACTTTTCAAACTTTTGTCTTTATTCCTATAGGTAAAACAAAAATGCATGCAGCAGCAAGGGCATAATACACTTTCATATATCTCTTTACAATGACCTGATGTGAAGAATACAAAGCAGCACAAGGGAATATTTCAAAGGCATCATCAGGTTAATTTTTTCCTAAAAATTTCCCATAGGTGACTAGCTGCTCTAGCCACTGCCCCTAACACAGCAGCAGGCTGCGGGTTAAGTTTAAAGAGTACATAAAATGGCCCTCTCAAACAGAAAGCAGCAGTTTTAGTTCACAGCCTGGTACCATTCAAAGAATAAAGGGGCTTTCTTCTGAAATCCATAACCTTGTCTTAAGCCCTGCATTTTACTGCTTCACAGTACCCATCTACTTCTAGTAAACCACTAGAACTGTACAAACTCATCCCACTAGTTAAAGAGAATAATTATGGTCACAAATCTAATTATAAAGATTATTGCTAAATTTGTCAGAAATTGCATTTTAAGGGATGGATATAATATGGGAAGTGAGAATTACATTTTAGGATATCAGATAAGTATGTTCTAGTATAAAACCCTTGTTAAATACTTTAACTCAACTACAAAATGCCAGAAAATGTTCACTATGCATCTGGAAGTCTTAGAGAAGAGTACAAAGGGGATACTTGGCTTACATTCAGAGGCTGCCTGGTAGAAATATACTAAGGCAGACTACATACTGGTCTTAAAAGCCAAAGGCAAGAGGCTGCAAACTTTCCTTGAATCTAACACCTACCAGAAAGATTATTCTAGGCTGGATGATTCCTCCTTGGGGCTGCATATTGAGAAGATATCATAGGTTATCTTTTCTTAACACTTCCTGCTACACTCCTTCTCTGAAAGGACTCATTACACCACCAACAGAAGAGGTAGGTTTTATGAAACTGTAGGGGTCCCAATTATTAAAAACGCATCTCTTCACCTGTTTTCTGAGGCCTGAAATCCCTTTAACATGGAAGCATTGCATAGGCCACAAATAGAACTAAGGTGACTAGAAATTTAATTGCCTGATTGAGGCAGCAAAAGAGTGAAAATGTGCAGTCAGCCACTCAAATCATCAAAGGTCAGTAACATCATTCAAACTTCCCATGGTCTAATAGGGGAGAAAGGGTAAAAGAAAGAGGAAGTCATTGTATAACCATCACAAGGTTTATGTGCTTCATGCTTCAAAAACCAATATTTAATAGATAAGAGTTTAGAGAAAGGAAAATTTTATTCATTGAGAAGGCAGCTACTGAGAAGAATGAAGCTGTCAATAGTTCATCAAACCATCTTAAGAACACTGAAAGTTCCAGTGCCCTATATATACATATGTGGGGAGCAGTTCGTAAGAAAAAGCTTACGGACAGAAGAACAACAAATGGCATGAGAGCAAAGATGCGAGTTGTTTCCCAGAGCTCAGCCCAGGCCCTGCTTCTAACCTTGCACCTCTAACCTTTGAAGTTGCTCTCCGGCAAGAATCTTTATAGCTGCTGTCCGGAAAGTATAGATAAGGACAAGAATCTTTATAGCTGCTGTCAGGAAAGTATAGCTAAGGAGAAGAGCCTTTGCAGCTGCTTTTAGGAAAGTATAGATGAGAAGAGTCAACTTACAGCTAGGTCACCATAGCAACCCTGCATTTGCAGAAAACAACCCCTTCCCCCACGTCCGATCCTCTATAAGTAACTGCTTGAGCCCCCAATAAACGAGACTTGATCAGAAAGCCTGTCTTGTCTCCATTCTTTGCGTCTCTTGTCCCCCTTCTTTTCTTGGTTTCTAGGGCCTCGGTTGATCGTCCCGCGGGCCGGGGCATACATAGAAGAAAAAAAGGAGTGGGGCACAAAATCTCCAAATTGTTTTGTTTGACCACACTGATCTAGTCCCATCCTGAGGTTCTTATAAATTTTTGATAAACAGTTATTGTTCTGTACACACTTCCCACCTCTTCAAGAGAGGTCCCTTTTGACAAGGGTTGTTCTAGCAAAATACTTAAGCCTCAAGATATCTGTGAGTCAGAGAGAGCCCAGCAAGCATTTCACTGTGTTATAATTGGGCAGAGGAAAGGATCCAAGAAGAGGAAGCTACAAATGCTGAAGACTTATTATTACTATTATTTACCTCTTCTAAGTGGAACAAGTTGAAATTATAGGAAATTTCTGACATGGAAGCCTGCAAAGACAAATGCACATCATCCTGTTTTGCATGTTCAATAAATTGTTTCATATATTTTAGTGGAATTGGGAAGAAAAAAAAAAACATATCCCTAAATTTAGCTATAGATTTGAGGTAGAAAAGGATACCTGAAAAGTTTATCTACTTCCAGTTAAAATAAAACTATTTTAAATTTCCATTTGTTCTGAGATGCTAGAGATATAGGCTTGAGGCAAATGGTTATTGTTTGGAAATGCTTATTATTGGTGTTATCAGGGTGATCTGAAATCTGGCATCACCCCGACAGCATGAAGTGGGTCCTCAACTTTCCCCCCCACTGACTCAGTAAAGGATTACGGATCAGCGAGATTTAGAAAAAGTAAGGCTTATTGAAAGTACATTTTTAGGAGACAGGCCATACCAAGAAAGTTTGTAGCTCTGTGGAATTCAGGATGCGGAAAGACAAGATAGAGTGCCCTTCAAGGGAGGGGTTGGGTTTCAGAGAAGAACTGTAATAGTGCACAGTAAAAATATTTGTTTATACTTGGGCCGTGATGGGTGGTTACAAGAGTGGTCCTAGATGATTGGTACATGAAGTCATTTTGATTGACAGTCGGTTGTTAAATATCCCTTTGCTTACTGTGCATATGCTTACCCAGAATTCAGTCTATTATAATTAAATTCACATACTTCTGGGCATATGTATATTATAAGAATGGTATAATGAGGCTAAGATTATGGGCAGGTTAGGATGGTACTTTCTGCACATGTATTTGTGGCTAGTTTAAGCCAACAGCTTTTATGGCCTTTGTGACTTAGAATGAAGGGGTTATTTATAACCATAAAATGGGTGTTTTGGGGAGGTCCTTAAGGGATGTTTATATGGGTACAGAGTTGAGCCTTCACTCCTGTCACTCATGATTATCTAATTACCTAACATTGGGTCTTTGGATTTATACAAAAGTAGATTTAGTCTGCAAAAAACTAGACAGTTAAAATGAATATGAACTCGGAGGTTTGGTACAGAATCACTGAGAAATAATTAGACAAGGGTAGATTATAGGAATAAAAGAGACCCAGCAAAAGAGGTCTTTTGTTTCTTTCTTTGTTTCCATTCCCCCAAACTCTCTACACCCCTTACCCCAAAGAGGATCTATTAGATTATGTAGCTATTAAATCGTATAAACTAGTAACATTTAATTACATAGAGACATTTTTATAATATATTAAATGGGAAAAAAAACAAGATGCAATGCAATATATATAATATGATAAAAAATGCATATATAATATACAAAAAATGAACAAAAAATGGGAGGATATATACAAGAATGCTATTAGTGTTTTTATCTTTAAGTGATGAGATTATGTGGGATATTTTTTAATATCCCACTATCTGTATTTTGATATTTCCCTAAATTTTATAAAATATACAGGTAGTACTCTTAAAATCATTTTTTATAAAATAATTTTATTCCAAATGGTTTTATTATTTAGTGCTATCATTCTGAACCTTCCTAATAATTTTAAAAATAATTTGGAATATCCAACAGTAACTAACAAGCTTCAGGAGATCTGAGGTGAACAAAAGTAGTGTGAAGGCAGGGAAAGCATAAAATATGTAGTTAGGGTATAGGTTGGGCTTTACTGCCTAATGAATGATTGTTCTTCTGAGGAATGGGATATAAGATAACAAAGGTAACTGTCTAGCAGAACTCTGTAAGGATTTATTTAGACAATTACATCAAATGCACATACAAATATAGAATGTCATATTGACGTTATCAGTATTGCCCTTCAGTCATTAAATGAGAACAAAGGAACAAAATTAGGCAATAAAAATGGCTAGTATTTATTTGATCTCTAGGTTCAGAAGGCCAATCTAAGCATTATACAAAGTCAGATATTCATGGTTAAAAATATTTACCACGAGTCTACAGCCATGCTACCCTGACCAAGCAAGATCCCGTCTGATCACAGGCCTGGTTAGTACTTGAATAAGAGATCACCTAGGAAGACCAGGTGCTGTAAGCATAAAATATAAAAATTAAGGGATTATAAGCTGACAATGTCTTTGCAATTTGTGAGGTCAACCAAGGGTTACCTCACGTGAAAGGAAAATATTTACCACAGGTATTATAGAAAAGGGGTTAAAATCTTTAATATAAAAATAACTTAAAGTCAGTATGATTTGAACACTTCAGAAGAATATTAGTCAGTTTTGCACAAGCAATTGGTAAAAGAATAATTACAAATAAAAATGATTTCAAAATCACTAGAAATGCAAAGAAGCAATATTTAAAAACTGAAGGTTTGCTTACTAAAATAATAATGTTTTAAATAACTCTTACTGACATTGTTAAAAACAGTTGTTTATAGTTTCAGATTTTCCTCAATAAACATTTATTAATTTTTTAATGAGAAAAACGTTTCCCAAAAAACACACTAACATACAATTTAAGTATAATGAAGCTATATACATACATTTGAATATAATACAATAATGTGTGTTTAAAAATTCTCAAAATTTTGCACATAATACAATTTTTTTACAAGTCTAATCATACTGTAAATGAATAAGGAAATATACTTGAAGAAATCTAATGGAAAATCTATACATAAAATCAAATACAGTATTATAAAGCAAATTGTAATAATTATTACTTCATATATCTTTACATAATAAGCATTATAAAAATATATGTGTATATTAATAGTCATACAAATAAATATCTTGCATGATTGCATTTTCACATATTATCTTTCCAAGAATAAAGATCACTTGTAGTTACAGTTATTCACTTAGCCTACTTTTGCTATTACAGATGCCTATCCAAGCCATTAAAATATAAATCAGCCTTTCATGGTGTTGATTTGAAAATTCAGTCAGCCATATGCATTGCAAAATGCTTCTTTCCATCCAAAATTATTTGAAATATATTATCCTGAGAATTACTGATCACATCATTAGACATTTTCTAGGTTACCTGTCAATTAGCTATTGTGCTTTAGCTCTTAAATACGTTCGGACTATTTCACACACCAAACCCCTTATAAGGGAAATTTGCCTTTTTATCGCCCTTTCTTTTACACTTAAATAAATGCAAAGCCTATATATCCTACACAGCATTCTAAGAGGCTTCAGAAGGAACTTTCTCAAGACTGAGAGCTGGTATCCAGGTTGGTTTCCTAATTTCTTTCTCATAATAATAGGTATGATTTTCTAAAGATATCAGGCTGATGTCTACAATGGTTATCTTATTTCTCTGAACAGCTGATAGAACAGTGTCAGATAAGCTCTCTACTCTGCCTCCTGCCAAAGTACCTCTGCCCTCACCAAAGACACAGCGCTCTACACCTGTCAGCCTTTGATCTCTGCTGAAACTGCCTACAAAGATACCAGTTAATGCCAGTATGGCTGTGGTGAACGTGTATACACAGACTCACAGCAAAGAACAGGCAAAAAAGCCAATGGTTTTCAAAGAATACAGTCTAGATGTACTTCACTTAAACAGACTTTCTATTTTAACTCATATTTTAAATCTGCTTAAAACACTTCTCTGAATAATAAAATGATTTCTCATCACAAAAACATAGGATAATATATCAAAAAACACCTTAATTGAGTGTACTGTCAACATTGTCATCACTGCCACTTTTCTGTTACCAGCATTACCAGTATAATCTAGGGAACCAGGCCTTGAGCTGTACACTCTCATAAACTTCATTTATACACATATGTGTATACATATAGAGTGCAAAGCACAAAATAGGAATGCAACAAGTGTTTTGTTGAAGTATCTCATGTGATACTTATAAATCCTCTGTAACTATGTATTTTAAATTCATTTTACAACTGAGAAATATGAAGCAGAGAGGGATTAGGTAATCTATCCATGATCACACATTCTCTACATGGCTATATTCAGTATTAAAATCAGGGCTATCTCAGAAATTCCACTAGACTTTAACTTTCCTGTGGTATATTTGTATCTATTTTATCTAAATCCCCCACAGTACCATTACACTTTGTATGTTTCAGGTGCTCAATAAAAGTTAAATATCATCAAACTTATATGCACAAAAGATGCTCAACTGTATTAATCATCAGGGAAATGATAGCAGCTCATATCCGCTAGGATGTCTATAATCAAAAAGATAGGCAAAAATAAGTTTTGGAAAGTATATAGAGAAACTGGAACATTTACACACTGCTGGTGGAAATGTAAAATGATGCAGCCACTTTGGAAAAATGTATGCCATTTCTTCATATTGTTAAGTATAGTTACCATATGACCCAGTGATTCCATTTTAAAGAAATGAACTTCCACTCAAGAGAAATGAAAACAAAAGTCCACACAAACTTGGACAGTAAGTTTTCACTTAACATCCTCAATAGTTTCTGTGATATCACGTATAATTAAATAGTTTTTCCATTAATGTAAATAAGAGTTAAGTTCCTATAGCATCTCATCAGTGTTATAACAAAACAATATTTCATTATTCAAGGACCTGATATACATGAATCCGCATAGCAGTATTATAGTAAGAGCCAAAATGTAGAATCAATACAAATGTTCATTTTCTAATGACTAGAGACATAAAATATAGTATATCCATATAATGGGGTATTATTGAGACACAAAAAGTAGTGAAGTACTGATTCATGCTACAACATGAATAAACCTAGAAAACATAATGCTAAATGAATGAAGCCAGACATAAACCACATAAATCATATGATTACATTTATATGAAATATTCAGAAGAGTCAAATCTGTGAAGACAAAAAATAGAATAGCAGCTGTTTAGGTCTGGAGTGGGGGTAGGTGATGATGGGAGGATTGGTGGATGAAAGCTGAAGGGTACTGAGTTTCTTTTTGGAGATATAAAAATGTTCTAAAAATTACTGTGGTGATAGTTGGACATATCTGTGAATATACTAAAAACCATCACTTTAAATGAATAAATAGTACAATTTTATCTCAATAAAGGTGTTATTTTTAAAGCAAGTGTTAGAATAATGCACATACTACAAGCACACAATGCATATAATTTGTCCATATGTTTACATATATGTGTATTTGTATGTATGTTTGTTAATATAAGACAAATTTATATCAAAGGCTTGCAGAAGCCATTGCATTTTTGTATTTCTTTAAAATCTAAACATATTAAAAAGGCACCTACTTATGTTGCGAGATACCCAAATGTGTAGATAAAATAATTGCCTTCAAAAGGATTGAGTAGGGAAAGAAATTAAAATATCATCTTTTAGGCAGCTGATATGGGCCATGTACCATGTAGGTACTTTATACAGTGTTTTGCTTGGTAAATGAGTGATATCATAAAAATAAATAAAGGAATGAGAGGAGAAAATATATTTTTCTAACATATTTTTAATACAATACAAGGTAGAATCCTATAGTAGATAAAGCATAAACTGTGAGTTCAGACAGCTTAAAAAGTATAAAAACCCAGTGCTTGACGTGACATCAAAAATATAGTAGAGTGAAAGACATCCCCAGAACTCTCCCACTTAAGCAGCATTAAAATGAAAAACTAAAACTCAACAAAAAATACCCAAACTGCTCACCAAAACATCTAAGTGTGGGACCTGTGCATAAGAGTTACCACAGGTCAGAACTCTGGGAGTCAGGCAGTGGACTGAGAGAAACAAAGTTGCTTATCTCAACTGGAGCTTCCTGCAGGAGAAGCAAAGTGGATGGTGCAGTGGGTTTCCTGAACAGCCCTACCTGACAGAATTGTGAGCTCCACATGGCCTGCGGCAGTGCCAGGGTTCAGGGAAAAAAGCAGAGAAGTGGGGACGGCAGAGAAGCAGGAACAGCAGAGCAACAACAGTTGATTATCACCAGCTGTGGTTGCAAAATATGAGGCTGAGCTACCGTCCACACCCCCCAACAAGGAGGTCCCCTCCCCCAATATCCTCCAAGACTGAACACCACGAGACTCAGGCAAATCTGAGAAAATACTACTGAAACTGTCGCAACCACTGACAGGGCCTGAGACTGAGGGTAGCAAGAATAATTGAATATTTATAAAAATAAAAATGCATTATTCAGACTTTATGCATCAAAGATCCAAGAGGATTAGACACCACCTACTGGAAACCAAAAAAAAAAAAAAAAAAAAAAAAAAAAAGCTTTCTTTGCAATAAGCTAAATAGAGAACTTTATAGAATAAATCTTTCTGGAAAAAATGCAAATTACAATAAAAAATGCAAATTACAATTCCATTAATTCCCAAGTAGAGAAATAGTCCATTAAACACATGAACAACCAAAGTGACAAGGCATCTCAGGAAGAAAGAGAAAAACCTCCAGAAAATAAGCTTACAGATATAGAAATATACAACCTAAATGACAAAGAATTCAGGATAGTACTTGTGAAAAAACACAATGATCTCCAAAACAATTCTTATCAACAATTTCAGGAACTGAAAATAACATATGATGAGCAGAATGAGTTCTTTAGCAAAGAGACTGAAACCATTAAAAAGAACCAAAGAGAAGTTCCAGAGATAAAGAACACACTGCAAAAGTAGAAAAATGAAAGAGCAAGCTTGAGAAATAGAGTAGACTAAATGGAAGAAAGGATCACTAATATTGAAGACAGAAATCTAGAAATAAATAAGAAGGAAAAAGAGAGAAAATGAATAATGAAAAAAAAAAGAAAGAAAGACAAATACAAGAACTAGTTGATACCATCAGGAGAGGAAACATAAAAATAATGAACATCCTCAAAGGTGAGGAAAAAAAGCAGGGATTAAAAAGCATTTTCAGAAAAAATTAGTTAATGAGAATTTCCTAAACCTAAGGAATGAGCTAGAGCTTGTAATTCAAGAAATCAATAGACCATCCAATTATCTCAACCTAAAAGACCTTTTCCAAGATGCATTGTATTAAAATTATCAAAAATCAATGTCAAAGACAGAATTCTCAGGACAGACAGGAAGAAGAACATGGTAACATATTAAGGGAAACAGATTAGATTATCATCGGATTTCTCAGCACAGGCCTTACAAGCCAGAAAGGAGTGGATATGCATATTCAAACTTTTAAATGCAAGGAACTACTAGCCAACAATAACATATCCAGTAAAGCTCTCCTTTAGATATGAAGGAGAAATAAAGACCTTTCCAGACTTAAAAAAAAAAAAAATTTGAGGGAATTCTCCATTATGAGGCCTGCATTACAGGAAATACTGAAAGAGATCAGTTCACCTAAAACAAAATGACAAAAAAATACGTAATTAAGGGCAAGGTGTCTAGCAGGCAAACAGAAGCAGAGGAGTGCAACTCCTACTAAGAACAGGGCATAATAAGCTTATACAATAAGAAGAGATTTGCTATAGCAGAACAGTAATGAATGTTCAGCCTACAGGGACAAACTGAAACATGTGAGATGATATTTCATTGTGATTTTGGTTTACATTTCCCTAATAGCTAGCGATATTGAGCATGTTTTCAAATATTTCTTGGCCATTTGTATGTCCTCTACGGAGATATATCTGTTCAGGTCCTCTGCCAATTTTTTGATTGGATCATTTGTTTTTTGTTGTTGAGTTGTATGAGTTCTTTTATACTTTAGATAGCAGGGCCTTATCAAAAGCATTGCATGTAAATATATATTTACCATTTGGATGGTTGTTTCTTCACCCTGTTGATAATTTGTTTTGCTGAGCAGAAGCTTTTTACTTTGATGTAGTCCATTCATTTATTTTAGCTTTTAATCCCTACCTTTTTAGATCAATTCATAAAATCCCCTTTAAGTCCAAGGTCCTTCAGTTTAGTTCATATGTTTTCTTCTATGTATTTAGTTATTTCATCTTATATTTAGGTCTTTAATCCATTTTTGAGTTAATTTTGGTGTGTGGTGATAGACCACAGTCTAATTTTATTCTTTTGCAGGTGGTTTTCCAGTTTTTCCAGCACCATTTATTGAAGAGTCGTTCCTTTCTAAATTGTATGTTTTTGGTTTTTGTGTTTTTTTTTGTCAAAAATTACTTGCCAATATAAATATGGGTTTACTTTCGTACTCTCGATTCTATTTCACTGGTCTGTGTGTCTGTTTTGGTGCTAATACCATGCCATTTTGATTCCTGTTGCTTTGCAGTATAATTTGAAGTCAGGAAGAGTACTGTCTCTCATCTTTCCCTACCCCCCAGGATGTCTTTGGAAATTCAGAATTCTTTGTACTTCCATACAAATCTGATGATTTTTTGTTCTATTTCTTTAAAAAATGCGATGGGGTTGTGATGGGGATTGCTTTAAATCTGTATAATGCTTTAAGTAATATGGTCATTTTAACTATGTTGATTCTTCCAATACAAGAACCCTGAATATCTTTCTATTTCTTTTAATAGTCTTTTAGTTTTCATTATAAATGTCCTTCACACATTTCGCTAAATTATTTCCAGTTATTTTATCTTTTTGTTGCCATTGCAAAAGGAATTATTTTTTCCACTTCTTTTTCTGACACTTAATTATTATAGGAATGCTATGAATTTTTGAACGTTGATTTTGTTCCCAGAAACTTTACTGTATTTGTTTATTGTTTCTAGTAGTGTTTTGTTTATTGTTTCTAGTGGAGTCTTTTGTGTCTTCTGTATAGAGAATCTTGTCATCTGCAAAATAGTTTGACTTCTTCATATCCTATTTGGATACCTTTTAAATCTTTTTTTTGTTTTATTGCACTCTCTAGGACCTCTGATGTTAGTTTGAAAAACAATGGTGATGGTAGACAGCCTTGTTAGTTTCTTATCTTAGAGGGAAGTTTTTTGTTTTTCACCATTAATTATAATGTTAACTGAGGGTTTGTCATAGATGGCCTTCATTATGTTATTGTACTTTTTCTTCTATACCAATTTTGTTAAGTGTTTTCATCATCTATGGATGCTGTATCCTGTCGAAGGCTTCTTCTGCATCTATTAATATGATTGTATGGTTTTTATTTTTTTAATTTTTATGTGGTGTATCACATTAATTGATTTGCCTATGTTGAACCATCCTTACGGCTCTGGGATGAAGCCTACTTGATCGTTGTGTCTAATCTTTTTATATGTTGCTGTATTTAGTTTGCTAATGTCTTATTTAGAATTTTTGCATCTGTTTTCATGAGAGATATTGGTCTGTAGTTTTCTTTTTTTGTGCTATCTTTACCAGGTTTTGGTATCAGAGTAATACTGGCCTCCAAAAATGAGTTGAGAAGTATTGCCTCCTCTTCAATTTTTTAAAAGAGTTTGAGGAGAATAGGTATTAAATCTTTTTTGAATGTTTGGTAGAATTCACTGGTGCAGCCGTGAGGTTCTGGACTTTTACTTTCAGTAGGTTTTTGATGATTGTTTCAATTTTTATACTGATGATTGGTCTATTTAGATTTTCCAGTTCTTCTTCTTTAGTCTAGGAAGGTTATATTTTTCTAAGTACTGGTCCATTTTTTCTAGGTTATTAAATTTGGTGTTATACACTTTTTCATACTATTCTTATATGATTCTTTGTACTTCTGTGGTGTCTGTCATCATTTTTCATCTTTCACATCTGATTTTGTTTATTTGGGTCCTTTCTCTTTTTTTTAGTGTGTCTAGCCAGGGGTTTCTCAATTTTATTAGCTTTTTCAAAGGATCAGCTTTATTGAATCTATTTATTTTATTGTTTATTTGTTTTCAATTTCACTTTTTCTGCTCTAATTTTGATTATTTCTTTCCTTCTGCTGACTTTATGCTTACTTTATTCTTCCTTTTAACCAAGCATTAGATGTTTATTTGGGCTCGTTCTTGTTTTGGGAGGTAGGCCTGTAATTATATGAACTTTCCTCTTATGACTACTTTTGCCATGTCCCAAAAGCTTGATATGTTGTAGTATCATTATAATTTGTTTCTATGTATCTCTTGATCTCTCTTTTTATTTCTTCTCTGACTCAGTTATTCTTCAGTAGCATGTTGTTTAATATCCATGTATTTGTGCTTCTTCCTTATTTCTTTTTGTAGCTGATCTCTAGTTTCAAAGCATTGTGTTCAGAGAATATGGTTGGTATGATTTCAACTCTCTTATATTTGTTGAGCCTATTTGTGTGTTCCAGTATATGGTTGATTCTTGAGAATGTTCCATGTAAACTAGAGAAGACTATATAAGCAGCTGTTTTGTGATGAAAGGCTCTCATTTGCCATTTTTATTTGATGGATTATATTAATATAATTCTAAATGTTGAAAAATCCTTGGGATCTCTACTTCCTGGGGCTTTCATGGTATGTTTTACTTTTAATATATCAATAAAATTGTTCTGTCATTTTATTTAGGATTCATATCTATATTATCAGTGAGTATCATCTCTAGCATTTTTCTTTGAGCTCTATGTAAGACTGGTATCAGTGCTATGTTCTCTTCAAAAGTTGTATGTTAAACTGCTCATGTTTTTCTGAGCTTTTAAACAGTTTATGTAAATTGAAAAATATTTCCTCTGTGTCTTTTAAAGGAACTGGAATATACTTCCAGAGATCAACTATAGTTTTGAAAAGTAAATTATATTATGTTTTTTGCTTGACTTACCCATTTAACTTCATTGCTAGGTGGGTTGGAATAACATGTAGTCAAGTAATTTATTTTTTAAGAAAGGATTTTAGTTGGTGCATTTTCCAGGCTCTTTCATATCTGATATGAATAAATGACAACTTTTTTAGTGTATAATTCTTGGGGCAGAATGATTCTTCTCAGAATTCTACATATATTTCACAATTATGAACATGTGCTTTTGAGTATATCAAGGAAGATGTGTGAAGGCTAGAGTGCCTGTTTTTTTTTTTTCTGTGTAGCAAACCTTGCCCCTACACATGAATGTCTCTAAATCTGTAAGATATTTTTAACTATTGTTAAAAATTCAAATAAAATATTTGTGAGAATGTATGTAGCAACAGGCATTTTTATTTTAAAGATGTATTTTTCTTGTATTCAGGAAAACTTGAGTTTTTGAACTATGGTATTTCTTAAACTCAGAAAATATTTCAATTATTGTCATGTTTTTTATATCTATTCTATTTATTCTATTTTTTTTTTTGCTGAGGAACACAATTATCTGTGGTTGAATCTCTTCATTTTTCTCATTATTTTTGTCTGTCTTTTCCTCTTTGCTATTGTTTCTGAAGTTGTCTTCCATTTCATTGATTTTCTTTAGTATCAGTTCTGTGTTTTATTCATGATTTGCTATTTCATTTCCTTAATCATTTTCGTACAGAGCTTTATTTTAGATCATCTAGATGTCTTTACATAGCATTCTCTTTCATTCAATTTTCTCTGTTTTTTGAGAACATGTCTTGCTGAATTATATTTAGAATGATAAGAAGTTTAATTTTTTTCTCCTAGAAAAAATGTCAGAATCTGCTTCTTTGCTGTCTTCAATATGGAGTATTCAGATGTCTTATTATAAAGTTGTAAACTGAAATTTATATAATGTTTTTAACCAATGTTAACCTTATAAATTTAATTCTAAAATTCACATTTTCTTTGTTCTGCAATATCATTTCATAGACTCCATGTTAATCATGAATTTCTTTTTACATCTGGGACAAGAAGAGCTCTAGTCTTTTGCAATGTTGTAAAGTATGTGAGGACTCTCTTTGTCCCTGATTTTTTCTAACTTATATCCATATATAAAATGTTATTCTCAAGTTAGATTGATATTCCTATTTCTAAACCAATTTAAATGCTAGCAGGCATTTATTTAATCCAAAGTTTCTCAACTTTGGTACTACTGACACTTTGGAACAGAGAGCTCCAAAAGATGTCTCCAGGCATTGATTAATGTCCTCTAAGGGCCAAAATTGCTCCTGGGCTGAGAACCACTTATCTAAGCAAACATTGTTAGACTGATGTGGGATCACCATTTATGCTTCTGTTTTCTCACCCAGAGAAGAGAATTTCCCAAAAAATCTGACTGTAAAAATCAGTATGGATTCTGGCATCCTGGTGAGATGGAAGGAGACTGAAATCTCAGATGCCCCTTTGAAGGGCCCATACACAGGCTCTCACGCAACCTGGGCACCAGCAGAGGTATGGAGGCTAAGGCAAGTCATATGGAGAAAGACTGTATTACGTGATGCTGGAGTGAGGACTGAACATGCAGCAAACATTGTGTCTTAGTCAGGGCCCCCATATGGGACAACATACACATGGTGACAGCTTGCCTGTGCTGAACCATTCCCAGCCCACACTGATAATTCTGAAGTTGCATTGGTCTGGGGAGATAAGCCTGCCCTACCCAACCCACAATTGACTGGAGTGGCTGGTCAATGCTGGGCTGAACATTTGGCACAGGCATCAGCTAGCACTGTGAATACATTTGGGGGACAGTTTCAGACAAATCACTGCTTCCAACATGAGCTTGAGTGCATCTTGGGGAATTATGGGCCAATCCCAGATATCAGCTAGTCTTGCTACTGACCTGTGACTTGTATGATAATGCATGGACACAGAAGTTGCAGCAAAACTGAGGCTAAATTGGCCTGATGGCCCTTGTCTCCTGGAGATCCCACCCCACTCAACCCACAAATTGCCCTCAGCAGGCCACGGAAAGGCAACCACCACTGCCCTGCCTCTTTCCAGCTCCCCACATTCCACATAGGCAATAGACCTCAGCTAGTACAATGAATGCATTTTGGGGAAATCAGTTATGGGAAGATCACTGCTGCCTGTACAAGCTGCGACATCATTTGGGCAGATCATGGGTGTCTGTGGGACAACCTCAGACAGCAGCTGGTCTCACTATGATCTGTGACTACTGCAAAAATATATGGACACAGAAGTTTCAACAAAACTGAGGCTCTATTGGCCTGACAGCCCTTGTCTCCCTGAGATCCCACCCACCTCAATTCACAAAGTGCCCACAGCCCATTGACAGGCAACCTCCTCCATCTTGGCCCTTTCTGGGGTTGTGCATTCTTCACAGGCAACAGATCTCAGCTAATGCAGTGCACAATTTCTGGGAAAATAGTGACAGGCAGATCACTACTGCCAACATGAGACAAAATAACATGTGGGTGGATTTGGGAGCTTTGGCAATGGGTCTCACAGTGATACGTGACTTTTGGAGGAGCCTGTGGTCCCAAAGTTGGCAGCATATCTGATGATGTATAGGCCTGATGGCCCTGTGCCTCACTGAGATGCTGCCCCACCAACAAACAAATTACCTTGGCAAGCCTATTCCCAGGCAACCCACTTCCATCTTGTGCTTTCCTTGGGACACAAACTCGACAGCAAACAACAGCTCTCAGTTCATGCAACCCATGCAAAGCTTGTGCATACAGGGAGAGACTGGTGGTGCGCCAAACACTTGCCCACATGCTTCAGTAATTCTTGAACAGATCTTGGTTTTTGCAGGCACAATGACTGCAGTGGCTGGCCTTGCTCCAATCTGAAACTTTTACAGGAAACCACAGGCAGGGTGCTGGCATGTAAACTGACACTGCAGTGGCTGGGGGAATCTTGCTCAATATACCCAGGTGACTCCCTGGATCCCTGAACTACTCAAAGCACATATCACCCAGAGGCTCTTCCAGTTGTGGAGTCTTACAGGCAATTGACAGGCAGCCTCAGGCCTCGAGGCAAATTGGTCTTTCTGCTAAACCATGGCAGGCCTGGTATTGGGGGTAACCAGGCCATGGCTTACAGCACTGTCTCTTCCACTTACATATAGATCCAGCATAGACAGCAACTATGTGTGGATTACTTTGTAGTTCTCACCAGGTAGCCCTGAGCAATCAAGGTTGTGGCCAACCTTGCCCTACTGGAGATGCCTTCATAAGGGACTGCAAAACTAATGTATGCAGAGGCTGACACTAGGCCGCAACAGAACAATTGCTGACTAGCCCCATAAGTGGTACACCCAAAATGTGGTCTTAACAAGTACACAAGCCTGTTAGGGTAAATTCAATTCAGTGGGGTCAGTCCCCATATAGTATCTCATACCCTGTGTGTGCAGCCAGTTCTCAAAGTTAGTCTGCCCAAATATTAATCCCATCCCATGATGTACTGATCCCAATTAAGGCTTAGCTACAACAGAAAATCACACACAACTCACATAAAGATTGCATCCTGAGCTCTCTGCACAGGTGATTAGAAACAGTGTGTTACTGGGCCACACAGGACACCTTCTACATAGGCCATCTAGCCAGGGCTGAGAGATGAAACAAATCTTTCTAACAAATAGATATGGAGACAGAGAGGCTAATAAAATGAGGGAAAAAATGCCAAAAATGAAACAACAGAAGAAAACTTCAGAAAATAAGCTAAATGAAATGGAAGCAAGCAACCAACCACAGACAGAGTTTAAAATAATGGTTATAAGGAAACCCAATGAACTTAGGAGCAGAACTGATGAGCAGAGTGAGAACCTCAACAGAGGGAATGTAAGCATAAAAAAGACATAGAAACCACAAAAAAGAACAAGACAGAAATTAAGAATACAATAACTGAAATGAAGAATACACTAGACGGGTTCGATGGACAAAGCAGAAGACTGAATCAGTGAAGTAGAAGACAAGATAGCAAAATACATGCAATCAGAACAAACAAAAGAAATAAAGAATTTTTAAAAAATGAGGATAGTTTAAGAGACTGCTGGAACAATATGAAGCAGAATAATATCTGCATTATGGGAATACCAGAAGGAGAAGAGAAAGAGCAAATAATTGAGAATCCACATGAAGAAATAATGACAGAAAACCTTTATAACCTAGAAAAATTTTGAAATACAAGTCTAGAAAGTACAAAAAATCCCAAACAAGATAAATTGAAACAGATTCACACCAAGATACATAATAATTAAAATGCTAAAGATTAAAACAGAGATAATCTTAAAAGGAACAAAAGAAAGGGAGCTAGTTACCTACAAGAGTACCCCATAAGAATGTCTGCTGATTTTTTAATGGAAATTTTACAAGTCAGAAGGAACTGGAAAGAAATATTCAAATTATGAAAAACAGCAATCTACAACCACAAATATTTGACCAAATAAGGCTTTCAATTAAAATGGAAGGTGAGATAAAGAGCTTTCTAAATAGGAAAAAGCTTAAGGAATTCAACAAGCCAGTATTATAAGAAATATTAAAGGGACTTCTATAAAAAAAATAGGGGAAAAACCAATAAATACAAATAATAAAGTGACAATAACTATATGCCTATTAATAATCACTTTAAATGTAAATGATTAAATGCTTCAATTGAAAGACATAAGGTAGCCGAATAGATAAGAAAACAAGACCCATGTATATGCTGTCTACAACAGACCCACTTCAGACCAAATAATCTGCACAGACTGAAAGTAAAGGGGTGGGAAACGATACTTCATGCAAATTAAAATGAAAAAAAAAGCTAGGGTAGAGATATTTACATCAGATAAAATAGACTTTAAAACAAAGACTATAATAAGAGACAAAGAAGGGCATTATAATGATGAACAGGTCAATACATCAAGAGAACATAGCCTTGGTAAACATATAAGCACTAAACATAGGAGTATCTACATACATAAAACAATTATTGACTGACATAAAAAGAGAGATCAACAGTAACACACTCATAGTAGGTTATCAGTAGGTTAACATTTCATTGACAAAAATGGGCGCATCGTCCAGGCAGAAAATCAAAACGGAAACAGTAGGCTTAAATGACAGACTACACCAGATGGATTTAATATATATTTTCAGAGCATTTCACCCAAAAGCAGCAGAATATACATTTTTCTCAAGTGCACACAGAATCTTCTCAAACCATAATGGTATAATAGTAGAAATCAACTACAAGAAAAAAAAACTGGAAAATACACAAACACATGAAGGCTAAACAATACACTATTAAACAATGAATGGGTTAACAATGTGATCAAGGAAGAAATCAAAAGATGCTTAGAGACAAATGAAAATGAAAATACAATGACTCAAAATCTATAGGACACAGTGAAAACAGGCCTAACACAATAAAACAAGAAAACAGCTTGAATAAACAATCTAAACCTACACATAGAAGAACCTGAAAAAGAACAGCAAACCAATCCAAAATGAGTAGAAGAATGTAAATGGTTAAATGCTTCAATTGAAAGACATAAGGTAGCCGAATAGATAAGAAATAATAAAGGTCAGAAAGGAAATAAACAAAATAGAGTCTAGAAAAACAATACAAAAAATTAATGAAACCTAGAGTTAGTTCTTTGAAAATATAAATGAAATTGATAATGAAATTTATCAGGGAAAAAAAGAGAGAGGACTCAAATAAAATCTGAAATGAAAGAGAAGTGTCTATGATTCCACAGAAATACAAAGGATAATAAGAAAATACTGAGCAACTATATGCCAGTAAATTGGACAATCTGGAAGACATGGACACGTTTCTAAAAACATAAAATCTCCTAAGACTGAGTTGAAAAGAAACAGAAAATCTGAACTGATCATGTACCACCAATGAAATCGAATCAGTAATAAAAAATCTCCCCAAAAACAAAAGTCCTGAGCCAGGTGGCTTCATAGGTGAATCTTACCAAACATTCAAAGAAGAATTAATACCTATTCTTCTCAAACTATTTCAAAAAATTCAAGATGGAAGGCACCCTATTTTTATAATGAAGCCACCATTACCTTGATTCAAAAACCATACAAAAACATTACAAAAAAGAAAGGCCAATATATCTTATGAACATTAATGCAAAAATTTTCAGCAAAATATTAGCAAACCAAATTTAACAATACTTTAAAAATATCATACACCATGATCAAGTTGGATTTATTCTTGGGGTGTAATGTTGGTACAGTATTTGCAAATCAATTAATGTGATACACCACATCAACAAATTGAATGATAAAAATTATGTAATCTTATTACTGGATACAGAGAAAGCATTTGACAAAATCCAGCATTTGTTTATGATACAAACTCTCAGTAAAATGGGAATAGAGAGAACACACTTCAATGTAACAAAGGCCACATATGACAAACCTACACCTAAAAGTAGCTAAAAGTATTTTTTTTTTAAGATTGGGAACCAAGGTTGCCCACATTCACCACTTCTGTTCAACATTGTATTGGAAGTCCTAGCTATAGCAATAAGACAAAAAAGAGAAATAAAAGGCATCCAAATTGGAAAGGAAGAAGTAAAAGTGTCATTATTTCTAGATGACATGATACTACGTATAGAGAAACTTAAAGACTCCACCAAAAACTGTTAGAACTGGTCAATGAATTCAGAAGGACACAAAATCAGTATTCAGAAATCAGTTGCATTTTTACACACCAATGATGAACTTTTAAAAAAATAAATTAAGAAAATAATCTCATTTACAATTACATCAAAAATAAAATATCTAGGAATCAAATTAACAAAAGAGATGAACGACCTGTTCTCATAAAATTATAACTCTTTGAAAAAATAAATTGAATATACAAATAAATTAAAGAGTATACCATGTTCATGGGTAGAAAGAATTAACATCATTAAAATGACCATACTATCTAAAGTAATCATAGATATAACACAATTTGTATCAAAATACCAATGGCACATTTCAGAGAACTTGAACAAATAATACAAAAATTTATATGGAACCACACAAGACCTTGAATAGCCATAGTAATCTTGAGAAAGAAGAACAAAGTTAGAAGTATCACACTATCTGATATTAAACTACGTTGCAGTGCTACAGTAATCAAAACAGAATGATACTGGCAAAAAAAAAAAAAGATATATTGATCAATGGAACAGAATAGAGCCTGGAAATAAATTCATGTCTATATGTTCATTTAATATATGACAAAGGAGGAAAGAATATACAATGGGGTAAAGATTGTCTCTTTAGTAAATGGTGCTGGGAAAATTGAACAAATACATTTAGAAAATGAAACTGGAACACCTTCTTACACCACATAGAAGAATAGATTCAAAATGATTCAAGACTTAAATGTAAGACTTGAAAACATAAAACTTCAAGAAGAAAACATAGGTAATAAACTGTATTATTGCTACTAGTAATTTCTTTTAAGATATATCTCCTTGGGCAAGGGAAATTAAAAAAAAAAAGAAAAAAATGTGACTATATCAAACTAAAAAGTTTTTGCACAACAACAACAAAAACATCAAGTAAATGACAAGATAACCCAGTGAATGGAAGAAGATACTTGCCTATAATACATCGGATAAGGGTTTACTATCCAACATTTATAAAAGACTCATATGACTGAACAACAACTAAAAAACAATCTAATTAAAAAATGAGCAGACCTGAATAGATATTTCTCCAAAGAGGAAATAGGGATGGTCAATAGACATATGAAAAGATGCTCAAAGTCACTAAATATCAAAGAAATGCAAGCTAAGCCCTCAAGAAAATAACATCTCACACATTTCAGAATGGCTATCATCAATAAATCAAAAAACGAGTGTTGGCATGGATATAGAGAAAAGGGAACTCTCTTAACACTGTTGATGAGATTGCTGATTGGTACAGTCACTGTGGAAAGCAGTATGGATGTTCCTCAGGAAATTAAAAATGGATCTACCTTTTGACCAAGCAATTATACTTTGGGTATTTATCCAAAGAAAAACAAAACAATAATTCGTAAATATCTATGCACCCCTATGTTCATGGCAGCACAATTTACAATAGCGAAGATATGGAAGCAATCTGAATACCCATGAACAGATGATTAGATAAAGAAGTTATGGTTCATATACACAACAGACTATTACTGAGCAATAAAATAACGAAATCCTACAATTTGTATCAACATGGATGGACCTAGAGGTCCATTATGCTGAAAGAAATAAGTCAGAGAAAGAAAGATAAGCATTGTATGATTTGTTATATGCAGAATCTAAGGAACAACAACAAAAAAAAACTAATCTAAAACACACAAATATAGAGGACAATCTGGTAATGCCCAGAGAGGAGGAGGTTTGGGGGACTGGGAGAAAAGGGTGAAAGGTTAAAGAAGTACAAATTAGCAGTTAATAGATGGTCACAGAAATGGAGAGCACAGCTACTAATGTAGTTAGCATTGATGTAATGGCTAGGTGTAGAGCCAGTGGAGAGAAAGAGCAATCAGGGGGATCATTTCATAAATGATATAAATATCTAACCAATGTGCTATATATTTGAAACTTATAATAAAATAAAATGTTAAAACAAAAACCGTGCATTATATTAATTGGGCTGTCTGTTTTTCCGAATGGTATATACCCTAGGAACAGGTAGTGTGGTAGAGTGACACATCTTCCTAGGTGTATCAGGAAAACAGGTACTCTATTTCTACTTGCAAATCATATGCCAATTTTCAATTGGAATTGCCAATTTCATTGTGTATGTCTTATAATTAGAGAAATACTGTTCCAAGTTCTGGTAATTACTTGCTTGTCAGTCTTTTTAATGTTTTTCAGTATCGTTATGTTTTGAGTTTTTTTTTCTCATTCTCTGTCTTAATAGGTACTATTGTTAGAAAGTGGGTAAAGGTGAAACAGGAACTGCTAGCCAGCATAATTTTAAACATAAAGTTCTGAATCAACTTTTAAACTTGGAAAACAGTTAAATCTTTGATCAAACACATGCTTTTATAGTATTATTCTGTAGTGAGGGAGATAATAAGGTGGGACATGATCTCTGCCATTGAAGAGTTTATAATCTTATAAAGGCTAGGTATATATGTACACATACAGGGGAAAGGAAAAAGGTAAAGTAAGATAAATGTCATAAAAAAATGACAGGTATTCTATTCGAATTTAAAGAAGGAGCAATCTTTTTCATCTGGATTGAGAAACATTTCTTAGAAGAGATGATGTTTGACCTGATTTTTAAAAGATAAGTAGTGGCACTTCAACAGGGAAATATGCATTCTGGGCTGGACTAACAGGGTGGAAATAAGCACAGTGTCAGTTCCTGCCTCTCCCATCCTTGCTTAGCTGTAGGCACTGATTGCTTTCATCCCACAAGCTTAGACCCACCTACTTTTTAAACAAATGTGACAAGTCAGCCAGGTGTTCATGGTCATATTCATTAAGCAGGCATATAGTATTGGCTATGAACAAATATGACACTACAGGTTGCCTAAGCTGCAGTCTTTCTCAATATTATTTTCAATCCATATTGTGTGACTTCTTTCTTCCTTCCCTAATTTGTACACCAAGCCCTTTCTGGACTACTAGATTAATTGAGAGGATCCTAGGCTCTCTTGATGGCTTCATTTTTTTTGAGTGCAGCTTACACTACCTATAATCCTTCTTCTATTGGAAAAATATAGAACTAAGAGGATGCTACTCACCTGATTCTGAGCATTCTTACAACTTATGAAGTTTTGCTACTGTGTTAAACCCACAATTCCATCCCCCCGACTGGTCATACCAGCCTATATCAAATCCAGTTTTACATATCATTTTTATACAGATTATTATTACAATGGACCATTTCATTTACTTATTTTTCTTTCCTTTAGAGCTGGTCCATTAGGAGAATTCCTCTGAGTTTCATTATGAAGCTTAAACTTGCTGAAAGAAGTTATTCTGATGGAATGTAGGAAAAATAGGACACCAATGAATTTTTTAATCTTTTCCTAAATGTGGACTAGGGAAAAAAAATCAACTATTTGTTCTTGAAGATTATGTAATATTCAGAATAGATCCATTTGCCATTCTCTCTTTTTAAAGAGGTCCAGGCAGTAGACACTGAAATGGTTTCAATGGAAGGTTTGATAATGAAATCTTAAATAAAAATGTTATTTACTTATTTATAAACTACATACTGAAATTTTGGAAGTATATTACTAAATATTCAAATATACATGAAAATAGAGAGAATAGTAAAACAAACCCTATGTACTCAGTATTCAAATACAATAATTGTCAATTCATGACTGATATTGTTGCACCTATACACTACTAATAGACTAGAAATAATTTTAAAGAAAATTTGACATAATATTTTATTTGAAAATACTTTCAAATATAACTCTAAAAGTTAAGGTCACTTTAAAATTATTCCTAAAATCAATTTAACGAAACACAGGAAGGACCTATATGATGAAAGGTTTTAGTTTTTTACCATTAAGTATAATGTTGGCTGAGGGTTTGTCATATATGAACTTTATTATATTAAGGTACTTTTCTTCTATACAGATTTTGTTAAGTGTTTTGATCATAAATGGATGCTGTATCTGTCAAAGTCTTTTGCTGCATTTATTAATATGATCAAATGATTCTTATTTATTTTTTTATGTGATGTATCACATTAATCGATTTGTATATGTTGAAACATCCCTGTGCCTCTGGGCTGAAGCCTACTTGATGGCAGTGTATAAACTTTTCAATATGTTGCTGAATTTTGTTCGCTAATAACTTATTTAGGAATTTTGCATCTGTGTTCATGAGAGATATTGGTCTGTAGTATTCTTTTTTTTCTGTATTATCTTTACCAGATTTTGGTATCAGAGTAATATTGAACTCATAAAATAACTTGGGAAGTATTGTTTCCTCTTTGATTTTTTTGAAAAAGTGTGAAGGCAATAGGTATTAAATCTTTTTGAATGTTTCATAGAATTCACTTGTGGAGCTATCTAGTCCTGGGCTTTTACTTTTTGGTAGGTTTTTGATGATTGTTTCAATTTCCATACTGCTGATGGGTCTACTTAGATTTTCCAGTTCTTGATTGAGTCTAGGAATGTTGTATTTTTCTAAGTACTGGTTCATTTCTTCTAGATTATTAAATTTGGTGTTATCTTTTTCATACTATTCTTGTATAATCTTTTGTATTTCTGTGAAACCAGTCATGGTTTCCCCTTTTCATCCCTGATTTTGTTTATTTGGGTCTTTTCTCTTTTTTCTTTAGTGAGCCTATCCAGTGGTTTGTCAATTTTATTAACCCTCTCAAAGAACCAGTTTGTTGCATTTATTTTTTCTATTGTTTTTTGTTTGTTTGTTTTGATTTTAGTTTCACTTTTTTCTGTGGTAATTTTTATTATTTCCTTCTGCTGACTTTAGGCTCCATTTGTTCTTCCTTTTCTAGTTTTCTTTTTTAATTTTTTTTTTTAAGATGAAGCATTAAATTGTTGATTTGGGCTTGTTCTATTTTTGGATATTGGCTTGTAATGATATGAACTTTACTCTTATGACCGCTTTTTCCATGTCACAAAAGCTTTGATATGTTGTGCTGTCATTATCATTCATTTCTACTAATCTCTTGATCTTCCTTTTTATTTTTTCTCCGACCCAGTTATTCTTCAGTAGCATGTGTATAATCTTCATGTATTTGTGGTATTTCCTGATATCTTTTACAGCTGATCTCTAGTTTCAGAGCATTATGATCAGAGAATACAGTTGGCATGATTTCAGTCATTTTATATTTGTTGAGGCTATCTCTGTGAACTAGCATGTGGTTAATCCTTGATAATATTCCATGTGTAGTTGAGAAGAATGTACAAGCTACTCTTTTGGGATGCAAGGTTTTGTAAATGTAAATTATGTCCAGTAGTTTTAATGTGTCATTCAAGGATATTATTTTCTTATTGATTTTCTGTTTGGATGATCTGTCCATATCTGACAGTGGGATATTTAAGTCCCCTACTATGATAATGTTTTGGTCTGCTTCTCACTTTAGCTCTGTTAGTAATTGCTTTACATATTTCACAGCTCCTTGATTGAGATCATAGGCATTAATAAGTGTTATGTCTCCTCATGCATGATTCTTTTTATTATTATGAAGTGTTCCTTGGTATCTTTCTTTACTCTTTTTATTTTGAAATCTATTTTGTCTAATTTTAGGACTGCTGCTCCCACTTTTCTCTGAATGCCATTTGCTTAAAATATCATTTTCAACTCTCTCATTTTGAGTTTATATTTGTCTTTGGAGCTGAGATGTGTCTCCTGGAGGCAGCATATGGTTGAGTTTTGTTTTTTGATCGCATCTACAGCTCTGCAGCTTTGTATTGGTGAGTTCAATCCATTTCCATTTAGGGTGATCATTGAAACATGAAGTCTTCTAATAGCCATTTTATCTTTTCCTGTCTGGTAGCTCAGTGTTTTCATTGCTTCCTTCTCCTTATGTTTCTGTTTTCTTTATTTTGGTTAGCTTTTGTGTTTTTTCCCTCTGGGTCTTCTTATTTTATGTTATATACTTCAGTTCTGAATCTTTGCCATGTGGTTACCATTACAAATATAAAAAAGATAGTTATACATATACAGTCATCCATTTTCTTCTGTGCATGCCTTATCTCCATCCCACTTTGCAAATTTGGATCTCTGAATCCTCTTTTAAGTCACTGTTATCTCAATTTGTCCCTATGTATGCTGATTTGTCATTACTATCTTGCTATCATAATTTTCTTTTTCTTTTTTAAGCTTAAACTGCCCTGTTCTTAGTAAGGGTTGCACTCCTCTGCTTTCTGCTTCTATTTGCCTGATAGTCACCTTACCTCTCATTGTGGTTGTTGTTGTTGTTGTCGTTGTTGTTGTTGTTATTTTATTTTAGGTGAGTTGACCCCTTTCAGTATTTCCTATAGTCCTGGCCTCACAATGGAGAATTCCCTCAATGTTTGCATGTCTAAAAAAGTCTTTATTTCTCCTTCATATCTAAGAGAGTTCTTTGCTGGATACATTATTTTTGGCTGGTAGTTCCCTTCATTTAATAGTTTGAATATTTGATTCTATTCTGTTGTGGCTTGTAAGGTTTGGCTGCAAATTCTGATAATAATCTAATGTGTTTTCCTTTATAGGTTACTGTCTTCTTGTCCCTGGCTCCTTTGAGAATTCTTTGTCATTTATTTTTGATAATTGTAATACAATGTGTGCTGGAGAAGGACTTTTGGGTTGAGATATTTGGGTGTTCTGTTGATTTCTTGAATTCCACTCTTCAGCTTGTTCTTTAGATTTAGGAAATTCTCATCAACTATTTGTCTGATTTTGCTTTCTAATCATTTCTCCTTTTCCTCCCCTTCAAGAATGCCCATCATTCTTATATTTCTTCTCCTGATTGTATCAGCTAATTCTTGTAATTCTCTTTCATTATTTTTAATTCTTTAGTTTCTCTCTTTTTCCTTCTGATTTATTTCTAGATTTCTGTGTTTGATATCACTGATCCTCTCCTCAATTTGGTTGACTCTGTTATCCAAGCTTGCTATTTCATTTTTCAACTCTTCCAGTGTGTTTTTTTATCTCCTGAAGATCTATTCTGTTTTATTGTGTGTGTCTGTGTGTGTGTGTGTGTGTGTGTGTGTGTTTTTCAATCTTCTTGCTCTGCTTCTCTAGTTACTTTTTCAATTCCAGAAATTCTTTATATAACTCATTACAGAACTCACAGAATTTTTTCAGAGGTACTATTCTGAATTCTCTGGCATTTAAGTTGCTGTAACCTTATTTTCTGGAGATTTTTTTCTCTTTCTGAGATGCCTTGTCACCTGGGTTGTTCATGGTGTTTAATAAGCTATATCTCTACCTGGGCATTAATGGAGGTGTATTCTTCTGTTATTCTAGAAAGAAGATTTATTATATAAAAGTCTCTCTTTAGCCTGTTGCAAATAAGGAGCTTTTTTTTTTTCTTCCTTCCTAGGTAGGGTCTAAGTCTCTTGGACCCTGCTTTATATAAAGGATAAATAATGCCTTTTTTATTTTCTAAAAGATTTTTTATCATGCTCACTACCTTCAGTTTCAGTGCCTGTCAGTGTCAGTGACAGTCTTGGCAGGATTTGCTCAGATTACCCCAGGGCTCCATGGTTATCGGACTTGGAGGGTATGGGTGGAAGGGCCCTCTGGGTTGGGAGTTGTTTCTCTGCCATCTCCACTTCTTTGCCTTTTGCCCTGATCAATGGGCTCTGCCAACAGATGCCTGGAGCTCACAACTCTCCCATGCTGGGCTATTCACTGAACTCACCACACCTTCTCTCCCCTTCCTCCCACAGGGAGTTCCACTGGCTCCAAGAGATATTTACTTTATTTCTCCCATTTCACCACCTGGCATGCAGGATCCTGACCTGTGGTATCTCTTGTGTGCAGATATCATGCTCAGATCTGCTG
This sequence comes from Cynopterus sphinx, assembly GCA_030015415.1. Taxonomy (NCBI): domain Eukaryota; kingdom Metazoa; phylum Chordata; class Mammalia; order Chiroptera; family Pteropodidae; genus Cynopterus; species Cynopterus sphinx. The sequence continues at coordinate 65,772,974 of CM057388.1, read as the reverse complement.
TTGTGCAGTTTGGGTGTTTTTTGTTGTTGTTGAGTTTTAGATGTTCAGCTTATTGTTTTAAGGGAAGAAATCTGGGGACGTCTCTCACTCTGCCATGTTTCTTCAAACCCCCAGTGGTAATTTCTTAAAGGTTAAATGCAGTGTGGAATTTGTTTGCTAACAGACTGTGAATTCTGGTTTTGACTCCTGGCTGTGGTTGATAACTGCAGAGGAGTGTGGGAGAACAAAGATGGTAGTAACAGGCGGGAGTCAGTTCTGTGCTGCCAAGCAATCATCTGTTGTAGGGAAGTTTTACTCGATGTTGTGATCTTCTGGAGCAAAGGAGAAGGTGCAAAGGTGTATGAGGTCTGAGGCCAGGAGTGGGTGGGTAGCAGGGTGTGAGAGTTGATGAGGACCCAGTGGCTTCCTTCTCTGGGGACACATCATCAGGTGGATAGCAATGTACTAAAAAGTATTGAAATTTATTGTAGCTTGTATCTTTATTGGTGCTCATGTGTTCCCACCTTAAGCCAGAATTTATTCAGATTTGTTCTTGAATTCTTTTGACATGATTCCAGAAGTTTTGATGTTTTTTTGCCTGTATAACATTAATATATGTTTGAGGATCATTTTGTTCATTCCCTGTACCAGCATTAAAATCAGCATTAAAAACCATTTATCCATAGAGCTGTAATTCCTTTAAAGTAGAAAATTGTATTTCAAAACTGTGATTTGGGTACTAGGCATGTTTACTGCTCCTGGGATGGTCACTGTTTCTAGGTCTTTTTAGTGTTCAAAGCTAGGTAATATGTGTTGTTTGGTTAACTTTTAGGGTAAAATAATATTGCAAGTTCAAACCAATACTTTCTATTTCTAGTCTACTTTACCTTATTGATTTTAAATGTCCATCTCCTTTTAATCACAATGAAAATCATGCTTCTCAGTGACCTCAATGTAATTGCCCATTTGCTTTAACCTCAGAATAACAATTCCAATTTTGCTAATAATGGCATCATTACTGAGGGAATAAAAACCTATAAGATACTTTTTGCAGTCATTTTATCTGTAGGGCATATCCCAACAACAGTACCACTAAATTACTATGATTTAAAATCTCTTGGAATTGTTCCTTTTTTGTGTGTTTAGGTAGTCAATTGGATACCTGGTTAAGTTCATTTATTTCACATTGCTTTTTTTTCTATTTTTAGGGATTATTTTCCTAAATGGAATTTTGCTTTATAATTATATATGATGTTTACATGGTTTTGAAGTCAAATCTACAAAATAATATATATTCAAAAACAAAGTATATTCTACTAAGCAAATCTACAAAATAAGAAGCCTAGTTTCTATCACTTCATTTCTCCCTATTACTTCTCTTCTATTAGTAACCATTATTTTTATTTTATAATTTATTCTTCCATTTTTATTTTTAATATATATAGAGAGTAGGTAAATAATAGAATAATATGTAGCATTTTCTCCACCTTGCTACTTTTTATTTAACAATATATCCTGACTTGATAGTAGAATGTATAGATATTTTCCATCACTGTTTAAAACTGCATGGTGGTGCATTTTGTAGTTGTGCAGTAGTCTGTTTATGTAGTTTTCTGTTATTTGGATGATTTTCCAGTCTTTTGCTATTACAAAAGGTACTGCAGTAAATAGTATCTTGTACACATCTTTCCATATTTTTGCCAGTGTATCATTGAGGTTAATTTCTGCAAGTGAAATTGCTGGGTCAAGAGTTAAATATATATGTAATTTTCCTAGATACTTCCAAAATCCCCTCCACTGACATTATAGTGTTTTGTATTCTCAGCAGCAATAATTTCGATGTCTCTTTCCCCATGGCCTCACCAGCAAACCGTATATTGTTAAAATTGAAGGTTATTTCCAACTCAGTAGGTAAAATGTTATCTTAGTACAGTTTTAATATGAATGTTGAAACTGAAATTTAAAATTAAATTTTATTCCACAAACATTTTATTGTTGTAACTTCTTTGTGCCAGGTGTAGATTGTATGTAAAGATCCAGAAATAGATGAGACCCACTTCTTGCTTTCAAGAAATCCACAATCAAATGGGAAAATTTTAAGAATATCAACTATATCAATACAGCATGATGTATGCTACAATAAAAGTGTCCAAGGCTTATTATGAAAATATAAAAGAAGAAAACAGAAAAAAAAAAAACAAGCTAGATGAGCTATGAGGAGTATTTAAAAAGCTGTAAGGTAAAGAGATGTCTAAATTTATATAAATCTGTGAAGGAGTTAAAGCTAGGAAAGGTATAAACAGAAATATACTACAAAACTTGAGTTCAAGTGCCCATATTTCTCAAGACTACTACTTGTGACTTTTGAAGAATAATTAATTTTTTATGAAGTGATTTTCCATATATAGAGAATAAGGGCATGGACCAGATGATTCTAAGGCCCCTCTTGCCCTTTCTGTTTTATGAATGTTTCTGCTTTCCTCTCTCTGGGTGTTAGCTTCACTCTCCACACTAATCAAATTGAAAGGCAAATGAAAGCAAATCATTAACACAATATAGCTAATTTATGTGTAGTGATTTCAGTTGTTAAGAAAGGATTATGGAGGTGAAGCTTGGGTCAAGTGAATAAATATAGATATTGGAGAAGGATAATCAATTTAACAAGTGGCCAAAATAGATTGGCATATGATAGGAGCTCATGTGGAAGAGGTTAGATATAAAGTCAGTAAAAATTTGAGTCAAAATTAAAAAAAAAAATGTTTTATTTGGGAAACTAAAGAGAGCATGTATTCTTATGAGTGAATGATTCAAGTTGTAAAATGTAAAATCATTACAGGAAGATCAGCTGCAATAAAAAGTTTCAATAATGGTAAAACTCTCAAACACAAAATGACATCTGCAAAAAGTTTTTCATTGTTAGCAGGCGATCACAACATTTATTTTAGGTGAAATACCTCTAAAGACAATTAAATGTGCTAAATGCCCTTCATTTTCACAGAAAGACATAGGCACTTATCATTTACTGAAATAGCCCAATACATCAAATGGAACTTTATTCTAATCATGAAAGAATGTAATTAATGAGATGATATTTTAATTTTACAGCTCGGATAACTTTCTATAGTCTGGGATAATGTAAAATTGTTTTGAAATGCGTTCTTTGTGAAAGAAATCCCTCAAACGCCTTTTAAGGACTCTCATTTATACAAATACCAGACAATTTTTTTAAAGGCAACCTAGAGATCTTTGGAAACATGACAGAGTGAAAGACATCCCCAGATTTCTCTCCTTTAAACAACAATAAGCTGAACATCTAAAACTCAAGAACAACAACAAACAAACAAACAAACAAACAACATCATGTCTGAGTGTGGGATCTGTGCATAACAACTACTGCAGGATGGAAACCCAAGTTTTCCGTGGTGGACCAGGAGAAAGAAAGAAGCTGCCTCTCACAGCTGCCTGAGCTACCTGTAGGAGGAGGGAGAAGGGAGAAGGAGTGGCGAGTTCCCTGAATAGCCATGCCTGAGAGAGTTGTGAGTTCCACACAGCAGGTGGCAGGGCCCAGTCATCAGAGCAGAAAGCAGAAAAGTGGCTGTCAGAGAAACAACAATTTATTTTTACCAACTGCAACTGGAAAACTGAGGCTGAGCTGCAGTCCCCAACCCCCAAGGCAGAGGTCATTTCCACCCATACCCTCCAAGACTGAACACCAAGAATCCCCAGGGGAATCAGAACAAGTGTTACTGAATCTCTAACTAACACTGACAGAGACTGAAACTGAGAGTAGAGAGTGTGATTAAATAACTACAAGAAAATAAAAAGGCATTATTAAAGCTTTATATAAAGAGGGATCCAAGAGGCTTAGATGTCACTGCTACTGGAAACCAAAAGAAAAGCACCTTATTTGCAAAAGGCTAAAGAGAGACCTTTATATAATAAATCTTCTTTCTGGAATAAAAGCAGAATACATTTCCATTAATGCCCAAGTGGAGAAATAGTCAATTAAACACCATGAGCAACCAAGGTGACAAGGAATCTCATACAGAAAGAGAAAAATCTCCAGAAAATAAGCCTACAGACATAGAAATATGTGACTTAAATGACAGAGAATTCAGGATGGTACTTCTGAAAAAAACTCAATGATATCCAAAATAATTCATAACAACAATTTCAGGAATTGAGAAAACAACTAGATGAGCAGAATAGAATTTTGGCAGGATATTTAAACCTTCAAAAGGAACCAAATAGAACTTTCAGAGATGAAGAGCACACTGCAAGAGATGAAAAATGAAATAACAGGTTGGGAAATGCAGTCAATCAAATGGAGGAAATGATCATTGATACCAAAAACAGAAATCTAGAAATAAATCAGAAGGAAGAAGGGGGAAACTGAAGAGTGAAAAATAATGAAAGAGAAATTCAAGAACTAAATTATACCATCAGGAGAGGAAGCATAAGAATAATGGGCATTATTGAGGAAAAGAACAGGGATGAGTAAGCATTTTCCAACAAATAGTTGGAGAGAATTTCCCAAATCTAAAAAGTGAGCTGCAGTTTTGAATTCCAAAAGTCAACAGAACACCCAATTATCACAACCCAAAAAAAGCCTTCACCAAGACACATTGTTTTAAAATTATAAAAAATCAATGACAAAAACAAATCTCAAACATCTCAGGACAGCCAGGGAGAAGAAAACGGTAACATATAAAGGTAAGCCCATTAGATCATCTTCATACTTCTCAGTGCAAACCTTACAAGCCAGGAAGAAATGAAATAAAATATTTAAACTATTAAGTTAAAGAAACTACCAGCCTAGAATAATATATCCAAATAAGCTCTCCCATAGATATGGAGAAATTAAGAATTGTTCAGACATACAAAAATTGAGGGAATTCTTCACTACAAGGTCTGCACTAGATGAAATAATGTAAGAGGTGAGTTCACCTAAAACAAATGAAAAAAAAACATAATTAGGAGCAAAATAACTATCAGGCAAATAGAAGCAGAGGAGTGCAACCCTTACTAAGAACAGGGCAGTATAAGCTTATAATAATAAGATAATTTTTATGACAAGATAGTATTGAATGTTCAGCATACATAGGAACAAATTGAGACAACAATGACTGAAAAGGAGAGACATTCAAAGATCCAAATTGGCAGTGAGGGATGGAGATAAGGCACGTGCAGAAGAAAATGAATGACTGTATATGTATGACTATCCTTTACATATTTGTCATGGTAACCATACATAGAAGATTCAGAACTAAAGTATAAAACATAAAACAAAAAGAACCAGATTGAAAAAGCACACAAGCCAACCAAAATAAAGAAGCAGAAACGCAAGGACAAGGAAGCAATGGAAACACTGAGCTACCAGAAAGGAAAAGATAAAAATGGCTATTAGAAGACCTCATATTTCAATAATTACCGTAAATGAAAATGGATTGAACTCACCAATATAAAAGCACATAGTTGCAGAATGGATCAAAAAAAAAAATAAAACAATCATTTGCTACCTTCAGGATTAACATCTCAGCTCCACAGACAAATATAGACTCAAAATGGAAGGGTGAAAAATGATATTTCAAGCAAATGACACTCAGAGAAAAGCAGGAATAGTGGTGCTAATATCAGAAGAAATAGACTACAAAATAAAAACGTAAAGAAAGAAACTAAGAGAAACTTCATAACGATAAAGGGAATCATGCACCAAGAAGACATAACACATTAATATCTATGCTCCCAATCAGGAATCCCTGAAATAAGTAAAGCAATTACTAACAGAACTAAAGGGAAAAACAGACCAAAACACTATCATAGTAAGAGACCTAAACACCCTGCTGTCATATATTAACAGATCATCCAAACAGAAAATCAATAAGTAAATAACATCCTTATATGACACATTAGACCAACTGGACATAGTTGACATTTACAGAGACTTCAATCTCCAAACAAATATTTACACATTCTTTTCCAGTACACATGTAAAATGCTTAAGAATCGACCACATACTGAAACACAGAGATAGCCTCAAGAAATATAAAAAGGTTTAAATCATATGAATGATAATTTCTGATCACAATTATTTTAAACTCTAGAACAACTGAAGAAAGAAATCAGGAATTACCACAAATAATGGAGATTAAACAACATGCTACTGAAGAATAACTGGGGCAGAGAAGAAATAAAAAGAGACATTGAGAGATTCATAGAAACAAATGATAATGATAGTACAACATATCAAAACTTTTGGGACATGATAAAAGCAATCATAAGAGGAAAGTTCATATCATTACAGGCCTATCTCCAAAAACAAGAATGAGCCCAAATAAGCAAGTTAAAAGCAAGAACAAATGAAGCCTAAAGTCAGCAGAAGGAAAGAAATAATAAAAAATAGAGCACAATTAAATGAAATTGAAAATAACAAAAAAATAGAAAAAAAATACAACAAAGAGCTGGTTCTTTGAGAAGGTTAATAAAATTGACAAACCCATGGCTAGACTAACTAACAAAAAAAGAGAAAGGAGACAAATAAATAAAATCAGGAATGAAAGAGGGGAAAATTACAACTGACATTGCAGAAATAGAAAGGATCATACACGGATACTATGAAAAAGTATATAACACCAAATTTGATAACCTAGAAGTAATGGACCATACTTAGAAAAATACAACCTTTCTATACTGAATCAAGAGGAACTGGAAAATCTAAATAAAATGATCAGCAGTACGGAAATTGAAACAATCATCAAAAACCTATGAAAAAGTAAAAGTCCAGGACCACATGACTTCACCAGTGAATTCTACCAAACATTCAACAAAGATTTTATACCTATTTTCTTCAAACTCTTCTAAAAAGTTGAAGAAGATCCAATACTTCCTAACTAATTTTATGAGGCCTATATTATTCTGATACCAAAACCTGGTAAAGATAATACACACAAAAAAAAAAACTACAAACAAATATTTCTTATGAACACAGATGCAAAAATCCTAAAAAAAATACTAGCAAACCGAATACAGCAACATGTTGAAAAGATTATACACCACAATCAAGGTGGCTTCATCCCAGAGGCACAGGGATGATTCAACATATGCAAATCAGTTAATGTGCTACACCACATAAACAAATTAAAATATAGGAATCATATGATTATATCAGTGGTTGCAGAAAAAGCCTTTGGAAAGATACATCATTCTTTTATGATCAAAACACTTAACAAAATCAGGATAAAAAGAAAGTACCTTAACATAATAAAGGCCATATATGACAAACCCTCAGCTGACACAAACTTAATGGTGAAAAACTAAAAACCTTCTCGATAAGATCAGGAACAAGGCATGGCTGCCTACTATCACCACTGTTATTCAATATAACATTGAAGTTTCCAGCAAGTGCATTCAGACAAGAGAAAGATATAAAAGGCATCAAAACAGAAAATGAAGAATTCAAACTATCACTATTTATGGATGTCATGATTCTCTATGTAGAAAACCCTAAAGAATCTCCAAGAACACTACTAGTAACAATAAGCAAATATAGTAATGTTTGTAAATACAAATCCTATGCTCAAACATCCATAGCATTTTTATACTCTAATAATGTGTCAGAAAAAAATGGAAAAATAATTTCTTTTGCAATTGCAATATATATAAAATACCTAAGAATAAATATAATGAAACAAATTAAGGGCCTACATAATGAAAACTACAAGATCCTACTAAAAAAATTTCAAAGATACAAAGAAATAGAAAATATTCTGTGTTCTTGGATTAGAAAAATCAACATAGCTAAATGGCCTTATTACGTAAAGCAGTATACATATTTAATGTAATCCCCATCAAAATTCCATTGGCAGTTTTGAAAGAAATAGAACAAAAAATCATCAGATTTGTATGACAGCACAAAAGACCCCAAATCGCCAAAGCCATCCTGAGAAGAAAGAATGAGGCTGGAGGCATCATACTGCCTGACTTCAAATTATACTACAAAGTGGCAATAATCAAAACAGTGCAAAACAGACACGTGGACCAGAGGAACAGAACCCAGAGTCCAGAAGTAAATCTATATTTATATGGGCAAATATTTTCTGACGAAAAGGCCAAAAACACACAGTGGAGAAAGAAAAGCCTCTTCAATAAATGGTGTGTCAAAAACTGGAAAGTCACCTGCAGAAGAATGAAACTAGACTGTTGTCTATCACCACACACCAAAATTAACTGAAAATATATTAAGTAACTGAAAGTAACCTGAAATAATAAAATGTATAGAAGAAAACATAGGAACTAAACCCAAGGACCTTGGACTTAACTAGAATTTTATGAATTGATCTCAACAGCAAGGGAATTAAAAACTAAAATAAATGAATGGGCCTACATCAAAGTAAAAAGCTTCAGCTTAGCAAAAGAAATCATCAGCAGGGTAAAGAAATAGCCATACAAATGGGGAAATATATTTGCAAGCAACACCTGTGATAAGGGCCTAGTATACAAGATATACAAAGAACTCATAAAACACAACAACAACAACAACAACAACAACAACAACAACAACAACAAAATGATCCAATCAAAAAATAGGCAAAGGGCCTGAACAGACACTTTTTCATAGAGGACATACAAATGGACAACAAATATTTTTAAATATGCTCAACATCACTAGTTATTAGGAAAATGCACATCAAGACCACAATGAGATACACCAAAGTGTCCTATGACCGATGATTGGCTATAGAAGCTGTGGTACATATATATAATAGAATATTATTCAGCCATTAGAAGCTATGAAATACTACTATTTGTGACAACAGGAATGGATCTCTAGATAATCATGCTAAGCAAAATAAGTCAGACAGAAAAAGGTGAAAATCACATGATGTCACTTATATGTGGGATACAAGCCTAAAAGCAACAAATGAGCAGGACAAACAAACAGAGATTCATGGTTTATAGACTAGTGGTTTCCAGAGGACTGTAGTGTAGTAGTTACTAGTGTGTTGGGGGAGGAGACGGGAGGTAGACAGTTTCAAGGGGGTCAAATATAGGGGAATTGGAGGAGGATGAATTGGGTAAAGGGGATCAAATATATGGTAGCTGAAGGAAACTGGAATTTGTGTGGTAAACATACAATAGAATATACAGATATCAAATTATAATGTACACCTGAAAATTATATAATTGTATTAACTAATATTACCCCCAATAAACTTAATTAAGAAAAATTTTTGCAATGAAATCTAATTTTAGTGCATACATTTTATTTCATTTTTATTCACAGTTATAAAAAAAAATGCTGCCTCCTTAGAGAAAAAAAAAATAGCATAGATGATAGAGGCTCTGTTTATCCCCCTGGTGACCAAATCAAAGTTGCAACAGAAACAAGGAGCAGTAGCAAGGAGAAATTGCCTGAGATCTTGATGAACAGGCTATACAACTAGGGAGAAATACGAGAAATCACCCTGCAATGGCAGAAGGTAGGATGAGGTGAGGACATGGGGCTGCCCGTTCTCCTGCTGCTGAATGAGATGGAGACTGTGGCAGTGGCAGCAGCAGAAGCCTCTTAAAGGGGCCACATCTGCGAGCAGATTTTCATGGTGAGGGACCTGCTCACTCTGAGCACCAGTGCTGATTAGGGTGCATATAGGAGGCACCACTGACTTACAGGGAGACATTGTTGGAGTGAGGTCCGAGGCAAGACTTTCTCTGTACAGAAGTGCCAGCAGTATATTCACTGTTCCCTGTTGAGCCCTTCCCCCTCCCTGTGTTCCAGGCACAGTGCTGCCATAACCATGACATCATCAAACTGGATAACAGAGGTCACTCCACCCAGAGGATTCCCTGAAACCTCATCTCCCCTGACTCAATGCACCACCCACGTCCCATCCAGACATATCCTCAGTGAGTCAGGTGCTTCTTGCTGAGCAGCAACTAGACTCACACTGTTAGTAGCTGGCTTTGATTTCTGGTGTGGCCTTTTAAGACAATTATAAACACAGCATTTTTGTATTGCTTGCTGAATCTTAACAGGTGGCCCTGGAGGGGTAGTAGCTTAGGCGATATTTGTCCTGCAGCTGAACCCCTCTCAGGACTGTGCCACTGGACACCTACTTCACAATGCTACACTAAGACAGGTAAATTTAGGAGCTTTGCTTAGTATGTAGAAACAGACACAGAAAGGCAGACAAAATGGGAAGACAAGAAGCAGAATCATATGACAGAAAAGAACAGAGATCCAGATTTAATGGAGTCAAGTAATCTAACAGATACAGAGTTTAAAACACTGGTTATAAAGATGCTCAATGAGCTATTGGGAAATGTAGATAAATTCAGTTCTTCAACAAAGAGATAAAAAACATAAAAATGGAAATGGAAATTATAAAAGGCAACCAGTCTGAAATAGAGAACACATTATCTGAGATGAGAAGTATGTTAAATGGAATAAACAAAGAAATAAACAAAATGAATAAAGAAAAGGATCAAATGCCCTATCTAGAAGACAGAATGGCAAGAGATAAGATGACAAGAGTATTACAATAATTTTAGAAGCATATGAAACGTATTAAGGATCCAAATATCTGTTTGATCAGCATAACTGAAGAAAATCGAGATGTTGAAAAGCTGTTTGAAGAAGTAATGATGAAAAATTTGCCTAACCTGGTGAAGGAAATGGACATAAAACCCCAGGAAGCTCAGAGAATTCCAAATATTTTGGCTCCAAAGAGGCTCACACAAGACACGTCATAATTAAAATTTAAAATGTTAAATACAAAGGAAGAATATTAAAAGCAGCAAGAGAAAAACATAATTACTGGTAAGGGAATACCCATAAGACTGGCAGCTGATTTCTCAGAAGAAACTATGCAGGACAGAAGGGCTTGGCATAAAATAGTCAACAGGATGAAGTCACAGAATTTATACCCAAGGATACTTTGTCCAGCAAAGCTATCATTTAGAGTTGAAGGATAGATAAAGAGCTTCCCAGACAAAAATAAGCTAAGGGAATTTATTGCCACCAAGACAGTATTACAGAAAATGCTGGAGGGACTTCTTAAAGAAGAAAAAAATATGTATCAAAAACATGAATAAAGAATGGTTAACAACTACATTCCTATCAATAAGTACCTTAAATGGAAAAGAATTAAGTGCTCCAACCAAAAGATAGAGTGGATGAAAGGATAAGAAAACAAGACCCCTACATATACTGCCTACAAGTGATTCACTTCAAATAAAAGACACACAGACTAAAAGGAAGGGGATGGAAAATGATATTGCTATGATGGACCTAGAAGATATTTAAGTCATAGAGAAAGATAAACACTATATGATTTCACTTATATTCAAAATCTGAGGGAAAAAAAGAACAAACTAATAAAAAACAGACCCCCATATATAGTGGACAATTTGGTGATGTACAGAGGGGAGGGAGGTTTTGGGGGAGCTGTGAGAATGGGTGAATGGTTAAAGAAGTACAAATTAGTAGTTGATGGATAGTCACGGAAATTGGAAGCATGGCATAAGTAATGCAGCTAGCATTAATACGTTGGCTAGGTGGAGGGTCAGGGGAGGAAGAGAGCAATTGGGGGATCATTTTACAAACTATATGGATGTCTAACCAATGTACTGCATACTTGAAACTAATTAAAGTAAATATTTTTTTGAAAAATTTCTGCCTCTTGAAAACCTGATGACATTTCCATCAGACCTTAAGGAATGATGGCAAAGGCAGAAGAAATTCTAAGCATAGAGAAGAGAATGCACAAATGCATGAAAGCAACAAAGAATAATGAATTCATAAACTTAAGAGTCTTTTGGGTAGTTAACAGTGGTTCTTAAACTTGAGCTATCTGGTGTATCTTCAAAAAATTATATTCCTAACTGGCTGCTCTTCAAAGCCATTTTTGCATTGTTCTCATGCCTGGCTCTCTAATCACTGCAGCCCTCTCAGTCATGCACTTTTTCTATCACTGTGCACTCTGGCACCTTTTTCACCAGTCCTCCAACTCTCACTTTCTTTCAAAACTGCTGCATTGGATCACCAGCCTACTGCACCATGTCAGACATGATCATGGACACCAGCTCTGAGATCATCACCAAGGACTTAAAGGAGAAGAAAGTTGTGGAGGAGACAGAGAATGGAAGATAAATACCTGCTAATGGGAACACTAATGAGGAAAATGGGGAACAGGCGGTTAACAATGAGATAGATGAAGAAGAGAAAGAAGAAGGGGATGAGGAATTGGAGAAAGGTGATAGTGAGAAGGAGAATGGAGATGAAGATGAGGCTGAGGCAAACAGGCAGCTCAAGATTATGAAGATGAAATGTTGACACTAAGAAGAAGAAAACCAATGAAGATGACTAGACAGAAAGAAAGGAAAAGTTAAACTTAAAGAGAAAAAAAGTTCACCATGACCTATTCACCATCCATTTCCCATCTCAGAACATGGTCATCTTTAAGTAGAGTGTTGCCTGCCTGCCGACTGCAGGCTGCACAACCAGCAGATGACACATGCTCTCCACCACCCACACCACAACGTGAATTTGTAATAGGAAAGGAAAAAGAAAACTTCTAACACCCTACTTTTTTTTCCTTAAACATACTTTAAAAAGGAAAATTTGTGTATTTTTATTTACATTTTATATTTCTGTACATGTTATTAGGGATCAGCCATTTTTAATGATCTCAGGATGCCCAAATCAGCCTTTTCTACATTTTCTGTCCTGCTTCTGACTTTACCTGTAGTGTGAATGTGTTCATTATAATCACGATGGAGAAAATACACCTTGTAAAAAACAAAAAGCAAAAATGAGAACAAAATAAATCTTATTCTGATGATTCAAGTTACTTTTTTATGTATGTTCTTATCTGTACTGGTAGTTAGTTTTTTATGAAATTGTTAAAAAGGCCAAAATTAAAAGGTTTTATTATTTTTGGAGGTTTTTTGGTCTTTGAAGTTATTTAATTTATTGTATTTTTGGCCTGTTTGAAGTATGTGTGAAACAATGTTGATGAACAATAAACCAGAATTTTATTTTGTTAAGTTGTTCTACCAATAACAACAAAAAGAAAGTCCTGGTTCCCATTCCAACGATTCTGATTCAGGAGATTGGAGTGGGACCCAAGAATCTGAATGGTAAGCAAGACTCACCTTCTCACCCAGATGAATCTGATGCATGACAAGGGAAAAAATCCTGGGATAGAATTTTCTGAAAGTAGAAAGCAAGGAAAGGCCAGACTCTGAAAGTCTAACAGCCTTATGCATCTTTGGAGTAAAGCCTGAGACTAACCCCTTGGATTCTATCTTTGGCTTAGGACTGCAAGCCATATAGACCACTTAGTCAGTTTTGGCTGTGGGCTGCAAGCATACGTCCCAGCCCAACCACCTTGGTCTTTTGTTTTAGCTCAGTTACAGTCCTCAGAATAAAGCTAAGATAGCAGCTAGTACATTCTGTGTGCCAGAGGCATGAAAGCACCAACAACTCTTCACTGGTGTCAGTTATTGGCCAAATGTATCCTTAAACAACCCATCCCTCCCTCAAAGGTATGGAATGAGATCAGTTTCTGGCTATTCTCCTTGAAGCTATGGGCTTTAATTAATTAATTAGCTAATTAATTAATTTGTTTGTTTGTTTGTTTATTTGTTTGTTTTTAGGCAATGCAACCCTCGGTTGACCTCACAAATTGCAAGGACCTTGTCAGCTTAAAATTCCCTTTTTTTTTTTTATGCCTACAGCACCTAGTCTTCCTAGGTGATCTCTCATCCAGTACTAACCAGGCCCATCTCTGCTTAGCTTCTGAGATCAGATGGGATCAGGCTTGTTCAGGGTGGCATGACCATAGACTATGGGCCTATATTTAAAACATTCTAATTTTAAAGTCTCTGTTTGAGATATTTCAAACAGGAAGGTGGGGGAAATGAGGCTAAAGTGAAAAACAAACACACAAAAAGTACTACACCAGAAATAAATTTAGAGCCAATTTAATACCTGACCAGTGTTCATTAAGCAGCTGATGTATTCCTGGAGTGGTGCAAAAAGCTATAAGAAAGGGAATGCCATTATTCCTATTCCCAGGCAGCTTAACATCCAGGTGTGAAAGAGAAAACTAAAGCACTTGAAGACGTGCCTTTAGGTTCTGCACTGAACTCTGATTTGTGGACATGTAGGGGTTTCCCCCATACTACCTCTAGCAATATTCTGGACACCACCTGGGTGTTCTACAATTCAACATAATTCTGTCAATATATATTGGTACATAGTGGTAAATCATAGAGGTTAAAAGTTCAGTCCTACAAGAGTGCTTCACCCACCATACACACTTCAGATACCAGTCGCAAATCCAGGTGCTTTTGACCCACCGGCTATCGATTATAGATTCCAGCACCCCTCTCCTGGGGTTCGATTTATTTGCTAGAGCGGCTCAAAGAACTTGGAGAAAAACGGTCTTACTTTTAGTAGTTTATTAAAAAATAATATAATGGTATAATTGAACATTAAAATGGAAGAGATACACAGGACAAATATGAATTAGGGAATAAAAGAGGGTAAAGTCAATGTAATTCAGCCTGCTTAAAATTTCTAACTGTGTTATTAACGAGGTCACAATTACTCTTTATTTCAGAGTAAAAAGCCCACAGACTTTTCTATTTTAGCTGTTATATTAAGCTTTATGCAAGTTCACTTTATAGTGGTAAGAACATGAGGTTGGGAACCTGACATACTTCTGTAGAAAATATATGTCTGATACTTCTTGGCCAAGTCACTGTACTCTTGCAGGATTCTGCAGAGCACAATGGATAGAGTCTGGGCTCTGGAGTAAGACCAAGTTTGAGTTCTAGCTCTTTCACTTACAAGATATCTGGGGCAAGCTGAATATCCTCTCTGTGCTTCAGTTTCCCCATCCATAAACTTTGCCAGATTGTTAATAGGAATAAATAACTTACTTTATGCATCCAACATAATATTGAACACTAATAAGGGCCCAATAAACAGCAGTGATTATTATTTCTCTTAGTCTGAGAGCCAATGGGATTAGCAATTTTCAGACACAGATTACAGGCTTGGCTGGAAAATTCAACCAACGTGTACATACTTTTTACGCCATAAATCCCTGCTACAAAAGGCAAGATTTATAACAACGCATAGAAAACCTCACTTCCACCTCAGTAGATAGTGTATTTTCACAAGGCCTTCTACTGAAATGTCTTCCTGGAATAGTTTGGGTTTGCTCATAAGGAACACCTATCTCAGCCTAAAACATGAATTTGACACCCTTCCTACAAAAGTGTGGTACAATTAAAACAGAATAAATGAGGTTGGCCTTGAACTCAGTAACTGGAGAGCTGCTAATAGCCAAGCAACTGCTGTTTGGTTAGCCTGGCAAGCTAGCACAGTGAAAAAGGTATATGATTGGGGCCACAGAGACTTCAGATAGAGTCTTGGCTGTTGGCTTGAATAATGTCTCTAAATCTCGGATTCCTCATGTGTAAAATATGGATAATATTTGCCATTTAGGAATTGTGGTGAAGATTAGATATCTAAAGCACATAACTAGGGCCAATGACAGATGTTCCATGAAGTCTTTATTATAAACTGTATTTACTTTTTAGTCTCCAAGTTGGCTGAGGTGGTAGAAAATTTGTTTTATTTTTAATCATAGCTTTTTTGGGGCCCTTAATGAGAACTGTTTCAACCAAAAAGATAGCCAGCCAACATTTAGCCATATTAGTTTAAAACAATGCAATGTGTAATCATCTAACTGTTTAAAATAAAACTATATAAGTATGAATAATAGAATTACTAATAATTCTTAAATTTGTTTTAACCAAATCTCTTGATTTTGGCAATAAACACAAAAAATGCTGTTAATTTCCATAATTTTTTATTTATTTTCCCTATAATCTGAGGGTGGTGATACTAAATTAAAAAATTGGGAAGTAGTAGAAAAAGTGAAAGAAATTAACATTTATCGAGCATTAACTAGCATTAATTCTGTGCCAAACACTAGGCTAGGCATTTACATACACCTTCTCATTTATCAGTACAATATCCCTAAAGTATAGAAATTTTGTTTTAACCCCAATTTACAGATGGAGGCTAGGCTTAAATACCTTGCCCAGGTCACACAGCTTGTAAGTGGCTGACAGATATTGAAATAAATGCTTTGCTCCTTTCATTACAAGAGCCTGAATTGGGATTTCTGACCACCTTTAGATCGGAAATAATCAGCCTTAGATTACCAGGGCAACAACAGCAGCAATTTCCCTTTTAGAACAAGGTGCGTTCTGTGTCCAGCAACAGTGTTAGCAGGGCTAACTCCAAAAGATGTGGGCCCGTTTCATTTCCTAATTACTTTTAACACTCATAAGTCAGAGAGCTTTGCTGCCCATTGTTCCCTTCAGCCTATTTGTCTTGAGGGTTTGCTAATTCAATTATTTTACTCTTATAATATCGATCCTCACATTGTACTCTAAACCTTTGTTGGTCTTGTTCCCTGAAGTGCAGTAATTTTCCATCAAGTTTTAATTCTTCAGTGCATTCAACTAGATCAACATCACCTTCTTCTTGATATTCATCTGCTCAGATTTTCTTATTAGACTTTAAAATTAGATTCTCTGCTGCCTGAAG
Organism: Cynopterus sphinx; assembly: GCA_030015415.1. Lineage (NCBI taxonomy): Eukaryota > Metazoa > Chordata > Mammalia > Chiroptera > Pteropodidae > Cynopterus > Cynopterus sphinx. The sequence continues at coordinate 65,756,365 of CM057388.1, read as the reverse complement.
CAGAGCCTTATACTTCTCTGAAAGGGTGGAATGACTTCAGCACCTTCTCAAGGAAGCTGTATATGGAGCTAAAGCTCAATTGTTAAAGAAAGGGAACAAATGACATAAGTTTGATGCAGTTAAGTGGTTTTAGATGCAGACCTACCCCACAGAAAAGTCGTAGTATAATGATTACTAGTTTAAGAATCCTTGATTTTTATAAAATTTTATAAAATATTCTCTTTTAAAAAACTTTTAAGATAGCATAATGTAGATGAAAAGTGATAGGGTTGACAAGTGTTGGGGAATGAATGAGAATGATTTAAAATCAGGTCTGAAGCACTGGATTATAGTACTTTAAGAAATGACACTTGAGAAATTAAATGTTACTTTTTCTGTTGAAGGCCCATTTTGTCTTTTCTAATAACCTACATAATAACAACTGTTAAAACCCATCTTTTAGATCTAGATTAAATTATGTATAATTGAAAAACATGCCAGTGGAATCAGCCAACATATTTGACAAGAGACATTATGGTATAGGTGATGGAGCTCTGGACAAGAACTAAAAAGTGTCAGCCTTATAAAGAGAATTTTAATCAAGCATTGAGAACAGAAATCTATGGTTAAGTAGGAGGAGTTGGTGGGAATAGGCTGCCTACTTTCAAGCAGGGCTGTGATTAAAGTTAACTTGAGAAGATACTGAGGATGAGAGAGAGTTGTTCTGGGATAGAGGAAGCCTAGACTTCATTATACTGATCAAAATAATCATTTTTAGCATAATCTCTGAATATTTCTTTCTTCCCATATGCTAGGCATTCTGCTCAGCACTCTATGTAAATAATCTTATTTAATCTTTTGAAATAATCCTGTTTGTAGAAAAAAAAAATAAAGCTCAATAAGGCTATGTGACTTATTCAAACTGAGCACTTAACTAGTAGAATTGAGGCTCAAGTCTAAGTCTTCTGACTACCATATCTGTGCTTGTATGCACTGTTATATTGATGTAAGGAGAAAGAAACCAAAAAAGAAGGGCCTAAAAATTCATGCTCAGAGAAGTTTATAATTATTGGAGTATAGTCTTAGAAGAAGAATGATGGAAAAGACAGGAGATATTTGCCTTGGAAATGAAAGAAAAACTTTATCTTCTCTTATAGGATAGAAGCTAAGCCAAAATAAAGGATGAGGAGGTATAGTGGAGGAGGAGAGAAAGAGATTTTGAAATGGAGAGCATGGATCTTGAGAGACACACAAAATGTGTAAGGTGAGTAGAATTCCATAGTCTAAAAGGTCTGAACAGTAATTGGGTATCGGAATAGGAAGTTTATAAAAATACAAAGATTCTTAAATATAATGAGGACCCTCTAAGACTAGGGAAAATAGATTTGCAATGAACCCCATGAACATTGTTAAATAATTTTCTCTATGTAAATCCCATAATATAGATTGTGCAAGGCAATAGGCATTAGCCAGGACAGGATAAAAATAAAATAAAATAAGGTCAAATAAAATACAGACCCTAAAAAGGGAACATTGGAGAGGGTGAGGGCTATAGAATTTACTAGCTCAGATAGCTACACTGTGCTGAACCCATCAGAGGATCAAGACTGGCAAGACAAATGCTAGTCTTTGGGAAGCCCCTGAGAAACTGAGACACTGGACACATGACTCAACAGTTTTCCTCCATGGTGGGAACCTGAAAGCTGATTATTTTAATCTGCTCATTCCGTGCTGAGCAGTAGTGAGGATAAATGGCACCTGCCAGCCTAAGCTATGATCTCCATTGTCCCCTGGGCAGCTAGACTATGCTGTAATAGTCAGAGCTACAAGATCACCAAGTCAGGAGCTAGTCCTCAGGGAATCCCTCAAAATAGTTGGACCCATGGTGAGGCTGGGAGCTAGGGAATCTCTTTTATGGTCTCATGTTGTTGCACTGTGGGCAGGTTTTCTAGTGTAAGGGTTTCCCAAATTTCCCCACCAGCTTTAGTGAGTTGTTTCATGTTCTACTGGGGTATAAAAAACTTTCATTTGGTTTCTGATTCCTCACAAATAGAATGTGCCTGTGAGTTGATGAATCTGTGTTTTTGTGGAGGGAAAATGTATAGGGTTTCCTGCTCTACCATCTTACTGATGTCACCCCTTCCCATTCCCTATTGTTTTTATTAAATTTTGATTTATTTGACTGGTATTCTTTAATTGGTAGAACATAGCTTTCAGCATATTCCTACAAAAAGATGGATGGAAATTAAATTTTTTGACTTGACAAGTCTAAAAACGTGTTTATTTCACTCTCTTATTTGATTGATATTTTTTGACTAGGTAAAGAATTTTAAGAAAAAAAATATTTTTCTCTCAGAATTTTGAAGAAATTTGCTGTATAGTCTTGTTGCTGAGAAGTCAGATGTCATTTTGATTCTTGACCCTTTCTAAGTAACCAAATTTTTCCTACCTGAAATCATTTACAACTGTTTCTTTGTCTCTATTGTTCTGAAATTTCACTATGATGTACCGTTTTTGTGGATCTTTTCCAACATATTGTTCTCAATAGGCCCATTCAATCTGGAAACTCATGTTCTTAAATCTGTGAAATTAAAATAATCTTGAATCACCTCTTTGAAATAATTACTCCCCTTTCATATTTTTCTCTTCTTATAGAATGCCTATTCAAATATTTCATTTCCTAGGGTTAATATAAGGAGAAGGCAAGCGAACTAAAATGTTAAATCAAGCTATTTTCAGAGAGTGCAATATGCTGATCAGCCTGACAACCAGATCATGAGGACACCTGCAGATCAAGGGAAGATTTCTGCTGAGATTGCTAACAATCCATTTCCCCACACCATGAAGGGAAAACAGGAAAACAGAGCCTTTAAGAGGTGCCCTGTGCAAAACAAAATCATTCCTTATGGCTAAAACCATGGAGAACTTACAGATCAAAAGTTAGGCCTTTCACACTACATATTCTTATATTTTCACACTACATCCTCCTCCTTCCTCGCTATATGCCCACATCAAAGGAAATTCAGTATATTGTAATTCACAGAAACCAAATAATGATATATAAACTGAATTTCTTGAACATTTGGGTCTCTATCAGTGTCTTTCTCATGGTCCTTCTCATTGTCTTTGCTCTGTCTCCCTCACTCTTCCCATCTCTATTGTCTCTGTCCCTCTGAGTCTGTCTTAGTCTCTCTCACTCTCTGCCTCTGAGAGGAGACCATGCTCTGTCCATGGAGTGTTACCCCTTCTCTAACAAACTTTCTTTTTCAATCTAAATTTGGTGGGTACTTGAATTCGTTCTTGTACTCAGCAAAGAACCCTTTTCTCCCTCAGAGCAGAGCTTGAGTTCCTCTCACTCTGAGAATCTGACCTGTCCTACATCAAGGTGATCTTCTAATTTTCTTATATTTTCTGTCTTTGTATATTTCTTATCCAGTCTGGTTTTATGTGCAATTTCCACAACTTGTCTTCCATCCATTCATGAAGTGTTTTATTTCTAACATGAATTTAAAGGTTAGTTTTTAGAACCTTGATATTAAAATAGTACAAGGAAAAATGAAAACATACAATTATAGACTAAACTTATTTACGAATATATGTCAGATAGCTTCAAAACTCCTTAATAAATATTTTGTCAATTAAATCCAACAATACTTTAAAATAGTAATAAAAATATATCATGGCCATGGTGAATTTATCCCAGGAATGCAAGAGTCATCCAACATCAGAAAAGCTATTGGGGTTAATGACTACATTATTAGATTAAAAGGAAAAATACATTATCATCTCTAAGTATGAGGGAAAAATGTGAATCAATTTACTACTCATAATTTTAAAAATGCATGCATATATTATTATTAACAAACTAAAAAGAGAACTTTCTGACATTGATTAAACATCAAACTTAAGAATAAAACTAAGAAAGCACGTTAATTAATTTTTTTAAAGGAAGTATTTTTGCTATCACTGAAATAATTTAACACTGTGTTAGAAGGCATAGCCAATATAATGAGACAAAATGAATAAATAAGATCGAAATTGGAAGAAGGTCTTGAGATAAGCTATTAGAAGTAATAAACAAATATAGCAAGTTTTGTGGTAAAATATCTACCTACAAGAACAAATATCAATCATAACAAATTAAAAAGTATAAATGAAGCAATCCTACTTAGAATACTATCAAAATATTTTGTACTTCACCTTGCTACCTTGGACTTAAGAAAACAAAAGCTAATAGACAGCCTTCAAGAAGAGAATTATACCTCAAGGCACAAAAATAAGAAAATTATAAAACAGTACTTAAGAACATAAAGGAACACTTAATAGAGAAACACGATGATCATGAATGGAAAGATTCAATCTGGGTTGAGTGACATCAGAAGCATGATGGTGTGAATGATCCCCCCTGAACCCTCCTCTTGAAATGACAACAAGCTGAACATCTACAATCCAACAAATAACAGCCAAACTGAACACGAGTATGTCTGAGAGATCTATGCATCAGAGCTTCTGAACGTGGGCCAGTTGTGCCAGATAGAAAGGTGGAAAGGGAGAGAGGATCAAAGACAGATGCTGTGGAACACAGCCCGGAGCATTCTGTAGGAGGAGGGAGAAGAGGGAATTATGCAGTGGTTTTTTGGCTTTGGAAACCCCTAAAAGCCCTGCCTGAGTGATCAGCATATTCCACTCAGCAGAGCCCAGGGGTCAGGACTGAGAACAGGGCAGAGATCAAGGGTGAAGGGGTGACAGCTGTGTCTTAGAAACCATCACTGCCAGACAGAAAGCTATGTCACAGCCCAGTCGCCTCTTCCAACCACTAAAGACCATGCCTTCCCCCCACCTCTGCACCCTTCCAGAGCTAGCACTGGGCCCCAGAGAAACTTGCAGCAACCAGATCTGAAACACACTCTGTTTCTTGTCTCAGTAACAGGGGTGAAGATATAGAAGCAAAGCAGCTGAAGTTTGAGTGTCAGCATTACCAGAAGGAAAACAGCTACACACACTGCTGGCCTCTCTCAATCCACCCAAGCCCCACCTAGTCAGGCTGATTTGTAAGGAAGAAGTGAAGAATTGCATTTGACTCTTGGTGTAGTACCAGATTTCAGGGCCTTTTCAGAGGTTCAGACCCCCATCACCCTTCACATTTTCCCACAGGAGTAGAGCCCTGGGACAGGGGCAACTTGATTACAGAGGAGACACACATATCCTCAGAGAATAAGGGTATTTTCAATCTGAAAAGAGATATCCAGGAGGCTTGGGCAGCAGAATAGTCATGACCATCACCTACTGGAAATACAAAAATAAAATTAAAAAAATTTTTATCAACTTGCTAGAAAGACATCATTATATAATAATATTTATTTTTTAAAAAACGTGGAAAACATTCCCATTAATGCCTAGGAGAAGAACTAGTCCATCAAACACCATAAACAACGAAGGTGACAAGACAGCTCAGAAAGAAAATGTAAAATCTTCATAAAATAAACTGAAAGATATAGAAATACGTGTCTTAAATGACAGAGAATCCAAAATTGCATGTCTGTAAAAACTCAATGAAAGAAGAAAATTCTGATCAACAGTTCTACAAACTTAGAAACCAAACCAACGAACAACAAGAATACTTTACCAAGGATATTTAAACTAAAAAAGAACCAAACGGAACTTCTGGAGGTGAGTAACTCATTAAAAGAGATAAAGAATAAAATAGCAAGTTTGGAAATAGAACTAGAATAGAAATAGAACTAGATGGAGGAAAGAATTAGTGATATCAAAGACAGAAGTCTGGAAATGATGCAGATGGAAATCAAGAGAGACATGAAAGTGGAAAGAAAAATAAAAGAAAAGAACTATATGAGAACTAAGGGATACCACCAGTAAAAGCAATATTAAAAAATTGGGTATACCAAAATGAGAAGAGAGGGAGAAGGAAAAAGAGCATATTCAAACATAGTCAACGAGAATTTCCCAAACCTATAAAAAGTGTTAGATCCTCGAATCCAAGAAGCAAACAGAACACATAATTATCTTAACCTAAAAAGGCCTTCTCCAACACACATTATATTAAAACTGCCAAAAACTAATGAAAAAGAAAAAATTCTTGAGGCAGCCAGGGAAAATAAGGCAATAACTTATAAAGGAAACCCCATTAGATTAACATCAGAATTTTCAGTTCAAACTTTACGAGCTAGGAAGGAGTGGAACCAAATATTTAAACTATTAAAAGAGAGAAATTACCAGCCAGGAATAATATATCCGGCAAAGTTCTCCTTTAGATAAAAATGAGAAATAAAGACATTTTAGCCATATGAAATCTGAGGAAAATTTTCACCACAAGGCCTGCATTAGAGGAAAAAATGAAGGGAATAATTCTACCTGCAACAAAAGGACAAAAAAAAATGCATAACTGTGAGTAAGAAGAGAAACAGGCAGACGGAAACAGAAAAGTGCAATCCTTATTAAGAATAGGGTATTATACATTTAAATATAATATAATGATTAAATGTAAAAAAAAAAAACTTTGTAATGAGAAGGCAAACAGGTAGTGCAACCTAGAAATTAAGTATAGCATAAATAGGGAAAATTTGAGACAATAAAACAGAAAAGGAGAGTGAATAAAGACCTGAATCTGCAAAAGCAGAATGGAGATATGGCACACACAGAAGAAAAAGGTCTAATGTATGTGTATGTGTGTGTGTGTGTGTATATATATATATATATACACACACACACATGACTTTCCTTTATACAAGCATAATGGTATTCACATACAAAAGAACTGAAACATATAACATAAAAAAGGAAGAGTAGGAAAACCTTAAAACACTTCTAAACTAAACTAACAGAAACACTAAGACAAAAAGAAAATGGAGACATTGAGCTACAAGAAAAGAAAACATAACATAGCTATTGGAAAACCTCATATATCAGTAATCACCCTGTGTGATTCTGGATTTGGAGAAACATGGTGGAGTGAGAGATGTCCCCAGAACTCTCCCCTTGAAACAACAATAAACGGAACATCGAAAACTCAGGAAAAAACACCCAAACTGCGCACCAGCACATCGGAGCATGGGATCTGCGAATAAGAGCTACCATAGGTCAGAAACACGGGTGTTGGATGGTGGACTGGGAGAAAAAATGAAGCTTCCTCTCGAGCATCTAGAGCAGCCGCTGCAGCATCCTACAGAAAGAAGGGGAGGAGAAAAGGTGCAGTGAATTTCCTGAATAGTCCTGCCTGGAGAGTTGTGAGTTCCACACATCCAGCGGCAGGGCCCAGACATCAGGGCAGAAAGCAAAGAAACAACAGTTGATTTTCCGGCCAGGGTTGTAAAACCAAAGATAAGTCACAGCTCCCAACCCCCAACGCAGAGAGCCACTCCACTCATACCCTCCAAAAATGAACAAGATGGAAACCCAGGGGAATCTGAGCATATAATATTGAAACTGTCGCTAACACTGAGACTGAGGGTAGCGAGCATGATTAAACAGCTACAAGGAAATAAAAGGCATTATAAATGATTTATATAAAGCAGAGATGCAAGAGGCTTAGACGCCACCTGCTGGAAACCAAAAGAAAAGCGCCTTCTTTGCAGCAGGCTGAAGAGAGACCTTTATATAATAAATATTCTTTCTGCAAAAAAAGCAGAATACATTTTCACTAAATAGTCCATAAAACACCATGAAAAAAAAACAAGATGACAAGACATCTCAAAAAGAGAAAAAATCTCCAGAAAATAAACTTACAAACATAGAAATATGCAACTAGAATGACAGAGAATTCAGGATGGTACTTCTAAAAAAACTCAGTGAGTTCTGAAATGAGTCATACCAACAATTTCAAGAATTGAAAAAAAAAAACAACTATATGAAACCCTCAAAAATAACGGAATAGATCTTCTGGAGATAAAACACACACACACACACACACACACACACACACACACACACACACTGCAAGATTTGAAAAATGAAATAGCAAGATTGAGAAATAGAGTAGATCAAATGGAGAAAAGAATCAGTGATATCAAAAATAGAAATCTAGAAATAAATCATAAAGAAGAGAAAAATTGAAGAATGAAAAATAATGAAAGAGAAATTCAAGCACCAACTGATACCATCAGTAAAGGAAACATAAGAATAATAAGCATTTTTGAAGGCGAGGAAAAGGGGAAGGGACTAGAAAACATTTTCAGACAAATAGTTGACGAGAATTTCTCAAATCTGAAGAATGAGCTGGAGGTTGCAATTCAAGAATTCAACAGAACACCCAATTATCTCAACTCAAAAAGGCCTTCACAAAGATACGTTGTATTAAAGTTATGAAAAATTAATGACAAAGAGAATTCTCACTGCATCCAGAGATAAGAAAATGATAAAATATAAAGGAAAACCCATGAGATTATTGTCAGAATCGTCAGTGCAAGCCTTATAATCCAGAAAGGCATAGAATCAAATGTTTAAACTATTAAGCAAAAGGAACTAACAGCCTAAAATAATATATCCATCTAAGCTCTCCTTTGAATATAAAGGAGAGATTAAGACTCTCTCACACATACAAAAATGGAGGGAATTCTGCACTACAAGGCCTACATTACAAACAATACTGAAAGGGGTCAGCTCACATAAAACAAAATGACAAAAATAAATACATAATTAGGAGTAAAGTGACTATCGGGTAAGTAGAAGCAGAGAAGTGCGACCCTTAGTAAGAATAGGGCATTGTAAGCTTAAAAAATAAGAAGAGAATTGCTATAACAAGATAGTAATGACTGTTCAGCATACATAGGGAAAAGTGAGATAACAATGAATGAAAAGGGGAGGATTCAAAGGTCCAAATTCACAAAGGAGAATGGCAATAAGACATGCACAGAATAAAATGGATGACTGTATTTATATAACTATCCTTTACATATTCATAATAGTAACCACACACCAAAGGTTCAGAACTGAAGTATATAATATGAAACAAGAAGAACAGAGGAAAAACCCACAAAAGCCAACCAAAATAACGAAAATAGAAATATAAGGACAAGGAAGCAATGAAAACACTGAGCTACTAGAAAGCAAAAGAAAAAATGGCTATAAGAAGACTTCGTGTTTCAAAAATCATCCTAAATGTAAATGGATTTACCTCACCAATAAAAAGGAACAAAATTGCAGAATGGAAAAAAAACAAAACAAACAAACAAATAAACAAAGAACACATGCTGCCTCTAGGAGTCATATCTCAGCTCCAAAGAGAAATATAGATTCAAAGTGAAAGAGTAAAAATGATATTTCAAGCAAATGGCATTCAGAGAAAAGCGGGAGTAGTGGTAGTAATATCAGACAAAATAGACTTCAAAATAAAAATGATAAAGAAAGATACTGAGGAACAATTCCATAATGATAAAGGAAATCATGCACCAAAATATATAACATTTATTAATATTTATGCTTCCATACAGGGAGCATCGAAATATGTAAAGCAATTATTAACAGAACTAAAGGCAGAAAGGGACCAAAACTCTATTGTAGTAAGGGACCTAAATACCCCATTGTTGGATATGGACAGATCATCAAAACAGAAAATCAATAGGAAATAACATCCTTAAATGACACATTCGATCAACTGGACATAATTGAAATTTCCGAGGCTTCCATCCCAAAACAGCAGCTTTCCATTCTTCTCTAATGCACATGGAACGTTCTCAAGAATTGACCACGTACTGGGACACAGAGATCGCCTCAACAAATATAAGAGATTTGAAATCATACCAACTATATTTTCTGATCACAGTGCTTTGAAACTAGAGATCAACTACAGAAAGAAAGCAAGAAAAACCACAAATACATGGAGATTAAACAACATGCTACTGAAGAATAACTGAGTCAGAGAGGAAATAAAAAGAGGAATCAAGAGATACATAGAAACGAATGATAATGATACTACAGCATATCAAAATTTGTGGGACACAGCAAAAGTGGTCATAAGAGGAAAGTTCATATTATTACAGGCCTATCTCCAAAACAAGAACAAGCCCAAATAAATAACCTAACACTTCTTCTTTAAAAAATACAAAAGGAAGAACAAATGAAGCATAAAGTCAGCAGAAGAAAATAAATAATCAAAATTAGAACAGAAATAAAATTAAAACAACAAAAAAATAGAAAAAAATAAATGCAACAAAGAGCTGGTTTTTTGAGGTTAATAAAATTGACAAAAGCCTAGCTAGACTCACTAAAAAAAAAGAGAACACAAATAAATAAAATCAGGGATGAAAGAGGGTAAATATGACTGACATTGAGAAATACAAAGGATCATAGAAGAATACTATGAAAAAGTAGTTAACACCAAATTTAATAACCTAAAAGAAATGGACCAGTACTTAGAAAAATACAATATTTCTAGACTGAAACAAGAGTAACTAGAAAATCTAAATAGACCTATCAGCAGTAAGGAAATTGAAACAATCATCAAAAACCTACCAAAAAGTAAAAGTCCAAGACCAGATTGCTTCACCAGTGAATTCTACCAAACATTCAAAAAGATTTAATACCTATTTTCCTCAAACTCTTCCAAAAAAATCAAAAAGGAGGCAATACTTTCTAACTCATTTTATGAGACCATAATTACCCTGATACCAAAACCCAGTAAAGAAAATACAAAAAAAAAAGAATGCTAGAGATGAATATCTTTCATGAACACAGATGCAAAAATCCTAAATAACATACTAGCGAACTGAGTCTAGCAACATATTAAAAAGAGTATACACCATGATCAAGTGGGTTTAATCCCAGGGCCACAGGGATGGATCAACATATACATATCAATTAGTGTGATACACCACATAAACAAATAAAAAATAAGAATAAATTGATCATATCAATAAATGCAGAAAAAGCCTTTGACAAGATACAACATTCATTTATGGCCAAAACACTTATCAATTAGATATAGAAGGAAAGTACCTTAACATAAGAAAGGCCATATATGAGAAACCCTCAGCCAATATTATACTTAACGGTGAAAAATTTAAAGCCTTCTCTCTGAGATCAGTGTCAAGGGAAGGCTGTCCACTATCACCACTGTTATTCTATATATCATTTGATGTCCTGACAAGGGCAATCAGGCAAGAGAAAAATATAAAAAGCATCTAAATCAGAAACAAAGAAATCAAACTATCACTATTTGTGGATAGTATGATGCTTTATATAGAAACCCTAAAGACTCCACAAGAACACTACTAGAAACAATAAGCACATACAGTAACATTTCTGGATAAAAAATCAGTGTTCCAAAATCCATAGTGATTTTATACTCTAACAATGAAGTGTCAAAAAAAAAAGTAGTAAGAACAATTTCTTTTGAAACTGCAACAAAAAGAATAAAATAACTAGAAACAAATCTAACAAAATATGTGAAGGACTTATATTTTGAAAACTACAAGACCCTATTAAAGAAATTAAAGAAAGTAAAAAGAAATGGAACCATATTCTATATTCTTAGATTGGAAGATTCAGCATAGTTAAAATGGATATATTACCTAAAGCATTATAGAGATTTAATGCAATCTCCATCAAAATTAAAAAAAAAATTAAGAAATAGGACAAAAAATTATCAGATTTGTAAGGAAGCACAGAAGACCCCAAATTGCCAAAGAAATCCTGAAGAAAACAAGGCTGGAGGCATCATTCTGCCTGACTTCACATTATAGTACAGTAATCAAAATGGCATGGTATTGGCAGGAAAACAGACGCACAGACCAGTGAAACAGAATTAAGAGTTCAGAAGTACACCCATATTTATATGGGCAAATAACTTTTGACAAAAATGCCAAAAACATACAATGGAGAAAGGAATGCCTCTTCAATAAATGGTGCTGGGAAAACTGGAAAGCCACTTGCAAAAGAATGGAACTAGACTGTTACCATCACACACCAAAGTTCACTCAAAATGCATTAAGGACCTGAATATAAGACCTCAAACAATAAAATGCATAGAAGAAAACATAGGAATTATACTCAAAGACCTTGGACATAGAGTATTTTATGAATTTGACCTCAAAAACAAGTGAAGTAAAAGGTAAAATAAATAAATGAGACTACATCAAACTTAAAAGCTTCTGCTCAGCAGAAGTAAACATCAACAAGGTAAAGAGACAACCATTGGAATTGGAATATATATTTGCAGCAAAGTCTCTGATAGGAGCCTAATATCCAAACTATACAAAGGGCTCATACAACTCAATAACAACAACAATAACAAATAACCCAATCAACAATAGGACAGAGGACCTGAACAGACACTTCTCCCAAGAAGACATACAAATGGCCAACAAATATTTGAAAATATGCTCAACATCATTGACTATTAGGAAAATGTAAATCAATACCACAATGAGATACTATTTCACACCTATTAGGATAGCTATAATCAACAGGACAAATAATAACAAATGTTGGAGACATTGTGGAGAAAAAAGAACCCTCATACACTGCTGGTAGGACTGAATATTGGTATAGCCACTATGGAAAACAGTATGGAGGGTCCTCAAAAACTACCAATTGATCTACCCTATTATTCAGCAATCCCACTATTGGGTATTTAACCCAAAGACTTGAAAACCCATATCCAAAAAGACATTTGCACACTGACATTATAGCAGCATTATGGCCATGATGTGGAAGCAACGCAAGTGTCCTGTGATAATTGGCTAAAGAAGCTGTGGCACATATATACAATGGAATATTCCTCAGCCATAAGAAGTGATGAAATATTTCCATTTGCGACAATATGGGTGGACCTCGAGATAATCATGTTAAGTGAAGTATGCCAGGCAGATAAAGTTGAAAATTACATAATAATACTTATATGTGGAATACAAACCTAAAAGCAACAAACGGACAGTACAAACAACCAGAGACTCATGGACATGGACTATAGACTAATGATTACCAGAGGGTAGAGGGTGGGAGAGGAGGGGGAAGGTAGACATGGTAAAATATAGGGGATTAGGGGGAGGGTGAAGTGGATAAAGGGGATCAAATATATGGCGGTAAACACACAATAGAATATACAGATGTCAAATTATAAAGTACATCTCAAAATTATATAATTGTATTAACCAATGTTACCCCAATAAACTTAATTTTTTAAAAAAAGAGAAATATTTTCATATATCACTTTAATTTTGAAAATGTATTTGACATTCTGGGGTATATTTCTTCATACTTTGGTATTATTTTAATGATTAGGTAAGATTTAAGATCATAAAATGTAATGTCAGAATATTAAGTATGATAATACTCTGAGAACAATAAATTCATAATGGGACCTCAAGAATTTAAGGATGTAACTCTGAGTGAATGGTAGGCAAGAATGTTCTGATATGCGAAAGCACTCTGTATATTATCAAAGGAATCAGAAATTTAGATATTAGAATATTTGTATATTTCATTGTAGCTACTGCCTGGGCTCTTTACAAATCTCAGGCTAGACATAACTCAAATTATTTGCATTTTTATATACTGCACAGAAAAGCCACACACACATGTAAGCTGAAGTGGCCTTCTCTTACTTTTGTCAGAACCTATAGGTAAGATGGACTTTCTATGACTTTACTTTTGAGTATATAAATGTGTGTATGAATTTTTAAAATTGACCTTAGGTGCATAACACACATAATAATTTATATTTTGAACTGAATTATGAATTAACATACATGCCACTTTTCTATGTTATTTTATTTACTGCTCTATTTTCTTATATACTTTTAATAATATAATAAATCCTATGAACTCATTACTCAACCCAGGTACCAATATAATACCAATGACTTAAATTATTCAGGTCCTCTTTCTCCCCTAACTCTTCCTCCCACCTCCCCTAATTGTAATCTTTATCGTATATTTTGTTATTATTATTTCCTAGCTTTTAAAATAGTCTTATCAAGAGAATACTATTGTACCTTAAATTAAAATAAGAGAGTTAGGCAGAATGAATTCCTTCATTCATCCAATAACATTACAATAAATTTGAAAAAGGGCAGGACCCTGCATTAGTCATTTTGGGAGATAAACAGATATCTGAGATAGCAAGGCACAAAACAATTTTTAAAAATAAGCTATGCAGGAAGAAGACATTGAATATGCAGGAGATTAGAGGTACTGATGGAGAAAGCTTCTAGAACAGAAGAGAAGTGATAATTGAAAAAAATCTAAATGAAGTGGTGTGTTTGGGCCAAGATGAAGGACATTTTTCTCTGAAATGAGAGGGTGAAGATGCAGACCTATAATTTTATGGAAGGAGAGGTGTTACCTGTCTTTCTTCCCTAGAATCTACAGTTAGCATCATTTCCAGGAACAGAGCACACTTTCCATAGTCACAGTCTAGTACTGGCATATTTCAGGAGGATACAATTAATAGCAGCATTCCTCAAACCATCACCTTTCAACAAGGAAGATTATAACAGATAATTCTAATGATTAATTTTAAATTGCTCTGATTCATATTATGAAAATGTGCTTCAGTCATTATCAGAAATCTTAAATTTCTAAGGTATCCAAGGCCCTTTATCTGTAGGATGTGTCAAAGCTAAGTAATTTTTGACAGAAATCTTTCTATTTTATCTAAGACTTCTCTTATAAATGTGAGAGAGCAAATAGGGTTATCTCTGAAAAGAACAAAGAGGAAAATAATTTAAATGCAAATCAAAGAGTTTCATTTTTTTTCTGCTGCTACTCTAGGTTTTTATCAAGTGTCAGGTGACTCCCTTCCAAGGTCTCTTGAATCATCCTGTTAAGTACTCCATGAAATATTTTTATTTTCATATATTTAAGTTAATTGTTTTAAAATAGAAAAGGTAAAATCTCAGATAAAAATACCAGATTTGTATAGAATTGTATGCTAATACAGACATGGTGAATTGAAGGGCAAAACCACAGGCCTAAAGGCTTTTACAATGACAGCTTGAAGCAGGAGAAAAAAACAAAGAACTAAAGATTCTAACTTATAATTTTTCAATACTGTTAGCGAGTGACCTAGGATAAAGCCCTCAGTCAACCTTTCTGGGCCTCAGTTTCCCTATTTGTGTAATAAATTGTTAGATTTGTTAAATCAATTAAACAAAGAGGCCATTAAACTGTAAATATACTAAAGTTACAAAATTGAAACCTGAAGACAATCAGAAACAGCCAACTAGGTTTTAAGCTATACACAATCAAATAATTTCCTTACTTTGCTTCTGCCTTTTCTCTATGAAAACATTTCCCCAGCTCCCATCAGAGTATTGCTTATAAGCACTTTCAGTTTGGCACTGCAAGATTCAAATTTATTTTTGCTCCAATAAATTAATAAAATTTTAATATGCTTCAGTTTATTGTTTATCAGATTTCATGATTTATCCTGCGACTTCTACTCAGAAAGGAACAAGTTAAAAAGGCTTTAAACTTCAGCAGAAAGGGTTAGGGCTTGGTGTGAGAAAAAAAAATTCCAAGAATTGCAGCAATACTGGAAGAAGCTTTGGAAGTTTTCCTGAGATATTTTCTTTTTTAAATAGAAAACCTCCCTATGTATGAAACACTTGCAGAAAAAGGTATAAGAAAGAGTCTCATTTCATGGTCCTTCTTGGCCACTAATATACCTGATTCTACTGAAAATAAATATATTCTTTAGAAGCCAGCTGCATTAAGGAATCAGGCAACTAGAATTTGACCACTAGAAAAGTTCTGGATTTGTCTCCAGAGCATTAGCATTTTTATTACTTTATGATCTATCTACATCCATATAAAAGTGATTTACTCCCTTGGTATTTGCAATATAATACTGAAGAATTAGCAGTGGAACAGCCTCATGGATCAATTAACCCAACTCAGAATTCTAAGCACTAGAGATTACTGTTAGAAATGTCTCCCGGTAATTAAATCTAGGAATGAAGGTGATACTACCAAGTTCCTAAATTCCTTTTTCTTTTTCGACTATCACTGAGTCTAATTTCATGTGCATAAAATACTTACAGATGATTATGAATATGTTGTAGAAAACCTCGATATGCCACTGATGTGGTTCAGGGCAGGCTGCCCCAGAATGTGTCGCTTTGGCATGTGGATTATTTCTAGCTGAAGACAATCAAGGTCCAACAGATTCATGAAGAGCTTTTAAACTCCCTCTTAACTTCCTAAAAGGATTTAGGCTAGGAAAAGAGCTATTATAACAGATAACTTTTTATATCACAAAGACTTATCTGCATGATATGGCAAATATTTGTTTACCAAACATTTGTTTTTCCCATCTTCCTGTGAATTATATTTCTCCCCATTTGAAGTCCCAGACCCTTACCCCACCCACTCCTTAGCTCATTATGATATATAAGCCTCAATTACCTGATTGCCTATGAGTCTCGTATTCTTATGGGGCCCTTGTACGTACTGATATTTGGAACAAAGCACTTGTTAAACAAACTTTGGTTAAAATTCTGTCCTTCTCCTAGACTCCTGAGATTTGTCCTACCCTCAATCTGAGCCAGTATATGGCAACTGTTTAAGGGCTCCTCCTGGAAAACAGGCTGACCTGAGGGTAAGTCATTATCAAATTTACTATATGATCATGCTATCCTTTCAAACCACTTTACCCACTACATTTGGCTCTTTCCAGCTTTGTTTACTCCTCTCTGCAAAAGAAAACTTCTTTTCACCAAACCCTTGAGATGCTTTGCAGGTTTGATGGTCATAGTGTTCCCCTTATTATACAAGCCCTCCTTGCCCTATTGCAATAGTCCCTCTTTCCTTCATTTCAATAATCTTTTTGGATAAAGTCTCTCATCAATAAGTCAGAATTTTCTTTCATTTGTCATTATGCATATCCTTAATGAATTTTATCTTGTTAATTTTAGGCCATAATTATGGCCTGTCCAGAATCTTGTGAATCTTAGTTTCATTATTTGGCATCTTGAATTTTGTCACCAGCAAATTTAATGTATTCCTTGTATATCTCACATAAAATTGTTGATAAAAGTGTTAAACAGAATTATCAAGATCTGAGCCCTTTAGCAGGTTGCTGCCCTTCA
This sequence comes from Cynopterus sphinx, assembly GCA_030015415.1. Taxonomy (NCBI): domain Eukaryota; kingdom Metazoa; phylum Chordata; class Mammalia; order Chiroptera; family Pteropodidae; genus Cynopterus; species Cynopterus sphinx. The sequence goes on along the minus strand of CM057388.1, from coordinate 65,739,341 downwards.
ATTTGACACTGAACATTTGTTGCAGAAATGTTGCAAAATCAGACAGGTGAGAAACTAAGCACCACTTGGAGATTTGGATAACTCAGTTGTTTTTATAGGGATTAGTTGTCATGGACCGATTGATTAATTTATCCTCAGATGGTTACAGACCTTAGGAGTTGCTATGGGTTACAGGCACATGCAGGAGTTGCTATGGGCTACATCAGTTACAGAGCATGAGATTTTCAGAAAGGAACTTAGGCAATACATCTGTTATCTAGACAGAACAATAAAATGGGAAAGTAAGTCTTCAGTTAATCTTGAAATCACTGTTCTTCAGCCTATGCAGCAAGTATGTCTACAGAAGTAGAACAAAGAGCTGATTATAATGTTAGCATTTTGAGTGAAAATTCCTCTTCACCATTGCTTAGCCTCCTAGGATAAAGTGACCCAAATACCTCTAAATACCTCTAGATATGCCCAACAATGCTGTTACCCAGCTCATAGTTTTTTTCCCCCCACAGAGACCATGAGGCACACTGCCAAATATCTTATTTGATATATGACATCCAGATATATTTTGGATGTATTATATAATGTCCATATGTTCCTTGATCTTAGAGTTTTTGCAACTATTATTTTAAAGGGAGTCAAATCTTTTACAACTATACATGGAAAGAGAAGAGAATTGTACAGGTCTCTCTCTCTCTCTCTCTCTTCTCTCTCTCTCTCTCTCTCTCTCTCTCTCTCTCTCATCCTTTCTTTTTCTCTTTCAAGAAAAAGGAACTGATAATTGAAATTAAATGTGCCAAAGTAATCATACTGATATGGGCCAATTCACAAACTACATGGAATATCTCTGTCATTCAGAAAAATCTAATAGTTTAGCCTTTTTTCTCCCAGGGTTCAGGTCTGATTCAATCTAATGATTGGAATGTTACTTCCACAATCAATACCATCCATTTGCTCAGTGTTTTGCTAAATTCAGATATTTGTCTCGAGAGATTCTAGCAAGAAGAGGCTACCTTCATCCTGTCTTATATTTTCTTATTGAGCAAATATGACTGAAATTCATGCTGTGGTGAACTGTGCTGATGCTTTGAGAAATATTTTCTTTCAACCAAACATTTGCATAGGTTTTCCTGCCTCCATTCACATCCTCTCGTTATGTGCTTGTGAATAAATGCCTAAAAGTGAAATGAAGAAATCAGATTTATATATATAATTTATACATAAAATTTAGCAGATATATATATATAACATACATATATACATTTTAACAGATAAATTATATAAATGGCAAACACGTATGAATATATTTCCTCAAAAAATAAAAAAATATATAAATGTAGATTGTAAGGGTAAAATGAGGACTTTTTAAAAATATCCTGTGACTGCATACAAACTTTATTTCTTTAATATAGTTTTTTTCCTCTGATTCAAGCTGGTTTTTCCCAAATAATGGCATTGTGACTCAATTTTTTTTCTTATTGCTCTTATTCTTTCTATGCCTGCTTCTTTAAATATTAAGCCTTAGGACATAAAATTAACAAATGTTCATGTCTATAATTATGAAGAAAAGAGGTTTCAGTTGACCTTTAGACTAAGGATAACATCTTGGCTTTAGATATATTTCAGCCTAGGCCCATTGAGACAGAACAACAACCCCATCAGCCTAGGGACCATGTGGCAGCCTGACCCTGCCTGACCATTTTCTGCTCGAACAAGTTAGTTCCTGCCTGCACCCCACTTCTCAGGACTCCCCGGCTGACAAGGCAGTCTGAAAACCCACTTAAATAATTAAGCTAGTTTGGCAAGCAATCAATGTTCTCTTTATGTTCTCCTTCCTCATATAGAATATCTATAGCTGTGTAGGAATGCGAAAGTACAAGATGATATAAAACTGTCTGCCATGTTACAATTGGAGCTCAGCCTTTGGATAAGAATCTGCTGAAACCAATAAATGCTGCTTCCTGTTTATAGCCTCGGTATCCTGTCCCTTCATTCGAGAATCCCGCAGCAACCAGGCTACAGGACCAGACCATGGGACCAGACAGGATGGTGCCATGACTGATTCCAGAACCAGACATAACAAACTATTATCTCATCTTCTTCCAATTGTCTAATTGACGCAGGACAGGGCAAATTTCACTGAGTTGCAGGTGGGGAGTCGAAGCCCTGCACCAAGAGAAGAGAGTCTTTTGCTGGAAGTGTAGAAAGAATTCAACACAAATGCCAAAGTAAGAGTCAAAAAGAAAGTTTATTAGAAAGAGGGTAACACTCCACAGAGTGTAGTCTCCTCTCAGAGTCAGAGAGTGAGACGGACTAAGTGAGAAATAGAAAGGCAGTGAGAGAGACAGAGCTGAGTGTTCAGAGAATTCATTTTATATAGCATTCTTTAGTTCTTGTGAGTTACAGTTTAAAAGACTTTGTTAACTCATTTCCTTTGATGAAGACATACAGTGCAGAAGAGGAAGAGTATGTAGTGTGAAATGTAAGAATAGTAGAGTGAAAGGCCTGTTGGCACTTCCCAGTCTTTAATCCAAAGGTTTCCATGATTTTAGCCATAGGGAATGACTCTTGGTTCCTGTTTCACCTTCACAAGTGTGGGGAACATGTTAGGGATCTCAGCAGAAATGTTCTCTTGTTCTGAAGGTGTCCTTCTGGCCTGGCTGCAGGACTGATCAGCATGTTGCAATATCTGATTGTGGCTTGATTAGCATTTTAATTCTCTTGCCTCCTCCCTATAATAAATTCAGTAGCACCTAAGACCCCAAATCCCTTAGTTTCTAGGAAGACTCATTTTTTCCTATATAATTTATACTTTGAGACACCAGGGGGGCCGGGACTTTGAGCAATAACTCATCTGTGTCTCCAGGACTTGCAAATCTCTAAATAAACCTTGCTTTTTTAGCTGCAAAACCTGCTATCTCTTCTTTGGTTTAGATGCCTGCAGGCAGATGCAGATGGACTTTTTTTTTTTTTGTCCTGATAACAACACTCCTTTTCTTAGCTCAAAAAACAAGAAACCCTTTTTATTTCATAACTCGATTCACATATCTCTGATCTTTTGAACTATAAACAAACAGTTCCAAAATTATCTCTCAGAAGACTACTAGAGACAACAACAAATGCACCTATTTGTCTTTCAAGGAGATAAAAGAAGACTTCATTGTTCTTTCTTTTATATTAAGGTATAAATTTATGTGAAATTGTCTAGGCTTTGTCAGTCTGCCCAGAATATTGTGCTATCTTACATGCATGTCAATGTGATAATGCTCATGCATCATTAAATTCTGTTTTCTTCTTTATTTCAACAGAAGGTTCTATTGCTGACAGGATTTATTTTAATTTCACCATCGAAATGTAATTAGGATTTGTAGTCCCTCCTTACTAGAGCATTGATATATTACTCCGAATTAATTTCTTTATTTCCTGATTCTGGTTCTATGGCTTGTGTAAGAGAAAAAGTAATTTTTTCTTTACCCTTCCAGGTTCTTGGCCAAGACCCCACTGTAATAAAAACAGATTAACAGGAGAAAAACAAACAGAAGTTTGATAATATGTATATGGCCTGTATTCATGGAAGAGACCAGGAAAACTGGGTAATTTCCAGAAATGTCCCAAGCTACCATTTTAAATCCATCTCTAGCAAAATACAAAAGATGTTGGGAGGCAGGAGGGAGAACAATAAACAAAGGTAAGGTTTTTATGCAGATTTATATCATTGCCTTCTGCATTGATAGGAGTTTCTAGAGATAAGGTCATCCACTTCTTTCTGGTATAGTAAGGGAGACATGCTGACAAATGGAGATTTCTCTTATAAATGTATTTTTTTTCTTACAAAAGGGTAACTTCTAGTAGCTTATTGAAGAGTTTTTCCTGTGTCTGCTGTTTCTTAAAAATAAGTAATCTAAAATTTTTATGCCAAAGAAACATATTTTTGGATGAAAAATTCTGCTATACTTCAGGCCTCAATTCCTATGTTCACTTCAGTTGCATCTAATCTGAATAGTTCATGGTACTGATATGTGGTAATGGCGTAGTGTTTGCAAACTATCGGTCCTTAAATTCACCTCCATGTACACAAACATACACAAAGACTGTTAAAATACAGCTAAACATTCATCAGTTCCTATTTTCAAAAGTTATATTATTACTCATTCAAGTTTTCAGATGGATTAAAAAATAACAGATTTATCTTTCTCATGAATTTTATGTGTTTAAAAATTACCGTTTGAAGTTGAACTTTCCTGGCACTCAGGTACTACAAATTACTAAGTTATATGAACACTAAGATAATAATAAAGAAAAAATAATTTAACAATCTTGCCCAATGTATCATTGATTTTTTTAAAAAGAACATTTTTAAAAAGAATAAAATATCCAGGTAAAATTGCATTTCCTCACCCTCATTCTAATCCTATGGTTCCTTCAATAGTTTATTCAGCTCTATTGTAAAAAAAAAAAAGTGCTGTGAATGCTATGGTGCGAAGGATCAATGCCTGTAAATATTGAGTCCATCTTTTCAACTTAATAGACTATAACTTACAATGAGAAATGATAGACAAATAAGAAGTCCAATTCCAGTGTAATTATTGTTAAATGTAATTAGAAAATGTTTCACTGCATAAGAATATAAAAATAAAATTTTATTTTTTAAGCTCAAAATGAATCATTTTACATGGTAGCCAGAAAAGTAGCCAAATAGGAATTTCCAGAACTTCAACTTTTTCTTCTTAATTATGATTAACTGCTAATTTCCTGTTCTGGATGAGGCTCTTGATAAAATATACATAATATAAGGCATATAGAACATCTGATATATAAAAAGAACTCTTCACGTCCTCATGTATACTTAGTAATGAGATGGGTACTGATGTCAAATGACTCATTAAATTCCAAATTTTCCACCAATTTGAAACTAGCTACCTCAAACTTTTATGACTTTCAACAAGATTCAGAACAGCTGGTTATCTGGATTTTTAAAAAAGATGAATGCTGGTCTAGTTTCAAGCAATTGAGAATATTTGGCTACATTAACGTAAGTTTGATTTAATGGAAAAGGTCTGAAATATTAAAACTTGAATCAAAGATGTACTAAATTAATTAAACAAGATGGCCATTAGGTTGAGGAGCAGACTATAAAAGCAAGCCAAAATCTAAGCCTGTAATAAATTTCTCAAGGTTTGGAAATGAAAATTCTAAGGACAAACAATCACAAACATCCAAATAGCTTTTAGCTATAGCCAAATAATTTCCTTTTTTGCTTCCACACTTTTGTTGTGGGATTCTTGAAGGAAGAGACGAGACGAGGCATCAAGGCTATAAGCAGGAAGCAGCATTTATTGTGTTGTGGAAAAATCCCAAAACCAGTGCAGCAAAATAAACAAGCAGTAACTGAGAGAGATAGAACACTCAGTTTTATTATGCACTGTTCTGGAGGAGCTAATGCTCTGAAGATCTGGGCAGTGTGCTCAGTGGCAACATTCCTTATATACAATGATTTTATACCAGCTAATTGCTCAATTTGAACTCGAACCATTACAAATGGTGGGAGTTACTATGCAGATTGCAAGTAGTAACATTCGAGAAGGGCAGGAGTTGCTATGGGTAACTAGCGAATACAAATTGTTATAGAAATGGAGACCTGCCAAGGCACAAGGTGCTACAAGAGGTGGGGATTGCTATGGGTACAGTTACATTTACAAGTCGAGTAAGGTGCAAGTGAGCTTCTGCATACAGAAAGAAGCAGAACAAAGAACTGATTAGCTTTTTGATGTAAATTCCTCAAATTTCCTTTTCAATTAATGCCAGCACCAGCTCAGTGGATACTTATCCAAAGACTGAGCCCCAATTGTAACATGGAGGACAGTTTTATACCGTCTTGTACTTCTGCTTTCCTACACAGCTCTAGATAACCCATATGAGGAAGGAGAACATAAGGAGAACAGTGATTGGTTGCCAAACCATAAGGAAACAGGTATAACTGTTTAAGCTGGTTTTCAGATTGCTGTGTCAGCCAGAGAATCCTGGTAAGTGGGGTGCAGTCAGGAACTAACTCGTTCAAGCAGGAAATGGTCAGGCAGGGTCAGCATGCCATACTTTCTCTACATAAGTTTCCCCCTGGTTCTTGTAGATGAGCACTCATGTCACTTCCGGTTTGGTACTGCTCCATTTGAATGGATTTTTGCTCAAATAAACTCTTAAAAATTTTAATATACCTCAGTTTGTCTTTTAACATGCATATGTATTTGGTGATGGGGGAGATGATTGCTTCATTTTGATTAGACAGAAGGAAAGGGCCTAGCTTGAAAGACATTAAAAATTTGTATGCTGATGTCTCATTCAAAAATTTACAATATCCATTGAATTTCTTAATTGTTGGGATCCTGTTTTCAGGCATGGTAGCAATGCAGAATATATTCCTGTTCTGATGCCTAAAAGAAAATGAGTTGACCATAAAACAAAAACCTGATTTTTATTACTTTTGGTCTTTTCTCCGCTCTCTCTTGAATACAGATGCACAAATAGTGTCTATAAAAGATTGCAAACACATAAGCTTGCTATAGAAATACACAATGTAAAATATGTAAAGTAAGATCTGTTTCAACCTTTTTTATTCCACAGCTTTGCTCTCTTGTGATGTGTTATTTATAGGAATGCTTTGGGGGAAAATTTTGGGGTCAACTCACAGTGTAAATTAAGCCACTGAAAAATGGTGATTGTGAGATGTACTCATTTTGCCACCATAACATAAGACAGTTATATTTTACAAAGCAATTCCATAGATTTATAGCTTTATCATCTACTTTCCTGATTGCTAGTCTCTCAAGGACAAATGGGCTTTCAGACACAATTGTAAATATCCAGGATAAAGCAACATTATGTCTACTCTGAAAGGTTATACCATAATTAGGAAAAAGTTGCTAAGTAAACTTAATTGAGCATTTAGAGGGCTATATAAAACATTTATTTTTATTTCTTCCCTAGAGGACCATGTTGAATTTTTATTTCAAGATATCATCCACTCTTTCATTGGCCATCTCTCTTCTTTTATGTTAATGGTCTTCGTGGTGTTTGGTAATGTGTCACTATTTTCACAGAGATGTGTAACTCCACCACTCCAAAGTTCTCAGGATTCTTTTTCTTTTTTAATATTGGAAGAATATAACAATGACTAAGCCCTCTAGGTATGAGATGAAGGATAATCAGAATTTGAGAGATACACAAGAAACTTTAAAGAGAAAAAAATCTATTTGGAAAAGAGGACATGATTCTTCTAAACCATTAGGAAAATAGTCTAGAAATGAGAATGAGCAATAATTAAACACTAAAAATGGTTCTTTTCAAGCACCTCTTGAGATTTGTATCGTATAATAACCCGTCTGGTAACTTTTCTCATATTTATGAAAGCAACAATAGAACCACCAAAATTAGTCAGCGATTTATTAAAAAATCAATAGACAAGTCTATTAAATAGAAGGCATTTATTTTAGTTAATAGAGCAGAAAAATTTAGCTGTCAAGATTCCTGTTAGGTAAACACTGCACATATTCATAGCAGTATTGAGGGCTTTTTGGACATTTAAGCTATTTTCAGGGTTTTTTGCAAATACAAACAATGCTGCAACAGTCTTGTACATGCACCTTCATCTTTGCTCAATTGGATAAGCATTGCAGTAAGACACGTTTTTAGGAATGAAATAGCTGGGGTAAAGGGTATGTCCATTAAAAAAATTAGATTCTGTTAAATTCTTTACTAAAGGGTTTGTGTAGTCTGCTCACAATGAGGAGTTGTTAGTGTTTTAATCTGCTTCAATCTGATCAGAGGAAATGGTAGCTAATTGTTGCTAAATTTTATAGTTCTTTTTTAAATTTTATTTTATTATTAATTTCAAGTGTATAGTACATTTGTTAGAAATTAGATAGTTTATAAAACAATCCCCCTAATTTGCCTTCTCTCCCCTAGCTCTCCATCTAGCCATCACATTAATGCTAACTGCATTCCCTCTGCTGGGCTTCCCATCTGCGTGACCACCAATCAACTACTAATTCATACTTCTTTAACCATTCACCCCATTATCCCAGTCTCCAAACCCACTCCCTTCTGGCCTTCACCAGATTGTCCTTTATATTTGTAAATATGTTTTTGATTTGTTTGTTCTTTTTGTTCCTCAGATTCCACATGTAAATGAAATCATATGATATTCATCTTACCCTGTATGACTTATTTCACTCAGCATAATAACCTCCAGGTCCATCCATGTCTTTACAAATGGTAGGATTTCATTTTATTTAATAGCTGAGTAATATTCTATTGTATATATGACCATAGCTTCTTTTTTTAAAAAAGTTTTAATTAAGATTATTGTGGTAATATTGTTAATGCAATTATGTAATTTTCAGGTGTACATTATCAGTTGACATCTATTATATTAACATATATTGACATATATTCTATTGTGTTTACCACCCAAAGTCCAGTTGCCTTCAGCTACCATATAAATGTTACCCTTTACCCACTTCATCCTTTCACTAAGCCATAAACTTGACCTCAATACCTCATCTACACCCCCATCCTTCCCCACCCCACTACTGACCACGAGTCTATAGTCCTCAGTTAACCACTAGCCTATAGTGCATGTTCATAAGTCTCTGTTTTTTTGTCCTGCTCATTTGTTGCTTTTAGGTTTATAGTCCACATATAAGTGATATCACATGATTTTTAATTTTTTCTGTCTGGCTTATTTCTCTTAGCAAGATTATCTCGAGGTCCATCATGTTGTTGCAAATGGCAGTATTTCATCTCTTATCATGGTTAAGTAATATTCCATTGTGTATATGGAATACCACAGCTTCTTTAGCTAATTATCTATCATAGGACATGTCAGTTTCTTCCACGTCTTGGCCAATGTGAATAATGCTGCTATGAACATCGGTGTACAAATATCTTTTTGGATATGGGTTTTCAAGACTTTGGAGTAAAGACCCAATAAAAGGATTGCTGAATCATATGGTAGGTCAATTCTCTTTTTTAAAGAACCTCCATACTGTTTTCCATAGTGGCTGTACCAATTTTCAGTCCCACCAGCAGTGTATGAGGGTTCCATTTTCTCTGCATGCTCTTCAACATTTGTTATTTGTTGATTATAGCTATTCTAACAAGTGGAAGATAGTATCTCATTGTGGTTTTGATTTGCATTTCCCTAATAGCTAGTGATGTTGAGTATCTTTTGAAATATTTGCTGCCCATTTGTACGTCCTCTATGGAGAAGTGTCTGTTCAAGTCCTCTGCCCATTTTTTGATTGAATTGTTGTTGTTGTTGTTGTTGTTGTTGTTGTTGTTGTTGTTGTTATTGTTGTTGAGTTGTATAAGCTCTTTGTATATTTTGGATATTAGGCCCTTATCAAAAGCATTGCTGGCAAATATATTTTCCAACTCAGATGATTCTCTCTTTATCTTGCTGATGATTTCTTTTGCTGAGTAGAAACTTTTTAGTTTGATGTAGTCCCATTCATTTATTTTAGCTTTTACTTCTTTTTCTTTTAAGATCAAATTCATAAAATGCTTTTTAAGTCCAAGGTTCTTGAGGTTAGTTCCTATGTTTTCTTCTATACATTTTATTTTTTCAGGTTTTACATTCAGACCCTTAATCCATTTGAGTTAATTTTAGTGTGTGGTGATAGACAAGAGTTTAGATTCATTCTATTGCAGGTGGCTTTCAAGTTTTCCCAGCACTGTTTATTGAAGAGGCTTTCCTTTCTCCACTGTATGTTTTTGGCTTCTTTGTCGAAAATTATTTTCCCATATATATGGGTTTACTTCCAGACTCTTGATTCTGTTCCACTGGTCCATGTGTCTGTTTTGTTGCCAATACCTTGATGTTTTGATTACTGTCACTTTATAGTATAATTTGAAGTTAGCCAGAGTGATGCCTCCAGCTTTATTCTTTTCTCTCAGGATGGCTTAAGCGATTCGGGGTCTTTTGTGCTTCCATACAAATCTTATGATTTTTTGTTTTTTTCTCTAAAAAATACCAATGGGATTTTGATGGGGATTGCATTGAATCTGTATAATGCTTTAAGTAATATGATCATTTTAACTATGTTGATTCTTCTGATCCAAGAACACAGAATATCTTTCCATCTCTTTATATTTTCTATTTTTTTTTAATACGGTCTTATAGTTTTCATTATATAGGTCCTTCACATGTTTCATTAAATTTATTCCTAGGTATTTTATTCTTTTTGTTACAATTGAAAAAGGTATTATTTTTTTCACTTCTTTTTTTGACACTTTGTTATTAGAGTATAGGAACATTACAGATATTTGAACATTGATATTGTATTCATAAACTTTACTGTATTTGCTTATTGTTTCTAATAATGATCTTCTGGAGTCTTCAAGGTTTTCTATATAGAGAGTCATGTCATCAGCAAATAGTGACAGTGTGACTTCTTCATTTCTTATTTGGATGCCTTTTATATCTTTCTCTTGTCTGATTGCATTCTCTAGGACCTCCAATGTTATATTGAATAACAGTGGCAATAGTGGACAGCCTTGCCTTGTTTCTGATCTTGTAAAGAAGATTTTTAGTTTGTTACTATTAAGGGTTTGTCATAGATGACCTTTATTATGTTAAGGTACTTTCCTTCTATACCGATTTTGTTAAGCATTTTGATCACAAATGGATGTTGTATTTTGCGGAAGGCTTTTTCTGCATCTGTTGATATGATCAAATGATTCTTATATTTTAGTCTTTTATATTATGTATTACATTAATCAATTTGCATATGTTGAACCATCCCTGTGCCTCTGGGATGAAGCCACCTTGATTGCGGTGTACAATCTTTTTAATATGTTGCTGTATTTGGTTTGCTGGTATCTTTTTTAGGATTTTTGCATCTGTGTTCATGACAGATATCGGTCTGTAGTTTTCTTTTTGTGTGTTATCATTACCAGATTTTGGCATCAAAGTAAAATACACCTCATAAAATGAGTTGGGAATTTTTGTTTCCTCTTCAATTTTTAGAAGAGTCTGAGGAGAATAGGTATTAAATCTTTGAATGTTTGGTAGAATTCACTGGTGAAGCCATCTGGTCCTGGACTGCATTTGAGGACCACACACCCAATGGGTAGATTGGGAAGGCAGAAGAGCCCTGCTAAAGTTAATACTGCTCCATAAGCTCAGCCCCTGCACAACAGCTCCTCCACTGTAGTAAGCAACCAGTCTTCAAAACCAATCAACCAAACGGTCAGTCTCTCCCATTAATGTGCAAACAACAACTAAGGCTCAACTACAATAGGAGGGCACACACAATCCATAAAAAGGACACACCTCTAGCACCTAGATCAGGTGCCTAGGGAAGATTGTGCTACTGAGCCCAACAGAACACCTGCTACATAAAGCCACTCTATTAAGACTGAGAGATATAGCAACCCTATCTAATACATATAAGCACAGGGAGGGAGACAATATGGGGAGACAAAGAAACACATCCCAGATGAAAGAACAGAACAGATATCCAGAAAAAGAACTAAACAAAATGGAGACAAACAATTTACCAGATTCAGAGTTCAAAATACTGATTATTGGGATGTTCAATGAACTTTGGGGAAGAGTAGATTAACTCAATGAGATCTGTAACAAAGCTATTGAACACATAAAAATGGAGATACAAAACATAAAAATAACCAGTTAGAAATAAAGATACAATAACTAAAATGAAGAATATATTAGAGGAAATCAATAGCAGAGTACATGAATTAGACAATTGAATCTGTAATTTAGAAGATAAAAATAACAGAAAACACCCAATCAAAATAGCAAAAACAAAAAACAAATTAGGATAGTTTAAGAATCCTTTGAGAAAACATCAACTACAATACCAATATTCGCATCATAGGGGTATTAGAAGGAGAACAGAGGAACAAAGAATTACATTTTTTTTTCAAAAAAAGAATGACTGAAAACTTCCCTAATCTTGTGAAGGAAATAGATGTCTAAGCCCAGGAACTGCAGAGAGTCCCAAGCAAAAAAAATTCAAAGCAGCCCACACCAAGACACATCATAATTAAAATGCCAAAGGTTAAAGACAAAGAGAAAAATCTTTAAAGCAGCAAGAGAAAAGCAGTTAGTTGCATATAAGGAAGTTCCCATAAGACTGTCAACTGATTTATCAACATAAACTTTGTGGCCAGAAGGGATTTACAGGAAATATTAAAAATGATGAAAAGCAAGAACCTACAACCAACATTACTTTACCCAGCAAAGTTATTATTTAGAATTGAAGGACAGTTATAGAGCTTCCCAGACAAGAAAAAGGTAAAGTACATCCTCACCAATCCAGTATTACAGGAAGTATTAGAGGCACTTCTTTAAGAAGAAGAAAAAAAAAGATAAAAAATATAAATAATAAAATGGCAATGACAACATATCTATCCACAATTACCTTAAAAGTAAATGGGTTAAATGTTCCAATCAAAAGATATAGGGAGGCTGAATAGATAGGAAAACAAGACCCCTACATATGCTGGCTACAAGAAACTCACTTTAGATCAAAAGACACAGAGTTTGAAAGTAAAGAGAAGGAAAAAGACATTTCAGCAAAATGGAAACAAACAAAAAAAAGCTGGGGTAGTAATACTTATACCAGACAAAACAAACTTTAAAACAAAGGTTATAACAGGAAATAAAGAAAGACCCAGTAATTCCACTTCTGGGTATTTACTCAAAGAAACCCACAGTTTAATATGAAGGGATGTGTGCATCCATATGTTCACTGCAGTATTATTTATAATATCCAAGATATGGAGGTAACCTAGGTGTCTATTAGTGAATGAATGGATAAAGAAGAGGTGGTACATCTACACAATGAAATATTACTCAGTCATAAAAAAATGAAAAGAATGAAATATTGCCATCTGCAACATGGGTGGACCTAGAGGGTACTGTGCTGAGTGGAGTAAGTCAGACAAAGAAATACAAACGTCATGCTATTTCACTTACATGTTGAATCCAAAGAACAAAATAAACAAGCAAAACAGAAACTCATAGATACAGAGAACATTGTAAAGGTTACCAATTGCGGCGGTGAGGGGGGGAGGCGTTGGGGGTTAGGCATATCTCTCTTTTCTATGGGCCCAAAGAACACTCTTTTCCCTTTATTTGTCAACCCGTGTTTCATTCTTTCCATCAGATTGTGGCTGTCTCTAAATGAACCCACAATCAGGTAAAATGATGTGGGAGTCGGGAACAAATCTCACCAGAAAGAGGTTTGTCTTTTCCCTCCCCTTTACCTGCCTAAAAGAATTAAGATAAAAAAAAAAAAAAACAGCTTCAGAAAGGGAGCCTTCACAAATTCACGTTAGCATATATGAATTGTGACAGACAGGAAGAATTCAAGCAAAAATCTGTTCCACCAATTCCCTATTTGTCCCAATATTTGAGGGTGGCCCTGCAAGAATTTGTTTACCAAATGTTTGCTCTTTCTCATCTACCTATAAATTGCCTACCTCCCCTTCCTTAGTCCTACATGTCATATATACCTCATTTTGCCTCACTGTCTTTGGAATTTTCATGCTTATATAAATTCCCTGTCTACAGGTATTAAAATTTGATTTTCTCATTTGATACTCATTTTGCGAGGCAAAACCAGTATTATTATATCAGCAACTGGCATCAGAATTATTGGAAATAAAACTTCTTAGTAAAAATAATTTACATGATTCTAGGAATGGAGGATGAGGTACAAAGCCAAGACAATTAAAGATAATGGCCACTTTTTTCTATATGATACAAAGAAATATATGATTCCCTCTCTCTCTCTCCTTCTGTTGTTTCTTCTTTTTTATTCTGAAAAGGAGAAGAGAAAGATAAGGGAAGAAAATGAAGGAATGAGGTGGCACCAAAATGGTAGATGGTTGAGAGTTATATGGGGTGAAGGACCAGAAAGAAAACTCCTCAGTGGAAAAGTTGTCTGCCTTTCCTTACTTTAAAAAAATTGAAATAATTGTAGCTTCACATGCAGTTGTAAAAACAATACAAAGAGATCTTTTGTGCACTCTGCCCAATTTACCTTAGTGATAAATTTTGCAAAATTATAGTATAATATTACAACCAATATATTGACATCCATCTCAATCACATTTTCCCAGTTTTAAGTGTATTCATTTATGTGTATGTGAAAGACTTAAAAATGGTGTCTAGCATTTAGTTTTAAAATAGTTTCATTTCTTAGATGTAAACCTCTGGCCAGGTCTCCACAGATCTTCTATGTCAATAGGTTTTTATTTTTCTCAATCACTTGAATAAATAATGCCAAATAATTATTTCTGCTCTGAATCAGAACAGTATAGGAGATAGCACACATAATAATAAGAATCCAAAAGTAAAGAGAACCATGAGAATGTATGTAATGCACTTAAAATGCATAGAAATCTTCAAAAGGTAATTGAACTTCCAAACAGTACAAAAGGAGTTCAACTGAATCTTATGCAGGTGTTAGAACTCACTTAATATGGGGTTACATATGTCATTGCAGCATCCATTCTTGAAATATCTTTTTGTTTATGTGATATACTTTTTAAAATCTCACAGAGACCCTTTTCCTAAATCCCTAAACATAAGCCATGTTACCTCAAGAACCACTGTTATAAATTTATTCATTTATATTTTTGAATATATACATATTCAAGAATATAAAATTATATATATATATATATAATTTTATATTCTTGAATATGTATATATTCAAAAATATAAATGAATAATATATATATATAATTATATATATATATTATTCATATATATATATATATATATATATATATATATATATATATAATTACCCAGTTGGACTCATTTTTAGATGATCCCAATTTTGTTGGCAACATCCAAAGTATTATAGTCAGGAATCATTCGAACATACAGATTCTTCTCTACAACAGACATGAGGGTGTTGACTTTGGCCCCATCAATGCCATAGAACTTCTTCACAGCCTGTATGATCTGGTGTTTACTGGCTTTGACATCCACAATGAACACAAATATATTGTCTTCTAGCTTCTTCATGGTTGACTCAGTATCAGTAGTCATGGGGAACTTGACAATGGCATAGGGGTCAAGCTTATTTCTCCTTGGGGGTGGGGTTCTGGAATCAAAAATAATATGCCTACCACTGAAGACCAGAAATAGAACAAAAGCCTTAAATGGTATGTGAGTTTAAAGCCACTTCTAGGTTCTCTGTTTAGAAGTAGGCAGAAGCAGCTAGAAGTCTAGCTGCTATAGGGTAAAAAAACTAAAATTGTTTTATACAAAATGTGCAGCCTAATCCAGATTTGAGCCTAGGGGTTTAGAGGAATCTTACCCACTTCACTGGTCTTTGGAAATAAAACATGCTCTTCACTTGATAGAGCTGAATAACAAATTAATGAATTAGAAAACATTTCTGAAAAAATCAACCCATGACATGGCAGTAAGGGAGAGTTTTTAAAAATATATAAACAATATTTTAAAGAAACATGAATACCAAAAGTTTTCAATATTTGTCTTATCAAAGTCTAGAAAAGTGGAATAGATAGAATGGCAGACATGAACTATTTGAGGATATAATGGCTGAAAAATTTCCAGAACTAAAGACATAATTTTTCAGATTGAAACTACACTCCAAATACCAAACAGGCTAAATAAACATAAATTTATATCTAGGTAAATTTTATAAGACTGCAGAATATCAAGGTTAAAGAAACAATCTTAAAAGATATCAGAACAGAAATGAAGGACCGATAAAATACAAAAATACTGAGCTGGTTTCTCAATAAAAAAGAGTGCATAGAAAGTAAACTTATATGATCAAAGTAATAAGGGTGTGAGGAGACAGTGAACATGAAATTTTATACTCAATTAAATTCTTGTTTATAAACAAGAGCAAATTAAGGGCATTTCCAGACATTTAAGTCTAAATTTATCACAGATGATCACTAAAAGAAATATTGAAATATGTATTACAAAAAGAATAAAAGTAAACAAAGAAGGAAGCTGTTATTTCTGAAAACTGCAGAAATTATACAGAAATTGATTAAATATATCAGTGAATTTTATTTTCATTGTAAAAAGAAATGATCATTTTTAAATGTAAAACTGCAATTGTAAACTAGGAGTTGACAAACTTTCAGTAAAAGGCCAGATAGAAAATATTTTAGGCTTCAAGGGTAATCAGTTTCTGTTGTAACTATTCAGCTTTGTTATTGTAGAGCAAAAGCAGCCATGGACAATTTATAAATAATAAGCATGGCTGTGTGCCAATAAAACTTTATTCATAAAAACACATGGCTGGTCAGTAGGTTTTAGTTTGCTAACTTCTCTAAATTATGTTATCATTATCTAATATTAGTTAAGTAAATAAAAATAGTTATCATTAAAGCATGCTAAGATCCCTTTTATAGTTGACAGAAGGATATAAACATTAGGTAATTGTAGACTTGTTCAGAATATCTATGGAAGGAGAAATGCCCTGAACTTTTATCAGCTATTACTACAGTGGGGCACAGTTGATAGCAAGGTTCTTTGAAAATAGAACACAATATAAAAATCTGTCAAAGACACTGTAGGGAAAAGTTGGGGACAGGGAAGGCATTTTATCTATATCTTTTTGCCTAGGGTAGGTTCTAGGGTTTTACTGTAGTAGTGGTTAAGCATAAACTCTTTTCCACAGGTAAGTTGCTATTTATTTTTTCGGTTCAGCTTAGATTTTGCTTACCTTAAAGTCTGGGTGAAGCATTGTCCCTATATTCCTCCCATAGCACCTTCACATTTATACCTAATGTGGCACCTAACACACATGATCATATTTGCCGGTGTGTTACTATTTGTTCCTCATATAAAATGAGTTCTGTGAGTGGAGATATCATGTTTGTTTCATTTATTATTATATCTCTTATGCCAAGATAGTGTCTGCCACATGGCATTCTGCACAAATGTTTGTTAAATTAACAAATGAATGAATAATTACATTTGTTGAATTAATGACAAATGAGCATACGCCAAGATATATAACCCTCAGTTCTGAAGTTATAATATATTCTTGATATTTCAAATTAATTCAACCAACAAATAATAAAATAGCATTCACTATAGGCCAGGCATCAGTCTAAGTGCTAAGAATATAGTAAACAAAATAGACAAAGTCTCTGCCTCATGTAGCTAATGGAAGTGTAAGATAATAAACATTTAGAACTATTTGCTAGTGAAAAACTTGATTGCCAGTAAATTGCTCCTTGGGGGTTCAGGAATTTAGAGCTTCAGCATTAACCTCAAACATCTCTAAGTAAGATGGTGAAAATGGGCAAAAAATCAGGCTGAATACATATTAAGTTCATTTAGTTTTGGCATGTTACACTGTTCACTAAATCCCTAATGTCAGCTCATTTAGTTGTCATTGAATGTAAGATGTTCTAAAATATTCAGGTAATTGATGCTTCTTCTTAAATAGTGCAATAGGAAAAAAGTGTTACAATGAACATTGGAAGAATTAGGTTCTAGACTCAGGTTTTCCATTCACCTATTATGTGAACTTGAGCAAATTATTTTCTCTTCCTGGGCCTCAGTTCTTCTCAGTAGAGATTTGAGTTCAATCAGTGTATCCAAAACATCAGTTATCTTCATATCACCTCCATGATATTTACCATATTTGTATACTACCTCTGTTATTCACCTAATAACTTCCTTTAAATAAAAACATGTAAGCTTCATCTTTAGTAGCAAATAATATCAGTGAAATCATGACTGTGATGTACTAGTTATAGGAATTACTAATGAATCTTATTAAATTGATAATTATTAAAATATTTTTAAGTACCAGCCAAAAGCATTTCACATATCATGGGTAGTATTTCTATTTCATTTGAAAACCAAGTATTATCTTCTTTCAAGATTCAAAACACCCACATTTAAATAACAAATATATAAGAGAATGCTCTTTCTCATTTAACATCTTAAAATATTTGCCAGGGAAAATTTCTGGTCCATTCTCAGACACAACTTATCTGTGTCTTTAAATTTAAAGTATATCCCTAGTAAACAGCATCTTGCTGCATCTTGTTCTTTTAATCTGGTCTGGCAAATCTCTGCCCTTTATGTGGAGTGCTTAATTAATTTATATTTAAATTAATTATCGTTATGGTTGGTTTTAAGTCTACCATCATTTTTATGCATTGGTGTGTGTGGAGGAGGAGGTTTACTCCAGAGCTTATAATATACAATCTAACTTATCAGATATATTTCTAAGTGAAAGTTATGTGGGTAGAATATCATTTAACAAACTACAGAGCATAACAAAATTTCAACTACATCTAAACTTAAAAAAAATCAAAACTCCAGAGCTACCTTTTACCCATGGGCCATGCTATATTGTTTATAGATAACAGTTATTTATTCCACTTAAATTTACAAGCAACGTTAGGTAGTAAGGATCCTTCTAAAACGGCTGCATAAAGGAAGCTGTATTAAGCAAGATGGTTTCAGTTAAGGTGCAATAACAAAGCCCCAAATCTAAGTGGCTTGAAACAACTAGGGTTTAATTGTTGTTCATGCTCCATCTTTGATCAAGGATGAGCTGAAAATCTGCTCCATGTTGTCTTTTCTTAGGACCCAGAATGATAGAACAGCCACTCTCTGGAGCATTGCTTGTTATCATGGCAGAGAGAAAAAGAGTTCTAATTGATACATTAATTAAGTCCTTAGCCAGAAAATCACATGTCTCTGATGTTTGCAACTTATTGGCAAGAAGTGGTCACACAGCCCTACCCTGCTGTTAAGGGTTTAGAAGGTACAGCTCTTCCATGAGCCCCCCAAAAGATAATCATAATATTTGGCAAGCATCATTAATGATTACCAGGTTTTTTCAGGTTCCAGAGTCTTAGCTCCTGAAGAATAATGCTGCTTGGTTCTCCTGTTTTCAGTGGGTTTAACCTTAACAACAAATACACTTAACAAAAGAAAAAATATTTATAAAACAATGATAAATAGTTGGTTTGGGATAATGCTATTAGTTTTGGGGAAGAATAGAGTTAGGTGCTGACAGTTGGTAATAATACTTCCACTGAACTTGAACACGCTCTGAGCTAGAATAAATTTTTGCCCACAAAACTGAGTGCAATAGGTAAACCCAAAGGTAGATTCTTTTGGTTTATAATAGACCGGTCCATTTTATCCAACAATAAGGAATTTGGAGGCAAATATTTGAAAAAAAAAAGTCAAAGAGATTCTCTGAGAGAAAAGGAAGGTAGTTGTAACCAAACTACTTGTGTAGTCATAGGCACCTTAGGATCTTGACACTTCCTAAAGAAGACTGTGAAATTAGGGTTTTAAGACTAGATGTATGCTCCTCTCAGGGAGAGGGGGAGTGAAGAAGAAAAGTAGATAACTCCTGTTAATTGGGCACTGATAACATTACAGGTACTTCTCAGTATTTGAAACATCCTTATGGTGTAGTGATTCAGAAATTCAGTGTTTTAGAAAGCGTCCACCATAACTCCATAGTTGAAAGACATAAAGTAGAACAAGGTGTTATTCCAACTATGCAGAATTAGAAACAAATCCAACTCTTTTCTCCTTATCACATGCTCTCCATTTCACTTGTATTCATTGCTATTTCATTTTAAACTGCCATTTAATATTGGGCAGATATTGAAATACAAGTGCTAATGATTAATACTTGCTATTTTATTACAATCGCAAGTAAAATTGTATAGATTTCTTTGCTAGAAGAGCTACACTGCCATTATTAAATGAGGAAGCAAACCAATGGAATTCTCTAAAAAGACTGAATTATGCGGACAATGTCCCACAAATCAGACAGAAATGGACCTGCCAAGTGAGTTGCCAACTTTTCTATATTAGAATACACTGTTTACCCACCAGAATAATCTGGAAAGCTAGATTGGTGTCATTGTTTTTTAGGTAAAACCAACAAAATTAAAGGATTTTATTTTTAGGATACCCCAAGAATCATGGTCTAGGTCAGTACTAATCAAAGCATAGTCTGAGGGCCTATACTAGTCAACCAAACACTGCCAGTATATGATCTCTTTGCTGGTCCACTTAGAGATTTAGAGTGAATCTCGAGTTGTGCCAGAATTTGAATCAATTAACTACTTCCATCATCAAGAAGATCTTGCAGCAGATGTGTATATAGTGTTTAGTGACATAGTTAATTCATATATGGTATAAGTTCCATATCTCATTACAGATTAGTAACAAACAGCTTATGAACCAGTATCATTGGTCTAAGTCTCTCAGCAGAAAGTGACATTAGCATATCCACAAATCTAGAAAATTCTGTGGCCAAAAAATGCATTGTTTCAGACTGTATAAAAAGTATTAATTAGGTGGCAGGCCTCCCCAGAACCTATAAGTATGATCATGGGCTGTGGTTTAACCCATGGCAGCAGCAGAGGTGGCTCCAGCAGCTTTTTGAGACAAAATTCGCCATGATTTGCTGTGAAATTTTTGCTTTTTAAAACTGAGCTGAATGAGTTAGGAGAAACATGATGGAGTGAGAGAAGTCCACAGATCTCTCACCTTGAAACAATAATAACTGAATATCTAAAATTAAACGAAACAAAACAAAACAAAAAAATCCAACATGGCATAACAGCATGTCTGAGGGGAAGTATTTGTGCAAAAGAGCTACCACAGGCTAAAGAGAAATCTTTATATAATAAGTTTTCTTACTGGAAAGAAAACAGTAAGCACTTCTATTAATGCTGAAGAAGAGAAATAGTCCATTAAACAATATGAACAAACAAGGTAACAAGGCAGCTCAGAAAAAAAAAAGAAAAAGAAAAATATCCAGTAAATAAGCTTACAGACACAGAAATATACAACTTAAATGAGATGGTACTTCTGAAAAAAACTCATTGAGATCCAAAATAATTCATATCAACAATTTCAGGAATTGAAAAGACCGCAAGAAGAGCAGAATAAGTTTTTAAGCAAAAAGATTGAAATCCTCAAAAAAAAAATCAAGTAGAATTTCTGGAGATGAAGAACATACAGAAAGACATGAAAAATGAAATAACAAGCTTGGGAAATAGAATTGACCAAATGGAGGAAAGGATCAGTGATAACAAAGACAGAAATCTAGAAATAAATCAGAAGGAAGAAGAGAGAAACCAAAGAGTGAAAAGTAATAAAAGAGAAATACAAGAATTATCTGATACCATCAGGAGTGGAAACATAAGAATAATGGGCATTCTTGAAGGCAAGGAAAATGAGTGGGTATTGGAAAGTCTTTTCAGACAAATAGTTGATGAGAATTTCCCTAATCTGTTAAATGAGGTGGAGCTTAGAATTCAAGAAGTCAACAGAACACCCAATTATCTCAACCCAAAAAGGCCTTCACCAAGACATATTGTATTAAAATTATCAAAAATCAATGACAAACACATAATTCACAGATCTCCCATGGAAAAGAAGAAAGAAAACTATAAAGGAAAACCCATTAGATTATCATCAGACTTCTTAGCACAAACCTTATAAACCAAAAAGAAATGGAATCAAATATTCAATTAAGTGAACAGAAGTGCCAGCCTAGAATAATGTATCCAACTAAGCTTTCCTTTAGATATGAAGAAGAAATTAAGACATTTCCAAACATACAAAATTGAAAGAGTTTTCCACTACAAGGCCTGCATTACAGGAAATACTGAAAGGGGGTCACCTTACCTAAAACAAAATGACAAAAAAAAAATACATAATTTGGAGTAAGGTGACAATCAGACAAATAGAAGTAGAGGAGAGCAACCCTTATTAAGAACAGGGTATTATAAGCTTAAATAATAAGAGAACTGTTATAATAAGATAATAATGACCATTTAGCATACATAGGGACAAATTGAGATAACAATGACTGAAAAGGGCAAGATTCAAAGATCCAAATTCACAAAAGAGAATGGAGATAAGGCACGCACAGAGGAAATTATTCTCTCTCTCTCTCTCTCTCTCTCTCTCTCTCTCTCTCTCTCTCTCTGTGTGTGTGTGTGTGTGTGTGTGTGTGTGTCTGTATGTATGTAAACACACACACACACTCACACACACATATATATGTGTGTGTATATATATATATATATATATATATATATATATATATATATATACACACTATCCTTTACATATTCGAAATGGTAACCACACACCAAAGGTTCAGAACTAAGGTATAAAACATACAACAAGAAGGACCAGAAGAAAAACCACAAAAGCCAACCAAAATCAAGAAAACAGAAACACAAGGAAGCAATAGAAACACCAAGCTACCAGAAAGCAAAAGATAACATGGCTCTAAAAAGAACTCATATTTCAATAATCATCTTAAATGTAAAAGGACTGAACACATCAATGAAAAGGCACAGAGTTGCAGAATGGATCTGAAAACAAAACCCAAACACACACTGCCTCCAGGAGACACATCTCAGCTTCAAAGACAAATACAGACTCAAAGTGGAGCGATGAAAAATGATATTTCAAGCAAATGATATTCATAGAAAAGTCAGAGTAGCAGTACTAATATTGGATGGAATAGACTTCAAAATATAAAATGTAGAGACACTGAGGGACACTTCACAATGATAAAGTGAATCATGCACCAAAAACACATATACTTATTAATATCTGTGCTCCCATTTAGGGAACCCCAAAATATATATAAAGCAATTAATAACAAAACTAAAGGGAGAAATAGACCAAAACACAATTGCAGTCGGGGACCTAAATACCCCACTGTCAGATATGGACAGATCATCAAAACAGAAAATCAATAGGGAAATCACATCCTTAAATGACAAATTAGACCAACTGGACATAATTGACATTGACAAAGCCTTCCAACCCAAAACAGTTGCTTATACATCCTTCTCTAGTGCAAATGGAACATTCTCAAGAATCAACCACATACTGGGACACAGAGATACTCAACAAATAAAAAAGGGTTGAAATCATACCAACCATATTCTCTGATCATAATGTTTTGAAAGTAGAGGTCAGCTGCAAAAATAAATCAGGCAGAACCACAAATGCATAAAGGTTAAATAACATGCTACTGAAAATGACTGAGTCAGAGAAGAAATAAAAAGACAGATCAAGAGATACATAAAATGAATGATAATGATAGTACAACATATCAAAACTTTGGGGATATGGCAAAAGCAGTCATAAGAGCACAGTTCATATCATTACAGGCCTATCTTCAAAAACAACAAGTCTAAATTATCACCTAATACTTCAAAAAGAAAAGTTAGAAAAGGAAGAAAAAATTAAGCATAAATTCAGGAGAAGGAAAGAAATAATTAAAATTAGAGCATAAATAAATGAAATTGAAGGAAAACCAATAGAAAAATTAAATGCAAGAAAGAGCTGGTTCTTTGAGAAGGTTAATAAAATTAACTAATTCCTGGCTAAACTCACTAAAGAAAAAAGACAAAGGGCACAAATAAACAAAGCCAGTGATGAAAGAGGGGAAATTACCACTGACATCACAGAAATACAAAGATCATACAAGAATAGTATGAAAAAGTAGATAACGATGAGTTTAATTAATAATCTATAAAAAGTGGACCAGTACTTAGAAAAATATGACCTTCCTAGACTGAATCAGGAAGAACTAGAAAATCTAAATAGATTGATCAGCAGTATGGAAATTAAAATAATCATCAGGCTTACCAAAAAGTAAAAGTCCAGTACCAGATGGCTTCATCAGTGAATTCTACCAAACATTCAAAGAAGATTTAATGCCTATTCTCCTCAAATTCTTCCAAGAAATCAAAGGAGAGGCAGTACTTCCCAATTCATTTTATGAGGTCAATATTACCCCAATAACAAAACTTGGTAAAAATGACACTAAAAAAAATTAAACTAAAGATCAATATTTTTCATGAACACAGATACAAATATCCTAAATAAAATATTAGAAGTCTGTGTACAGCAAAATGTTAAAAAGATTATAGACCACGATCAAGTGGGCCTAATCCCAGAAGCAGAGGAATGGTTCAACAAACGCATATTGATTAATGTGATACACCAAATAATCAAATTAAAAATAAGAATCATATGATCATATCAACTGATGCAGAAAAAGCCTTCAGCAAGATACAGCATCCATTTATGATCAAAACACTTCACAAAATCAGTATAGAAGAAAAGTACAGTAACATAATAAAGGCCATCTATAACAAACCCTCAGTTAACACTATACTTAATGGTGAAAAACTATTAAGTAAGATCAAGAACAAGGCAAGGCTGTCCACTACTGCTGCCATCTTATTCAATATAAAATTGGAGGTCCTAGCGAGTGCAGACAACAAAAATTTATGAAAGGCATTGAAATAGGAAATGAAGTCAAACTGTCACTGTTTGCAGATGATGTGATTCTCTATATAGAAAACCAACCCTAAATATTCAACAAGAACACTAATAGAAACAATAAGCAAATACAGTAAAGTTTCTGGATACAAAATCAATGCTCAAAAATCCATAGTGTTCCTGTATTTCAATAATGAAGTGTAAGAAAAAGTAGAAAAATTAATTATTTTTGCAATTGCAACAAAAAGAATAAAATACCTAGTAATAAATCTAACAAAACATATGAAGGACCTACATGATGAAAACTATAGGACCTTAAAGAAATCTAAGAAGAGTAAATGAAATTGAATGATATTCCATATTCTTGTATTGGAAGAATCAGCATGGTTAAAAAGACCTCATTTCCTAAAGTATCAAACAGATTTAATGAAATCCTCATCAAAATCCCATCAGCATTTTTTAAAAATGTAGCACAAAAATCATCTGATTTGTATGGAAGCAGAAAAGACCCTAAATTGCTAAAGTCATCCTGGGAAAAAAAGAATGAGACTGAAAGCATCACTCTGCCCAACTTCAAATTAAACTACAAAGTGACAGTAATCAAAAAGGCATGGTTTTGGCAGCAAAACAAACACATAAACCAGTGGAACAGAATTGAGAGTCCAGAAGTAAACCCATACTTATATGGGCAAATAATTTTCTACAAAAAAGCCAAAAATGTGCAGTGGAGAAAGGAAAGGAAATCCTCTTCAATAAATGGTGATGGGAAAACTTGAAAGCCACTTGCAAAAGAGTGAGACTAGACTTTTGTCTATTGCCACAGATCAAAATTAACTCAAAATGAATAAAGGATCTGAATATAAGACCCAAAACAATAAAATGTATGGAAGAAAACATATGAGGTAAACTCAAGTTCCTTAGATTTAAAGAAGATTTGATGAATTTTACCTCAAAAGCAAGGGAAATAAAAGCCAAAATAAATAAATGAGATTACACCTTGACCCTCTAGTCTATATTCTAACAACCACAGTGTATTTATTTTCTAAGAGGAAGAGAGACCATTTATATTTAGTGATGAGATTTCAGGACTAAGAATCAAAAGACCTAGCTTTTAAACCCAGTCCTGCCATTGACTAATCATATAATTAAGAAAAAATCCCTTCCCCTATTTGAGCTTCAATTTCCTAACCTAAAAAAAATGAGTGAGGTCAAGTAGATGTTTTCCCAGATCCTTTTCAGTGTTAAGGTTCTATGAGTTTGCAAATATAGTTTTTTTTCTTTTTCTTTTTCTTTCTTTCTTTCTTTCTTTCTTTCTTTCTTTCTTTCTTTCTTTCTTTCTTTCTTTCTTTCTTTCTTTTACTAAAAGCGGAGGCTTATGAATGTATCTTTTATAGAGAATCTCCTGTTCAAATAAAATTCTTTGTTTCTGACTCAGCAAAGCAGTATTGCCCTGGGCTATCTTCTTGGATGTAGAAATAGCCCTATAATATAAAACTGACTTGGCTTTATAAAGAATGAATTTTTCTCTATGTCTAAAGTCTTGTCAGTCTGGAAATGCTTAAATATTTAAGTATTTTGTTTCTAACATACAAAAAGTTTTTCCAATTTTCATAGCTCAAAAGTTCATAATGAACTTTAGTAAGCCAAAATGAACAAAGAATTCAGTGTTAACATTGTCTTCTCTCACTCAGTGAGATGATGTGATTTGTGATAGATGGTGGGTATAAATACCTACAGATATAGACCCATTTAAACCACAAATAATCAATTTAAAAAGACAAACATTTCAGGTCTTTAAACTGGAGAAAAAAAACTAAAATATAAGTAAGCAGCTCCATCCCCTAGAGTGTGCATTTAAGGGCACAATGATGGCTCTGTGCTTCTGTCTGTTGAAGAGTGAATAGCAGAAAAACAGTTTTCAAAATATCAGAGAGTTTTTATATATCAGGTTTACCTTTTTATTGTCATTTCGCTTTGCTTCTTGAGTAATGGTAGATTTAGGCTTGTGGTGGTAATCTTCAGCACCATCTCCTGGGTGTCAAGTACATTTGTCCATTGATGCTAACAGCCATATAGAGTAGAGAGTTGTTTTTTTTTTTTATTTTGGTTTCTTTGTTTTTCTTCTGATAATTAGTTTAGTTGAGCAGAGTAAGAAGCTTTTCTGGGGGTTTTATCTCGATTAAAGGTCATGAGATTGGAATAAACTAAGCTAGCAGGGAAAGTGGGCCAGGATCCTGATAGAAAACTGAAAGGCACAATTCTTACAGTATGTCTTTTTAGTAATTATGAATTTTCTATATGTTAAAGGAAATGATGGGCCAACACTCAGGCTATTCAGATCCCAAGACTAAATACAGATGATCACCGTTATCAGTATGTGTTCAAATGATATTCACCATCGTAGATTCCCTAATCTCGAAGGGTGGTAGACCTCATCTCATAAATAAGTGGTCATTTAGATCACTTTTTTCAAGGAGGGGAAGAATCCTGCCTCTACCCTTCTTTAGTTCTTATGGCTGGATTGCTAATAAAATAATAAAGTTGACACATGACATATGACACATGACACATGACTGGAGAAAAAACAATTTGATACGTGTGCATGAGAGAATCACATTACAATGTTCAGATCATAAAATGAGGATCAAAGAAATGAACTCACCAGGTACCTTTTTAATACTTTTTAGACAAAGAATAAATTTGTGAAGAATTAACAAGACAAAAAGATTAATGCTTATTAGAAATTAATCTAAGCAAGGTTTGAGTGTTTGTTAGTAAAGAATCTGAACAAAGTTTGGGCTTAGGTAGTGAATTAATAAGGTGCTTATATAAGCTCTTTTGCTCTGTATCTCTTAGCTCTAGCCTGTCTCTCTCAGTCCTTCTGGAGCAGGGAGGGCAGACACCATTTACAAGGGAGATTTATTTCCTCCACTCGAGGAAACAAGACAGGGTAAAGGTGCCCTTCCAGCACTAGCACTTTTCAAATAACCTTAATTCAATGTAATCAATATACCATTGTGAGATATTTTGGGGTGGCCTTTCCTGGCCCTCAACACTTTCAAATTTATTCTAAGGCAACGAATGCCAGGAAGTTTAAAACTAAAATTTTCTAGTAGCCTATTAATAGAAGGTCATTAATGGCCCCCTTTCTTATCTATATAGTAAATAGAAAGATCTGAATTATAGTTCCCATCTGCCAGTATTTATATGACTTTGAGGAAATCTCTAATATAACCCTAATCTTAGTTTCTGCTTCTGTAAAATAAGGTATTGGACCAAATAATTCAACTTTTTTGACCTGAAAAAACAGTTGCAGTTTTTAGGTACTAGAATATAAAGATTCAGCCCTCTTAATAGTATATCCTAGATTTCCCTCCGGTCCTTGTCCCATGGTGTTCGCAAAACATTTATAGACTCAAATAGAGCCAAGACAAATACAATGATACATTCAATTTCCATGATGTATGATCCAAGGGAATGTTTTAACATTCACAATAATTTCAATGAAAAAGTATTGCATACCAATAATTACCTAATTAATTAGGAGATAGCACTTATTGATCAATGACTATGTATAGGGCACTTTACTAGCATTTGCATTATCTAATTTAATTCTCATGATGGCATATCAGGGTAAATGAAGACAACCAGGAAATAGCATTTCTTTTTCATGTCTTACTACTGATCTAATTGAGAAGTAAGACCATGAAGATCAGCATATAAAGAGCAGAATTTTACCTTTACTGTTAAAACACTTAGAAATAAAATAGAGAATGTGGCTTATATCTATAGACAAATAGAATAGACATCATAATACTGAACAGATTCTCAAAATGGCATATGAGAAGTGCAATCTGTCCCAGGCATCACTGGAAATCACTGAAAGCTTTTCCTGCCATTTGGACTCCATATGGCATAAAGGAACAGAGCAGAATGTGTGCTCCTTGCAGCCAGCCTTTCTCCCAACAGAAAGAAAAATAAGATTGTTGGGTTGTAAATAATCTGCTCCTCTTCCACACACACACCACTTAGGGATGGGGTTAGATTTTTCATTCAAGCATAAAGAGACAATGGAAGTAAAAGAAAGGCAAATAACCTTTAAGGTAACTGAGGTGCAGAAAATCTAGGTATTTTGTTGAAGGTCACACAACTAGTAAGAGGAGCAGTTTAAATTCAATCCCAGTTCTATCTGACTCTCATTTCTTTGCCCACATTGTTACCTTGTAGTGTCCACTTTGGCTGTATTTTATTGTGAGCCCAAGACACACTCAATAATTAAACAGTTCCCTGCTATGTAAGGGTCTTAGATCTTGTCTCTATCTTCATTACTATCATTATACTGAATTGATTCTCAAAATGACTGTTAAGAAGTGCCCTTCCTTATGTCAGATACCTGGGAACTTTTTGGCTTTTTTGTTCCTCTGCTTTTGTAGATTAAAAAATAAATGACAGGAACATAAAATATTCTGTGATCTCCTGCCATTTTTATCCTGTACTAGACTACATAAATAATAAAACAGAATATTTCTAATGAAACATTGTTCTAAGGAAAGATAATGTCTGATAACATTTTCCAAGTTCACAGATTCTGGCCATGATACCATGATACCATGATACTTCAATTAACAAATCTTCAGAGGCCAAATTTTACTATTAAAAAAAATTGTCCAGGAATCAGGACTAGGACAAATTCCAATCTCTCTAGCAAAGAGTTAGTGGTCACAATAACTTAAGAGGAAGGAAGAAACTCTCTGAATTACATGAAGTGAACCCAAGAAAACAGAGAACAATGTATCTGGTCTAAAAGTTAGAAGACCGATTGTGTATCAGTACGGATTGGTATATTATTCCTGGGGTGTATTGTTGTAGCTACCAGCCCCCAATAGACATGCAGATCACCAGAAATCAGTGAGTTATAGGAAACACACTCTTTTTTCAGCCAGCTGGGTCTTCCAGGAGTACACAGACCCTGAATTAAGCAGCCCCAAAATGTAGAGGTTCAGGGTTTTTAAGTCCTAAACCCTATTCTTCAT
The DNA here is from genome assembly GCA_030015415.1 of Cynopterus sphinx. Taxonomy (NCBI): domain Eukaryota; kingdom Metazoa; phylum Chordata; class Mammalia; order Chiroptera; family Pteropodidae; genus Cynopterus; species Cynopterus sphinx. The sequence continues at coordinate 65,709,971 of CM057388.1, read as the reverse complement.
CCTGTTTGAACACACAAGTCTATTTTTTATCTTTTTACTAACTTTCAACCCACAAGTCGGTTGTGCAAGCAGGGTGTACAGAAGCAGAAAGCTTATAATTAGAGCATTATATTCCCATGGGTGATAGCCAAGCAGTAATTTTCCAGCCAGCACAATCTCAGTGAGTTCCAAGAGATATAAAGTGAAATTACCATGGCAAATCAGGGCTAAAATGTATTCTAGGTCTCTTAAATATTGTGACCTCCAGTAGCAACATAACTGACAATAAAATCTATCATTAACATATACCATCTTCATTAATAGAGGTTTAGCTACTTTGATTAGATACTTGACCTTTGGACGCTTTTTATCTTTAAAATCTGCATTACATAAAAGAGACAAAGAGGGTTCCAAATTGCTTAGGAAAAGTCATGGTGAAAATATTCTACCCTTTCTGATAAATGGTATAAAAAAATTTGAACATGCTGAAATTAAAATTGCCTCAAAGTAGATCTGTTTTTAAATCTAAAAGACATGCACAGGGAGTTTTGGAAGACACCATAGTGAAAACACTCATTAAGTACATCACTAAACCATGTAAAAGCATTTTCTCATTACTACTGGAAAGCCATTGAAGATATTATTACTCTTAATAAGGTTATTTATTTATTTTCTTTTTGATGGTGAGAAAAGCTAACAGAAGAAGAATAGGGAAGGAAAGGTATCATTACCAAGTACTCATACACTATTTGCAGGAAAGACATTATATTATTTGTGCAAATTAGGAGTAATAGAAAACATCAAATAATAATAAGTTGATTCTCCAGCCAAAGAATCTCTATTTAAATCTAAATCCTAGCTCGTTAAAGACATCTATAAGGAGTATCATTCACCCATATTGAAAAGTTTTTCAAGATTAAAACTAATGCTGACAATTTAGGAATAGACTATTTCTACAGTATTTAACCTCTGGACACCTACATGATCATCATGTAAAAGAATAAGAAAAATGTATTTTCATTTCCTTCCTTTATGTTTTGTCAGAAAAGAAGCATAGCAAAAAGTTGTAAGCTAGAACTGAATCTCTGATTTTCTTCTCTGGTTTTCACAGGATTGCACTTTTCTCTGAATATGTATGGGATAAATGTGCAAACAAATGAACTGTCCTTTGTCAGGTGTTCTTGACCTAGCAGTGAACAAGATAGACATATTTGCTAATGTCTTCATAATTTCTTAAAGAAAAAATAAATATTTAATAAAATAAAATAAAATATTTAATAAAATAAATATTTAATAAATATTTTTCAAAAATTTATTGTGTGCCAAGTGCTCTTATAGGTTATGGAGGTGTAAAAATTACATGAAGCAGATACTGTCCCTGGCTCATAAGAAACTTAAAGCAATCAGAGAAAGCAGACATTAAATACTGAAACAATTAGAATGCTGTAATTTTATATTTGTCAGCTTGGGATGCCATAAATAAATACCACAGATTTGGGGGACTTAAAATTCCTTAAAAATTTTTGTTTATATTTCTGGAGCATAGACGTTCAAGATAAAGATGCCTGCAGGGTTGTTTATGATGAGACCTCTCTCCTTGGCTTATACACAGCTTCCTTTTTGCCATGTCTTCACATGGCATTTCCTCTATGCATGTTGAAATAGTGATGAGAGAGAGAGAGAGAGAGAGAGAGAGAGAGAGAGAGAGAGAGAGAGAGAGAGAGAGAGAGAGATCTGATATCTCTCTTGAGGAAGCAAAATCTTTCAGATTAGGGCCTCACCCTTATGACACAATTTACCTTCTTAAAGGCCTTATCTCCAAACTCAGTCACAATAACAATTAGGGCTTCAACACAGGAATTTGAAAAGACCCAATTTAGTTGATAGCAAGTTTTGATGCATGCTATAAAAAAAGTAGAAGTGATCATTACACATTACAGAGCATACCTATTAGTGTGATGCCCTAGTCTAGTGGGTCCAGAAAGCCTTCCTTAAGGAAGTCATTGAAGCTGACCATGAAGTATGAGTAATAGCTTGGCCAAGAACAGAGGGAGAGTATTTAAAGAAGCAATAACAATGTGTACAAAGGTTATGAAATATGACATAATTAAAAAATGAAATGACTTTAAAACAGCTGGAGCAGAGAGAGGGAAGAGAAGAATAATCTGAAGCTGATTAGGTTGACAGAGGACAGATCACCTTATGAGCCACATGAAAGGGTTTCACCACATTTTAAAACCCCTTCCCTTCTATTTCCTACCCTTTGGTAACTACTAGTCTATTGTCTATGTACATGAATCTCTACTTGTCTGTCCTGTTTGTTTGTTACTTTGAGGTTTATATCCCACATATAAGTGATATCATTTGGATTTCAAATTTTTACTGTCTGGCTTATTTCAATTAGCATAATTATCTCAAGGTCCATCTATGTTGTCACAAATGCTAGCATTTCAACTCTTATGGCTGAGTAATATTTCATTGTAATATGTACCACGGCTTATTTACCCACTCATCAATTGTACAACACTTCAGCTGATTCCAAGTCCTGGCCATTGTGAATAATGCTGCTATGAACAAATATCTTTTCAGATATGAGTTTTCAAGTCTTTGGGGTAAATACCCAGTAGAGAGATTGCTGACTCATATGGTAGATCAATATTTAGACTTTTAAGGAAACTCCATACTGTTTTCCATAGAGCTATACTAATTTTCACTCCCACCAGCAGTATATGAGGGTTCCTTTATCTCTGCATTCTCTCCACACTTGTTATTGCTAGTCCTGTTGATAACAGCTATTCTAACAGGTGTGAGATGGTATCTCATTGTGGTTTTGATTTGTATTTCCCTAATAGCTAGCAATGTTGAACATTCTTTCATATGTTTGTTGGCCGTTGGTATGTATGTCTTGGGAGAAGCATCTGCTAAGGTCCTCCGCCTATTTTTTCAATTGGATCTTTTTGTTGTTGTCGTTGTTGCTGTTGAGTTGTGTGAGTTCTTTGTATATTTTGGATTTTAGGTCCTTATCAGAGGCATTGCTTGCAAAAATATTTTCCCATTTAGATGGTTTTCTTTTCACCTTGATGATTTTAACCCTCTTCTATTTGTCAAGGCTATCTTTGTGTCCCTTTATGTTGTCAATCCTTGGGAATGCTATGTGTGCACTAGAGAAGAAGGCATAAGCAGCTGATTGTGAATAAAAGGCTTTGTATATGTCAATTATATCCATTTGGTCTAATGTGTTATTTAAGAATGTTATTTCCTTATTGATTTTCTGTTTGGATGACCTGTCCATTTCCAACAGTCAGGTATTTAGGTCCCCTACGATGATAGTGTTTTGGTCTGTTTCTCCTTTTAGTTCTCTTAGTAATTGCTTTATATATTTCACGGTTCCATCAATGGGAGAATAGATATTAATAAGTGTTATGTCTTCTTGGTGCATGAGTAACTTTGTCATTGTGAACTGTCCCTCAGTTTCTCCCTTTACCTTTCATATTTTGAAGTCTATTTCATCCAATATTAGCACTACTACTCTGGCTTTTCTGTGAATGCCATTTGCTTGAAATATCATTTTCTATTACTTCACTTTGAGTCTGTATTTGTCTTTGGAAATGAGTTGTGTCTCCTGGAGGCAACATATGGTTGAGTTTTGTTTTTAGATCCATTCTGCAACTCTGTGCCATTTTATGGGTGAGTTTACTCCTTACACATTTAGGGTGATTATTGAAACATGAGGTTTCCTATAGTCATTTTATCTTTTCCTTTTTGGTCTTGGTGTTTCCATTGCTTCCTTGTCCTTGCATGTCTGTTTTGTGTTTTTCTTTTCTTATTTTGGTAGGGTTTTGTGAGTTTTCCCTCTCTTTCTTTTGTATTATGGTATATACTTCAGTTCTGAATCTTTGGCATGTGGTAACCAATATGAACATGTAAATGATAGTTATATATACAGTCATTCTTTTTCTTTGTAAATTTTAATCTTTAAATCCTCCCCTTTTCAGTCACTGTTGTCTCAATTTGTCCCTATGTATGCTGAATGTCCATTACTACCTTGTTATAGCATATCTCTTCTTATTGTTTAAGCTTATAATGCCCCGTTCTTAATAAGGTTTGTACTCCTCTGCCTAATAGTAGCCTTACTCTTAATTATGTTTTTTATTCTTTTTCATTTTGTTTTATGTGAGCTGACCCCTTTCAATATTTGCTGTAAGGCAGGGCTTGCGGTAGAGATTTCCTTTAATATTTCCATTTCTAGAAAGGTCTTTATTTCTCCTTCATATCTAAAGGAGAGCTTTGCTGAATCCATTACTCTTGCCTGGAAGTTCTTGCCATTTAATAGTTTGAATATTTGATTCCACTCTTTCTGGCTTTTAAGGTTTGTACTGAGAAGTCCAATGATAATTTAATGGGTTTTTCTTTATAAGTGACTGTATTTCTTTCCCTGGATGTCCTGAGAATTCTTACTTTATCATTGATTTTTGATAATTTTAGAACAATGTGTCTTAGAGAAGTCCTTTTAGGTTGAGATAACTGGTTGTTCTGTTGACTTCTTGAATTCTCACCTCAAGCTCTTTCCTTAGATTTGGAAAGTTCTTGTTGACTATTTGCCTGAAAATGCTTTCTAATCTGTGCTCCTTTACCTCCCCTTCGATAATGCCCATTATTATATATCCTCTCCTGATGGTATCAGCTAGTTCTCCTGGAGTTCTCTTGTATTTCTCTTTCATTGTTCTTCATTCTTCGGTTTCTCTCTTCTTCCTTCTGATTTATTTCTAGATTTCTGTCATCGATATCATTGATTCTTTCCTCCATTTGGTTGACTCTATTTCCCAAACTTATTTCATTTTTCATGTCTTTCTGTGTGTTCATCTCCAGAAGTTCTACTTGGTTCTTTTTGAGGGTTTCAATCTTTTGGCTAAAGAACTCATTCTGCTCTTCTTGTTGTCTTTTCAATTCCTGAAATTGTTGATATAAATTATTTTGGATCTCACTGAGTTTTTTCAGAAGTACCATCCTGAATTCTCTGCCATTTAAGTCACATATTTCTATGTCTTTAAGCTTACTTTCTGGAGATTTTTCTCTTTCTTTCTGAGCTGCCTTGTCCATGGTGTTTAATGGATCATTTCTCCCTCTGGTCATTAATGGAAGTGTATTCTGCTTCCCTGCCCCCACCAGAATGAAGATTGATTATATAAAGTTCTCTCTTTAGCCTGTTGCAAAGAAGGAGTTTTTCCTTTGGTTTCCAGTAGGTGGCATCTAAGCCTCTTGGAGCCCTGCTTTATATAAACTCTTAATGCCTTTTTTTCTTTTAGATATTCAATCACGCTCGCTACCCTCAGTTTCTGTTTCTGTCATTGTTAGCGAAACATTTGGTAATGTTTGCTCATATTCTCCTGGGGCTCCACGGTGTTTGCTTTATGAGGATATGAAGGGAGGGGCCCTCTGGGTTGTTAGATGGGGGCTGGGTCTCATCCTCAAGTTTTTCACCCAAGACTGGTAATAATCAACTGTTGTTTTTCTGCTGTCCCTGCTTCTCTGCAGTTCCCATCTCTCTGCTTTCTGCACTGATCCCTGGGCACTGCCACCCATTGTGTGGAGCTCACAATACTTCCAGGCAGGGATTTTCATTCAAGTCACCACATCTTCTCCCCTCCCCGTCCTCTTTCAGGTAACTCTGGTTGCGAGAGAAGCTTCTTTGTTTCTTCCAATCTACTGCCAAATCTCACAGTTCTGTCCTGTCCTAGCTCTTGTGCTCAGATCCCATGCTCAGACATGCTGGTGTGCAATTTGGGTGTTGTTGTTGTTGTTGAGGTTTTGATATTCAGCTTATTGTTTTTTCAAGATGAGATGTCTGGGGACTTCTCTCACTCCTCTATGTTTCTTACACCTCTCTCTCTCTCTCTCTCTCTCTCTCTCTCTCTCTCTCTCTCTCTCTCTCTCTCTCTCGACCCTGGAGATTCTTTACACTTTGTTATGAGATCAGCCTCATATTTAAAAAGAATTTTAGTTGTACTTTATCAAAAATTTCTCAACCTTTGTATATAGATATTTTATGACATAAAATCTATCATGTTGATGTAAATAAAAGTCTCTACTAGTTCTTTACATTTTATGAGGAGGAAAAAAATTCTCTTCCCTTTCTTAGTTCTTTTGGCTGGTCTAAGAATTAACTTGAGATGAGATAGATTAACAGGAAAAATCAAACAAAAATTTTAATAAAATGTGTATCACGTGTACACATGGGAAAATGCTTGGAAAACTGAGTAACTCATCAAAATGACTGAAGCCATCACCTTAAATGCCATCTTTCTCTGAAGAGAAAAGTAGATGTTGGTTGGGGAGTCAGTAATGGAAGGTTCCAAGAAAAGCAGAGTAAACAAGGATAAGGTTGTTATGCAGATTTTAGTTTTTGCCTTCTGCATTGATTGGAGTTCCTAGAAATAAGATCATACTCCTCTTTCTATTACACCTGGGAGATACGTTTACAAATGAAGATTTCCCTCATACAAATAGATACCTTTTACATAAGGTAATTTCTACTTGATTTTCGTAGCTTTCCCCATGTCTGCTGTTTCTTAAACATAATCAGCTCCAAATATTCCTTATGTCAAAGAGACATACTTTGGGATGACAAATTCTGTTCCCCTACAATTTCTATTAGTGCTATGTCTATTTAGCATAACTGAACTGGATATATTCGCAATATTTCTCTGTTATATTTATATGTTGAAGGGGTTCAGAACAGTACCCCCCCAAACCTATGCTACTTTGGCATGTAGATTATTTTAAGCTAAAGGTGATTAAGACCCTGTATACTCATAGGAAACTACGTCTCCCTTAAATAATTTAAATTAGGAGTCTTGCCCATAAGAAGAGTTATCATCAGAAATATTTTTTTCTGACCTATATATATAGGACAGGGTAAACTTCTAATTAATGAACATCTGCTCTTATTGCCCTGTGAATGACCTTCTTCCTCCCTAAATCTCCAAAGTATGTCACATATATCTTATTCTAATTTTTTGTGTCTGAACCTCTTGTATGTAGTGAAGGGGACCAAAATTTTACCACCCTGATGCTGCTTTTTAAGATATTGATTTAAAGCTATTTATTCAGAAATAAAGGTCTCAGAAAGAACCTTTGACCTCTCTCCCTCTTTTACTGCCCCAGAATTAAGACAGAATAACCTGCTTTAGGAAGGGAGCCTTGGCTTAATCATCTTAAGAATTTTCATCCTACTATTTTACAAACTTGTTAGATATCCCACTGTGTCCTACTGTTTCTGAGTTGTCTAGCAAGAATTTTCCTGCCATACATGTTATGCTTTTCCTCAACTACTTGTAAATCTTACATTCTCACTTCTGAAACTTTTACTGGGACAAAAAGGAATTAATCTGCCTGTGTGCATTTAAGCCAAATAAGAGATACATGCAGGTCTTGCAGCAATACAAAGTAAGGTTTATTTAGAGAGCTGCAAGTCTCAGAGACACAGGAGGGTCATCAATCAAAGGCGTAGCCCCCCAGGTGTCTCAGGAGTACAGATCATACAGATAAAAATCAGTAGTCATGGAAACTAAGGGAGTTGGGATAATGAGTGTTACTGATTGGATGATTGCAGGGAGGTGAGATAATTGATAACTGTGTCTTATTCTGGAATCAGCCATGACACCATCCCATCTGGTTCCATGGCCAGTGGGGTTGTTCTGCATCTATCTGCCTGAGGCTGAAACATGTTTAAAACCAAGATGTTATCCTTAGTCTAATGCTTAACTAATACTTATTGTACTCATGAATATAGGCCTAAGGCTCAGTGAATCTTATGTCTTAATGCATAATGATTAAAGGAACAGGGATATAGAGGATAGGGTGGATAAAAAGGCAAGTGAGTTACAATGCTATTATCTGGGCAAATCCAGTTTGAATCGGACAAAAAACAAATATATTAAAGAAATGAAGTCTTTTCACCGTTGTCCAAAAATGTCTTGTATAACCAATGTTGCTTCACTGTCTTTGAAATTTTTATGCTTATGTAAATTCCCCATGTGCATGTGTTAAACTTTTGATTTTTCTCCTGTTAACATCTCTGTTAATTTGACTATTAGCTCAGCTAATAAAAATAACTTATAAGGTAGGAAAAATGTATTAAATTTTTAGCCCCCACAGTGAGGTAACAAGAGAAAAATTCTAAAATGTTCCAGATTAAATTACTGCAGGTGGGGGGCGGGGGTGGGGAGGCTCAGGGGTGGGGGTGGAGTGGGAGTGTGGGAGGGGGATTGTGGGAGGGGGAGGGTTGGGAGTGAGAGAGACAAGAGTAATTAACCAATTAATAACTGTGGGCCAACTGACAATTTACTGCTCATATTTCTGAATGTATGTTGGAGTTTTGAATAAACTTCTGTGACAATTACCAGACTCCACAGCATTCCATGTATGCATGAACTTGCACATGTGTTGTCTTCAGGAACCAATTAAAAGTAAATATTTTTTACTTACAGACTGTGTACCTATTATAGAATAGCCTCCACTTCAATCTTTCTTGCCCCTTTATCAGTAGCCATTGTAAATTTTTTCAAAACAACTTACCTCTTTCTTTCTCAAAACATAATGTATGAAAGCACCCATCAACTCCAGGAAGATTGACATGTGTGTCTTTTCTACCTACTCCTAATGCTGATAGTTTAGACTTCATACCTCAAGACCTGGTTCTTTTGTGACTAGCATTTGGCTCAATAAACTTTCTTTTAGAAATGGTTTTGGCAGTGGAAGTTTTTTGTTTAACAGGAGTCTGTGACTCATGTATGTGGGGAGATTATATATATATATATGTATATAATATATATACATATATATGCACACACACACATATATATATAATATAATATAATATATATATAATATAATATATATATAATATAATATATATATATAATTTAAATTTGGTCATATTCTCTTGTTGATCTGTCTCATATCAATTTGGTTATTAGATCTGCCAAAAGAACCTACCATTGTTGGGAGGAAAGTTTCTTCCTCCCCAACAATGTGGTTCATTTACATCCAGAAGTCTAAAACTTTTTTACCTTCTATTCTTCCATATCCCTTTTCTCATTTTAAATGTAGATTCAGATTCAACTAACATTTATTGAGTAACTAGTAAATGTCTGGCTTTTTTACATATGTGTTCACAATTAAAACTTTTCAAGACCCTATAAAATAGGCACTGCTAACCTAGTATGAACTCGTTCTACTTCCAAGGCTGTCACTGTCTTTAAAACAACTGAGCAGAAAATGGAGGCTCAGAGATTCTTGCTGAGAGTCACACATATAACAAGTGGAATTATTAAATATCTTCTTTTGCTCTATGTATTTGAAGTAGAATAGAGTTTGCTGCCTTTTAGGATTTTGATTATTTTAAACTTTTTTTTTTAAGAAACAAAGGACCCAGAAAAAAACTTTGATCCTTCCTCTTTACTTACCTGAAGGAATTCAGATAGAAAATATGTTTCAGAAAGGGAACCTTAGCATATTCATCTTAGTATATGTGAATTAAGTGTGGTGGACAGGGAGAAATCTAACAAAGACTGACTTTTTGTCCCATTGTTTTTGGGTAGCCCAGCCAGAATTTGTTTCCCACACATTTGCTCTTTCTCAAATATCTGTGAATCGTTTGCTTCCCCTTTGAAGTCCCAGACCCCCACCTCCCTCTCATGAGCTCAAGAAGGCAAATAAGCTTTAACTGTCCTGTCTATCCTTGGGTCATATATTCTTCTGGAATACCCATATGTGTATATGTAATAAATTTGGTCATTTTCTCCTGTTAATATGTTTCATATTAATTTGATTATTAGCCCAGCCAGTAGAATTTAGAAAGGTAGAAGGAAAATTAATTTTTCTGCCCCCAACACATTCCCACTCAGGAATAAAAGAATGATAATGCCTATGTTTCAATTGAATTGACACTGATTAATGTCACTTTTTCTTCAGTAGTGTGAAGATCTTAAGAATTAATGACTTAACCTACAATGAATAGCAATATTGAATAGCTGAAAAGAATGATACATGATGGATAGCCATATAATAACAAAACCTGATATTCCTCACAAAGCTCACATACAGACATGCAGATGAGTGCATTTAAACTCTTAGTTGAGTTATTATGCTTTACGGATACTGAAGGAACATATTAAATCTAAGCTTTTAAGACACACTTTATACTAAAGTCCTAAAAAATAAGTATTTAAAATTTTTTATGGAAATTATTTCAATTAGAATGAAAGTTTATCTACTTGATTATTTTTAGTGGTTTAATTTTATTTTTAGCTTACTAAGGCTCAATTTTAGATGACGTAAGACATTTATAACTACCAGGTTTTCTATCTTCCTTGTTTCTTGGAAGCTTCAATGTGATTAGTTGCAGATGTACTTATTTAATAAAAGAGGCAATACTAATAATTTTATTTAAAAAATACATCTACGCTTCTGTTATTCTTTTAATATAATAAAATTTAAATATATTTACAATTATTTGAAAAACTATTTTTGAGGAACACAGGATAATGATACAGAAATTAAGATGTTATTCAGAGCTGTAATCTCTTTCACTATTATTTGCTTTCAGGACTTTATGGAACACAAGAATCGTATATGTATCAGAACCCCTTTTGAACATTCAGACAGTTTGAAAGATACCCTTCAGTATCTTTTTTTTTTTTTAATTGTAGCTCTGAGAAAAGATGTTGCACATATGGTTTAACAGAGTACCTGCAGTAACTTTCTGACCCCCTAAGGGATCTGCTGCTCACAGTGTGAGACTATTGCTATACTAGAGTTTATATATGTTTCACCTACTACATCTGAGTATGCTTCTCATTGTTGCCAACAGAGGACTGTACAGCTATTAGTAGCAAGTCTGGGTCATAATTGTTAAGCAGAAGGAAAAATAATAATAGCTAATAGAGCTTGTGACAGCAATCTTATCATGTGCTAGATACTTTATATGTATTAGTTCATTTTACCCTCATAAACAATATCATGAGGTAAATACTCATTATCATCCCTATTTTTTTTCAGATAAGAGAATATAGATAATAAGTAGAAAAAGTTGAGATTAGTACTCTGGCAATCTGGTCTACCTCTTCATCACTATGCAATACTGCCCCACACAAACATGGGTAGTCAGATGCCAGATGACAGGGAAAGGACAAAGACATGTTATAGTCCCACTTAAGGCACTTCAAGTCCATTTTGAAGGGAGGCAATTTATAAGAGTCCAGGAGCCCCAGATAATGTTTGAGATATCTGCAAAGCAATATTAGGGACTAAATTTGAAGAAACAATGCAGAATTGCATACAGGAGTCTTTGATTATAACAAGTCAAAAAGATTATTAATTATAGCAAATCCAAAGATATAGTTAACAATTGTTAATTATTGTTCTCATATTTGCTGTAGTGCTCCTGATGCCTTTGAAAATCAAGTGCTGACTATGTGCCTGACTGCTTACACATTTTACTTAATCCCCACAACTTCTCTAAGAAAGTAAAACTATTTTAATCTGTTTTACAGATGGCAAAACTGAAACCATAAGGAAGAACTAACCTGCCCAAGGTTATAAAACTAAGTAAGCTATATAACTGAGTTTTCATCTAATTTTTTCAGACTTTAAAACCCATGTACTACTATATCATGCTGCTTTTTTGTGGAAACATTTTAGATCTACCTGCTTAATGTGTCTGTATTTGAAGGGCCCTGACTAGTTTTTGATGAGGTTCACTCTCTTTCAGTAGCCTCTTATGGAAATATATTCTTGAAAAAATTGGAGAAATCATAAGTAGGGTGAAAGATGGGCAGTGGGGGAGGGTGAGAGGGTTGAAGGGATAAGAAAGATCAGGTTTCCAAGAACAGAAGCCCTTATACTTTCAGTACCTGGTCTTTTATTGTTACAGAGTAGACCATGTTCCCCAAATCATCTTGATTTTTTAAATATATCATTAACCAAAAACATTCTGAGTCTATACACATGTCTGTTTTCTACCTATACTACCTTTATAAGCCATTGCTTACTAGAGTTTACTCTCTGTTGTGTGACAACAGTGATAACTTGTTGATTTGGCAACATTGAAGAAAAGTCTGTTCTTGATCTCCTGAAAACAAGCTCTTTCTTATCTGTCTTCATTTTAGTGAAGTAGGGGTTTGGTTTTGTTTTTCAAACACCCAATCTTATAAAACTCTAATATCTGATTTCAAAGAAGTGAAGTAAAGGTCCAATAGTATTCTAAAATTCAGAGAACCTTTGTATAAGAACATTATTCTTCCTCCTGATCTGGCCATAATCAGGCTCTTAGTCAAAAGGCTTGGTGTTGTTAAATGTCTATGCTCCATCTGCTCCTAATATGGGCAGTAAAATAGACTTTTGACACTTGTTACTGTATATTGCCTTGTGCTCCAGGGAATATGAGCTTAATGAAATATATAACCACATTTTAGAGTCAAATCCAAACTTATAATTTGCCATACTAGCCTTATGCCCATTAAAGAAATTATAAAAGTCAGTCTGTGTTTTAACTTGCAAATAAACATTGCAAAGCCATTCTCCAATTTTCCATTATTTTCTTTTAACTACTCTACAGTTGAAGTATGGGATCAGATTCCCTTACTCTTGGTAAGGTGAAAGACTAGGTTAAATAATAGACACTTGATAAAAAAAATCAAGCACTCTCCCTTATTCTTTTTCCTTCACTGAAGTTTAAGGATCTTATACTCTTAGTTTGTGTGTTATTTTCACAGGACGATGAAATAAAGAGAGTAACATTTCTCAGGTTGATAATGAGCAGACATCTCTATATTCTGTTGAAACTAATCTAAGGTAGAGTCAGCAAAAGTGAATTCAGTTACGTAAGCAAACAAGAAGTGGATAATTATCTTTTTTTTTTGGTATCTGCTCACAGTGTATTGCTACTCAGACTGAACCTTGGATCACATTATTGGGAGGCAAAACAATACTTGTGAACATCATGGGCTGCAGCATTAATTGATTGAATTACAACTCTATCTCTTCCCAGGTTTGCTATCTATGAAAAGTTATGAAATTGCTTTCAAACTCTTAGTTTGATAATCTGTAAAATACAAAAATAATAGTATATTGTAGGATTGGTTGGGGCATTAAATAAAATAACGCATTTAAAATGCCACAATATCTAACATATGCTAAGTGATCAATAAATATTAAATACTATAAATATTAAATACTATTATAATAAATAAAGGAAGAGAGAGAAAGTGATATTAAGCCAAGGGTGCCCTCTTCCTGCTTTTTTATTTTCATATTTTCCCCTATCGAAGGGAAGGACAAAGGTACTCATCTCACATAGCAGCATAACAGAAGCATCACTAAATGTTAAAAGTGGGCATTATTGACAGTGTGTGGCCATGCACCAAGATTTTCTAAGATACTGTGTAAAATAGTATGCAGGCACTGGCACACACATACACTCATATATTGCAATTAAAATTCACTTTCTAAAGAGTACCTGACCCCTATTAAAGCCACATAATGGGGAAGTGATGTCAGAAACATGATGGAGTGAAAGATGTTTCCAGAGCTCTCTCCTTGAAACAACAATGGGCCTAGTATATAAAACTCAACAAAAAACACCCAAATCAAACACTAGTGCATCTGAGCTTGGGATCTGTGCATAAGAGGTACTACAGGTCAGAAACCCAGTAGAAGGGTTGTAGATCGGGAGAAAAAAAGAACTGACTCTCACAGCCTATGATCCCTGCAAGAGGAGGAGGAGGAGAAGGAGGGGAGAAGTTGCCGCAGGTCCCCTAAACAGCCCTGCATGGAAGAGCAGTGAACTCCATGTGGCCGGTGGCAGTGCCCAGGGATCAGTGCAGAAAGCAGAGAGATGGGAACTGCAGAGAAGCAGGGACAGCAGAAAAACAACAGTTGATTATTACCAGTCTTGGGTGAAAAACTTGAGGATGAGACCCAGCCCCCATCTAACAACCCAGAGGGCCCCTCCCTTCATATCCTCATAAAGCAAACACCGTGGAGCCCCAGGAGAATATGAGCAAACATTACCAAATGTTTCGCTAACAATGACAGAAACAGAAACTGAGGGTAGCGAGCGTGATTGAATATCTAAAAGAAAAAAAGGCATTAAGAGTTTATATAAAGCAGGGCTCCAAGAGGCTTAGATGCCACCTACTGGAAACCAAAGGAAAAACTCCTTCTTTGCAACAGGCTAAAGAGAGAACTTTATATAATCAATCTTCATTCTGGTGGGGGCAGGGAAGCAGAATACACTTCCATTAATGACCAGAGGGAGAAATGATCCATTAAACACCATGGACAAGGCAGCTCAGAAAGAAAGAGAAAAATCTCCAGAAAGTAAGCTTAAAGACATAGAAATATGTGACTTAAATGGCAGAGAATTCAGGATGGTACTTCTGAAAAACTCAGTGAGATCCAAAATAATGTCTATCAACAATTTCAGTAATTGAAAAGACAACAAGAAGAGCAGAATGAGTTCTTTAGCCAACAGATTGAAACCCTCAAAAGAACCAAGTAGAACTTCTGGAGATGAACACACAGAAAGACATGAAAAATGAAATAAGTTTGGGAAATAGAGTCAACCAAATGGAGGAAAGAATCAATGATATCGATGACAGAAATCTAGAAATAAATCAGAAGGAAGAAGAGAGAAACCGAAGAATGAAGAACAATGAAAGAGAAATACAAGAGAACTCCAGGAGAACTAGCTGATACCATCAGGAGAGGATATATAATAATGGGCATTATCGAAGGGGAGGTAAAGGAGCACAGATTAGAAAGCATTTTCAGGCAAATAGTCAACAAGAACTTTCCAAATCTAAGGAAAGAGCTTGAGGTGAGAATTCAAGAAGTCAACAGAACAACCAGTTATCTCAACCTAAAAGGACTTCTCTAAGACACATTGTTCTAAAATTATCAAAAATCAATGATAAAGTAAGAATTCTCAGGACATCCAGGGAAAGAAATACAGTCACTTATAAAGAAAAACCCATTAAATTATCATTGGACTTCTCAGTACAAACCTTAAAAGCCAGAAAGAGTGGAATCAAATATTCAAACTATTAAATGGCAAGAACTTCCAGGCAAGAGCAATGGATTCAGCAAAGCTCTCCTTTAGATATGAAGGAGAAATAAAGACCTTTCTAGAAATGGAAATATTAAAGGAAATCTCTACCGCAAGCCCTGCCTTACAGCAAATATTGAAAAGGGTCAGGTCACTAAAAACAAAATGTCAAACAAAACAAAACAAAACAAAACAAAACAAAACAAAAAACATCATTAGGAATAAGGTGACTAGCAGGCAGATAGAAGCAGAGAAGTGCAACCTTAACAAGAAGGGGACATTAAAAGCTTAATCAAGAAGATATTTGTTATAGAAAGATAGTAATGCACTTTCAGCATACATAGAGACAAACAGAGGCAATGACAGAAAAAGGGAAGATTTATAGATCCAGATTCGCAAATGGAAATGGAGGTAAGGCACACGGAGAAGAAAATGGACTACTATATATCTATAATTATCCTTACATATTCGTAATGGTAACACCATGCCAAAGATTAAGAACTGAAGTATATAACATAAAACAAGAAAGAACAGAGGGAAAACCCACAAAATTCAATCAAAATTATTTTAAAAAATGAATTAAACAGACACACAAGTACAAGAAAGCAATGGAAACACCAAGCTATCAGAAAGCAAAAGATAAAATGGTTATCATGGTTATAAGAAACCTCATGTTTCAATAATCACCCTAAACGTAAATGGACTGAACTCACCAGTAAAAAGGCACAGTGTTGTAGAATGGATCTAAAAGCAAAACCCAATCATATGTTGCCTCCAGGAGACACATCTTGATTCCAAGACAAATATAGGCTCAAAGTGAAGCTGTGAAAAATGATATTTCAAGAAAATAATACTCAGAGAAATGCAGGAGTAGCAGTGCTAATACTAACTGAATAGACTTCAAAATAAAAAAGATAAAGATACTGAGGGACACTTCATAATGATAAAGGGAATCATACACCAAAGACATAACACTTACTAATACTTATGCTCCCAATCAGGGAGCCTCAAAATATATAAAGCAATTACAATCAGAACTAGAGGGAGAAACAGACCAAAACACTAGGGTAGTAGGGGACCTAAACACACTGCTGTTGGATGTGGACAGATAATACAAAGAGAAATCTATAAGAAAATGACGTCCTTAAATGACACATTATAACAACTGGACATAATTGATATTTACAGAGCCTTTCATTCCAAAACAGTTGCTTATACATTCTTCTCTAGTGCACATGAAACATTCTCAAGGACCGGCCACATGCTGGGACACAGAAATAGCTGAAACAAATATACAAGAGTTGAAATCATAACAATCATGTTCTCAGAATATAATGCTTTGAAGCTGAAGACCAAGTGTAAAAAAAAAAAAGCAGGAAGGGAGAATAGGGTGAAGGGTTAAAGATGTATAAATTAGTAGTTGATAGATTGTCATGGGAATGGGGATCACGGCATAAGGAATGCAGTTAGCATAATACATTAGTTAGGTGGAGGGCCAGCAGAGGGAGGAAGCATTTGGGGGAATTGTTTTATGAGCTATAATGATGACTAACAAAAGTAATGTATATTTAAAACTAATTAAAATAAATAAATATATTTTTTTAAATTATGCACATACATAAAAAAGCAGGAAGAACCACTAATATGTGGAGATTAAACAACATGCTACCAAAGAATGACTGGGTCACAGAAGAAATAAAAAGAGATATCAAGAGATACATAGAAATAAATGATAATGACAATACAACATATTAAACTTTTCAGACATGGCAAAAGCGGTCATAAAAGGAAAGCTCATATTATTACAGGCCTACCTCAAACAAACGAAAGCAAGCCCAAATAAACTAATGCTTCAACATTAAAAGCTAGAAAAGGAAGGACAAATGAAGCCTAAAGACAGCAGAAGGAAAGAAATAATCAAAATTAGGGCAGAATTTAATAAAACTAAAACCAAAAAACAATTTCAATAAATGAATGTAGCAAATAGCTGGTTCTTTGAGGAGATCAATAAAATTGACAAACCCCTAGCTAGACTCACTAAAGAAAAAAGAACACAAATAAGCAAAATCAGGAATGAAAGAGGGGAAATTACAGTTGGCATCGCAGACATACAAAGGTACTTAGAAAGACACGACCTTCCTAGACTGTATCAAGAAGAACTGGAAAATCTAAAGAGACTAATCAGCAGTATGGAAATCTAAACAATCATCAAAAACCTACCAAAAAGTAAAATTCCAGGACCATATGGCTTCTCTAGTAAATTCTGCCAAACATTCAAAGATTTAAAATCTATTCTCCTCAAACTCTGCCAAAATGTCAAATGAGGAGGACATACTTCATAACTCATTTTATGAGGTCAATATTACCCTGATACCAATACCTGTTAAAGATAACCTAAAAAAAACCATAACCAATATTTTTCATGAACACAAATGCAAAGAATCCTAAATAAGATACTAGCGAACTGAATACAGCAACATATTAAAAAGATCATATACTACGATCAAGTGGGCTTCCCCCCAGCGGCACAGAAATGGATCAACATATGTAAATCAATTCATGTGATATAAACATAAACAGATTAAAAACTAAGAATCATGTGATCATATCAATAAATGCAGAAAAATCCTTCAACAAGATACAGTTATTATTTATAACCAAATCACTTAATAAAATTGTTATAGAAAGAAAGTAACAACATAATAAATGTCATATGTGACAAACCCTTAGCCAACATTATACTTATTGGTGAAAAACTAAAAATATTTTCTCTAAGAACAGGGACAAGACAAGGCTGCCATTATCACCACTGTTATTTAATATAGCATTAGAGGTCCTAGTGAGTGCAATCAGGCAATAGAAAGCTATAAAAAGCATTCAAAGAGAAAATGAAGAAGTCAAACTCACTATTTGCAGATGACATGATTCTCTATATAGAAAACCCCAAGGACTTCAGAAGAACACTACTAGAAACAATAAGCAAATACAGTAAAGGTTCTGGACACAAAATCAATGTTCAAAAATTCTTAACATTCCTTTACTTTAATAATGAAGTGTCAGAAAAACATGAAAAATAATTCCTTTTGCAATTTCAACTAAAAGAATAAAATACTTAGGAATAAATTTAATGAAACATGAAGAACTTATATGATGAAAACTGTAAGACCCTATTAAAGGATATCAAAGCTGATACAAAGAAATGGATAGGTATTCTGTATTCTGGTATTGGAAGAATCAACATAGTTAAAATGACCTTATTACTTAAAGCATTATACAGATTTAATGCAAACCTCCTCAAAAACCCATCGGCATTTTTTTAGAAAAACAGAAAAAAAAAATTATCAGATTTATATGGAAGCACAAAAGATCTCAAACTTCCAAAGCCATCCTGAGAAAAAGAGGAAGATAAATGCATCACTCTGCCCTATTTCAAATTATGCTACAACATGACAATAATCAAAATAGCATGGTATTTGCAGAAAAACACATACGGACCAGTGGAACAGAATCGAGAGTTCAGAAGTAAACCCACATTTATGTGAGCAAATAATTTTTGACAAAAGAGCCCAAAACATACAGTGGATAAAGGAAAGCCTTTTTAACAAGTGGTGTTGAAGAAATTGGAAAGCCACCTGCAAAAAAAACAAAAAAACAAAACTTGACTGTTGTCTATCACCATACACCTAAATTAACTTAAAATGGATTAAGGACCTAAATATAAGACCTGAAACAATAAATTTCTTAAAAGAACATGTAGGAACTAAACTCATGGACCTTGGAATTAAAGAGGATTTTATGAATTTGTCCTCAAAATCAAGGAAAGTAAGAGCAAAAATAAATGAATGGGACTACATCAAACTAAAGAGCTGTTCTACAACAAAAGAAACCATCAACACGGTAAAAAGACAACCATCCAAATGGGAAGAAAGTTTGGAAGCAGTGTCTCTGATAAGGGCCTCATATCCAAAATATACAAAGAACTCATACAACTCAGTAATAACAACAACAAAAAGAGCCAATGAAAAACTAAGCAGAGGACCCAAACAGACACTTCTCTCAAGAAGACATACAAATGATCAACAAACCTAGAAAGGATGCTCAACATCGCTAGTTAATAGGGAAATGCAAATCAAAGCCACAATGAGATACCACCTTACACCTGTTAGAATAGCTATAATCAACGAGACAAGAAATAACAAATATTGGAGAGGATGCAGAGAAAAAGGAACCCTCATACACTGCTGGTGGGACTGCAAATTGACACAGCCACTATGGAGGTTCTTTAAATAACTAAGTATTGATCTACATCTTGATCCAGGATTACCTATACTGGATATTTACCTCAAAGACTTGAAAACCCATATCTAATGCTATTTGCACACCAATATTCATAGCAGCATTATTCATAGTGGCCAGGACATGAATTTAACAGAAGTGTCCTACAATAGATGATTAGGTAAAGAAGCTGTGGTACATATATACAAATGGCAGTATTTCATCTCTTCCTATGGCTAATAATATTCCATTGTATGCCTGAAACTTACTGGATTTCGTTAACCAATATCACTAGAATTAAAATAATAAAATAAAATAAAATAATAAAATAAAATAAAATAAAATAAAAGGCAGTTAAAATATAAAAATAAATAATTAATTAAAATGTAACTGAAAAAATACTTCTAAAGAGATTTCTACCAAGTTTTGTTTTTGGCATGATGACAAAGCTGATTTTATATTCAAAAGTTCATTAATTTATGGATTTAGATAAATTGAGAAAATTCATACTTATTTCAATGAATTCTGGAAAAAAATAGTATTTTAAGTCCATTTATGATTAAAGGGCTTAGTTTAAACCTTAAACAGAATATTTTTTTATATACTGATAGAGTATCAACTAAAAACTTATAACAAAATTTACAATTAATGATGAAAGTTTATAAACATACCTTCTGAAATCAGGAATAAAAGGATGCCTGTTACCATTGCTTCTATTGGAACACATTACTAGATACACTAGCCAGCAAAGTAAGGGAGGAAAAATAAATGAAAGATATAAGGTTTGAGAAACAGTCATCAATTTCATCTGATAAAATTATGTATGCAGAATTAATATGAGCTTAGAAAGACTATATTATATTCCCATTTTACAGATGAGAAATAGGAAACTTCAAGTATCCAACATCATGTAGCCAGTATATAGTGCTCCTTTAT
The DNA here is from genome assembly GCA_030015415.1 of Cynopterus sphinx. Classification (NCBI taxonomy): domain Eukaryota; kingdom Metazoa; phylum Chordata; class Mammalia; order Chiroptera; family Pteropodidae; genus Cynopterus; species Cynopterus sphinx. The sequence goes on along the minus strand of CM057388.1, from coordinate 65,689,672 downwards.
TATTCCCTGTCTCATATAATGACGCCACCATCTACAAAGTCATATAAGCCAGAATCTTAGTAGTCACCCTTTTTAATAACCTCTCCCTTACCTTAGCATGTCCAGTGCATCACAAAATTTCTCTAAACATTTCTTATAACAATGTCCTGCAAATTGATTTCTCTGTACGAACTGTATTAGCAATACTTAAATAGCACTTGCCATGAGATATGCACTCTCAAATGCTTTACAAATCTGAACTCATTTATTCTTTATAACAACCCTATGATGTAGAAATTATCATTCCTACTTTACATATGAGGATGCTGAGACACAGAGAGGTTCAGCAGCTTGCTCAAATATATACAGCTAATAAGTAGCAGAACTGGGATATAAACTCTGATTGTCTTTACTCCAGTCTCTATGCTTAGCCTAACTCTAATATTTCTCTATTATGCAGCCAGGATAATCTTTCAAAAATGTAAATTTGATCATATACAGTCATAACTCATTTTAATATGTTTCTCATTATTGCACTTCATAGATATTGGTTCTTTACAAATTGAAGTTTGTGGCAACCTACAATGAGTGAATTTATTGGTGCTATTTTTCCAATATCATTGTCTCATTTCATGTCTTTGTGTCTCATTGTCATAATTCTTGCACTATTTCAAACTTTTTCATTATTACTATATGCTGTTCTATGATTAGTAATCTTTGAAGGTGCTATTATAATTGTCTTGGGGGCACCAGAAACCATGCCTATATGAGACAGTGAGCTTACCTGATAAATGTTATGTGTGTTCTAACTGCTCTACTGACCACCATTCTCTCATTCTTCTCGAGCCTCCCTGTGTCCTGAGACATAATAGTATTGAAATTAAGCCAATTAATAATTCTAACATGGCCTCTAAGTGTTCAAGTGAAAGAGTCACAAGTCTCTCACTTTAAATCAAGAGTTAGAAATGATTACCCTTACTGATGAAGGTATGTCAAAAGCTGATGTCTCTTGTGTAAAAAAGTTAGGCAGGTTTTGGAAGCAAAGGAAAAGTTTTTGAAAGAAATTAAAAGTGTTACTCCAGTGGAAATATGAATCACAGAAAAAACGAAACAGCCTTATTTGTGATATAGAGAAAGTTTTAGTGGTCTGGCCAGAAGATCAATCATCCACTATATTTCTTTAATCCAAAACCTAATTAAGAGCAATAACTTAACTCTCTTCAATTCTCTGAAGGCTGAGAGAACTGAGGAAGCTGAAGAAGAAAAGTTTGAAGCTAGTGGAGGTTTGTTCATGAAGTTTAAGTAAAGAAGCTGTTTCCATACCATAGGAGTGCAAGGTGAAACAGAAAGTGCAGACAAGTTGTCCAGAAATATCCAGTGAAGATAATGAATGAAGGTGGCTATAGTAAAAAACAGGTTTTCAATGTAGAGGAAATAGCCTTATATTAGAAATGGATACCATCTAAGACTTTTGTGCTAGACAAAAGAGTTCAAAGTCTGGCTTCAAAGATTCAAAGGACAGTGTGACACTTTTATTAGGGACAAATGCAGCTGGTGACTGTAAGTTGAAGTCAATGCTCATTTACCATTTTGAAAATCTTAGGGCCATTAAAAATGATGCTAAATCTACTTTGCTTGTGCTCAATAAATGGAAAAACAAAGCCTGGATGACAGCACATCTGTTTACAACATGGTTCATTGAATATTTTAAGCCCAATGTTGAGAACTAATATTCAGAGAAAAAGGTTCCTTTCAAAAAATTACTGTTCATCGACAGTGCACCTGGTCACCCAAGAGCTCTGGTGGGGCTGTACAGATGATTAGTGTTGTTTTCACGCCCACTCACACAACAATCCATTCTGCAGCCATGGGTCAAGAAGTAATTTCAACTTTCAAGTCTTATTATTTAAGAAACACATTTTGTAAGGCTATAGCCATATATATTGATTTCTCTGATGGATCAGGGAAAAATCAATTGATAATCTTCTGAAAAGGATTAACACAATTCTATATGCCATTAAGAAAATTCAAATTTCATAGGAAGAGGTCAAAATATAAATATTAACATGAATTTGCAAGAAGCTGCTTCCAATCCTCCAGGATGACTTTGAGGGTTTCAAGATGTCAAGGGAAAAAGTAAATGTAGATGTGGTGGAAATAGCAAGAGAACTAGAATTAGAAGTAGAGTTTGAAGATGTGAGTAAATTGCTATAATCTCATGATAAAACTTTACCTAATGAGTCTTTGCTCCTTGAATGAGCAAAGAAAATACTACTACTGGTGAAGATGCTGTTAAAATTGATGAAATAATAAAAAAATTGAAATATTATATACACTTAGTTAAAAGGCAGCAGCACAGTTTGAGAGAATTAACTTTAAGATTGTAGGATGATCTATTGTAATTAAAATGCTATCAACACCATTGCATGCTACAGAGAAATTGCTCATGACAGAAAGTGTCAATCCATGTGGCAAATGTTATTTTTGTCTTATTCTAAGAAATTGCCACAGCTACCCTAGTGTTTAGCAACTACCACTCTTATCAGTCAGCAGCCATCAACCAAGGCAAGACCCTTCCCCAGCAAAAAAAATTACAACTTACTGAAGACTCAGATGATGGTTAGCATTTTTTAGCAATAAATTGTTTTCAAATTAAGATATGTATATTGTTTTGCTATTTTATACTTAATAGACTATAGTATAGTATAAGAACTTTTAAATGCACTGGGAAACTGATAAATTTGTAACTCCCTTTATTGCAATTTTTGCTTTACTGCAATGGTCTGGAACTGAAACCACAATATCTCTGTGGTATAATTATAATTCCACTACCAAAAAATTCTTCAGTGACTTACTATTTCATTTTTTCTTTTACTTTATAAATTTATTCATTTATTTTAATTAGTTTCAAGTATACAGTACATTGGTTAGATATTTATATAATTTATAAAACAATCCCCCTAATTGCTCCTTCTTGCCTCTGGTTTTCCAGGTAGCCAATGCATTCCTTATACCGTGCTCCCCATCCTTGTGACCATCTATCAAACACTAATTTGTACTTCTTTAACCCTTCAGCCCTTTCTCCTAGCCCCCAAACCCCCCGTCTCCTCTGTCCACAATCAAATTGTCCACTATATTTCTAAGTCTGTTTTTGATTAATTTTTTCTTTTTCTTTTTTAGATTCCTCATATAAATCAAATCATATGGTATTTATCTTTCTCTGTCTGACTTAGTTCACTCAGTATAATAACCTCTAGGTCCATACATGTCGTTGCAAATGGTAGGATTTTATTTTTATAATGATTGAGCAATATTCCATTGTATATATGAACCATAATTTACTTATCCAATTGTCTTTTGATGGACATTTAGGCTGCTTCCATAACTTGGCTATTGTAAATTGTGCTGCCGTGAATATTGGAGTGCATAGATCTTTATGAATTACTGTTTTGGTTTTCTTTGGATAAATACCCAGAAGTGCAATTGCTGCGTTAAAAGGTATATACATTTTTAATTTTTTGAGAAACCTCCATAATGTTTCCCATAGCAGCTGTACCAATTTGCAATCCTGCCAATAATGTATGAGAGTTCCTTTTTCTCCACATCCTCATCAACACTTGTTGCTTTTGGATTTATTGATGATAGCTATTCTGACAGGTATAAGGTGATATCTCATTGTGGTTTTAATTTACATTTCTCTAATAATTAGCGACCTTGAGCATCTTTTCATAAATCTATTAGCCATCTGTATTTCCTCTTTGCAGAAGTATCTGTTCAGATCTTCTATCATTTTTTATTGGATTGTTTGTTTGTTTGTGGTTGAGTTGTATGAATTCTTTATATATTTTGGATATTAACCCCTTATCGGATGTATCATTAGCAAATATCTTCTCCCAATCAGTGGTTCTCTTTTTCTTTTGTTGATGGTTTCTTTTGCTGCACAAAAAACTTTTTAGTTTGATGTAGTCCCATTTGTTTATTTTGCTTGTTTGTTTCTCTTGTCTGAGGAGATATATCCGAAAAGAAATTCCTCTTAGTAATATCAGAGAGTTTACTGCCTACGTTTACTTCTAGAAGTTTTATGGTTTCGGGTTATACATTTAAATCTTTAATCTATTTTGAGTCTATTCTTGTATATGGTGTAAAAATGTGGTCTAGCTTTTCTTTTTTGCATGCATTTGTCCAATTTCCCAATACCATTTATTGAAGAGACTGTCTTTACTCCATTGTATATTCTTACCTCCTTTGTCATATATTAAGTGAGAGTATAGGTGTGGATTGATTTCTGGGCTCTCTATTCTGTTCCACTGATCAATCTATCTGTTTTTATGCTGATACCATGTTATTTTGATTAGGGAAGCCTTGTAGTATAGTTTGATATCAAGTGGTTTGCTACCTGCAACTTTCTTCTTCTTTCTGAAGATTGCCATGGCTATTTGAGGTCTTTTATGATTCCATATAAAATTTAGGATTATTCGTTCTAGCTCTCTGAAAAATGCCATTGGTATGTTGATAGGAATTGCATTGAATCTATAGATTGTTGTGGGTAGTATGGCCATTTTAATGATGTTGATTCTTCCTACTCATGAGCATGGTATATGTTTCCATTTATTTGTATCTTCTTTTTTTAATGACATAATTTTCTGAGAACAGGTCTTTAATTTCCCTGGTTAATTTGATTCCCAGGTATTTTATAGTTTTCAATGCAATTGTAAATGGGATTGTTTTCCTAATTTCTTTTTCCGAAAGTTCATCATTGGTGTACAAAAACGTCTCTGACTTCTGATATTTATTTTGTATCCTGCTAATTTACTGAATTCATTGATCAGTTCTAACAATTTTTTGGTGAAATCTTTAGGGTTCTCTCTATATACTATCATGTCCTCAGCAAATAACAAGAGTTTTACTTCTTCCTTTCCAATTCGGATGCCTTTTACTTTTCTTTCTTGTCTGATTGTTGTGGCTAAGACTTCCAATACAATTTTGAAGAAGAATGGTGAATGTGGACATCCTTGTCTGTTTTCTAATCTTAAGAAAAACGCTTTTAGTCTTTCCCCATTGAGTGTGATGTCAGCTGTAAGTTTGTCACATATGGCCTTTATTATGTTGAGGTACATTCCCTCTATTCCCAATTTGCTGAGAGTTATTATCATAAATTGATGCTAGATTTTGTCAAATGTTTCTTCTGCATTTCTTTATATGATCATATATGGTTTTTATCTTTCCATTTGTTAATGTGGTGTATCACATTAATTGATTTGCAGGTATTGTACCAACCTTGCATCCCAGAAATAAATTCAATTTGATCATGGTGTATGATATTTTTAATATATTGCTGAATTCAGTTTGCTAATATTTTGTTGAGGATTTTTGCATCAATGTTCATAAGAGATTTGGGCCTATAGTTTTCTTTTACTGTAATGTCTTTTTTCTGGTTTTGGAATAAAGGTAATGGTGACCTCATAAAAAGAGTTAGAGAGCCTTCCCTCTTCTTGAATTTTTTGGAATAGACTGAGAATAGGTGTTAATTCTTCTTTGAATGTTTGGTAAAATTTGCCTATGAAACCATCTGGTCCAGGACTTTTGTATTTTAGGAGGTTCTTGATTACTGATTCTATTTCATTGGTGGTAACCAGTCAGTTCAGATTTTCTTTTTTTTTCTTTTTTTTTCTTTTTTTTTCTTTTTTTTTTTTGACTCAGTCTTGGAAGATTGCATGTTTCTAGGAATTTGTCCATTCTTCCAGATTGCCCAATTTGTTGACAAATAATTGGTCATAGTATTTTCTTATGATCCTTTGTTTTTCTGTGGATTCCATACTTACCTCTCCTCTTTCATATATGATTTTATTTATTTGAGTCCTGTCTATTTTCCTGGATGAATCTGGCTAATGATCTGTCAATTTTATTTATCCTTTCAAATAAACAGCTCTAGGTTCCATTAATCTTTTGTATTGTTTTTCTAGACATAATTTTATTTATTTATGCTTTAATCTTTATTATTTTCTTCCTTCTATTCACCTTGGGGTTTGTTTACTGTTCTTTTTCTAGTTCTTTTAAGTGTAAGGTTAGATTGTTTACTTGAGATTTTTCTTGTTTGCTGAGATAGGCCTATATTGCTATGAATTTCCCTCTTAGGACTGTTTTTGCTAGGTCCATTAGATTTTGATTTGTTGTGCTTTCATTTTCATTTGTCTCTAGGTATCCATTTATTTATTTGTTTGTTTGTTTGTTGAAGAAATTATTTTAATTTTTCCCCCATCTTCCTTACCTCTCCTCCTTCCCCCTACTCTCTGATAACCACTAGTCCATTGTTCATGTCCATAAGTTTCTGTTGGCTTGTCCTGTTCTTTTGTTGCTTTTATATTTTTTATATCCCACATATAAATGATATCATGTGATATTCAACTTTTCTGTCTTGCTTATTTTGCTTAGTATGATTATTCCAAGATCTATCTATGCTGTCATAAATGGCAGTATTTCATCTCTTCTTATGGCTGAGTAATATTCCACTGTATATATGTACCACCACTTCTTTATCCAATCATCTATCATAGGACACTTGGGGCTGCTTCCACGTCATGGCCATTGTGAACAATGCTGCTATGAACATTGGTGTGTAAATATCTTTTTAGATTCTATATATCTTTTGATTTCTTCCTTGACCTCATTAATAAACCATTCCTTGTTTAGTAGCATGTTATTTAGCCTCCATGTGTTTGTCTATTTTCCAGTTTTTTTCTTGCAATTGATTTTTAGTTTCATATTATTGTGATCAGAAAAGACAGTTGATATGATTTCAATCTTCTTAAATTTACTGAGGCTTGTTTTGTGTCCTAACATATGGTCTATCCATGGAAATGTTCCATGTGCACTTGAGAAAAATGTATATTTTACTTCTTTGGGGTAAAATGCTCTGAAAATATCTATTAAATTCATCTGGTCTGGTGTGTCTTTTAGACCCACTGTTTCCTTGTTGATTCTTTGTCTGGAACATCTGTCCATTAGTGTCAATGAGGTGTTAAAGTCTACTACTATGAATGTATTATGCCATGCCCTTTTTTTCTCTTATTATAGCCTTTGTTTTAAAGTCTACTTCATCTGATATAAGTATCTATACCCCAGCTTTTTTTTTTCATTTCCATTTGCATGAAATATCATTTTCCATTTTTCATCCCTTTACTTTCAGTCTGTGAGTGTCATTTGATCTGAAGTGGGTCTCCTATAGACAGTATATGCATAGGATTTGTTTTCTTATCCATTTGGCTACTTTAAGTTTTTTGATTGGAGCATTTAATTCATTTACATTTAAAGTGATTACTTAAAGGTACATAGTTACTGCCATTTTATTCATATTTGTTTTATCTGTTTTCCTATTTTACTCCTTTTCTTTTTGCAGAAGTCCTTTTAACATTTCTTGTGATAGTGGTTTGTTGGTGTTGAATTCCTTAAGCTTTTCCCTGTCTGGGAAGCTCTTTATCTCACCTTCTATTTTAATCAAAAGCCTTGCTGGATAGAGTGTTAATGACTGTAGATTCCTGTTTTTCATCACTTTGAATATTTCTTGCCAGTCTCTTCTGACCTAAAAAGTTTCCATTGAAAAATCAGTAGACATTCTTATGGGGGCACCATTATAAGTAACTAGCTGTCTTTCTCTTGCTGCTTTTAAGATTCTCTCTTTGTCTTTGACCTTTGGAATTTTAATTATAATGTGTCTTAGTGTTGGTTGTTTGAATTTCTCTTGTTTGGAACTCTTTGCACTTCCTAAACTTGTATGTCTATTTCCTTTGCCATGTAGGGAAGATTTATGTCATTATTTCTTCAAATAGAGTTTCAATCTCTTGCTCTTTCATCCCTGTTAGGTAATCTTTTGATCTGGATATTGTCATGCTTCATTTTGTCCCAAGGGTCTCTTAAACTATCCTCATTTTAATTTTTTTTTCTTTTGGTTGTTATGTTTGGATGTATTCTGCTACTTTGTCTTCCAATTCACTGATTCAGTCTTTTGCTTTGTCCAATCTATTGTTGAATTCTTCTAGTGTATTCTTCATTTCAGTTATTGTATTCCTCATTTCTGTCTGGTTCTTTTTTATGGTTTCTATGTGTTTTTTATGTTTGCTATCTCTCTGTTGAGGTTTTCATTGTGCTCATTCATTCTCTCCCTAAGTTTGTTGAGCAACCTTATAACCATTATTTTGAACTCTGTCTCTGGTAGGTTGCTTGCCTCCATTTCATTTAGCTTATTTTCTCCTGTTATTTCATTTGTAGCATGATTCTTTATTTTCTCATTTTATTAGTTCCTCTGTGTTCATTTCTATGTGTCAGGAATATTTGTTTCATCTGTCAGCCTTGGCCAAATGGCCTAATGTGAAAGGTGTCCTGTGTGGCCCAGTGGTGCACTCTCTCATATCCCCTATGCTGGGGGCTTGGATGTGATCTTTGTGTATGTTGTGTGTGACCTTTGTTGTTGTTAGTACATCAATGGATAGGATTAACCCTCAAGTTAATTCATTGTGGGAACTGGCTGCACCCAAATGGAAAGAGTTGTTATATTGGGACTGACCTAATGAGTGGGATTTGCCTTCACAGGCTTGTGTACTTGTTGCAACCACCCTTTCTGTGTACCACTAATGAAGCTGGTCAGGAGTTGCTCTGTTGTGTTCTAGTGCCAGCCTCCAGATGTGTTGGTTTTGTAGCCTCTAGGGAGAAGCTCCCCAGTAGGCAAAGTTCAGCCACTGCTTTTGAATTCTCAGGGCTACCTAGTGGGAATTACAAAGCGATCCACAGATGGTTTTGCTTATGCTAGATCTATAGGTAATTGGAAGAGATAATGCTGTAGGCAGCAATCAGTTATCCCCCATTCTTAATCTATGGCAGTTTAACAGATGGACTAGCGCTCTTCAAAGCCTGACACCCTCTCAGTTGCCTGTAGGTCTCTGAAACTGGATGAACCTTTCTAGATGATATGCATATTAGGTGACTTATGGACCCTTGGAATCTCCTGGGTCTATTGAGTAAACTTTCCCCTGCCACTGTAGTGTCAGTTTACATGCCATCACTGTTTCTGTGGCTCCCTGTACAAGTTTCAACTTGTATCAAGGTCACCTGCTGCCCACCTTCTGCTTGAATGTGCCACTCTAGTACATGAGCAGCTGCCTATAAATGTTCAGTGGGCCCTTTGTGTATTGGATTGGTAGGAGCTTAGGGAGGCAAGGGCCATCAGGACAATACAGATCCCTTCAATCCCCTCAAGAGATATTGCAGCTTGAAAGGTGAAGAGGAATTTTCCACTACAATGGCTAACCTTGTAATAGCTCTTTGTCCTACTTCTGTGGACATGCTTGCTGCATAGGCCAAAGGGCAGAGTGATCTCTAGATCAACTGAAGACTCACCCTCTCTTGTGATTGTTCTGTCTCAATAACCGACATATTACCTAAATCATGTTTGGGGGGCTCAGTGCATATCATGTTGTGTCATATATCATGTAGAAGGGGCTTGGCGCAAATCGTGCCATGTCATGAATCATGTTCTGGAGACTCGGTGCAAATTATGTTGTGTCATGTACCATGTTGAAGGGGCTCGCGCACATCATGTCATGCATGAATCATGTGTGGGTGCCTCAGTACACATCAAGTGATACAAGAATCATGTCGGGGGTCTCGGCGCACACCATGTAATGTTATAAATCATGTTTGATGGGCTCGGCACTCATCATGTAATACATGAATCATGTCCCTGGGGCTTGGTGCACATCGTGTTATATCATTAATCATGTCTGCGGTAATAGGTCCACATCAAGTCATACAGGAATCATGTCCGTGGGGCTCAACGTACATTGTGTGCTATCATTAATCATGTCTGGGGAACTAGAGGCACATTACTTCATACATAAATCAAAGGAGTACCTAAGGTTTCAGTCTTCTTCTGTCTCACCCAGATGGCCAGAATGCTCTCTGGTTTTTGTAGTCAAAATTAATGGAATCTCCTCTTTTGGGGCCAGGACCATGGGCTGGTTGCCCCACATGAGACCAGGACTCCCTCCTCTGCAGCCTTGCTCTCCCTCCTGGTGTTCCTCCATGACCAACAGGTGCAAGTCCAGCCCATTTCACAACTTTGCTCCTCTTACCAGCTTCGTTATGGCTCCTTTATATTATCAGATGTAGGTATTATCATCAGCTGGACTTCAGGTGATTCTCCATGTTGATTTTTTTTATGATTTGGTTGTAATTTCAATGTGGACCTGGGAGGAGACAAACCCTGCTTTTATCTAGACCATCATCTTCCTCGCAGTCCACTATTTCTTAGTAAACCAAGAAAAAAAATATCTTTATCATGAGAAACAAAGTTATGCATATTCTGCTCCCTACCACCCTCCACCATATCCCACTCTCTTCTCTTCACCACTCTATAGTCCATCCATAATAGTTTAATGATTGAACTACCTCCCAACCAATGCCAGGGCTTTTACACATGCAAATTTTTTGTCTCTGTTCTCCACTTGATTGTTTTTATTTCATGTTTCATATCTCAGTTCAAGTATCACTGCCTGAAAGTTATTCTTGACCTCTCTATTATAGGCTTTTAACTCACTGTGGATCTCTCCTTCATGGGACTTAGCACAACTACAATTTTAGATTTTATTTTTGTGCTTATGTTATTTATGTCCTTATACTGTACGGGAAGGCAAAAACCATGCCTTTTTTCAGTTGTGACTATATCACCAGAGATTAGCACAGTGCCTGGTAAAATATAAATGTTCAATAAATATTTGAGATAGGAAAGAAGAAAGGAAAAAGAAAGGAGAAAGGCAGAAAAATAAAAAGAGGAAAGGGAAGGATGAAGGAAGGGAGAGAATTGGATGTTAAACCAAAGTCTTTCTGATACATGGTGATATATGATGCAGACTTAAAAGAATGTGAGTAGTCCCATTTTTAAACTCATCAAATATTTATTAAGCACTCACTATGTTGCAAGTACTATGCTAGGCTATAATGGAGGCATGTGTATGACCATGAATGTGTATATATCACATAGAAAAGATTATTAGTGGTAATCTCTGGGAACTGGGATTATAAGTGTTTTTTATAATGTTGTTTGTGCTTTTTGATATTCTCTAATATGTATTCTCTTTGCAATAAAGAAAATGATTATTCTTAAATATATATATGTATGCATATATATGTATATATGTATAAATATATGTATATATGCATATGTATATGTGTGTATATATGTGTAAGTGTGTGTAATACACGTGTCTGTATATCCTGACAAAATTTGATTCACTCTGCAGTACTGGAAACTGAGCTATACAGATTTCACAATTCTCTTTGTCGATTATATTTTATTCTGCTGCTTCCTAGACCAAGAATCATAGACAGCATTATCTCTAATAAAGAAAGGATTGACAAAAAAGGTGTTGAAAACCATTTTCAGCATAGAGTACATACAGTTCATTATCATATATCATTAAATTCTACATTACTTACAGAAAAATTGCAAAAACAGTACAGAGAATCTCTATTCACTCTTCATCTAGCTTCCATCTTGCATAACCATGAAATATTTATAAAAATTAAGAAATTAACATTGGTACAATATTATGAACTCAACTATAGATTTCATTCAAATTTCATCACTTATTCCATTAATGTTCTTTTTTGTACTAGAATCCAAGTCAGAATCCCACATCCACTAAGTAATCATGTCTCCTTAGCCTCCTACAATCTGTAACAATTACTTGGTATTTTCTTTCATGACCTTAACATTTTGAAGAGTACTGGTCAGGTATTTTGCTGGGCAGGCAAGCCCTCAAGTTAGATTTATATGACGTTTTCTTATGGTTAGACTGAATTTACACATTTTTGAAAAGAATATCATAGAGGCCCGTATTCTTTCCAATGAATAATATTGGGAGGTACATAATGTTAACCTCTATCATTTGGTTAAAGTAGTGTCTGCCAGGTTTCTCCACTATAAATTTACTATCTTTTTATTTGTAATCAATATATATTTTTAAAGAGATAATTTCTCTCTCAATGTTTGCCTACTAATTTTAAAATTAACTAGTGAATTTTGCTTGTAGCAATTATTACTAAAATATTCTACAGGTGATTATTTCCCTCATTTTTTCTACATTTATTACTTAGAAATCTTCCATAAGGGGAATTTGTTCCTTCTCTTTTATTCATTCATTCATTCATTCACTCATTTTTTAAATAAAAAAATTATGTGAAATTATTTTAGACTCACAGGAAGCCACGAAGACAGTACTGTGACTTTCTATATACCCTCCCCCAATGATAATATCTTACATAAGCATAGTATATTATCAGAACCAGGAAATTGACATTGGCATAACATATTAAACTATGAAATTTATTGAATTTTATTAGTTTTTACATGCTCCTTCTTTCCCTCATGTATGTGTATGTATTTCTATGAAATTTTCACTTTTATAGATTTGTGTAACCCTCTCCACAATCAGGATACAGACCAATCATTTATTTATATCAATATGGATGCATCTAACAGAGATCCTTTGACATTTGCTAAAGTATTGTTTTATATTCATCCAATGACAGTGCAATAACAAAGAGAAAGAATCAAAAGCAACAAAAAAATATTTTCAAACAACTTTTGGGGAAAGATAGCAAGTAAAACAAACCAGCCAGAGACATATTTTCTAATTGTTATTCCAGACAGTAACTGGTTTTTCTGAGTAGATTAAAACAGCAATGAATATTGAGGATAGGCTTTTGTGAATTTAACTTCCCTATGCCTTCATCAACATAAACTTCTTTTTACACAATATTAACAGTGTTAGTAACAGAAACTTCAATAAAACCTATTCCTTTCTAACTTCATCATATGCCATACCCTATCCCCTCTCCCTGTTTATACTTTTGTAAGAATATTTTGTAAGAATATTTTTAATTGTTAGTTTACAAGGCAGTGTTAATACACACACGCACTCATACATATATGTAATTTTTGAACCATATGCATAAGTTTAAATATGGATCTAATAATTACTTTTATCTGCCCAAAGTCCACTAATTCTCAATATCTTATGTGTAAAATATTTACCTCATATTGTGGCAGAGACGAGCAAGATGCTAATCAACCCCATTTCCTTTATATAGACCATACAGAAAGACTGTTTCCCAGCCTTCCTTGAAATTAGATTATGGCATTTAACTGGGTTTTGGCAAGTGCAATATGGACACAAACGATGTATACAAATATAGGCCTAGCCATGAAACCAACATCTCGTGCAGGTCTCCATGCTCTTTCTCTTTCTTGGCTTGTTGATAAGTAGAATACAAAGTATTTAGCACAGAATTCTGAGGAAGCTTTATATAATGGGGACTTACAACATGTACAGAGCTCATGTCTGTGAGTCACTGCTTGGAGAATTTTATGGAAGCAACCCACCAATATTTGAATAGAATGATACATGAGTGAAAAAAAAATTATATCATGTCAAAGGTATTATAAGATTGTTTATGATAGCATGTCATATTACTTACCCTGATTGATACATATTTGTTTCTATTATTCAGTAAGATATTATTGGTAAAGTATCTAGCATAGTACCTAGTACATATTAGAAACTTAACATTTGTTGAGGTGTTATAAATATAATCTGAGCAAGAACAATGAAACTATTATTTTATTTTACCATCATAAATTTAGATTTTCAGTTGCAGTGCTTAAATTGACATTTTTTTCTTATTTAATATTTATTTTATTCCCTAAAATTTGGGGGATACCTTAAAAGATAGAAACTTGTTTATTGCCTGACCTGCAGATGAATTTCAACTAAGTGCAGGTCAGATCAGATACTTTTCCCTCTACCTTTTAAGCATTATCAATCTCAGCTTTATCTAACCTTGGTTTTATCTCCAGCCTTTGGGTAGAAATTCTTTTCTAATTACCCTAGATAACAATCATATAGTGGAACACTGACTAGGGTGAGTATACCATTCTAATATTTCAGATTGGTTTGACTGCAAGAGGCATTGTAGTTTTTCAATCACCAGGCATAAGTACTTAAACCATTTCTATAAGTGCCTTTGCTTACAGAATGTTCCTGAAGCCATCTCACACACATTTCAGCTTTCTTTTTTTCAGAGATACTTTCCTTTCTACAAGGCAGAAGGAGGAGAAACAAAGTCTATACCACTTTATAACTGAAAAGTTTATTCAGCTACTCTTTCTTTTTTCATAGAAACTTTGAAGCTCCTGTTATTTGCATTTTACTTAAAATAGATTACTTGGCCTACTTAAAATTTTCCTTTACAGGCAATTTTCCTATCAGTGTCAAAGCATTGGCTCAAATAAGCTTTAATATTTGACATATTGCCCTAC